>OX451738.1:845948505-846548505 GCA_948472305.1 Vicia faba | reverse complement strand
TCCGACGATACTTTGGATATAATGGTGAACGTTGTTTCAATGCTGCCCAGGGAATTCAATCGACAAGTAGAAGTCGAAACCAGTGACTGGGAGGTGGAACAAGAAATGGCCAGACACAGGCCAGTGTGCTATTTTGTCATGGACAATGGCACTACAGAAGAACAAAATGGCTTCTTCGAGCCACCCACAGAGGCGATGAAGAATCACCTCAAACCTTTGTTCATAAGGGCCAAGCTCGAAGAGACCACTGTGAACAAGATATTGGTCGACTGTGGGGCCACTATCAATATTATCCCTCATTCTGTGCTAATAAAGATTGGCAAAAGGGATGAAGAAATTAAACCTCACAATATGGTCCTATCCAACTATGAGGGAGGCATTGGGACCACCATGGGAGTGATCCAGCTCGACATAAAAGTTGGGTCGATCCTTCGACCAACAATGTTCATGGTCATATCAGCCAAACCTAACTACAACCTTTTGTTAGGCCGTGAGTGGATACATGGTGTAGGTGTTGTGCCTTCATCGATGCATCAAAGACTGCTTCTATGGCGCCCAGATGGGCTGGTCGAAAACATAGAGGCTGGTCAGAGTTACTACCTTGGCGAAGTAAACCACTTGGGTGTAACAGATTTCGACAAAAACTTGGCTCACATAGGGCCATGTCCAACTCCTGACTTCGACATGGCGCCAGCGCCAAACACCTTTTGCTCCCTATACCTGCATCCTGAGCATGGTTTCCAATGGGACAGAGAAGACTTGTCCCACATAGAATTCAGTGGGCTAACTGGTATCCAACCAACTGGTTGGGGAAGTGAATTCAGTGATAATGACTGAGTCACAATCTCTGAAGCGAATTTCGGCCTATGTGGCTGAAACCAAGATGATAACGGCTCTCGAAGCCGAAGTAAAGTACATGGCCACCCAGGCCAATGATCAACAATTATCTGCTGTTGGCCCAGGAAAGGATTTCGATCCAAGACCCCCTGATATCATGCCAGACGAAATGCAGGAACAGAGGCTCGACGCGATCTATGACGATGAGCCTTTGGGCTTCGAAAAGGATCCCTTGGCGAACAACATTAAGATGTTAGCACAAGACCCTTTAGAAGAAATCAACTTGGGCGAAGGATCAGAGAATAGGCCAACTTACATCAGCGCCAATATTGATCCAGAACTTAGGTTGGAGGTAATCCAATTGCTGAAAGAGTTTAAAGACTGTTTTGCATGGGATTATGACGAAATGCCTGGTCTCGACAGAGGGTTGGTAGAACTTCAGTTGCCAATCAAACCTGGAAAGAAGCCAATCAAGCAAAATCCAAGACGCTTCGCTCCAGAAATTTTGTCGAAGATCAAAACGGAGGTCGAAAGACTTCTGAAATGCAAATTCATCCGTGTTACAAGGTATGTCGAATGGATTGCAAATATTGTGCCAGTAATTAAGAAAAATGGCACATTAAGGGTGTGCATAGATTTCAGAGATCTGAATGCTGCCACCCCCAAAGATGAATATCCTATGCCTGTGGCGGAAATGCTAGTCGATTCTGCCGCTGGCTACGAATACCTGAGTATGCTCGATGGTTATTCAGGATATAATCAAATATTCATTGCTGAAGAGGATGTGTCGAAAACAGCCTTTCGATGCCCTGGGGCCTTAGGCACTTACGAATGGGTAGTGATGCCTTTCGGCCTAAAGAACGCTGGGGCAACGTACCAGCGAGCAATGAATACTATCTTCCATGATTTTATTAACACTTTTATGCAAGTTTATATTGATGATATTGTTATAAAATCTGTTTCCAGGAAGAGTCACATTGACCACCTTCGACAATCATTCGAAAGAATGAGAGAACATGGTCTGAAGATGAACCCTTTGAAGTGTGCGTTCTGTGTAAAAGCTGGAGATTTCTTGGGTTTCGTTGTCCACAAGAAAGGAATCGAAATCAATCAGAACAAGACGAAGGCAATTTTGGAAGCGAAAGCGCCATCGAATAAGAAGGAATTGCAATCCCTCTTAGGCAAGATAAATTTCTTGAGAAGGTTTATATCTAACCTAAGTGGGAAAGCTCAGGCCTTTTCACCCTTACTTCGACTGAATAAGGAGGGGTTCGAATGGGGGCAGGAGCAACAAGAAGCTTTCGACAGAATCAAAGGGTACCTCACTAAGCCACCTATTTTGGTGCCTCCTTGTAGCAATAGGAGTATGAGATTGTACATAGCTGCATCTGACAAAACTCTGGGAAGTATGTTAGCCCAAGAGGATGAGAATGGAGTCGAAAGACCCATTTATTATCTCAGTCGAGTCTTGAATGATGCAGAAACTAGATATAGCGAAGTTGAAAAATTGTGTCTATGTCTGTATTTCTCTTGTACAAAGCTCAAACAATATATAAAACCAGTTGATGTTTATGTTTCGTCTCATTTTGATGTTTTCAAATATATGTGGTCGAAACCTATCTTGCATAGTCGAGTTGGCAAGTGGGCATTAGCATTGACTGAATACTCCTTGAACTTTATGCCTCTTAAGGCAGTAAAAGGACAAGTGGTTGCAGACTTCATAGTCGACCACTCTATTCAAGTCGAGGATATTAACTATGTGGAGATAGAACCTTGGAAATTCTACTTCGATGGTTCCAGCCATAAAAATGGAACAGGAGTAGGAGTCTTGCTTATTTCTCCAAATAAAATTCCAACAACATTCAAGTACCAAATCGAAGGTTCTTGTTCGAACAATGAGGCTGAGTATGAAGCTCTAATTACTGGCCTTGAAATATTGTTGGAATTGGGGGCAACTCGAGTCGAAATAATGGGAGACTCAGAGTTAGTCATCAAGCAAGTCACAAAGGAGTATAAATGCATAAGAGAAAATCTCATTATGTACTTTGTGATTGCAAATCGTTTATTGAAACAATTTGAAAGTGTCAATATTCGACACATACCCAGAGTCGAAAATCAAATAGCCAATGACTTGGCACAGATTGCATCTGGGTATAAAATTTCAAAAACGAGATTACAAAGAGCAATCGAAGTTCGAGAGAAGATAAGAGCAACTTGTCTATCACCAACAGACTTGGAATCAACAAGGTTAGGATATGCTGATCACTCAAACTTCGAGATTTCGTTCATTGATAATTTGTCAGACCAGGATTGGAGGAAACCCATTGTGGACTATCTTCAAAATCCAGGAGCTCCGACAGAACGAAAAACAAAATACAGGGCGTTGAGTTTTGTACTCATGGGTAATGAGTTATTCAAGAAGACGCCTGAAGGGGTGTTGCTGAAATGTTTAAGTGAAACTGAAGCATACATAGCCCTTTCGACTACGCATGCTGGGGCATGTGGGGCTCACCAAGCAGGCCATAAGATGAAATGGTTGTTGTTTCGACAAGGACTATATTGGCCCACTATGCTGAAAGATTGTGTCGAGTTCGCCAAAGGTTGCCAAGAGTGTCAAGTTCATACAGGCATCCAGCATGTACCAGCAAGCGAACTTCACTCGATAGTGAAGCCTTGGCCCTTTCGAGGATGGGCGTTGGATCTTATTGGAGAGATTCGACCAGCATCATCAAAGAGTCAGAAATACATATTGGTAGGCATTGATTATTTTACTAAGTGGATCGAAGCTGTCCCTTTAGTCAATGTAGACCAAGAAAATGTCATTGAATTTATTCAAAAGAACATTATATTTAGGTATGGAATCCCTGAGACAATAACAACTGATCAAGGTTCAGTTTTTACTGGTCGAAAGATGCAGGAATTTGCTCAGGAAACAGGTTTCAAACTCCTAACATCCACGCCTTACTATGCACAGGCGAATGGTCAAGTCGAAGCAGCTAACAAAGTGGTAATTGGCTTGATAAAGAAACATGTTGGGAAGAAACCAAAGAATTGGCATAAGACGTTAGACCAGATTTTATGGGCTTGTCGAACGTCCCCAAAAGAAGCCACTGGTACAACACCATATAGGCTAACTTTTGGCCATGATGCAGTATTGCCAGCAGAAATTTGTCTTCAATCTGCAAGAGTTCAGAGGCATTATGATATTCCTTCTGAGGTTTATTGGAATATGATGTTAGATGAACTGGTGGATTTAGACGAAGAGAGATTACACGCTCTCGACTTACTCAGGCTTCAGAAGAAAAGAGTCGAAGACTCTTATAATAGAAAGGTAAAACCTAAGGTATTCTTGCCTGAAGATTTAGTTTGGAAGGTAATTCTTCCCATGGATCGACGGGATCGAAGCATGGGGAAATGGTCACCCAAATGGGAGGGACCCTTCAGAGTTATCCAAACTTTCTCTGGTGGAGCCTATGAGGTCGAAGAGATAAGTGGTGATAAAAGGCTCTTGAGAGTAAATGGTAAGTATTTGAAAAAATACAAGCCTATACTTCAAGAGATAAAAATAAAATAATAAGCTAAGTTAACCATAAAAATGCCAAAATGGAAATTTTATTAATTTCTGCCAAAATGGCAATTGTTGTCGAAAGCGATTACAGAAGATGGTTACAAAAGAGAATCAAAAAGAAAGAGAATTCTTCAGTCGAAGATACTTGGCATGCTGCAAATCCAACCTCTTCTTGCACCAAGATTTTTCTTGCTCCAGTTTGGCAATTTGAGCGTCGAGGCTTTGGGCCCTCTCAGCGAACTCCAGGCCTTGCTTGATCTCAGTCTGGCTCTCAGCGTCTGGGATGGTCGAAAGAATTTCCTCCTGGAGCACAGTGTTGGCGTTTATTTTCGCCTCTATCTCTGCAATTTGTGCTCGGAAGGAGACATTCTCTCGCTCAATAGCATCGAACCTTTCCTGTGCAGACGCTTTCTGTTTCGACAACTCGGCAATTCGAGAAGTCGAACTTGAGACAGCAGTCCACGCAGATAAGCTCTTGTCATGCAGCGTTTCGAGCTGACTGTTAAAAGTTCGTTGGCGCCGGTAATCCGCTGAGACTTGGTCAATCATAGAATGTAATTCCATGATTAAGTCTGAGATTTCTGGGGCTACAGCATCGAAATCAACAGCATTCAGAACCTCTTTCAAGCATGATGGAGCAGTGGGGTCCCCCTCTAAAGCCTTCATTAAATCTCTCTTGAAGAACTGGGCCTTGACCTTCGCCAATGCATCATCAAGAGGAGAAGTCTCAGTAGATTTCCCCGACAGAGTAGGAATTTCCTGACTGGTGTCAGAAGAACTCTTACTCTCAACGATTGCATTAAGGTAGCTGACAGGGTCAGTTTGTTTCAAGATTTCCAAGTCCTTTTTCGACCTGTGCTTTGAGGAGGTGACCCTTGCCACAGTATTATCTTGGACTTGAGGCTGTTGAATGCTGAGTGCCTCATTTGGTTGCTCTTCGACTTGAACTGAGGCGGTACTAGCGTCGACTCGTGGCTCTTCGTTAACTTCACCTTGGGGTCTTTCGCCAGCGTCATTCTGTGGTTCTTCGCTGGCGTCATCCTGGTGTTCTTCGCCAGTACCACCTTCATGCTCTTCGTCAACAGCATCTTGATTCTCTTCGCCATTGCCTTGGTCTCTTCCTTCAGGATTCTCTTCTGACGACAAGACCACCACAGGAACCGTTTCTGGCTGTGTTTCCTCCGCCATAGGTTCTTCAGTCGTCTTCTCCACTGTTTCAGCATTGGCCTCATGCTCAGTGTGGGCTTCGTCATTGCCCAAATCTTGCACCTGAGGCCTGCTAAGGTCAGCAGATTCCAGAGTTTCTGAAGTCCTTGGTGGAGAACTTCCAGTGGTGTCCTGAGAAAGAGAAAGAAGACAATCTTCAGATGTCGAAAGAGACATAATCAAATACTGGTATCTATGCCTAAGTTATAAGAAGGGTCCAATAGGTTACCTGTGGATTGACTTCAGCCCCAGGGCTGGAATTATCACTTTCGACAGGCTGGGTAACTAGAGCGTTCAGTTCCTCCTCAGTTGGTTCTTCGATGACCACCGCAGGTGGCCTAGGCTTTCTCACACCAACCTTTATTCTGACGGTTCGACCTTCAGGAGCTGGAGTAGGAACAGAAGCGTCCTTCGTTAACCTTCGCCTCTTTAAGGGAGAGGGAGGGGAATCACTTTCGTCATCACTCCCCGATTCGATCACCAAGGCTGCCCTTTTCTTGGGCGAAGGGGCCTGGAAAACCAATAGGAATTCGATTGAATAATTACGTCGAAAATAAAAAATCGAAAGCCAGAATGAAAATGAAGAAAATCTGGTTACCGATGCAGGAGGCCTTCTCGAAGAGCCTTCCCCCTGTTGGTTGCCTGTTGTCTTCGCCGGCGCTATAGTCTTCGCCGGCGGTGGAGGTTTCGTCGAAGGGACCCCTCCTTGTGGGCCTCCTGTAGCTTTCTTGGCCAAGGGTTTTCGAACAACTGGAAGCGAAAAGGAAAGTTAACAGGCTGACAGTCGAAGAGAAAGATAAAAAGTAATGTGAGAGTATGAACTTACATTTTTTTACTTTGTCCAACACAAGGACAAAAGACTTCTGCAACTCTGCTATGAAGTCCTTCTCGTCGAAGAAGTACTCAGCGTAATAGCTTCTCCACCATTCTTCAAAAGATGGCGAACAAAGGAAGTTAAGCTGGTAGTTGAACAGCGAGAGGATGGTTCGACCAGCATATCTTCCGATATGCCTGGTGGCAGCTTCTTCTGTATAATCGTTGCAGAAGTACAACATTGACTTCTCTCTTGGGAAAATGGGAGAAGGCAGGGTTTGGATGATACCAAACTGGCGAGATACCAGATTTGGTTGATAGGCAAGCAGACTCAGATGAGTCTTAGAACTCTTAAATCGAAGAGGCATAATCCTTGGGGTAAGGAATGCCTCCCAAAGTACAGAGTGCTCATCGACATTGGGACCACTCGACTCCTTGGGATGCGGCCTTGTAAACCATGCTGGCCCCACCTTTCGTTGTGCAAATGGAGCCATAGTCGAAACAAATTCCTTCCTTCGAGCGAACATCAGCACGAAGTTAGTGAAGGTTTGTTGGAACTCTAGCCCATCTTCTACAGGTGTCAGTAGAGCCAGCCTAATTCCTTCGATACGTCTATTAGCTATCGCTGGGGCTTGTTCATTTATCTGAGTCTTCTTGGGTATGAAAGACTCGAAAGTGGCGTTAAGCCACAGTTGAAGTAGCCAGAAAGGCCCAGCGAGTAGCAAACTGTTCCTATCTTCGACATGCTTCAAGAGAGTAACCCCATTGCTGATGGAGTCATAAAGACTGGCCAGAATTAGTTCTGCCAAACAGATGTTCTGGCGGTGATGCAGTTGGGTGGCCAGAGTGACCATCTTTTTGGTCACTTGCAGAGACTTCGAACAGAACACGAAGCGAGTTAGCCATAAGGCTAGAAACGCTATGTGTTCAACGTCGGACACTGCGTCTGTCGACTGGTCGTGAAAATGGTTGATAAAGGTAGTGAATGTTGGCTTCGTCTCAGAAAAGCCAATTTGGTCCTCCGACATCTCTTCCGGGTCGAAGTAATCTCCGGTTGGTCGAAGGCCAGTGATGGCTGCTACGTCGAAGAGTGTGGGGGTTAACATCCCACATGGAAGGTGAAAGGTGAAGTGAGAGTTATCCCAGAAAAGCATCGAAGCTATAAGCATCTCTGGGGAGTAGTTTAAACCTGTCTTCGACAGCATTACTAGGTCAAAGATTCCCATTTCCTTCCAGACTGGAGTTTGATGTTTTTCCAGCTTTGTTAGCCAAGCAACATAGTCCTGGGTGAGATTAGGGCAGGACCTGAAGACTCTAACACTTCTGTTGAAGAAACGAAGGTCGATCTTCTCGTGTGTGGGGTCTTCGTTGTCTCCTGCATCCTTCTTAGCACAGGCTACTGGCTTGAGTTTCTCGACAATGGGGAAGTAGCTCTTGATTTTCAGAGCTTCAGAGATGCTGGGGTTCATGGGTCCAGACATTGCGAAGATTTGGTTGGAGTATCCAACCGGAATCATCAAGTGACGCGAGTAAGCATCACGAACGGAGATGTCAGATGGTTCAGGGACCCTTCGTTTCCCTGTAGCGTTCACTACTGGAGCAGTTACAAAGACCTTGGGTTTAGCAAGTTGTTCAGTTGGTGCGCTAGTCTTGGGGGCAGTTGAAACAGAAGCCATTGTTGAGGATGAAGATGAAGTTGGAAAAGGAAGAGTTTTTCTGCAAAGAGAACAAGTTTGCAAGAAAGCAAGGGAGTTTGAGAGATGGTTTGCGTGAAAAGTCCCACAATGGGATATTCACTACTATTTATAGTAGTGGGAGAAATTCCCAATAACGAGGGCATTAAATGTCATTTAATGCTGCAGGAAGTAGTGGGACGCGTGGCAGCATCCTGTTGTTTTGTCCGTTTCTGCAGAAACAGAGAGACGCAGCGTGCGTCCTCGTTTTTTGAATTTGTCATAATGACAAATTATGAAGTGATGTTTTGGTTCTGCACGCCGTACTGACAGTGACGTCCTAGGATCAAATCAATGATGGTTTCTTGGGATTGCCAATAGTTGGTAAAAAGCAACAAAAAGTGCACAAGTTAACTTGTGACTAAGCGTGGAAAAACAGGTGTCGAATGGCGTTTTCAAAGAATGCCTTTTTCTTTCAGAGTCGAAATAAGGCATTCTTGGGGGGCAATTTGTTGGCTCCTAAATTCGACACCTTTGTTTTGATTGATGACAGCCATTAAAAGCTGAAGAATGCTTTCGACTGGCTAAGCCTGTCGAAGTGCCTGTCGAAAGATGGCAAAAATACTTAGAAGATTTCTTCCAAGGAAGAAGGCTGATTGCCTTCGACGTCGAAGGAGTTTTCGTCGAAGACGTCTCTTGACGAACGTGTTCGATGGTCCAGAGTGGAGCAGTTTGAAATTCAAAGCTTTGGAGGGAAAACGGTTTCCAGCAGTTACTACGTGCTAACGTGCAAGGATCTGGAGCGTCGAACAGGGAGAACGTGACAAGTGGCTTGATCTCGAAGCAGTGTAACTGCCCGACGGTTACTTGGAATGTTTTTGTATAAATAGGAGTAGACGTGTAGTTTCTCGCGTGTGTTCACAATAGATACATAGTCACTCATTTAGATTCAAGTACCCAGTGTGAGCGAACGAATTGTTGAGAAATGTATGTGTGAAACACCAATTTAATCAATTCAAGTCATTTACTTTTCCAGTATTTTACATGCTTTTTCCCTTTAAGATTCCTGTCGAACCTTTACATTCAAGCCTTGTTTATTTTACCAAGCCTTTCCTTTATGCAATTTACTTTAAACAATTTACTTAAAGCCTTATCCACATTAATTAAACTTCAAAATCAACCTATGTCCATAGGATCAATCTGATCGATCCTGCGAGTAACCAAATAAGTAACCATTTGGAGGATCAGCGGTTGTTTACCAAATCCCAAGGTAAACATCTAGTTGATCAGAATTCAAAATTACATGTTTAAGTTAAACATTTGATTTTTTGACAAAACAAGTTTCCATGCCTTGTGTACTTGCTAAGATAGAGTGGTTATGCTTTAAACAAGCTTACTTCTGACTTTATGGATGGAGTGTGATACGAGGGAACAAGTTAGAGGCTCAATGTGAACTTTATGCAAAAAGCTTGTTTTACAAGAATGGCATTGTTAACTTTGTGCCATAAATGGAAATGCAACTTAGACAATAGCTCAATTGCTTGGATCAAAGCTCTAACAGCTGTGTAAACATTTAATTATGGAGTGAAAAACAATTTTGATGCCTACAAAGCAAGGATTATGCATCGTAGCATGGATTTGGTTCAAGTGTTCATCAAAAATGACTTGTAATTCAAGTGACAAAACCCAAATTTCATCTCTTCGATTCTCCCTCCTCAAGAATGATCTCAAGGAGTTCTTGGACATTTTGGAAAGCTTGAAATGTTATCTACAACCCATATTTGAATTTATTTTGAATATTCCCCTTAGAACTATATGAAAAAGTGCCATGAAGTTAGGTCAAAATCCTGACCAAATTAGGGCAAAATTTCACTAAGTGTTTAGTTTCATGACCACGTGTTCATAAAATTATAACTTGAGATCCAAGAATTTTTGGAAGGAGTTGTGTGAAGAAAAGTTGTATATTTCATGGAGATATACAACTTTCATGTTGGAAGTTTCTCTTGAATCATCTTGCATTATGGTGAAAATTTGGCTCAAAGTTATGAAAAAATATGAAATTTCCAACACTTAGAAGAATTTCTTAAGTTCAGAAATTTTGACTTTTCAAAATGAAATCTTGACTTTTTGATTTCTTGATGAATAAGTTTCATATTTTGACATGTTTTGATTATTTGTGATCCTTGGCACTTGAATTTGACCAAAAAGTCAAAGTTTGACTTTTCAGTATACAGCTGACTTTTGATTAGTTGACTGCAAAATTCATTTGTCAATCCAATGGACTTGCAATGTTTTGAACCATGTCATTAGGTAAAAATGATGCAATTGGAATCTTGAGATCATTCCTTAAACCAATTGACTATTTGCTAGGTCAAAAATCAGAAATTGCCCTTTCCCAGTCAAAACCCTGATTTTGACCATTTTGCCCTTTTGGGGATTTGATCAAATTTCTTGAGGAATTGTGATCCAAACTTGATCAAGTGATACATATGAGTCTAAAATGTTGATGTGGAACAAAAATTATTATATTTTACTATAAATTGACTATAGTTGACTCTCTCTTTTTTCAATACAACTGATTTTTAGGTCAACTGCTCAATTGACTGAGCAAAAATGTAATCCAATGCTTGAAACTTGGCAGGAGTAATCTTAGGGGTCAATAATGATCCATGAAAATAATATGGGGCATTGGAAGTCCAAAAATCCTTGTGCAATCTCAAACCCTAATTTTGGTCATCAGGGCATAAGGGGGTGTCTTGAGCTGATCAAGCCCTAATACAGTCTTGAGCCCAAGGAGATCTTATGGGAAAATTCTTGATAAGTGAGAGGGAAAATTTTGGGGTACAACATCTGCCCATGTTCAATCTTCTTAAGCCTGAAGAGTTAGATTGGCATGTTTTGCCATTCGTGACTCGAAGGTGGAAGACGATTGGACACTAGAGTGCCCAGAAATTTACACTCGGCGGTGTGATGGTAGAAGGAATGGGCTTAAAGATACCATTTGGAGAGGTGATAGAAATTTGTTGGAGATGGGCTTGTAGATGCCATCCAAGAGTGATTGTTGAATTGTAATTTGTAAGCTGAAAGAATGAGTATCAGAATGGAGTCCGTGTCTGGAGCGTACCTGTACTATATCTGAAAGTTGAATTTGAATGAGTTATCAAAATGGTATCCACGTCTGGAGCGTATCTGAACTGTATCTGAAAGTTGACTCTGAATGCGTATCAGAATGGCGTCCGTGTCTGGAGCGTATCTGAACTATATCTGAAAGTTGACTCTGAATGAGTATCAGAATGGCGCCTGTGTCTGGAGCGTATTTGTACTATATCTGAGAAGGAATCTGAATGAGTATCAGAAAGGCATCCGTGTCTGGAGCGTATATGAACTGTATCTGAAAGTTGACTATGAATGAGTATCAGAATGGCGTCTGTGTCTGGAGCGTATCTGAACTGTATCTGAAAACTTTGAACATTGTCAATGGTAGTTGTTAACCTTATCCTGAAAAGGGTAAAATGTTAGCTAAAATGCAAAGTCATGTTGTATGAAATGCATGGTATGATGCATTTGTTTTATCAATGTTTATGATATATGGATGGGATGTATGCGCATGTGAGCTAATTCTGCTGTACTGCTATTGGACTGGGGAAAATAAATCCCTGCCCGCTACTGAGGATATGGAGTATAAGTCTTCATGTTGTGAAGTTGAAGTGCTAATGAATTTCCCCTTAGAGAAATAAACTTTGTTGTAAAGGGAAAGCCGTGCATTGTTTGAAAAATCCTGGTTGGGGAATTCTGAGCAATTTTGATGACTTCTACTGGGGATTGATAAACTGGAAGCTTTGTTCCGCTGGGGATTAAACTGCACACTGTGGGGAATTTTATGGAGATAAACTTAGAGAGATTACCTTATCTCTTAAATCCATTAGCGATTGTCTTTAATTTTGTTTATTTGTAAACAGTAATTATGTTCAAATGTATATGTTCAAGAAAAACAGATAGTTTTTACACTTTCAAAGGGATATCTTTGTATTGACTTTGAGTAAGTATTTTTGTACAATGAGACAAACATTCTAGTAAGAGAATTCCGTCGTAAAAAAATGAATATTTTAATACAAAGAAAAGATAGCTATGTGCAATAATCCCATGGGGTTCCCATTCTGCTATATCCTTCGTGTCTCTGAGTATCTTGTCTATTTGTTTCCTTGTTCGAAGATGAATGAATTGATCAGAAACTCTGAGTTTTTCAGTTGAAGCCAAAGGTTGTCCGTAAGGTGATCCAACGGGACATAGTCATACGCTTTAATTCCCTAACTTTTGCCTGGACCGTCCTTTCGGGTTTTCAGTACATTGGGAAACCCTTTTTTGCCTAAGTCACCCTTTCGGGTTTTTAACTTGCCAGGTGTACAGATTTTTTTGTTTTTATCCATAATTTGTGCCCGAACCTTTTTTTGGTTTGCCGGGATGCCCTTGTTTTGCCTAGGTGCGTCAACCTAGCGGGTATCTTATGTGTAGTATCTTTTGCAGGGTGTGGCAGGTCGTCGCCATCTATGGTGGTCAAGATCATTGCTCCACCAGAGAATATGTTTTTGATTACAAATGGTCCTTCGTATGTAGGATTCCATTTTCCCCTAGGATCACCTTGCGGCAGTATGATACGTTTGATCACCAGAACTCCAACTTGATACACTTGGCGTCTGACTTTTTTGTTGAAATCCTTGATCATCCATTTTTGATACATTTGACCATGGCAAGCAGCAGTAAGCCCTTTATCATCAATTAAGTTTAGTTGATCAAGTCGAGTCTGGATCCAATCTTCTCCATTCAGCCCTGCATCCTTCATAATTCTCAGAGAGGGGATATGGACCTCAATAGGCAAGACAACCTCCATGTCGTATACCAGAGAATAAGGTGTTGCCTCGGTTGATGTGCAAGTTATGGTACGATATTTGTGGAGAGAGGATGGTAGCATTTCATGCCAGTCTTTGTATGTGACTGTCATTTTTTGTATGATCTTTTTAATGTTCTTATTTGCGGCTTCGACAGCACCATTCATCTTCGACCGGTAAGGGGAAGAATTGTGATGCTGGATCTTGAAGTGCTTGCACGGGGAGGTGATCATAGTATTATTCATGTTTGTACCATTGTCTGTAATGATCTTCTCCGGGATACCGTAACGACATATGAGATTCTGCTTGATAAACCGGACGACAACGTTCTTGGTAACGGAAGCGAAGGAAGCTACCTCCACCCACTTTGTAAAATAATCAATGGCCACTAAGATGAAGCGGTGTCCATTAGAGGTTGTTGGCTTGATTTCCCCAATCATATCAATCCCCATATAGCAAGGGCCAAGGAGCCGTCAAGACATTCATAGGAACCGGAGGTACGTGCACCTTGTCAGCATAGATCTGACACTTATGGAAAATTCGAGAGTGTGGATAGCAATCTGCTTCCATGGTAGACCAGTAATAGCCTGCCCGTAGGATTTTCTTTGCCATCGTATGCCCACTGGAATGGGTGCCAAAAGTGCCTTCATGTAATTCTGGCATGATCCTTTCAGCTTCAACCTTGTCTACGCACCGAAGTAATATGGAGTCATGGTTATGTTTGTAAAGAATTCCATTACTAAGGAAGAATTTAGCAGAGAATCTCCTTAAGAACTTCTTATCGTTGACTGAAGCTCCTGTTGGGCATTCTTGAGCCTCGAGATACCTCTTGACTTCGTGAAACCAAGGCTGGTCCACTACTTCTTCGGTATTAATCTCGTGACAGTGTGCTGGTTTATTCCTTCTTTCAATGGTGATTTGGGGAGCCTCATTATCCCATTTAAGTTTAAACATAGATGACATTGTGGCTAGTGCGTCAGCTAGCTAATTTTCTTCTCACGGGAAATGCTCAAAGGTAATCTTCTCAAAATGTGGGATCAATGTTAAAACATGTTCTTTGTAAGGGATAAGGTTAGGGTGCTTAGTGTACCATTCCCCTTTGATCTGGATGATAACCAAAGATGAATCTCCGAATACATTCAAAGATTTGATCCCTAAGTCTATGGCGGCTTTGAAACCAAAGATGCATGCTTCATATTCTGCCATGTTATTTGTACAATTGAAGTAGAGTCTTTCCGTAAAAGGAGTATGACATCCTTCAGGAGATATGATTACAACACCAATACCATTATCGAGTGCGTTAGATGTCCCATCAAAAACCAGGGTCCATCGGGATCCTTGTTCAGGTCCGTCATATGGCCCGAATTCTTCACAGTTGTTTACCAACATGATGTCTTCATCTGGAAATTCGAACTTCATGGACTGGTAGTCTTCTACAGCTTGGTGAGCAAGGTGATCAGCTAATACACTACCCTTTATTGCTTTTTGGGTAGTATACTGTATGTCATATTCTGTTAGGATCATCTGCCATCTCGCTATCCTCCCAAAGAGAGCAGGTTTCTGAAAGACGTATTTTATTGGATCCATTTTAGATATCAACAGGGTAGTATGAGTCAGCATATATTGTCTTAGCCGGCGAGCAGCCCATGCCAGAGCGTAGCAAGTTTTCTCGAGCAGTGAATATCTTGTTTCACAGTCGGTAAACTTTTTGCTCAGGTAATAAATAGCGTGCTCTTTTCGGCCAGACTCGTCATGCTGCCCTAGCACACACCCCATTGAATTCTCTAAAATAGTCAGATACATAATCAATGGTCTTCCCTCGACTGGTGGCATCAAAATAGGAGGCTCTTGCAGGTATTCTTTGATCTTGTCGAAAGCAGTTTGGCATTCATCATTCCATTTGACTACTTGAGCTTTCTTCAATAGTTTGAAAATTGGCTCACAAGTAGTTGTCAGGTGAGAAATGAATCTGGCAATGTAGTTTAAACATCCCAAGAACCCTCTGACTTCCTTCTCAGTACGAGGAATAGGCATCTCTTGTATCACTTTCACTTTGGCAGGATCTACTTCGATACCTTTATTACTGACGACAAAGCCTATGAGTTTACCAGACCTTACTCCAAATGTGCATTTATTTGGGTTCAACCTCAGCTTGTACTTCTTTAATCTCTCAAACAGTTTCTGTAAATGATCAAGATGCTCTTCTTCTATTTGAGATCTAGCTATCATGTCGTCCACATAGACCTCTATTTCGTGATGTATCATGTCATGAAATAGAGCTACCATGGCACGCTGATAGGTTGCCCCAGCATTCTTCAGTCCGAACGGCATAACCTTGTAGCAGAATGTTCCCCATTGTGTGACAAAGGTTGTCTTCTCTGTGTCTTCAGGCGCCATTTTGATTTTGTTATAACCTGATAAACCGTCCATGAAAGAAAACAATTTGTGTTGTGTCGTACTATCAACTAGGATGTCAATGTGGGGAAATGGGAAATCATCCTTAGGGCTTGCCCTATTCAGATCTCTGTAGTCCACACACATTCGTACCTTGTCGTCCTTTTTGGGCACGGGAACAACATTGGAAACCCATTGAGATAGGAGGTGACAGCCAAGAATCCAGCGTTGAATTACTTCATGACTTCAACTTTAATCTTCTCTGACATATCTGGTCGCATGCGACGAACTTTTTGTTTTACTAGTGAGAAATCCTCTTTTGTAGGTAGACGATGCACCACAATATCTGCATCAAGTCTTGGCATGTCTTCATACGACCAGGAAAAGACCTCAACATACTCATGTAGCAACTGTATCAGACGCTCCTTGACACTGGGTTCCAGATTGGCACCCATCTTGACTACTCTTTTGTCTTCCTCGGTACCTAGGTTGATTGTATCCATGGGTTCCTCGTGAGGCCGAATGGTTTTCTCTTCTTGTAGTAGTAATCTGGAAAGTTCCCTTGGTACTTCATAATCTTCCTCACCTTCGTCTTCGGCTTGGTAGATTAGATTTTCAGAGTCACAGAAGGCCATAGCATAACCGTTACCCATGGGATCCCAAATGGATGTGGACCTACATTGTGAGTGTGAGTGTGTGTAAGGGTATAGCTATCTTTGAAAGAAATGAAAAATGTAAAAGAGAAAAACAATGAGCACAAAGTTTGTATGCAAAACGTCCATGATTCATTGATGTCATATGGAAATGAGATAATAACCCTTACAAATGGACTATTGCGCCTCGGGTAAGACACAAAGTTTTAAGAGTTTGAATTGTTTTAATATTACAGATCCAACAAAATGTAAAGACAAATTACTGTGGGATAAAAGTGATCGGGACAAAATCTCTAGCCTCCCAATTGTTGAGCCCTCCACTGACAGTTGGGAAGATCCAATCCTCCAGGTTGCAACCATCTTCGTCATCCTCTACTGCGTTGACTTCACAGTTGCTGATCTTCAGGGGTGGTCCTCCAGCACGAGCGCGGCGTACAACCTTCTGAGCACTTGAAGTGAAACCCAGGCCAAACTTGTTAGACTTGTATGGGATGTCTGGGAGGTGCCCCCAGATAGTTCACCCACCTTCTTCTATCACTGCCTTTGCATCCTTCAAAGATGACATCCTGAGTGGAGGCCTTGTGATCTTGGGAACAACCTTGGTCACTGCCATATCTTGCGGGACTTCTTCAAAGTGCTGGAATGGAGTTTCAATAAATTCACCATCTAATTCTACATATCTGAAGGAATTGAGATGGTTGATCATATACTCTTCTTCTCCATGAAGGGTGATAATCTTCCCTTGAATCGGATACTTCAGCATTTGGTGCAACGTAGAAGTAACAACGCCAACATTGTGAATCCATGGTCGGCCTAGCAAGCAGGAATATGAAGGACGAATATCCATTACATAAAAAGTTGAATCAAATGTTTGGGTTCCAACCTTTATGGGGATATCCACTTCCCCATGCACCATCCTTTTTGAGCCGTCAAAAGCCCTCACTACTATGTTACTTGGTTTCAATGTCAATCCCTCACAGTCAAGCCTATCAAGAGCCTTTTTAGGCAATACATTCAGAGATGAGCCAATGTCCAGCAAAACATGAGCCAAGGTTGTGCCCCTACATTCAACTGAGACGTGTAATGCCTCATTATGCTTCCTTCCTCTTGGTGTTAAATCAACATCCGAAAAACCTAGACCATTATATGCAGTCAAGCTGGCTACGCAATCTTGGAACTGATCGGAAGATGTTTCTTGGGGTACATGGGTAGTTTTCAGGAATTTTACCAGGGCTTTTGCATGCGCCTCGGAACATAGTAGTAAATCTAGCATGGAAATTTTAGATGGAGTTTGCCCCAGTTGCTCAAATACATTGTAGTCGCTTCTTTTTATGATCTTTAGAATTTCCTCCATCTCTTTCCGGGAGGTCTTAGGGATAGCCAATGATTGTGCCTCCGTCTAGACGGGCTCAATCAGAATACTTTTACCTTGAGTCTCAGTTAACTCGGCAGCAGGAATGTCAGCAGGAGTGATAGCAGGGATTGTAACAGCTTTGTCAGTTGGAGTATTGGTGGAGATGATTGTAGGACTGGGAATAGCCTTCGGAGGAGCAACAACAACATGAATGATTACGGGTCCAGAAACTGCTTTTGGGGGAGCAATTTCTGGAGAGAATATCCTTACGCTTCGGGTAATCTTGCTAGTCCATGCAATATTACTGATATCGGAGCCAATTTTCACAGGACTTGAATCTTCGGCAGCTATCCAATCTTGCTTGATACCGTGGTAGTAGACATCCCCTCCATAATTCCATGGTATGGTTTTGTCTGACGAATACGGGACTGGTCCAGGCATTGTAATTATCAAAGGAGCTGATTTTGGAACTGATGTAATTCTAACGGGTCTTTTGGTGGAGACCTTGGAAGAATTGGCGGAAATGGTAATGATAGAAACATCATTATAAGGAACAGGTGAAACAGAAGTCTTTTCAAACAAAATTTCCTTGTTATCTATTAGGCATTGAACGTCTTCTTTCAACAAAGGACAACTAGTTGGTGAGGATAAACAGAAATGGCAGCTTTCATCATAGCCTGGGAATACACTGGAATTTAATAAGTTCTCTTTGATAGTCAGGAGTGGAGTCATAAGGTCATCAACTGAAGTAACAAACATATCTTCCTCAATGGCGTTGGTATTATGGCCATGTTTGGGCATAGGGGCAGAAATGACATTTGGCTTTTCGGGTGCATCGAATTCAATCTCCTTGGCTTCAATGAGGTCTTGTACTTTGTTCTTCAGTGCCCAACAGTTTTTATTGTCATGGTCGGGACTCTCATAGTGGTATGTACAGCGGGCATTAGTATGATAGTGAGAAGATGTTGTGTTAGGATTCTTAGGAGCTTCTTTCAAGGTCACTAGGTTGGATCTCAACAGATGTGGCAATACCTGAGATAGGGTCATATTAATTTTGGTGATTTGTCTGACTGGTCTTTCCATCCTTGGTTGGTTGTTTCTTTGTTGATCAGGCGCAGGTTTAGGAATCATAACAGCTCCCATCATTGGACGACGTTCGGCCCTATCTTGATTTCTCTGAGGATAAACAGCAACCACTTCTTTCTTTTTGATAAATGGCTTCCTTATAGCATCAGAGGATGTATCTTTTTGAATCTTTCCACTTTTTATCCCGACTTCTACCCTCTCTCCGGTCAATATCAGTTCAGTAAAATCGGTCGATGAACTCCTAACTAGGTGATTGAAGAAGGGACCAGACAAGGTGCCCAAAATCATGTCTACTAATTCTCTTTCAGATAGGGGAGGTTGAACTCTTCCAACCAAGTCTCTCCATTTTTGCGCATAGTCTTTGAAGCCCTCACTTGAAACCATGGCCATACTCTGGAGTTGAGTACGGGTTGACACAAGATCAGCGTTGTATTGGTATTGTTTGTAAAAGGCTGCAGCAAGATCTTCCCAGTTATGAACATTGGCTCTTTCTAACTGATAAAACCAATCAAGTTGAGTTCCAGACAGATTGTCTTGGAAGAAGTGTACCCATAAATCTTTGTCAGCGGTATGGGGCTGGATTTTCCTCACATAAGATCGGAGATGCATTTTAGGACATGAAACTCCGTCATATTTGGCGAACATAGGTGCTTTGAATTTTGGAGGAATGACAATTCCCAATACTAACCCCAACTCCTCAAAGTCCAAGCCATGCACTTTTTGGATTTCCATTGCACTCAACCGCTCTTCGAGATGTTTATACTTGTCATCAGCTGGAGGGTATTGTTTTTCAGAATAGTCTTCTTCTTCCTCTTCCTCTTCTGATTCCGACTGGACAATTGTTTCCTTTCCCTTCCCATCTTGGTTGTCTTTCTCACCGGATGTTGTTGCAAAGTCTAGGGCCCTTCTTGTCTGCCCTTGGAACCTTATTCCCATGTTTATAACTCCGGTTATCTTCTTTATCTTCTTTTTCTTCTCCTCAGTGAGCAAAGTCTTCAACTTTTCTCGTCCTTTAGCTAGGGTGAAGAACAACTGTTGAAACTGTGCATTATGAGCTTGGAGGTCCTTCATCGTTTGCTCGAGATCCATCTTACTGAATTAAACAGTAAAGAGATGAGGAGACTTTTTGCAAGAAACCTGCTTATGTTATGATGAATGGTAAATTCATATGCAATGTTTTCAAGTATTTTAAGATTCAAATTTGTTTTATACAAAAAGGAAACACACGTCATATTAATAGATTAAAGCTTGAGTACATCAATGCCTTCTTGGGCAAAATAATACAAAAACTCTAAGATGAAAAGGTAGTACGCATCCTCTTTGGTGCAATGTAGGCCTTCAAAGTTTGATCCTCATGAAGTAGCCTAGTGAGTTCCAAAACCTTCTTCTCGCTTGTGTAGAATTGGGCTTCGAAGGTATCTTGCTCCCCCTTGAGTTGTATCCAATACCTTTGTAGGTCTTCAAGAGAGGTAGGCATGTCAGGATGTAGGATAGTATATGGAACATCTCCCTCCATGACAGGCTCAATGATTACCGGGAGAATGGAGGGATAAGGCATCATAAGACTCTAAGCACAAGTTCGTACCCATTTGAGGTAAGGCTTAAGAGGGATGGAATTTTTATGCCCCAAAGTCTTGCTATCTACCTTGTTTAACATCCTCCAAGCTCATATAAATCTCTGGCGAAGACCTTGATCGTTGTTGTTGTAGTCAAATACCAAACCTTGAATCAGGATCTCGTGTGGGCCATCCCTTCGGGCGTAACCAAACTGCCTTAAGGCTAAGCAAGGGTTGTAGGTGGTACCTCCCCTAATGCCAAGTAAAGGGACATTATGGAATTCTCCACAATGATCGACAATAGTAACATTCTCTATGGATCGGGAGCACCAATGAATGTATGAATATTTGAGTGTCATCAACCTTTGCGACCACCTTGAACCTTGCTCGTTCTTCAACACAGATTGGGGAAGATGTGAAATAAACCATCTTGCCAAGAGAGGAGTGCAACACATAAGGACACCTCTTTTCCTCATTTTGCGAGTGTGATAAGAGTGTAGGATATCCCCTAGCAAAGTAGGCACTGGGTTGCGGGATATGAAGATTTTGACGGTGTTCACAACTATGAGTTGGTCAGGATTTGGAAATAAAACCATCCCATAGATGGGGAGAGCCACAATTTCCTCAAAAGCTTGCAGGTCCAAAGAATTGTAACAGTTTTGGGCTTTCTCAAACAAGAACTTTGCTAGGAAACCTTTGACACCACTCCTTGTTTCCCAATTGGTTGTGACATCAGATGATTGCAAGTGTAGAGCTTGAGCAATATCTTCCGACTTTGGATCTCTTTCCATACTGTTGAAAGGTAGTTGATTAAGAATGAGAATTCTCAATAGTCGGGAGAATTATTCCAAAGTAGGCACAAGTTGATAATCGGGAAAAGTGAAGCAATAGTGTAGAGGATCAAAGAACTGGAAGAGCACCTTCATCATGTTTTCATCAGTGTTAGAGGTGACCAAGTTGAGTAGGCGACCATTTCAGTAATCCTTGAAGCTAGCTCCTTAAGTTGTGGAGGGATCCTCACAAGGTTGATTTAAATAGTTTTCATGTGAAGTGAATCCATATCCTACAAAACAAGACAAAGATGAATCCAAAAAATCCTTGAAATGGTTAGTGAATGTGAATGATGTTATGGTATTCATGATGTTATGTACAAGTATATATATACAAACAAAGCAAACAATTCCTTAGGTTTAGGCTTGCATGGAGTTTTATAGGTAAGTACCCTCTTGAAGTTTAGTTGGCTTAAACCTGTCCTAGTAATAGTAATCAGGTTCTAAGGAGCTCAATATCACTGAATTGTTTCCTTGGTCATTGTTTTAGCTCAAGCCTCTTTAATAGTGACCGAAATACCCCAAGAAACCAAACCTCAGTGAGTGTAGTATCGAGTATCTACCAACTTCGGACTGCACCAAAGCAGGTCATCTCATTATATCCTAAAGGCCAAGTTGGTCAAGTAAAGGTTCTAGAAGTTCATTAGTGCTTTATGAAATCACTCAGCGGCCCCGTATTCTCTTTGATTAACTCAAAGGCTATCGGTACCAACAAATATGTCGCACTAACATAGTTATTGCTTAGACCATGTCAGTATACCCCACACAGTTTCCACAATGTATTGCAACTTACCTATAATGTATCCCAAATCTGGGTAGAGGATTCAAACCTAAACAAAGATACATAATGTAAAGCAAACAAATCAAACAATGTAAGCAACTAAATGTGATCTAGCCCTAGGGTAACCCCACTTTTAGAATTTTCCCCAGCAGAGTCGCCAGTTCTGTGATACGTGGGAGAACTGACTTGAGGGTTTTGCGTTTGATCGCAAATGTTGCAGTTAGCAAGAGTCGCCACCGACTTTTCTTTTATCTAAAAGGAAAGGTGAAAAACCACAGGAAAGACCTTTGAGATTGTTTCTTGAGTTCGGGGGGTAGATTATGAAAAGGCAAGGTATTAGCACCCTCTTCATCCATGGTTTTCCATGGGCTCTTAGTTACTTGCTAGATCACTTGATTTTTGTTTGAAATTATGCTTGATGTGGTTTTTGAAAGTATTTTGTAAAGAGGTCATTGTTTAGGCAATCTTTGTAATGATTCTTGTTTGTAAGAATGTATACAAAGATGTTTGATCTTTTGAAAATGTTTTCAATTTTGTAAGATGTTTGAAAGTGTATGTGTTTGTTTTGAAAATAGAAAGGATGTTTGTTTTGAAATGGAGCAAGTAATTAGGAGCAATCTACCTACTCAAATGTCTTTCTTCTTCATTTTCTTTTCCTTTGACATTGTTGTCGTACCATTGATTTGGTAAGCAACCCTATCTTTGGATGTAAACGGGACGGGCGTGGGTCATCGTATAACCATGATTAGCAATGTTGCAAGGTATCTTAGCATTATTTTTGAGGTACTAAGATCATTTGTAAGGCAACTTAGGTAGCGTCATCAAGGGACTATGATCTTGTATTTGCTTGTATTTGCTAAGATACCTTCCATGCGTAATATGGCCATTTTTTATAAGGCAACCAAGTGGAATAACCCTAGGGGTGCTTGTGTTCAAATGTGTCATTTTCATGCTTGTTTTGTCTTGAATTAGGGTTTTTTAAGTGTTGGTTTTAATCTTTCCATACAAACCCTAATTACTAGCATGTTATATAAAAGCGATAGATTGCGAAATTTAAAGTTACTACGCTATTACAACATTTGTAGGGAGGGTGTACAATTTGTAAATGGGGATTGCAAAAATTTAAACCTAATTAGTCTATTACAACCATATTGATTGGTATGAATATACAAGGAATTAAATAAATACAAAGTATAAAAATGAATAAATGTACAACGATGCAAAATGTAAAGAAAAGGAATTTTGTTTGGTTTTCATGAAAAAAAAAGATTTTTGTCTTAACCTAATTAAATAAAGAAAATAATTAATTAAGTTTGAATTTATTAAGAAAAGATTTTAAATGGAAACCTAGTTCTATTAATTAATCAAAAGAAAATAAATTCAAGAAAAGTATTTTGGTATTTTTTTATCTTGAAAATATTTGTAGTATTATAAAATATTTTTAGTCTTTTTTATATTAAAATAATGTATTTTAAATGGTGTGAAGAAAAATAAATAAATAAAGTAATATTAATTAAGATTATAAGATTTACTTAATAAAATAAATAACGTATAATAAATAAAAATATTTTTATTTATGGAAAAATAAAATAAAATAAGTCAAAATATAAACATATGTCATTCTCTTGTATTTTTATGATTTTTAGTATTTAGGAAATATTTTTAAGAAAAGAAAAATAAAAAAATAAAATAAATGAATAAATAAAATAATTTGGGCCAGGGGATGGCAAAAGTCAGTATGGAAGTCAGCTAGTAAAAACAAAAATGAACCAGGCCCAAAGGACCCAGTGCCTGCCAAACAAAAAAAAAGGTCGGAATTGCAAAAAACATGAAAAAATGCAAAGGGTACCACTGGGGCTCGAACCCAGGTCCCATAGGTTACAGACGCGTGCTTCTACCACTAGGGCGGCTATACATCCGTTAATACAAATGAAACAATAAATATGTAAGGCAAAACGCCCCCTGAAGACTTCATCTTCAACCTCCAGCCAGACCTACTGTAACTTGCTCATTTCTCATTAAAAATGAAAACTGTAAACATGAAACTTGTAGCAAATTTTCTCACTATTCCACAAATGTAAAGTATTAAAACTATAGATCAAAGATAAGCAAGAATTTTAATGGCCCTAATCTGAATCCTAAAAATTTCATAAATTTCAGTTTCAAAATTCTCTAAGCTCAAGAAAAATTAATGGAAACTATGGACGTGGTTAGCTTTAGGGCAATGATATCTACATGTTTTATTCACAAATAAACTATTGATGATGCCTGTATGAAGAGTTCCAAGTTGAGAAAACTTACATCAAAACTGGAAATCATGTTTTGAGTTTGAGCTTGTTTCAAGTGATAGTGATGATCAGGTTAGCTTCCTTGAGGTCCTAGGAAGCTAATGTAATGGTTAGCTTGAACAGTGGATGGTTGAAAGGGCCTGGAGAAGTCAAGTTGCAGACTTTGTTTTTTGGTTATGGAAGTTATGGTAAATGGTGTTACAGTTATGGAATAAGGATGGGGATAAGTTGTATTTGATGTAAGGAAGCTTTAGAAACTAAAAGGCCAAGAAACACACGAGGGAAATGGGAGTTTGATGTTCAAGGTCAGAAACTGTGCAACAATGAAGTTTTTGTGCAATTTCTGATTTGAGAGAGTTTTGGTGTATTTCAGGATGTTCAAGCTCGTGCCCTATCTCACAAATAGTGACTCTATTTATAAGCAACAGGTTTGGAGTGCTCTAGTTGATCAGAATTCAAATTTACGTGTTTAAGTTAAACATGTGATTTTTTGACAAAACAAGTTTCCATGCCTTGTGTACTTGCTAAGATAGAGTGGTTATGCTTTAAAAAAGCTTGCTTTTGACTTTATGGATGGAGTGTGATCAGAGGGAACAAGTTAGAGGCTCAATGTAAACTTTATGCAAAAAGCTTGCTTTACAAGAATGGCATTGTTAACTTTGTGCCATAAATGGAAATGCAACTTGGACAATAGCTCAATTGCTTGGATCAAAGCTCTAGCAGATGTATAAACATTTAATTATGGAGTGACAAACAAGTTTGAGGCCTGAAAAGCAAGGATTATGCAGCCTAGCATGAATTTGGTTCAAGTGTTCATCAAAAATGACTTGTAATTCAAGTGATAAAACCCTAATTTCATCTCTTCGATTCTCCCTCCTCAAGAATAATCTCAAGGATTTCTTGGACATTTTGGAAAGCTTGCAATTTTCTCTACAACCCATATTTGAATTGATTTTGAATATTCCCCTTGGAACTATATGAAAAAGTGTCATGAAGTTAGGTCAAAATCCTGACCAAATTAGGGCAAAATTTCACTAAGTGTTTAGTTTCAAGACCACATGTTCATAAAATTATAACTTGAGATCCAAGAATTTTTGGAAGGAGTTGTGCAAAGAAAAGTTTTAGATTTCATGGAGATCTACAACTTTCATGTTGGAAGTTTCTCTTGAATCATCTTGCATCATGATGAAAATTTGGCTCAAAGTTATGAAAAAATATGAAATTTCCAACACTTAGAAGAATTTCTAAGTTTAGAATTTTTGACTTTTCAAAATGAAATCTTGACTTTTTGATTTCTTGATGAATAAGTTTCATATTTTGACATGTTTTTATGAATTGTGATCCTTGGCACTTGAATTTTACCAAAAAGTCAAAGTTTGACTTTTCAGTATACAATTGACTTTTGATCAGTTGACTGCAAAATTCATCTGTCAATCCAATGGACTTGCGATGTTTTGAACCATGTCATTAGGTCAAAATAATTCAATTGGACTCTTGAGATAATTCCTTAAACCAATTGACCATTTGCTAGGTCAAAAATCAGAAATTTCCCTTTCCTAATCAAATCCCTAATTTTGACCATTTTGCCCTTTTGAGGATTTGATCAAATTTCTTGAGGAATTATGATCCAAACTTGATCAAATGATACATATGAGTCTAAAATGTTGATGTGGATCAAAAATTATGAAGTTTGACTGTAAATTGACTATAGTTGACTTTTTTTTCAATACAACTAATTTTTATGTCAACTGCTCAATTGCCTGAGCAAAAATGTGATTTAAGGCTTGAAACTTGGCATGAGTAATCTTGGGGTTCCATAATGATCCATGAAAATCATATGGGGAATTGGAAGTCCAAAAATCCTTGTGCAATCTCAAACCTTAATTTTGGTCATCAGGGCATAATGGGGTGTCTTGAGCTGATCAAACCCTAATGCAGTCTTGAGCCCAAAGAGATCTTGTGGGAAAATTATTGATAAGTGAGAGGGAAAATTTTGGGGTACAACAACATGCATAAAAAGTCCATTCGAAGATGCATTCAGAATACCAATTCAAAGGGTGCATAAGAGTTCCATTCGAAAAAGTGTTCAGAAGACCCATTTGAAGCATGCATAAGAAGTCCATTCGAAGATGCATTCAGAAGACCCATTCGAAGGGTGCATAAGAGTTCCATTCGAAGAAGCATTCAAAAGACCCATTTGAAGCATGCATAAGAAGTTCATTCGAAGGAGGCAACTCATAGGCCAATCTAAGAGAAACGTTGGAGGGTGTTCGAAGGAGTCAAGTGTCCAGGTACATCCAAGATTTTCAAAGAGACATGAATGTTTCAAAAAAGGAATGCTTTTAATTTGTCTGATTCTTGTCTCGTGGCTTTAAGGGCCTGTTTAAGTAGTTGTCTCTTACCTTTACTATGCGCCAACACCCTCCGATAAATATGAGGCCAAGGACACATTACCAGGGGTGAACAAAAGAGAGGGCATACCCATTGCACACAAAGAGATTACACATATACACATCAAAATTCTCATAATTAATCCCAATCGAAGGAACTTTCAGCAACGTTTTCAATCACTCCTTGAAGTCTGCAGGGAGCGTTCCCAAAGACTAGCCAACAAACGCCCAGAATCCAAATCAAAGCCTCCCGTCATTGGTAAACTTACAAATTCATGTTAATGATTTCGTAAATGTGTTAATGTTTGTTCACTGTTTGATTCATGCTCAGGATATCATGTAACCTTGTTCGACTCGTATTCAAAGTTAAGAGCTTAGGTTCAATTCCAGGTCCATATTTTGTTTTCCCTTTCCTCCCACGCCCATACTACAAATTTGACCCAAATAAACCAATTCACACGGGATCGAAGGACCTGGGTTCGACACCCGGATCTTTTTTTTCTAATATTTGTCTTGCAAGTATAAATTGAGAATCCCCTCCTTCCCCAGATTGAAAGGAATGACTTCCTCCCCTAGATCGAAGAAGACATCTTCCTGCCCTAGGTCGAAAGACCATTATCTCTCCCTGGGTCGAAGGACAAACATTCTCCCTTGGATCGAAGGCCACTTTTTTTCCCTGGGTCGAAGGCCGCCTTCCTCAGGATCAAAGGCAGCCTTTTTATTTGAATCGAAGCCCCCCAGGATTGCAGGGTCCCCACTCCTTCATATTTTATTTTTTGTTCTTTTTTTGTTATTTCTTTACTAATCTTTTTTTTACATTGACATTGAATCAAAAAACCACAAAAAATTAGGCTTGACTTTTTACATTAAATTAATTTTGTCAATTAATTAATTAATTATTTTAACATTTTTTTAAAATTAAAATTAAATAGACTTAGGCTTATTTTCTTTTATATTAAAAACAAAAAAATATTTTATTCTTAGGATTTTTAGACGTTATTTTCAAATTAGCGCGCGTTTATTTTATTGTAACTGCTCATAGTTGTAATAGCTTTAGATTTAAAATTCCACACTCTTAGTCTCTTGCATTATTTTATGTAACTGTCCCAAAGCGTTGTAATAGTTTAGGATTTATGCTTCTGCTTTTTATTTTCCATTCTTTACATTTCCAGTACAATATTACTGTTAGTAATTAGGATTGCATGGAAAGACTGTAAATTAAAACGTTAGCTAACTTAATAAAAAGACAAAAATAACTGAACACAACATAATTGCACACAAGCACCTCTAAGGTACGCCCACTTTGGTTGCCTTTAAAAAAACAGTCATGAGGCAAGAATGATTTAGCAAAGACACGTAAAATCAAAAGATCATAGTCCCTCGATGATCCTACAGTTACCTTCTCAGTAAATGATCTAGTCCCTAAAAACAGAATTGCTAAAGCATCTCCATAAATTTCCTTCGTGACTGTAACGTCCCTTCGATTGTCCCTCAACATCCAACGACAAGGCTACCTACTCACTAATAGTAGGATAGCACTGTCTAAAGGAAAATAGTAAAAGAACGACCCTTTTCGAGTAACAAAGTAGATAGTTGTTAGAAGTTTGCTCAAACTATTTTTGCACTTACACATAAAAACTACTTTTGAAAAGACACTTCAAAACACTTTGTATATGTTCTCTACTATCCCGATAAACATTACAATGTTTGTCGTACTAAGGTATTTTCCAAACATTCTCAAACACACAAAGCACAAAAGCATTTTAAAAATGAGCAAACCTCTAAGAGCCTGTGGAAAACCACGGATGGAAAGGATGCTAATACCTTCCCTTTCCATAATATACCCCCCTTACTCAGAAATTCTCGAAAAGGTCTTTTTCTGTTCTTTTCACTCTTTCCTTAATTTGGAGAAAATAAAAGACGGTGGCGACTCTTGCTTACCGCATATTTGCGAACAAAAAACGCAAAACCAGTATATAACAGTCGGTTCTACCACCTATCACACAAAGAAAGACGGAAAGTTCACATGTGCGTTGATTATAGAGATATAAATAAAGCTAATCCAAAAGATGATTTTCCTTTGCCACATATTGATATGTTGGTCGATGGTACAACAAAATTCAAAGTATTCTCGTTCATGGATGGATTTTCCGGATATAATCAAATTAGAATGGCTCCTGAGGACATGGAAAAAACAACGTTTATCACACCCTGGGGAACATTCGGTTAGAGTGATGCCCTTCGTGTTGAAGAACGCTGGTGCAACATGCCAGAGGGCTATGACAACCCTATTCCATGATTTGATGCACAAGGAAATTGAGGTATATGTTGATGATATGATTGAAAAATCACAGTGTTGTACACTAAAATTTTCCCTCTCATATTTCTCAATACATTTCAAGAAAGATCCTCAAGTTGCTCAAGGAAGTCCAAGGGTTGACCAGACAAGCTCCCTCCTAAGGCAATCTACCTCAAATTAGGGTTTCATGTTGCATCAAGATACTTGAATCCAAGGGATCCCAAATTCTCACCATTGCCATAATATGTTCTCAAGATCATCCATGTCAAGTTTCCATCCTTGTAGAGAAAGTTTGCTCAGTCAATTGCTCAAAGGCCTGAAAATCGACTGTGCTAGGGCAAAAGTCAACTATGGCCCACATACAGTCAAACATCAAGATTTTTGGTCAACATCCTCATTTTGAAGTATATTTCATCATTTGATCAAGGGTTGATCATGATTCATCAAGGATTGCTCATAATTCATCAAGAATCAAAAGTTGCTAAATTAGGGTTTTGTAGGAAAAGTCAACTCAACTTTGACCAAGCATAACTTTCTCATACTTTATGAGAAATGACCCATCCAAAGCTAATTTTGAATAGGATTCAATTATATACACTCCATCTTCAACTCCCAAGTTGAAAATATGCACTCACAAGAAGTTATGAATTTGGACATTATAGGTCATTTTGAAAAGTCAACAAAAACACATTTTTTGTCAAAGCTTCATACATGATCATGGAATATCAAATTGAGATGAGACCAAAAGGGTTGCTTATAGGACATCTCAAGCTTTCTAAAAAGTCCAAGAACACCTTCAAAGAGTAAAAATTGAGGAAGTTATGCATTGATGAAGTTGATCTTTTTTGCAAAATTGCCAAAAGTCAACTATGCCTAAAACTTCAATTTTTGCCAAATGGGCCCAATCTTTTTCACTTGTTTTGAGTTGGCAACATAGTCCAAGAGCTCTAGACCTTTCCACTTGTCATTATCATGTTTTTATTATTTATTTTGATTTTTATTTGATTTAAATCAATTTTAATCAAAATAAATCATGAGAAAATCTAAAGCATTGAAAACACAAGATTTTGTGCTTGTTTCAGGTCTTAAATTACAGCTAGCAAATATTCAAATTCGTGTAAAAGCATGAGGTGCACAAAAAGTTTGAATTAGGCCATTTTTGGAAAGATATTCGAGGTGTATCAAATTAAGATCCAATTCATTGATGGAGGAAGATTGAGATCAGTTATCAACCCTAATTCACTCCTCAATACATAAGGAGTGTGTGCATACCAAAAGAGGCTGGAGAAAGAGGCGTATGATCAAGAGCAAAACATGAAAAAAACAGCAAAAAAGTGCCAACAAAATTTCATTGTTCCAGGCCAATTCAAGACTTTTTGACCATTCCATTTGCTTCCTGGGATTGTAGGCAAGCAAAAGCAATCAAGACCAAGCGTTTCCAGGCCCTGTAGCGCCCTGTAAGACATTCACGACACCCACCTTTTCTTGAATTCTGTTTGCATAATTCTTGCACATTCATCAAAATATAATCATAGATTCTTGTTCACCATTACATTTGCAAGCTTTCTATAATACTCAATTGCGTTTTCATAGACTTAATCGAAAACTGCCATTGTTAGGTTTTTGGGTTTCGTTTTTGGGTTTTTGTTTGCAGGTAAAATTAGCCTTCATGAATAGTACCATCATGTTCAGAATGACAAGACGAATCCAACCATGGCATTAGGAGTCATTTATATTGCTCACAGAAGATTTTGGAACGAGCTCTGCTTGTAGCTATAGACAAACGTCCGTAGGTAAAAGTGTTTCACTTTTACCAACGGTGCAAGGTGAAGACGCTTGCGTGTCACCTTTCCATTGGCATATTTGAAATCTGGCGCGCGTTTTCTTGGTTCTCCACTAACCCACTTTGTTTTCCATATTATTATTATTACTTCTTTGATATACAAATTGAAAAAGTGGCGCAGTTGGTAAGTACAGCGTTGGATAATGCTTCAGGACCTGGGTTCGAATCCCAGGTCCCCCAATTTCTCCATGTTATTTTTATTTTCAGGATCCAACGCGTTTGCATGCTAAGGGACTACCATGGACTCTCAAGATCTAGTCCTTAGATCTCCAAATGGCCAAATCTGAGGACCATCATCTGAAGGTGCATCATGAAGTCTAGTCAACACAAAGCACATGATCATGCAAGTCAATGTGGACCTCATTCTTCTTGGGCCCAGATTTGGCATTTTGCACCCTCCAAATTGCTTTTGCAGGCCCAATTCCTCATCCTTTCATCTTTTTATATTTTATTTTTATTTATTTATTTATTTATTTTACTAACCAATTAATTATTTTTCTTTTTATCAAAAAACACAAAAAAATTACTTTTCTTAAATTAGGTCTAGATTTTATTTTTATTAAAAAATTAGTTAATTTAATTAGATTTTAATTTTAGACAACTTTAATTCTTTTTGTACATAATTAAAATTAATTAGAACAAATAGGTTTTATTTCTAATTTAATTATATTTTTCTTTTTTCCTAAAATAACCAAAAAACCAAAAATAGACTATGTAATTATTTTCATTAATTAATTTAATTCACTAATTATTTTTGTATTTAATTTTAGAAAACCTAATTCTTTTCTTAAAAAATAATTAAAAACAACAAAAAAACATTTTCTCTTTTAATTAGAATAGAAGGGTCAAAACCCTAGTTCGCACTCGTTCTAATTTTCATTGCGCGCTTTATTATTATATTGTTACCCAATTATTGTATCTGCTCACAAGTTGTAATAGTTAATTAGGTCTTTACTTTTATCGCTTTATTTTCAAAGGATTTGTTTTTGGCTATGTAAATACCTGAAGCCTTGTAATAGCGTAGTTTAATTTCCGCACTTTAAATTCCGCAAATATTAAACTGTTAGATGTATGATATTAGGATGCATGACAAGAATGTATGACTAATTTTAAAACAGTTAGATAACCTTAAATGTGCAAAGATAAATAATCTGAAATTTAATCACTCGCACATGCGCACTCCTACGGTACACTCCCACTTGGTTGCCTTCGATAAATGGTCATTGAGTATAGGATGCTTTAGTGGTCGTCCTTTTGTCCAAAGATCAAAGTTGCCTCAGAAAGGTTACCTCGGATATTGTTGCCTAGGATAATTGATCTAAGGCATTAGGTTATTACTAAGACGTCCTAACATTGCTTTAGTGACCGTACGTCCCTTTCGAATTGACCCTCAAACTCCAACGACGGTGCTACCTACTCACTAATAGTGGGATAGCGTTGTCTAAAGGAAACAAGCATAGAACAATTCTTTTTTCGAGTAGGCAGATTAGTTCTTAAGTACTTGCTCAATCAAAACAAACTTTTTTTTCACACTTACACTCCTTTACAAACAAAGTTTTCAAAAAAAAACACTTCATTACACTCTTGAAGACGGAAGCAAGAGTTAAATCTAAGTCAAAACAAAAGCTTTTCAAATCACACAAAACATAAAGAAAATAATTTTTGAAAATGATGAGCAAGTACCTAAGAGCCCGTTGATAACTACGGATAGAAAGGGTGCTAATACCTTCCCTTTCTATAATCTACCCCCGTACTCAGAAATATCTCGAAAAAGGAATTTTTCTGTGCTTTTTTCCTTTCCTTGTTGGATAAAATAAAAGTCGGTGGCGACTCTTGCTTACCACGACATCTTGCAAACTCAAACGCAAAACGCAAACCAGCAAATTCCTTAAAAAAGGGAAACACGTCCCGGTTCTGGCCACCATATCACATAACTAGCGACTCTGCTGGGGAGAATACAAGTGGGGTGTACCTTAGGAATAGTTCATCATATTGTTTTCAATTGTTTGATTTGTTTGCTTTTACTTTGTGGGCTTTGTATCAGAGTTACTATAGATCCTAACCCGGATCTAGGGATACCTTTTAGGTAAGTAGCAATAGACTGTGAGGGAACTGTACGGCGTAGACCGATACGATTGAAGAAGTAGCTTCGTTGGTGTGACACATTAGTTGGTACTGATATCCCTTGTGGAGGAACAAGGAGAGTATGGGGTTGCTAATGGGTCATTAAGCATCAACTGACCTTAGAACCTATAATTGACCAACTTGGCCATAGAAAGTAGCAGTATGCTACACTCATTGAGACTATACTCTCGAGATGGTTCCGGCCACGAGAAAAGATTGCGTGTCTGGAATTATGACCGATGAAGGATGGTCAGTGATATTGAGAACCTCTAGAACCCGGTTACTATTATTAGGACAGGTTGAAACCAACTGAACTTCAAGAGGTTAATACCTAAACCCCATGCAAGCCTAAACCTAAAGCTGTTTGTGTGACTTGTGTGCCTTCAAACTTGAACTACTTGCACATTTTCATTATCTGACAACATGAGTTCCTTGTAGGTTTTGTTTACAGTATGTATCCAATAACTTGGATTTCTTGCCGGATTTACTTGTTTACATCACATCGCACTTTTGCTTAAACACATAGCATACATATCATAACATCATGCCTTAACATTTCCTTAACCATTTCAAGGATCTCAAGGGTTTGTGATGCAGGTTATGGTAAATCAAACGTCTAGCAATGGGCAAAGAGGATTTATTTTACTCTAGCCAATGTCATCTAGAGATCAAAACACGATAACTTGAGTCGGGGGCTATGACCCACTCGATATGGTGAGCTTGACTCTTGAAGAAGGACTCTTAATGACACGAAGTTTCTTCAATTAAGTTGCAATCAAATTCTAACAGTTTCTTATTTACCCCGCGAGAACCTTGAAAACATTGCATATATTTCATACATATCATTGCATAAGCAGGTTTCAAAGCCGGTCTCTCATGTCCCCGCTGTTTATTTCAGCAATGGCTCTCAAACAAGACAACCAAGATCTTCATACTCAAGAAGCTCAGTACAGGGAAATATTCCTAAACCTATCCAAGGGGCCGGAAGAGTTGAAAACACTCCTCGTTGGGAACTTGGTCCAGAAAAGTCCTGAAGACAATAAGGACGAGCAGCTGGAACAACTGCAAGCTGAGGTAGATGAAATAAGAACCCAGATGCTGGGGTAAATGGCTCTTATCCAAGGCTTAGCCCGGGAACAAGAAGAGCTGAGAACCATTATCAACCAGCTTCATCAAGACAGATACAACAGTATGAAGCAAACAATCGAGGCCGGGGACCAAGTCATTGATCAGCCCCCAAGAAGACAAGAGTTTAGTATGGTGAAGAATGGACCTCTCCAAGCTGCTGCTACCTTACGGGTCCAACAACAACCTCGCCAAAAACAACGGGTTAATCAGAGTAAGCCAGATACACCCAAGAGGAAGTTTACCAAGCTCAACATGCCGTTGTCTCAAGCGTTACAACACATGTTGAGGATGAATCTGGTGACGTTGGTAGAACCTCATCTGAATCCCAAGACTTCTTCTCCTAACTACAATCCTGATGCAAGGTGTGCATATCACTCCAACAGCCCGGGGCATGATACTGACGACTGTTGGAAGTTGAAATACAAAATTCAAAACCTGATTAACGAAGGAGCATTAGAATTCACACAAGATGGTCAACTGGAATGTTTCTGTCAATCCTCCAAGAGTAATCATTTGAAGTGACAAGTTCTGACAAAATAGGCTTTTGTTCTTTAGAATTTTCAATTTGTAATTTTCTTTTGATTGTTCGAATATTTATTCATGTCAAACTTTGTTACTTTATCAATGCATTGCATATGTCTGTTTTGAATCAACCCATTTGTATTCACTATATTTAAATTTCTTTCCTTTTTGTGATGTTCAACTCTCGATTAAAAAAACACTAAGCCTTTAGAGGGAGGATGACGAAAATGATATCAAGATCTCTACAGTATGCTTTTGAACAGACCCCGCTGACGATGTACAGGTATTGTTTCAAATCCTAAACAGTGGAGTTATAAGGAAGATAATCCCTCGTCAACCCCTTTAAGCCAAAGAAGTATGATTTTTTTCTTTTCACACAAATTAAAACCCTTAATCACAACCTGGGGCATGGTAGTTTTCTTAGTTAATTCAGGTGCACAATGAATGACATCAAAGAAGTCCTTCCAAAATAAAAGACGATGATGGTTCCCTATAATCGTCAAGACAGGCAGTCATTATCTTTTAAAATAAAAGCCCATTAAGTCAAAACCTATGAAGGAGACTTAAGAAAAAAATTGGGGCATCCCGCTGACTGTAATCACAAAAAGAAACAGTTCAGGCAAAAGACAGGGATAATAAAATCAAAAAGAAAGAAGTCCTACAAACCCTAAACAAAAAAGGAAATGACTGCCTATTCGAAATAAACTGTCAGTATCCGAACCATCACTGGAATATCAGAGCAGAGACTCAAACGGGATCTAAATGCACAATTAGCTGAGTTTAGGATCGAAGAACATCACGAAGAACGGGTGGGTACAAAAAAATTTGAGCCTTTATCCTTTGTTTCTTAAACCGTGAACCAGGCCACGTTATAACCCTTAAAAGTCCTAGTTGAAGTGTGGGTTAGTTCGAAAGCATACTGTTACAAAAGGTATCCTGCCTCCTGTAGGACTTGCTGTAAATCTCGAGTTGACATCACATTTTACAAAATTTGCTTGTTTTACTGAAAAATGCATTTTCAAAAAAATTCAAGACAGACATAAGCTTTTCATTCTTAAAATAACATGGTTTGCATATGACTATTTGTTCAACAGCAGAGAAATTCGCACGACGAATATCTAGTGAACAAAAAACCTTCTCAATAAAAAGGATCACCTCAAGTGGAAAAACACTTCCAACCAAGGGGCGCAGCATGATCATTGTCTATCATCTGGGGCAACCAAGTCAAGATTCAAGGAATCTCTTAAAGATACCAAATAGCCAGGGGCAAATTTCCATCTGAATCACTTGGGGAATTGGACATGAATTCCAGCAACGAATCTTGCATGATCAAACGAACATCTTCTGGTAGTATGGCAACACAACACTACCGACAGTGACAACTCCCTACACCCTGAGAGCGTGGACATAGTCAAAAAAATACTGCGCATGAACAAAGACCCGCTAGGTTGACTGGCCTAGGCAAAAATAAGGGCATCCCGGTAAACCAAAAGGGTTCGGACAAAAGTTAGGGATAAAAACAAAAAAAAGGATATGTACACCCGGCAAGCCGAAAACCCGAAAGGGCGGCTTGGGCAAAAAAGGGTATCCCAGTGGACTGAAAACCCGAAAGGGCGATCAAGGCAAAAACTAGGGATCAAAGCGTATGACTATGTCCCGTCATCTTATCATTTGCCTACCAGAAAAAGACTTATCATTCTGATCGGCAGTTACCAAGCACCTCACAGGTTGGGATAACACTCGATACACAAAGCTTATGCATGCACCTTCTCCAACAAATACAATGGCAGAAAAATCCTGATGCAAAGTCATCGTCATATCCTCAGCATGCGTCCCAGTAACATTCACTCCCCGCCGAGTAAGAGAAAGACAGTGGTGTTAATTCTCCCCAGCAGAGGCTCGCAACCGCGAATGAATCGGCAGTATTCTCCCCAAGTAGAGTTTATCTACCATCAGCACTGGAAGATTATCCCCAGTGGAGTTTGGAGAATTATCCCCAGTAGAGGCTGGAGGATTATCCCCAAAAGAGCCTAAAAGATTATCCCCAGTGAAGTCGCAACTGGAAAATCATCTTCAGTGGAGTTCATTCCTTTCACAAACAGAAACTCAATTCCCAACAGAATTTATCATCGCCAACAACGGTAATTCATCCTAGCTGAGTTTATTTCTCCATATCAACAGAGCTTCTAGCAGAGTATCTCTTCCCCACAGAGTCATTTCCTCGTCAGTTTATTCCCCAGTGGAGTTATCCTTTCCTGCAGAATTATTCTTACAATCATCTTCATTCACTATCCCCAGCGAGAACGAAGAATTTGACACTTTTCTCCAGCAGCAATCCGGGATTTATTTTCCCCAGTTAAAAACATCACATTTCCATACATCATGACACATGCATATATGCACCATACAACACAATCTCATTTATTTTGAGAACATCATTGCTTGATACATATCATGCATTACATACAACTAACTTTTACCTTTCAGGAAAGATACAATCAAATTCTCACAAAAGCAAGCTATGAAGCCCGGATTCGACCGGATAATAGTTTAAATCCTCAGCAAGTCGTGAAACCCGGATTACGACTGGATAACAGCTCAGCAAGTTATTGTGAAGCCTGGATTACAACCAGACAGCAATACAAGTTCCTGTGAAGCCTGGATTACAACCAGATAGCAATTAAAGACACCGTGAAGCCTGGATTTCGACCAGATAGTGGTATATCTTTAACACAAGTTATAAAGCTCGGATTACGACCGAATAGCATCTTGATTTTCTCCGTACACCATGAAGCTTGGATTTCAACCGGATAGTGGTATGAGACGTCGCAAAGCCTGGACTACAACTAGATAGCGGTAAAAGACACTATGAAGCCTGGACCACGACCAGATAACAGTAAGGGATATTGTGAAGCTTGGATTACGACCAGATAGCAGTTCACCCGGCCAGATACTATGAAGTTCAGATTACGACCGGATATTAGTAGGCCCAAAGCCAAAGGGAAGCCCGGATTACGACTGTATAACCATTTGATCTCTTCTGAAGACTGGATTATGACCAGATAAGAAGTAAAGTATTGTGAAATGCCTGGATTACGACCGGACAGCAGTACGGAACACCATGAAGCCTGGATTCGACCAGATAATGGTATAAAGCATCGTGAAGCCTGGATTACGACCGAATAACAATAAAAGGACTAAAGCCTGGATTACGACCAGATAGCAGTACAAGACCCTACAAAGCTTGGATATCGACCGAATAGCAGTTTACCTGGACAGTTACTAAGAAGCCCTTAGTCGACCGGATATTATTGTGCCCTAGATTCAAGTTAAAGCCCGGGTGCAACCGGATAACATTTGAATTCCTTCTGAAACCTGGATTACGACCAGATAAGAATTGAGAAGTTGCAAAACCTGGATTACAACCGGATAGCAAGTTTAATCTCATCTCCCCAGTAAGTCACTGTAAAGCCTGGATTACGACCAGGTAGCAATCGGTCTTATTACTATGAAGCCTGGACCACGACCAGATAGTAGTTAATTCTCAACTTTCCTCTTCAATAGAGATGATCCCTCAGTAGAATACGGACGACCGAAGTTCCTAAAATTAAATAGATATGATTCCTCAGTAGAATAACGGACGACCGAAGTTCCTAAATTTCCAAAGAGATGATGCCTCAGTAGAATACAGACGACCGAAGTTCCTAAAATTCAACATAGATGTTTCCTCAATAGAATATGGACGACCGAAGTTCCCAAAATTCAACAGAGATGTTTCCTCAGTAGAATACGGACGACCGAAGTTCCTAAAATTCAACAGAGATGTTTCCTCAGTAGAATACGGACGACCGAAGTTCCTAAAATTCAACAGAGATGATTCCTCAGTAGAATACGGACGACTAAAGTTCCTAAAATTCAACAGAGATGATTCCTCAGTAGAATACAGATGACCAATGTTCCTAAAATTCAACAGAGATGTTTCCTCAGTAGAATACGGACGACCGAAGTTCCTAAAATTCAACAGAGATGTTTCGTCAGTACAATACGGACGACCGAAGTTCCTAAAATTCAACAGAGATGTTTCCTTAGTAGAATACGGACGACCGAAATTCCTAAAATTCAACAGAGGTGATTCCTCAGTAGAATACGGACGACTAAAGTTCCTAAAATTCAACAGAGATGATTCCTCAGTAGAATACGGATGACCGAAGTTCCTAAAATTCAACAGAGATGGTTCCTCAGTAGAATACGGACGACTGAAGTTCCTAAAATTCAAACAGAGATGACTCACCAGTAGAATAACGAACGACCAAAGCTCCTAAAATTCTATTTCCCTCAAGACAGAGATCATCCTTCCCCAACGAAATCTTCCTCAACGACAAGTATATAAGCTCTCGCTAAGGAATCTCTTATGCGATCGACACTCCTTCAGATGGCATCTTTAAGCCCATCCCCTCGTCAGCAATTTCCAAATGGCATCTGTAAGCCCATTCCCGACATCACAAGACAATTACCACTTCATGCGAGTGCAAATTTCTGGGCACTCTAGTGTTCAATCATCTTCCACCTTTGGATCACGAAAGGCACGGAAGCCAATCTACATCCTCAGGTTTAAGAATATTGAACAGGGGAAGCTGTTGTACCCCAAAATTTTCCCTCTCATATTTCTCAATACATTTCAAGAAAGATCCTCAAGTTGCTCAAGGAAGTCCAAGGGTTGACCAGACAAGCTCCCTCCTAAGGCAATCTACCTCAAATTAGGGTTTCATGTTGCATCAAGATACTTGAGTCCAAGGGATCCCAAATTCTCACCATTGCCCTAATATTTTCTCAAGATCATCCATGTCAAGTTTCCAGCCTTGCAGAGAAAGTTTGCTCAGTCAATTGCTCAAAGGCCTGAAAATCGACTTTGCTAGGGAAAAAGTCAACTATGGCCCATATACAGTCAAACTTCAAGATTTTTGGTCAAAATCCTCATTTTCAAGTATATTTCATCATTTGATCAAGGGTTGATCATGATTCATCAAGGATTGCTCATAATTCATCAAGAATCAAAAGTTGCTAAATTAGGGTTTTGTAGGAAAAGTCAACTCAACTTTGACCAAGCATAACTTTCTCATACTTTATGAGAAATGACCCATCCAAAGCTAATTTTGAATAGGATTCAATTCTATACACTCCATCTTCAACTCCCAAGTTTAAAATATGCACTCACAAGAAGTTATGAATTTGGACATTATAGGTCATTTTGAAAAGTCAACAAAAACACCTTTTTTGTCAAAGCTTCATACATGATCATGGAATATCAAATTGAGATGAGACCAAAAGGGTTGCTTATAGGACATCTCAAGCTTTCTAAAAAGTCCAATAACACCTTCAAAGAGTCAAAATTGAGGAAGTTATGCATTGATGAAGTTGATCTTTTTTGCAAAATTGCCAAAAGTCAACTATGCCTAAAACTTCAATTTTTGCCAAATGGGCCCAATCTTTTTCACTTGTTTTGAGTTGGCAACATAGTCCACGAGCTCTAGCCCTTTCCACTTGTCATTATCATGTTTTTATTATTTATTTTGATTTTTATTTAATTTAAATCAATTTTAATCAAAATAATTCATGAGAAAATCTAAAGCATTGAAAACACAAGATTTTGTGCTTGTTTCAGGTCTTAAATTATAGCTAGCAAATATTCAAATTCGTGTAAAAGCATGAGGTGCACAAAAAGATTGAATTAGGCCATTTTTGGAAAGATATTCAAGGTGTATCAAATTAAGATCCAATTCATTGATGGAGGAAGATTGAGATTAGTTATCAACCCTAATTCACTCCTTAATACATAAGGAGTGTGTGCAGACCAAAAGAGGCTGGAGAAAGAGGCGTATGATCAAGAGCAAAACTTGAAAAAAAACACCAAAAAAGTGCCAACACGATTTCATTGTTCCAGGCCAATTCAAGACTTTTTGACCATTCCATTTGCTTCTTGGGATTGTAGGCAAGCAAAAGCAATCAAGACCAAGCGTTTCCAGGCCCTGTAGCGCACTGTAAGACATTCACGACACCCACCTTTTCTTGAATTTTGTTTGCATAATTCTTGCACATTCATCAAAATATAATCATAGATTCTTGTTCACCATTACATTTGCAAGCTTTCTATAATACTCAATTGCGTTTTCATAGACTGAATCGAAAACTGCCATTGTTAGGTTTTTGGGTTCCGTTTTAGGGTTTTTGTTTGCAGGTAAAATTAGCCTTCATGAATGGTACCATCATGTTTAGAATGACAAGACGAATCCAACCATGGAATTAGGAGTCATTTATATTGCTCATAGAAGATTTTGGAGCGAGCTCTGCTTGTAGCTACGGACAAACGTCCGTAGGTAAAAGTGTTTCACTTTTACCAACGGTGCAAGGTTGAAAGCGCCTGCGTGTCACCTTATCATTGGCATATTTGAAATCAGGCGCGCGTTTTCTTGGTTCTCCACTAACCCACTTTGTTTTCCATATTATTATTATTAATTATTTGATATAAAAATTGAACAAGTGGCATAGTTGGTAAGTACAGCATTGGATAATGCTTCAGGATCTGGGTTCGAATCCCAGGTCCCCCAATTTCTCCATGTTATTTTTCTTTTCAGGATCCAACGCGTTTGCAAGCTAAGGGACTACAATGGATTCTCAAGATCTAGCCCTTAGATCTCCAGATGGCCAAATCTGAGGGCCATCATCTGAAGGTGCATCATGAAGTCTAGTCAACACAAAGCACATGATCATGCAAGTCAACGTGGACCTCATTCTTCTTGGGCCCAGATTTGGATTTTTGCACCCTCCAAATTGCTTTTGCAGGCCCAATTCCTCATCCTTTCATCTTTTTATATTTTATTTTAATTTATTTATTTATTTTATTTACTAACCAATCAATTATTTTTCTTTTTATCAAAAATCACAAAAATATTAGTTTTCATAAATTAGGTCTAGATTTTATTTTTATTAAAAAATTAGTAATTTAATTAGATTTTAATTTTAGACAACTTTAATTCTTTTTGTACATAATTAAAATTAATTAGAACAAATAGGTTTTATTTCTAATTTAATTATATTTTTCTTTTTTCCTAAAATAACCAAAAAACCAAAAATAGGCTATGTAATTATTTTCATTAATTAATTTAATTCACTAATTATTTTTGTATTAAATTTTAGAAAACCTAATTCTTTTCTTAAAAAATAATTAAAAACAACAAAAAAACATTTTCTCTTTTAATTAGAATAGAAGGGTCAAACCCTAGTTAGCACTCATTCTAATTTTCATCGCGCGCTTTATTATTCTATTGTTACCCAATTATTGTATCTGCTCAAAAGTTGTAATAGTTAATTAGGTCTTTACTTTTATCGCTTTATTTTCAAAGGCTTTGTTTTTGGCTATGTAAATACCCGAAGCCTTGTAATAGCGTAGTTTAATTTCCGCACTTTAAATTCCGCAAATATTAAACTGTTAGATGTATGATATTAGGATGCATGACAAGAATGTATGACTAATTTTAAAACAGTTAGATAACCTTAAATGTGAAAAGATAAATAATCTGAAATTAAATCACTCGCACATGCGCACTCCTAGGGTACACTCCCACTTGGTTGCCTTCGGTAAATGGTCATTGAGTATAAGATGCTTTAGTGGTCGTCCTTTTGTCCAAAGATCAAAGTTGCCTCGGAAAGGTTGCCTCGGATATTTTTGCCTCGGATGATTAATCTAAGGCATTAGGGTTACTACTAAGACGTCCTAACATTGCTTTAGTGACCGTACGTCCCTTTCGAATTGACCCTCAAACTCCAACGACGGTGCTACCTACTCACTAATAGTGGGATAGCGATGTCTAAAGGAAACAAGCATAGAACGATTCTTTTTTCGAGTATGTAGATTAGTTCTTAAGTACTTGCTCAATCAAAACAAACTTTTTTTTCACACTTACACTCGTTTACAAACAAAGTTTTCAAAAAAAACACTTCATTACACTCTTGAAGACAGAAGCAAGAGTTAAATCGAAGTCAAAACAAAAGCTTTTCAAATCACACAAAACACAAAGAAAACAATTTTTGAAAATGATGAGCAAGTACCTAAGAGCTCGTAGATAACTACGGATAGAAAGGGTGCTAATACCTTCCCTTTCTATAATCTATCCCCCGTACTCAGAAATATCTCGAAAAAGGAATTTTTCTGTGCTTTTTTCCTTTCCTTGTTGGATAAAATAAAAGTCAGTGGCGACTCTTGCTTACCGCGACATCTTGCGTACACAAACGCAAAACGCAAACCAGCAAATTCCTTAAAAAAGGGAAACACGTCCCTGTTCTGGCCACCATATCACACACAGACCAAAGAAGGGCATGTAGAAGATTTGTTGAAGTTGTTTCATCATTTGAGGAAGTATCGTCTCCGCTTGAATCCAAATAAATGCACCTTCGGTGTCTGATCCGGGAAATTGCTAGGTTTTATTATCAGACAAAAATAATTGAAGTTGATCTTGATAAAGTCAATGAAATTCAAGAAATTCTTGTGCCAAGAACTCAAAAGCAAGTTAGAGGTTTTCTTAGGCGTCTGAATTACATTTCCATATTCATTTCCCATATGACTGCAACGTGTGAACCGATCTTTAAGTTGTTAAAGAAAGATCAAGGTTGTGTATGGACAGGTGATTTCCAAAGGGAATTTGAAATCATTAAAGAATATCTGCTTGAACCTCTTATCTTGCTCCCGCCTGTTGAAGGAAGACCGTTGATCATGTATCTGACAGTCTTAGATAGTTCTATGGGTTGTATTTTAGGACAACAAGATGAAATAGGAAAGAAATAATATGTCGTTTATTATCTCAGTAACAAGTTTACTGACTGTGAGTCACGATATTCTCTGCTGGAAAAGACATGTTGTGCTCTGTCCTGGGCAGCAAAGCGATTGCGGCAATATATGTTGAATCATACTACTTGGTTGATTTCTAAAATGGATCCAATAAGTATATTTTTGCAAGGCCTGATCTTACTGGGAGAATTTTCTATTGGCAGATGTTATTGTCTGAATGATATTGAATACCGCACTCAGAAGGATATAAAAATTAGTGTGCTAGCGGATTATCTTGCTCACCAACCGCTAGATGATTACCTATATGTTAAGTATGATTTCCATGATGAGGATGTTATGTTTCTGAAAGCAAAATATTATGATAAACCTTTGCCTGGGGAAGGTCTTGATCCTGAATCCCGATGGGGTATGGTATTACTAGAGCCGTGAATGATTATGGGAAAGGAATTGGTGTTGTAATTGTTACTCCTCATGGATCGCACATTCCTTTTACTGCAAGGCCGACCTTTGATTGTACTAAATATATGGCAGAGTATGAGGCTTGTATCACGAGTCTCGTGGAGGCCATTGATCTTAGAATCAAAGTTCTATATGTGTATGGCGATTCAGCTTTGGTAGTAAATCAGATTAAAGGAGAATAGGATACTCGTCACCCTGGTTTGATCCCTTACAAAGACTATGCTAGAAGACTATTACCCTTCTTTAATAAAGTTGAACCCCATCATATTCCTAGAGGTGAAAATCAGATGGCGGATGCTTTGGCAACTTTGGCTTCCATGTATCAAGTAAATATTTTGGAATGATATCTCTCGTATCACAATGCGACATCTGGATAGACCGTCTCATATGTTTGCAACATAGGGAGCAACAGATGAGAAACCTTGGTATTATGATATCAAGCATTTTCTTCAGACTCAGGAATACCCGACTGATGCGTCGACTAAAGATAGAAAGACATTGAGAAGGTTGGCAGACAGCTTTTTCCTCAATGAAGATGTAATATATAAAAGAAATTATGACATGGTCTTGCTCAGATGCGTGAATAGACACGAAGCTGACATGTTGATGCATGAAATCCATGAAGGTTCCTTTGGTACCTGTGCCAATGGACATTCGATGGCGAAGAAGATTCTTAGGGCAGGTTATTATTGGCTGACAATGGAATCTGACTGTTATAAATTCGCAAAGAAGCATCATAAATGCCAGATTTATGCTGACAAGATTCATGTGCCTCCAACGCTTCTCAATGTTATTTCTTTCCCATGGCCTTTCTCTATGTGGGGTATTGATATGATTGGAATGATTGAACCAAAGGCGTCGAATGGACATCGTTTCATCTTAGTGGCAATTGACTACTTCACCAAATGGGTGGAAGCAGCTTCATATGCTAATGTCACTAAGCAGGTGGTAGTGTGCTTTATCAAGAATAATCTCATATGTCGATATGGTGTGCCAAGCAGGATTATCACCGACAACGACTCAAATATGAATAACAAGATGATGACAGAACTTTGTGAAGAATTCAAGATTATTCACCATAACTCATCTCCTTACAGGCTGAAGATCAATGGGGTTGTTGAAGATGCCAATGAGAACATCAAGAAGATCATCTATAAAATGATTGTTACGTATAAAGATTGGCATGAGATGCTCCCTTTTGCTTTGCATGGGTACCGTAAGTCTGTTCGCACTTCAACAGGGGAAACCTCGTTCTCCCTTATGTATGGTATAGAAGTAGTGCTCCCCGTTAAGGTTGAGATTCCCTCTTTACGTGTGATAATAGAAACCAAGTTGTTAGAGGCTAAATGGGTCAAGAATAAGTTTGACCAGTTAAATTTGATTGAAGAGAAGAGAATGACGGATTTGTGTCATGGTCAATTATACCAGAAGAGAATGAAGAAAGCTTTTGATAAAAAGGTCAAGCCTCGTGAATTCAGAGAAGGCGACCTCGTGCTCAGGAAGATCATGTCTTTTAACGCTGATTCTAGGGGTAAGTAGACTCCCAATTTTGAAGGTTCATATGTTGTCAAGAAATCCTTCTCTGGCGGTGCATTGATTCTTGAAACTATGGATGGCGAGGAGTTCCCACGTCCCGTGGATACTGATGCAGTCAAGAAATACTTCGCCTAAAGACATAAAAGAACAGCTCGCTAAGTCGAAAACCCGAAAGGGCGGCTTAGGCAAAAAGGAGCGTCTCGGTAGGCCGAAAACCCGAAAGGGCGGTCTAGGAAAAAATTAGAGACATAAACAGAATAAATTCTCCCGCTAGGATGAAAACCCGCAAGGGCAACCTAGGAAAAAGTTAGGGATTTATTGGCAAGTAGCTGCATCAGCCAAGACTTAGTCATTGAAGCAACAATCTTTTTGGATCCTCACCAATCTTTAAACGAAGTCGCTGAGCATGAATTAAAAGTTGTTAGGGAGAATAGTGGTCATTGTATTTTAATGTATCTTTTCCAATATATATTACCATTTTTCAAACTTTGTAATTATCTATGGAGTCTCGCCATTCGCAGACTACCATCCTATTAATAAAGTTTTAACTTTTATTCAATTCCTTGTGATTCTTATTTTATTCAGCTTACAAAGACTTCATTTATTATTGATAGTAATTTTCAAAGCACACAGATTAAATAACAATTTTTTTTAAAGAATTTACAAATTACTTCTTGCTTTAGATTTTGTGACTCAAGGAAAATAAAAATAGTGACCCCAAGGATGGACAAACTCTGAATTTCTAGAAGTGTGTGTTCCCCAGGAAGGCTCTCCCACGTTACTCTTTGTGAAATAAGTATTACTTTCTTGTGCTTCTCAGGTAGTTGAAGATGATACCAATTTATGTATGATGCGGTGTTGGTTTTATGAGCCCATTTTCCCCAGTCAAGTATTGGTTCATTTTGATTTTGGGTTGGCATGGTCCAAGGTCTCTATCCCAGACTCCCCAGTAAGGTCTTTGCTCACATGATGAAAGTCTCTTCCCTCTTGGTGTTATAAGATGGAATCATTTTCAAAACACTGTCCTTTGCAGTGTTAGAATTGTTGTTGTTGTTTGTTTCCTAGGCAACCAGGCAAGGGCAATGTCTTTTCCAAGAAGTGTTAAAACAGTTGTCAACTTTTTGGGTTTTCTCCCGCCAAGTGCTGGGTTTGATTTAAAATCCCCATAAGTTTGATTTCTTGCTGTAATAATTAACTTCTTAAATCCCCAAGTTAAGTCAAGATAACGTGTCTCCCTGAAATTATTATCCCCATAAGATTTCATAATTTCTCCCTATAGAAGTTGGTGCAGTCCTCACTCTCAGTATTGAAGAATGTATCTTGGGTTCCCCTTGATGATGTGGTGTTGCCCTCCCCAATGAAGTCAGTGTGATATCCCTAATTGATATCTCGACAATGTGGTTTTCTTTTCCCCTAGTGAAATCAGTATTGCAATCTCCAGTAGAAGTACAGACCTTGAAACATTTGTTTCCCCCTATTAAAGTATGTGTGATATTCTCCGGTAAAGCCTGAAGGAGGATGTTATATCCCTGTATTTATACTGATTTATTATTATGATGTGATTATTTTCGGATTATGTTTCTTCCCAGTAAAGTTAAGCTGCGAAATAGGAATTTGTTTCCTTAGTTGGCACTTACTTTCTTGTGAATTTTCATCTTGGAGGTTATTTAGCCGAGTATTGACTATACCCACATTGGTTTCATTTAGTTATCCCGGGTGTTATATGTTTGTTTTGTCAGCATATACATGATAACATTCATACATTCATGCATAATCATGCATTGGCTTAATTTAGTAAATCATTGCTCATTTGCATATTTTTGTTGACATATTACCCTGTTTTATAGAGTTGCGTTATCCTCTCTCCAATAGAGTGTCAACCTTAAGCAGAAAGTGTATATCCTTTCAATTTCTTCACTGAGTTATCCCTCATGGAAGAATTTTGCTTTAACTTTCCTTTAAGCTCTTTGTCTGGATATAGTATGTTTCCCTCTTGAGTTTATTTCTCATGAGGTGTTATTTTGGTTGACTGATTCATTCCAGTTTATTTCTGGTTTGAATATATGATCACCAATAATATTTTTATCTCAATTTCTATGGGCTTTGAGCCCTGATTTGAGAATTTGCATTTATTTTGCACGTGAAGATTTTTTCTCCTCAACGGGAACGTATTGGCACTTCCCCAGGAAACCATATTTATTTCCCCGGGAAGCCATATTTCTTTCCTCTGGAAGTCATTATTGCAATTCCTTCTCATAACAACAAGTGGCAAGTCTCTTTATTTGAGCAACCTGTGCTTCCCCAATAAGTCTGACAGTTCCTGGAGAAGATTCAGATTTGTTAATCCAATGAATGGTAGCCTTGTCATCATGGAAGGTAGTTTGTTATTGATATTTGTTACTCCAATGAGTGGTAGCCTTGTCATTATGGAGGGTATTTTGTTATTGAGATTTGTTACTCCAATGAATGGTAGCCTTGTCATTATAGAAGATAGTTTTTTGTTGAGATTTTATTACTCCAATGAATGGTAGCCTTGTCATTATGGAAGGTAGTTCATTATTGAGATTCATTACTCCAATGAATGGTAGCCTTGTCATTATGGAAGGTATTTCATTGTTGAGATTTGTTACTCCAATGAATGGTAGCCTTGTCATTATGGAATGTAGTTCGTTGTTGAGATTTTGTTACTCCAATGAATGGTAGCCTTGTAATTATAAAAGGTAGTTTGTTGTTGAGATTTTGTTACTCCAATTAATGGTAACCTTGTCATTATGGAAGGTAGTTCATTGTTGAGATTTCTTACTCTAATGAATGGTAGCCTTGTCATTATGGAAGATAGTTTATTGTTGAGATATGATCGGGACTTTATAAGTCTATTGGGATACTAACTGCAAGTATACAGTTTAGTCGTTCTAGTTTTAAATGATTATCGAACCCACAGAGACTGAGGATCAATCGCGTACGATCTAATGCTACAGTTGTTTAACTAAGCGATAAATATTTGGTTTTAGGGGGGAAATAGTTTAATTAAAAATAATAGTAATAGCTATACCGGTATGTGATAGTCGGACTTTGGGAATTCGGTGAATCGCTTGGCATATAGAGTATTTTGGTAAAAACGAATTGTTTAAAAACCTGAGACATACACTCTCGTGTCCATGAAATAAGTCATGCTACTAAACCTAGTGGATGCACTTTAAATTTAATAACACTTTTTGAAAACAATTTGAGCTTAATTAATTTATTAAAACACTCTCATGTATTTAAAAATTAATGTTTCGTTACCACTATCTGGGTTGAACCCCAGCTCTCGCATGCAGGTTCTTGCCTTAATTAATTTCCCACTCTCGTGGCAAAATCGTGTTAATTATCCTCTCACTCTCGTGACAATGGTAGTTAAATTAAACATGGAAATTGGAAACTAGAAATTGTTTATAAATGTTTTTAGCCAAGGTATCACTGAATTCTTTCGGTACTTAGGAATCACATACCGGTACAATTAATTTAGCCGGACATAATATATTTAATAACTATGCAATTTAAAATATAATCCATAAAAATAAATGACATAACACAAGAATAAATAAATATTAATTGCATAAAAAAAATTGGAAATAATGTTGCTATGGTAATCTTGGATGCTTACAAATTCCTTGCAGCTCAATCGAAATCAATAATTGTGTTAATTCTTAGATGAAGAATTAACACTCTTAAACTAATGCTGGAAATAAAAATTACAGTACGTGTAGAAAAGGTTCAAAAACAAGAAAATGAATAATTGCAGGAAAATAGAAATTTTGTTCTGGGGAAAATTCTTCGACCCTCATCCATTGAACTACCACATATGTATAGAAGAAAATATTGCAGTTGAGAAAATCTTGGAAAAGGCTTGAGTGGAGTAAGACCCGGATGCATGGTTACTGAGTGGAGGAAATATAAGAGAAGAGTTCTTCCCTCAACGTTGCCCACGTCTCCACTAATTCATAACGTTGCCCTTTAAGCGTGTGACGGTCGTCACAAGGGGGTGACGGTCGTAATGCGCTTAAATAGCACATTACGCTCGTCAATGATGTGTGACGAGCGTTATTTCTAGTTGGGGAGGCGTTACGGTCGTCACAGGGTGTGACGGTCGTCACCGTTACAAAATCTGCAGACTTTGCAGATTTGGTTCCTTCTCTTCTGTTTCTTGGTTAGCTTCCTTCATGTGGTCCTTTTTCATTGATTTGAGTTGACAAATGTTGTACCTGTGAAAAGACACAAAAACTCGGAATAATCGGGAGTTAGACGACTCAATGTATTATAAAAATCGGTAAAAAGCATAGTAATTATATGATACGATTTCTCGTTATCAAATTCCCCCATACTTAAACCTTTGCTTGTCCTCAAGCAAATAGTCATTCGAGAGGTCGGACAAGTTTTGTCAAGCGCATATGCATGACATACCTTGGATTTTTAAAGCAATTTCGGGAAATCCTCGTCGGTTCGGCCAATACTTGAGTGAAACACTAAAGATACGCTAATGACACGAGCAATAAGCTTAGTCGTAGGCTTCCATTTCAAACGAGCTATCCAACAGTTCCGTTATAATTCTGCCCAGAGTTCCTCGTATCTATTTCACCCGGTTTCGTTCTGGCGCAATCACATTAAGCCCTTTGTCTTAGCACGCACGTAGTGGAGCAACCGGTTAGTGACTTTGATCCTTTTAGCATGGGGTCTGGTACATGAATATGGCAACCTTGCATATGTTATCCAAATTGGAGGTTGTGGGGGATCGAGCCGTAGCACGCCCTACCAAGTCCAGAACCAGATACCTCTGAACCAACCAACAGTGGATTCCTTCATTATTTGCTCAGCTCTTATATGTGACCGTATATTTTGGTGCACAAAATTTCTTTTCTTTTAGCAGCGAGATAAGAAGGGTATTTCAATGATCAGGAATCAAACACTTATATTCATCGATTCTCCACGTGGTTTGTGTCAAGACGATGCTGACTGCTAGTATAAACTACTAGGGGTTACTTTAGAACTAAAACTCCAGATATCGGTATAATGGTTATTGAAACAGATCGCGTAAGTAGGAAGTCTACGGTGTCATAATCGTATCGATCTTGTTATGTCGTTTTCAGCTTCCTCAACTAGGATTTCGTTAAAATAGGTATGTCGGGCTAATGCGAAGATAAAAAATTTTCGGTATGGCTAAATAAAGCGAAGAATTTGAATCGAGACATATCATAAAAATTTACTAGTTTATAAAAGATGGAAAGTACCTCTCCCACACTAAATCCGACATTGTCCTCAATGTTGCGGTATATAGGCGGGGAAGTACAACTATAAAAACAAACGGAAAGGAAATGAAACAGAAAATAAAGAAAACTACTGGTGACCACGTCCTCTACTCCTGGTGCAAGAGCGTCTGGTAGGAGTGGCTTCTGTGTCAGTATCCTGGTAACCAAGGGTGCTGACGTCCAGCCTTAAGGCGTTGAGCTCTGACAGGGCCTCATCCAACCTCTCATGCATGCTTCATTGTCCAGTCAAGATCTGAGTGTTTTGAGCATATAGATACTCATATTGTTCTTGCTGGCTTCTTTCAAGCGCTGCGCTCATTTGATTTTTCATATGAATGGCGCGGAGAATGTCTTCAAGATTAATAGGAGGTGGTGCAGATGAAGGTCCTGGAATGTCGTGGACGGGAGGAGCACTGTCTAGCTCTTCTTGTATTTCGTCTGTGGGGGCATTAGGCTGGTCTTCATGAGTAGGAGCACGCTCCGTGGGAGATGCAGGATCGAACAACCAGTTAGCTCGGTTTCGTGGATCGATTCGGTCCCTGCAAGGAAAAATGATGTTATGATAAACAGTGTTTCTGATTACAGGGTGGAATCTGCCATCCTCCTGCTCATAAATGAGATGTGCGGCCTTGCAGTGATCCAAAGTTAGCAAAGCCGGTGCCATAGAAGGCATATCCGCGAGAGCAGCACCGTAGTTCAGAGCTATGGCAAGTGAAGTGACCAGCCCTCCGAAATAAAAGGGTTTTCCACCTCTAGCACAAATAGAGTGGAAATGAGCCAGTAAGAACGGGGCGGCGTTGATCTTTTTCCCGGTGAATGCGCAATGCATGAAGAAGAGCTCCTTGGAGTTGAGCTTGTGGTTGCTGTCATAGGCGAAGATTGTGTTGTTGAGGATGCGGTGGAAATAGCGAATGGCCGGATTATGAATGTGTGTGGCATTGAGGTGGTCGTAGGATCCGGCGCGGATGTTCGTCATAATGTGCCATAAGTTGAAAGCTTCCTCACCAATATTATCCAGCACCCGGAGATGGACACCTTCGTCAGAACAGAAGCCTAAAAGCCGTGTGATGTCGGTTTGGGGCAACTCGTGCTCTATGCCAAACATACGAAACTTGGCCAGGCCTGACAGTTAGTTCGTGGCACCTGGGGGAGTGATGTATACAAAGGAACTCAAAAACTCAAGGGTTAGAATTTCATAAATCGGTCACGGTTCACGGCATAGGTTCCATAAATCCACACTCTGCAACAATTGTCGGACACTGTCAAGTAGTCCCAAACTCCTAAAACAGTCAAGATCAACATACTGTGTAGGTTGGAGACCGCGGCGTTGAAACTTCTAGAATTTGACCCGTTGGGTTTCGCCTTGTTCGCCGGATCTGAAAGTGAGAGCGAGAGCTTGTTGATTATTGGCCATGGTGTTTGTAAAACGGATTGAAAAAGGTTTGGAATGAGAATGGGATAGTGGCTTGATGGGGTTTTTAGTGTTAGAATGTTGGAAGTTTGAAAAAAAATATGGAGTAGGTGATGTTACCGTTAGCAGCGATGGAGGTTGGGAAGTTTTGAGACAGAGATGGAACGGCTCTGTAATAGCAGGTTCTGATATATTACGCGCATGACGGGCGTAACACGGTGAAACGCGTGTTACGCTCGTCATGAGGGTGTTATGAGCGTCATGCGTTCAATTTCATTAATGAGAAGAACGTTACACATTTTTTATTTTCTAATATTATAATTTAAAATTCTAGTCATAGTAAGCAGTAATAATATTTACCAACACACGTCACATGATTAAATTTTTTGCAGAAAATATAAACAGTAAATTAATAAAAAATGAAAAATATACTGAAAATGAAATAACATGTATGAAATAAAATAATGGCAGTAGGGCAATAAAACTTGAAACTTTATAAATAATTGAAATTTCATTAATCCATAAAAATTGTTTGGAAATAATAATAACTTAAATAATAATAAAAAAATGATAAAATACTAGAACAAACTAGATTCCTCCCCCACACTAAAACTAAACAGTGACCTCACTGTATGTACAAATGCAAGAGAAGAACAAATCAAGATAACAACGGCAATCTCTAGCCACGGGGAGTAGGGAACATATGTTGGTGCATGAAATCCAGTTGATCTGTCATCAAATCCATGAAAGCGATGAAATCCACTCGTAGAGATGTAAGCTCACCCCGCATTTCGATAATTTCTTCATGCAAAGAGTTGAGGGTGACAGTAGGTGGAGGCGGTGGTGGTATCTCTGGAGCATGGGTGGTGGTATCAGTAGAAACTACTTGCTGCTCCCATGGATCGGGAAACTGGTGGTATCCCGGTGGTGTTGCAGGATCTTCAGCATCGCGAGAGGTGTTGGGTATTTCATAGATGTCAACAGTGGAAGGAGACGAAGGCGGTGTAGGAGGATGATGGAGGTCAAAAATCCAGTTTGCTCTATTGTGGACACTAGTTATAGGGTTCGGGAGCATAAACTGGTAGACAGTCTCATGATTAATTAACAGCTTGAATTCATCTGGCCCAAGATTTACTATAAAGCTAGTGTTGAAGCAAAATTCAATGTTCATTGGCTTGATTCCATAATGCGGTGCTGATCCTAACATAGGCCTTCGGAGTCCAATGGCATTAGAAATCATAGTGACTAAACCACCCAACAGGATTGGTGCATTCGGAGTTTGTATAATAAGTTCCATGTTAGCTAGCATATAAGCGGCACCATTTACTAGACACCTCTGAGAAGCACAGTACATAATGAAGATCTCATCACGTGACATTGATGTAACATTTTGCTCTTTACCAAAAAGGGTATGGGAGGTGATCTTATGAAAGTACCTGATAGTCGGGTTGTGGATGGACTCAGAATAAAGGTCAGACGACTCTGGATGATTATTGCCAACAATGCTACTCCAGAAAAAATCAAGGTCAGAATCAAGCAATAGGTCCTCCTGGGTCATAGTAATAACATCAGGGCCATAAGGGAATCCTAACAGGTTGGCAAACTCCCTAAGGTTATAGCGGTAGTCCATGTCAAACAGTCTGAAGGTGATCAACCCATGGTTGAACCCTAACCCATGATTTGGAAGGTAGCTCGGTGTGCTTAGGAATTCAAGGGTCAGCTTCCTGTAGGTACAATATCGTCTCCGAATAGGAGCAATGTCCCAGCCTATTTGGTGTAGCAGATACATGACACTCTCACGAATGCCTAGAGTAGTCATAGCATGGTCATCAGCATAGATTGCAGAACACATCTCACGCTCAGCCAGATCCTCAAAGCGTCTTCTTTGGTGTCTGCTTCTCAAGGTGATGTTCATGTAGTTTACTCGTGCCATGGAGCTAAATAGTAAAGCTAAACAATTACCCCTGAAAAAATTTTAATAAATGTTTGAAAAACTAAGTTAGTATTTTCAGGTTAAAAATGCCGAAGTTAAATCAAAAAAGAAAAAGAAAGTTTAAAGGAAAAATAAAAATAGAGGAAAAAGAAAATAAAAAGGAGTAAGAGATGTAACATGAAAGTTTTAAAGATTAAGAAAAAGAAAAGAAAAATAAAAACATATTAAAACAATAAAAATAATTAAGAAAACATGGGTTGCCTCCCATGAAGCGCCTTTGTTTTATGTCGATGGCTCGACAGATAGTACCTATTCAGTTAGGTATCGGGATAGGTGGCTCTCTTAACTGCAGATAAGCTGAATAGTTTAGATTGCCGACGTTAAAATAGTGCTTTAAGCGCTGGCCATTGACTATGAATGGTTCGATAGAATTTCCTTTAATTTCTATCGCACCACTTGGGAAAACTTTATTAATTTCGAATGGTCCTGACCATCTGGAACATAATTTTCTTGGGAAAAGTTTCAGTCTAGAGTTGAATAGGAGTACGATGTCTCCTTCCTTAAATTCTTTCCGCGAGATACGCTTATCGTGCCATTTTTTTGTACTTTCCTTATAAATTCTAGCATTTTCATAAGCGTCTAAACGCAATTCTTCTAATTCATGGATATCTAATATTCGTTTCTCGCCAGCAATCTTGTAATTTAAGTTAAGGGTTTTAATTGCCCAGTAAGCTTTATGTTCTAATTCTACTGGCAAATGACAAGATTTTCCATAAACTAATTTAAACGGCGTTGTTCCGATAGGGGTTTTAAAAGTTGTCCTATATGCCCAAAGAGTATCATTTAGCTTGGAGGACCAATCTTTTCTGGATGTGGCTACGGTTTTCTCAAGGATTTTTTTAATTTCCCTATTTGACACTTCCACTTGTCCACTCGTTTGAGGATGGTATGGTGTGGCTATGCGATGTTTAACGCCATATTTTGAAAGTAGTTTTTCGAAAATTCTAGAGATAAAATGGGAACCGCCATCACTGATTACTAGTCTTGGTACACCGAATCGTGGGAAGATAACATGCTTGAATAGTTTAAGTACCACTCGTGTAGCGTTTATGGGTGCAGCAATGGCTTCAATCCATTTTGATACGTAGTCAACAGCTACCAATATGTACTTATTTCCGAAAGATGCAGGGAACGGTCCCATGAAATCAATTCCCCATACATCGAAAATTTCTACTTCGAGAATCCCTTTTTGCGGCATTTCGTCACGTCTAGATATATTTCCTGTGCGCTGACATCTATCTCAATTCATAATTGCTACGTGGACGTCTTTCCATAAAGTAGGCCAAAAGAAGCCAGCTTGAAGTATTTTTGCACAAGTTTTCGATGTATTAGCGTGTCCACCATAAGGGGCGGAATGGCAATGGGAAATGACGTCGTCTATTTCATCGTTAGGAACACAGCGACGGTAGATACCATCGGCGCCTCTTTTAAAGAGTAATGGTTCATCCCAAAAGTAGTGTTTAAGAGCATGGAAGAATTTCTTCCGCTGTTGGTACGTTAAATCGGGTGGTAAAACACCAGCGGCTAAATAGTTGACGAAATCAGCGTACCATGGTAATGTGGTGTTGGTACAAATGGCTTTTACTACCGCAGTTGTTAAAGGTTCATTGTGTTGATCTAAATCGTCGGTAGGAGTTATCTCTAGTTTAGCAATAAGGCGTTCATAAGGGAAATCTTTGTTTATTGGAACACTCTCAGTTTGGATTCCATCTAATCTTGATAAATGGTCTACTACCACGTTTTCAGTTCCTCTTTTGTCTTTTATTTCCAAGTCAAACTCTTGTAGGAGTAAGATCCATCTGAGTAGTTACGGTTTGGCGTCTTTCTTACTTAGCAAGTATCGGATCGCAGCATGATCCGTGTAAATAATGATTTTGGCGCCCACTAAGTAGGAACAAAATTTATCCAATGCGAATACAATAGCAAAGAGTTCCTTCTCCGTATTGGCATAATTCATTTGTGCGGGATCGAGTGTTCTGCTTGCGTAGTAGATAGCGTGAAGCTTTTTATCCTTGCGTTGTCCTAGGACTGCGCCTACAGCATAATCGCTTGCATCACACATTATTTCAAATGGTAGGTTCCAATCAGGAGGTTGCATAATAGGTGTTGAAATTAAAGCTTCTTTAAGCGTCTCAAATGCGTTTAAGCATTTATCATCGAAAATAAACTCGGCTTCTTTCATTAATAATTCAGTTAGCGGCTTAGTGATTTTAGAGAAATCTTTTATAAAACATCGGTAAAAACCAGCGTGTCCTAGAAAACTTCTTATTTCTCTAACTGTTTTGGGTGGTTGAAGGTTTTTAATAATCTCGATTTTTGCTTTGTCGACTTCAATCCCTCTGTTTGATACAATATGACCCAACACAATTCCTTGTCTCACCATGAAGTGACATTTTTCCCAATTGAGCACTAGGTTGACATTGACACATCGTTTCAGTACTAATTCAAGATTTGATAAACACCCGTCAAAACTTTCTCCACAGACAGAAAAATCGTCCATGAATACTTCCATAATTCCGTCTAAAAAGTCTGTGAAAATCGCCATCATGCATCGTTGGAAAGTTGAAGGTGTGTTACATAGTCCAAATGGCATTCTTCGGTATGCAACGGTACAATAGGGGCATGTGAACGTGGTTTTCTCTTGATCATCAAGATGAATGGGAATTTGGAAGAATCCTGGGTATCCATCAAGATAGCAGAAATGGGAATGTTTGGCTAAGCGCTCGAGCATTTGATCAATGAATGGTAATGGGAAATGGTCCTTGCGCGTAGCTTTGTTTAGTTTTCTGTAATCAATACACATTCTCCATCCTGTTTGGGTACGTTGTGCCACCGATTCGCCTTTTATGTTTGTTATAACCGTAACACCTCCTTTCTTAGGTACTACGTGAACTGGACTGACCCAGTTGCTATCTGATATTGGGTATATGATGCCTGCCTCTAGCAGTTTCTGCACTTCTTTCTTAACGACTTCACTTAGGATAGGATTATTCGTCTTTGATGTTCTCTAGAAGTCTTGCAGTCCTCCTCCAGCATAATGTGGTGCATACAGAGAGAAGGGCTTATTCCTTTTAGATCTGATATATTATAGCCTAACGCGGTTGGGTACTTCCTTAACACACTAAGAAGTTTTTCAGTTTTGATCTTCCCTAAATTGGCATTGACTATAACTGGCCGTTCGAGTTCTTTATCTAAAAATTCATACCTAAGATCTTCAGGTAACGTTTTAAGTTCTATACCAGTTTTCTTATCAGTTGGGGCAGGATCGGGTGTTAAGGCGAAACATTCGCTTAGATTGGCATCTAGATATTCTTGTCTCCAGTCATCATCCTTGAGGATAGTTGGTGTCGGAATTTTCAGCATCCCAGAATAGGTGTCTTCTTGGCTTTCTAGTTTTTTGACACATTCATCAATAATATCTAAGAGACAGCATGAGTCATCTATAGCAGGGGCTTTGAAGAACTGGGAAAGAATGAATTCTACTTTTTCTTCTCCTACCTCGAAGGTAAGCTTTCCTTTCTTAACGCCAATGATGGCTCCTGCAGTAGCTAAAGATGGTCTTCCTAATATGATGGGAATGTTTGAATCTTCCTTCATGTCCATTATTATAAAGTCAGTCGGTATGTAAAATTGTCCTATTCGGACAGGGATGTTTTCTAGCATACCAACAGGGAATTTGACTGATATGTCGGCTAGTTGTAAGGACATCTTGGTAGGTCTCATGTCACCTAGTTTGAGCATCTCGCAAATAGATAAGGGCATTAGACTAACACTTGCTCCTAAATCGCATAGAGCTTTGTCTATGACAGGTTTTCCAATTACACATGGTATGGAGAAACTACCAGGATCTTTTAGCTTTGGAGGCATGTTATTTTGAATTATGGCGCTACATTCGGCAGTTAGCATAACGGTTTCGTTTTCAACGATTTTTTCTTATTAGACAATATTTCTTTTAGGAATTTAGCATATGACGGCATTTGGGTTATAGCTTCTGTAAACGGAATAGTAATGTTTAATTGTTTCAGAAGTTCTACAAATTTCTTGAACTGCCCCTCATTTTTGGATTTTGCAAGTCTTTGAGGGTATGGAATTGGTGGTTTATATGGCGGTGGAGGTACGTAAGGTTTTTCTGAAACCTCTCTGTTCTCATTCGCGTCTTCCTCTACATTCTCAGATTGACCTTTCGACTTCTCTACTTCCTTTTCAGGTTTCTGATACATGGTCGGGTTTTGGAGTCTAGGATCTACCGGTCCATCAAGGGTTGTCCCACTTCGTAATGTGATAGCATTAGCGTGTCCTTTAGGATTAGGTTGTGGCTGTCCAGGAAATGTACCAACAGGTGCAGCAGAACTAGCTTGGTGTTGTGCTACTTGAGAGATTTGGGTTTCTAACATTTTATTGTGAGTTGCTAGGGCATCTACCTTATTTGCTAATAGCTTCAACTGTTCATCGGTGTGAACATTTTGATTGAGGAATTCTTTGTTTTGTTGAGCTTGATTAGCGATAAAATTTTCCATTAAGATTTCAAGGTTAGATTTCTTAGGAATGTTAGGAACATTAACAGCGGGTTTTTGATAACCTGGAGGTACAGCAGGTGCTTGGCCAGGTGCATATAAAGCATTATTGCTCTTATACGAAAAGCTAGGATGGTTCTTCCAACAAGGATTATAGGTATTAGCATAAGGATTACCTTGAGCGTAATTTACCTGATCAACTGATATTCCTGCTAAGATTTGACATTCGGTTCCAACATGACCAGGGACTCCACAAACTTCGCAGTTTGGGGTAACTGCAGCCACGGTGACTGCAGGAGGTAAGGTCAAGCTTTTTATCTTTTGGGTAAGAGTATCTACCTTAGAATTAACTTTATCTAGGCTACTAATCTCGTACATCCCACCTTTGGTTTGAGTTTTCTCCACAGATGTTCTTTCTCCTCCCCACTGATAGTGGTTTTGAGCCATATTTTCAATGAGTTGGTTAGCTTCGTCATAAGGCTTGTCCATCAGTGTACCACCTGCGGCGGCATCTATAGAGAGTCTTGTATTGTACAAGAGTCCATTATAAAACGTGTGATGATCAGCCATTTTTCTAGTCCGTGATGTGGGCACATTCGCATCATATCTTTGTAGCGTTCCCATGCATCGAATAGCGATTCAGTATCCTTCTGCCTAAATTCGTTGATTTGGGCTCTTAGTGCAGCAGTCTTTCTTGGGGGAAAGTATCGTGCTAAAAATACAATCTTAAGTCCTTCCCACGTAGTGACGGAATTTGATGGCAAGGATTGCAACCAAGCCAAAGCTCTATCTCTTAGCGAGAAAGGGAAAAGACGTAATCTTATTGCATCTTTACTAACACCATTTGCTATAACTGTGTCGGCAAATTGAACGAATTTTGTAAGATGTTCATTTGGATCCTCGGAAGGATCTCCAGAGAATTGGCGTTGTTGGATAGCTGATATCAATGACGGTTTCAACTCAAAATCGTTTCGATTTATTACTGGAGCAGCAATGTTGTTGTGGGGTTCTTATTGTGATGGAGCTGCGTACTCCTTCAGTGGATGGGTCCTTTGTTCTTCGGCCATGTCTACTTCTGGATTAGTTTCGGTTTCAGAGGAAGAATTAGAATTTGTTTCAGAATCAATCTTGATTTTGGGTTTGGGTAAAGGAATAGCGTGATTTAAACAGTAATCCCTGACTGCACATCTTACGGAAAGGATGCGTTCAGGTTCGTCTATCGATTTGTCAAGTGGTTCGCCTTGTGAGCGAGTCTTTGGCATACAAATCGAAAAAGGGTTTATGTTACCTAGTCTAAACGCGCAACAGAAGAATCGTACTTAATTGACTAATCAGTCCCCGGCAACGGCGCCAAAAACTTGATCGGGATTTTATAAGTCTATTGGGATACTAACTGCAAGTATACAGTTTAGTCGTTCTAGTTTTAAATGATTATCGAACCCACAGGGACTGAGGATCAATCGCGTACGATCTAATGCTACAGTTTTTTAACTAAGCGATGAATATTTGGTTTTAGGGGGGAAATAGTTTAATTAAAAATAATAGTAATAGCTATACCGGTATGTGATAGTCGGACTTCGGGAATTCGGTGAATCGCTTGGCATATAGAGTATTTTGGTAAAAACGAATTGTTTAAAAACCTGAGACATGCACTCTCGTGTCCATGAAATAAGTCATGCTACAAAACCTAGTGGATGCACTTTAAATTTAATAACACTTTTTGAAAACAATTTGAGTTTAATTAATTTATTAAAACACTCTTATGTATTTAAAAATTAATGTTTCGTTACCACTATCTGGGTTGAACCCCAGCTCTCGCATGCAGGTTCTTGCCTTAATTAATTTCCCACTCTCGTGGCAAAATCGTGTTAATTATCCTCTCACTCTCGTGACAAGGGTAGTTAAATTAAACATGGAAATTGGAAACCAGAAATTGTTTATAAATGTTTTTAGCCAAGGTATCACTGAATTCTTTCGGTACTTAGGAATCACATACCGGTACAATTAATTTAGCCGGACATAATATATTTAATAACTATGCAATTTAAAATATAATCCATAAAAATAAATGACATAACACAAGAATAAATAAATATCAATTGCATAAAAAAAACCTGGAAATAATGTTGCTATGGTAATCTTGGATGCTTACAAATTCCTTGCAGCTTAATCGAAATCAATAATTGTGTTAATTCTTAGATGAAGAATTAACACTCTTAAACTAATGCTGGAAATAAAAATTACAGTACGTGTAGAAAAGGTTCAAAAACAAGAAAATAGAATAATTGCAGGAAAATAGAAATTTTGTTCTGAGAAAAATTCTTCGACCCTCATCCATTGAACTACCACATATATATATATATAGAAGAAAATATTGTAGTTGAGAAAATCTTGGAAAAGGCTTGAGTGGAGTAAGACCCGGATGCATGGTTACTGAGTGGAGGAAATATAGGAGAAGAGTTATGCCCTCAACGTTGCCCACGTCTCCACTAATTCATAACGTTGCCCTTTAAGCGTGTGACGGTCGTCACAAGGGGGTGACGGTCGTAATGCGCTTAAATAGCGCATTACGCTCGTCAATGATGTGTGACGAGCGTTCTTTCTAGTTGGGGAGGTGTTACGGTCATCACAGGGTGTGACAGTCGTCACCGTTACAAAATATGCAGACTTTGCAGATTTGGTTCCTTCTCTATTGTTTCTTGGTTAGCTTCCTTCATGTGGTCCTTTTCATTTATTTGAGTTGACAAATGTTGTACCTGTGAAAAGACACAAAACTCGAAATAATCGGGAGTTAGACGACTCAATGTATTATAAAAATCGGTAAAAAGCGTAGTAATTATATGATACGATTTCTCGTTATCAAGATATTTTTCTGATGAATGGTAGCCTTGTCATTATGGAAGGTAGTTCATCATTAAGATTCTATTGCTCTGAAGAAGTTCATTTGTTCCCAGTCGGGAGCACTGATGCTAATCATTACTACCACCCTAATGTTGGTATTCACCGGTATTATCTTACCATTTCTTTCCCTAGTGGGTCGATGTTACTTTTTTGCTATCTCTTCGGCGAGTGGATAGTTCACAGTCATTTGTCGGCCACTGTTATCCTTCACCTTCTCTCCTCAATCTTTGAGTTGATGATGCCTTATTTCCTCTTTTGGGCTTTACCCCAACAGTGTCATGTCTTTTATTCACCAGTGATTTATTTTCCTGGCCGGATTTTTTTCTTTTGATCCTTATTTTTATTTGTTATATCCCCAGTGGTGTCTTATGTCTTTCTTTTTGAATTTTTTCATTTGCTTCATAATCATAAGCATTGCATGGCATCTTAGGGCCAAAAATAGGGCTTTTTTATATTTAAGTATCTTCAATCGCATCGACACGAAGATTTTTTCTAACCTTCACATCTCCAGATAGAATATACTTAAATAAGGACAGCTGTTGTACCCCAATTTTTCCCCCTAAGATTCCTCTATCATCTCATACCATCACAATGCAACAAGATCACACACTAGGGTTTGGCTCTTATCCTTATCTTTAGCTTTGCTCATGGGGAATTAACAAACACCTTGACTTGTACTTTTGTGATCATCTATGATGTGTATTGATTAACCTTTTAACTAATAAATATGATAAATGTTTGCCCTAATTGATGATGTTATAGGTAAAAGCACAATACATTCCATTAAGTTGATCTACAGGTTCATGAGCTTATTCCCATGCCTTTTTCAACAAAGTTTCATTGATATTCAAGCCCCATCATTGGATATTCCTTGAAGTAATGACATGAAAAAGTCTATTTTGATTCATCATGCCTCAAGTTGTCAAAGATAGTTCAAAGATACAAGGGTTGATTTGAGAAGTTTGACCTAATTAGATAAGTCCTTGATTTCTTGATCACAAGTGCATATTTTCCTCAATTATCAATATTTGAAAGTGGTTATGGTTGCTATGGTTCCTCACTATCACCCTTAACAACTTCTATTTACATGACAATTGTATTTGTGCAAGAAGGTTTGTCAAAATTGAAAAGGTTTCCCAAGGCATCTTGTTACTCTAGAAGCTAGGGTTTTGAAATTCAAAGGGCTATATCTTACTCATCTTTTATTATTTTTGAGTGATTCTAAAGACATGCTTTTCTTCAAAGAGTTATCAACAAATCACTTCAAAAGTTTCAATAAACTTTTGTGTGGAAGATACCTAATGATGAAGAAAGATTACAAGTCCTCTAGATAAACTATCAAAATCCATTATGTGTCTTCAAAAGATCATAACTTGGCCAATTTCTATCTCCTTGAGCCCATTATTTTTCCATAATGATCTTGAAGATGTGAACTTCAACTCTTCTTTTATGTGCAAAGTTTTAAAATGGATGGAAGATTCCCTAAGGATGCAAAAGATTATAGGTCATTTTATGAATTTTTGCCAACTTCAACAAGTCACAACATTCTCATTTTTTGGAGATTTTAAATGGTTCAAGTCTCAAAATGTCATTCAAGAGATCTACTTTATGCCATCTTTTTTGGTCAAGAGCAAATATCAAGTGGAAAGCCATGTTTGGATGCAAGACATTATAGGTCATTTTTGAAGAAAAAACTTATAATTTTTCTAAGTATAAAAGTCAACCTCTTTTTCTCAACTTTGACTCATCACAATTTTCAGCTCAAGCATCCATTTGATTCCATTCTTTGCACATTGTAAAGCTTGTGATCTCATTTTTCCAATGCATCAAGAATCAAGTCTTGAGATGCTCTGAATCATGCACACCATTGATTTGAACATGGTACCTTGAAATTGAAGTTTCACCTCAAGTCAGAACTTGAAATCCTTGATTTGGCTTCTAAACACAAATTTGCTGCACACTTTTGCTTCTAATCATGTTTAAAGAACTTCTAGAAGTGATTAGCACATTAAAACGCAAGTTTTGGATGAGTTTTGATCAAAATAGAAGTCACACTTTTCTTGTTTGCAACTTCACACGAATTCCCTCCAAATCTCATCATTTCACATGCTTGAGCATTCAATCAGCTTCCCTATAAATTGAGGGCCATCCCTTATTCATTTCCTCAAGCTTAGAGAGCCAGAATCACCCTGCCAAACTTCCTCTTGAACTAAATTTTCTGCAACTTCGAATTTTCTTTTACAGCTTTCCTCAATCCATTTTCTTTGTCAATTCACCTTCCTTGAATCTCACTGAAGCTAATAGAAGAAGAATTAAGCTTTAGGACTTCCTAAATCATGCTAGCCAAGTCAAGTTTCATAGCTCTACAATTGAACTTCAATAGGTAGATTCTCTCACCAATTCTCTCAAACTTTAATACTGTTATGAAGCTCTCATCATCCTGATTCTAGTTGCAATAATTGTTTTCAACTGGAAGTATGTTTTGACCATGAAATTTCAAATCCCTTTTCAAAACTTCTCTTCCAAAATGACTGAACTACAACTTACATAAATTTTTCGCGAGGGTACCATTGGAATTGTCTTGAAGAGACGAAGCGAATGGTATCAGTCTCGTTTTCTAACTTTACCATTTCAGGGACCTGCAAATCTCGTGGCTGGAGGTTGAAGATGACCAACATGTCATCTATCAACCAATGAAAGCGTGCCACGCTTTTTTTCAAATTCTGATTTAATAATTGATTCCATGCTTTATTCAGTAAGGACCATGATATGCACAGCGCGTTTGATCCATTGGATTAGCTTACTAACGCGTTTTGACTCTCATCCATTGGTCTAGATTTTTTTGATTTTTATTTTTATTTCTGATTTTATATTTTATTTGTTTTAAACTTCAAAAATTCATTAAAAAAATCCATTTTCACTTCAAAAATCTGAAAAAATTCTTTAAAATACTTTTGATTTTTCTCTTTCTAATTATTATTTTTTCACAATTTTATTTTGTGTTTTGATATTTTTTTATAATTTTTCACTTTATTTGAATTGTTTTAAATGTTTAAAAATACCTTTCTTAATTTTTAAATTCTGAAAAAATATGGAAGGATCCAATGACCTTTTGACAAATATTGGTGACCTTATTTTATTTTTATTTCTGACTTTACTATTTTTCATAATTTTTGGTTTATTTTGCCTATTTCTTTTAATTTAAAAATAGTTTCTGATTTCAAAAAAATCACCAAAAATTTTATATAAATATTTGAGCTCATTTCTGATTTTTCTATGGTCTTATTTTATTTTTCTTTGATGTTTTGAATATAGTTGCTATTTTTTCCTCTTATTTTCATTTTAAAAATCATTTTAAAAACCATTTTTCTTTATTATTAAATACATTTTTTATTTTGTATATATTCTGGTTAATCTTGGACTATGAGATTTTGATCATGAGCTTTAATAACATCGTTGGATCAATAGTGTTGAGTTCAACTCCACAAAAATGGATGAATGATTTTAATAATAACTTGATTAATTTTTTGGTTCAAATATGGTTTAATTCTTACCCCATCCCTCTTCATCTTATCCCCTTCTTATTGTAATAAATGTTATTGGAGAATAATTTACATATCATTTCTCAAAATATATGGTACATAGATTGCTATTGACCAACCTCAAAATAGGTGCGACTTCTATATAAGTCCACTTATGATTGCTTAACATAACATTAAATTTTTTCCTGATTTGAGAAATGATCATTCGTGGCCCAAACTCATGTTTGTAAGCCCAAATATGTTAATTTGAATCCTTTGATCCAATAACCCTAAGATTCATTTTTAGGAGGCTTTGGTCTTATCAATCCTCTAATGAATTTTCACAAGCTTTGGTCAAAGTGAATCACTTAAACATTATTGATCATTTATTGTTGCCTTGAGAATTTTAAAATGAATGATATACTTGACAAAAAGCAAATGAGACTTGTTGTTGTGAGGCTTTGGTTTTATCAATCCTCTAATGAGTTTCAAATGCAAGTTTCAAGATGGTCATTCAACTAACCTCTAATTTCTAACAATTGACTTTATTTTATGCCTTTACTTTATGCTTTTACTTTAAACACGTTTACTTTAGCATTTACATTTCATGCTATTTTCATCTTTGCTCATTTGAGCATTTATCTTCTTTGTCATTTTTATTTTTCTCATTTGAGCTCTTCATTTCTTTTTTGAATATACCTAATAATCAACTTGAATCATAAAATTTTTTAATGTTAGTTGGACTACTTGGTTACTATCATTGGCATTTATGGAGATTATGGACTTTTTGGACTTAGGATTAGAAGCCTTGATCTACCTTGAGACCTTGTAATTTCAACTGTTATTTTGTCTGGAGTTATTGGGATTTATCCCAAGACATTGAGTTGTTTGTTTGTTTTGTGTGCAGGTTACTGTGATTACATGCTTTGTCTATGATCTGGAATTCATCTGTATACAACAGTTACTCTGCCTAATTTTTGTGAAGACTAAATGCAATTGAAGATTGGTTTTCTCAAGAGGTTTATTATCTTTTTTTGTTTGGTTTCAAATCCAAAGGATGAGAATTCTACATTGACTCATTGTGTCAAGTGTTGGCTTCTTGTTGGTTAGACAATTTATTTCCCTAGCTTTTACCTTATGCTCTAAGACAGTCCCTTCATTTCCTCCTATTTTCTTTAATTTCCAAAAACTTCTTCCTCCTTTTGAAAACTCTTCTTGTTTCTAAACTTGAACCGCCTTCACAATAAACTTAGACTTATGTCCATGCATTTTCAAAATATTTTCTTAATCAAACTTTAATCAACTTAATAATACTTTGACATTTTTTTATGAGAAGACTAAAAGTCAATTTCACTCAAATCATTTTGTCATTTTGGCTCTTATCTTTAAAATTTTCTCAAAAGATTAGACTCTTGTCAATCCTTGTAGTGATGCGAGCTACTATACTTCTACAATATGTAACGAAATGAGATATTTTCCACTTGGGTGTTGAGCGAGGCTTTGTTAATTTTAAAATCCAAGCCATATCCTCCACTTTGAGATGATGCAAACTATCCTTTCTTATAATCGTGGGTAGTAAGTATGTTTTCCACTCGGATAAGACGATGATGTCTCGTCTCTTAAAATTAACCAACACACTTGTGTTTTAAAATTTTTAAAGGTGAACTACGTGTACCCTGGTCCCCTATTGCATGAAAGGTGGTACTTAAGCACTAAAGGTTCACAACCGCGGCAGGTGCAAAAATTATAAAAAAAAATACTTCTTTCCTCATCCCCACAATCTATTTTTGTATACAACATTTATAGCCAAAATACACATATTTTCAAAGAGGTTCTTGTGGAGTACCATAGATGTTTAGGGTGTTAATACCTTCCCTTTGCATAACCAACCCCAAAAATTAGATTCTCTCCCCCTCTTTTTGGGTTATTCTCTCTTTTCTTATTCCTTTGAAAATAATAAAGTGCATTGGTGATTTTTTATTTGATCTGTGCGAGTCAAGTTAATCCAATGGCTTAGTCTCAATATTTCTACCGCTACACCCAAGCTTTCAACCTTCCCTCTTGTTTTGTGGAAAATGACTTCTTCGAGGGTTTCCCTCTGAATGTGTCTGATGCTGAGTCTGACATTATCTGATGCCTCGATGAGGAGGGTCGAAGGAAGCAACTGGCTTCTGGGATGGTTGGTTTGATGAAGGTCGCAGAGATGGTCGTTGTCCTTGCAAGCGAATGAGCTGACTCTTCTGGACTGGTGAGGGAATTGGAGTCGGAGAAGGCTACTCTTCAGGCGAAGACACAAAATTTATAAAGTTCCCTCGAGCGGAGCGAGGAGAAGTTTCAGGTGCAGGCCAACGAGTTAACAAGGGAGAAGGAAAAAAATTGCTAAAGCTTATGAGGAAATGGATTCTCTGTTGCTCGAGAGGGAACGACTGGAAAAGGAGGTCGCTGATTTAAAGGCTGCAATGTCGCCCGTGGACGGAGAATCTAAAGGAGTTGCTGACTTGCATTCCTGGGCAGAGCTAATTGCTCGGATCCAGATCCTTGAGTCAGATTGTGATGACGTTTTGACCGACGGCTTTGAGACTACACTGACCCAATTGTCCATGTTGAATCATGGGCTTAACACTGATGGTGCTGGTGTATTATCCCAATTCATTGATGGTCGGGTTGTTCCCCTCTTGATTCCCCTGAAGTTGAGGTCGAAGTTAGCACTCTTCAGAGTGACTAGTATTTCTGATATTTTAGCTGTTTGTTTCCGAGGCCTTCGTGCATGTACTTATTGTAATATTTGGACAATGTCAGCCTCTACAGTCGACATTTATAAATGTTTCTAACTTGTTTTTATGCCTTTACGCTTTCGTTGATGCTTGCTAGCTATCTGTTCGTCGTTGTTTTTGACTTGTTTATTTTGCAAAAAAATGTGATTTTCATGAGTGGATGTTTACGCTCGACCTTGGTTGTGGACGACTCATGTTGGGATATGTCGAGGTTATGGAGTAGGGATCCTTGGAATGAGCCCAAGATCGCGGTTGGGATCTTAAGCTCGTGGCGTGAATTGCCCATTACGAGTTGGGAGTTCTGCCTATTTGGTACTTCGACAGTAGAGCTCAATTGAAGGATCCCTATCGGGCTAAGGTTCTGCTCAAGAAATGAATAGCAACCCACCAGTGTTGATTTCTATAGGTTGTGTCCTTACCTTAACATGCCTACATGGTCGAGCTCGTCCCTTGGTTGGAGAGGACTGGTCGACTGCCAATGCCCGTAGTAGGATAAGGACTTGGCTGTAATATTGTTTCAGTTTTTGTAGCGTTACATGGTCGAGGTAATGGTTATCCATTTAAATGTTCGAGGTAGTATGAACCGGTGCCTGTAGATCCGTGGATGGGTACAATCCTTCCCAATTCACAGCCAATTTCCCTTTGCGGGAATCTTTCTGATTTCTCTGCAGGACTAGGCTGCCAAGCTGGAAATCGCGCTTTATGACTTTGTTGACATGGTGAAGAGCTATTTGTTGTTTCAGTGTGGCCTCGTAAAGAGCTGCTCCTGGGCAAATTTCCTCAACTAGATCGAGCTCTTCTCTCAGGGCCTCTTCATTTAGTTCCTCGTCTAAAGGGGCCTCAGTTCGTCTGGATGGTTCCAATATTTCTATGGGGATGACAGCCTCGGTGCCATAAGTTAGCCAGAACAGGGTCTCACCCGTCATCGAGTGGGGCGTCATTCGATACGCACATAGGATGCTATGCAGTTCTTCGACCTAACCCCTTTTTGCTTCGCCTAACCTGCGCTTGATTCCTCGTAGGATGACTCTATTCGTGGCCTCAGATTTCCCGTTAGTTTGGGGGTGTTCGACTGAGGTGAAGTGTTGCTTAATGTCGAGCTTGGCAACGAAGTTTTAGAAACCTTGGTCGGTGAACTGGGTCGCATTGTTAGTGATGAGCACTTGTGGTATCCCAAATCGGGCAAGCACGTTTCGCTTGTAGAAACGAAGGATATTGTGTGAAGTGATTTTTTCCAGAGCTTCGACTTCTACCCATTTCATGAAATAGTCGACGACCACGATCAGGAATTTTTTTTGATACGTCCCTTGTACGAAAGGTCTGAGGATCTCCATTCCCTACCAGGCGAACGACTACAGGGAGGGTAGTGTGTTGAGCTCGCGCGGGGGTGCGAGATGTATGTCCGCGTACCTCTGACACTTGTCGCATTTCTTGACATGCTCCTTGGAGTCTTGTTGCATGGTCGGCCAGTAGTATCCTGCTCGCAGGGACTTTCATGCTAGGGATCTTCTACCCATGTGTTAGGCATTGATTCCCTCGTGGATTTCTCGTAGTATCTCGGGGATTGCAGATTCTTCGACACATTTTAGGAGTGGGATGGAGAATCCTTGACAGTAAAGTTTGTGTTCGAGTACCACGTATGAACATGCTCGTCGTTTGGTCGCGGCTGCCTCTCTTTGGTCCAGGGAAAGTCCCCCCTTTGTCAGAAAGTTGAACACCGGGGTCATCCAACATGAGTTGTCCCCGATGGCGTTTACCTCGGGAGGCTTAGTGTACTTTTCAATACTCGGGCGAGAAATGGATTCTTGGATGACAAATTTGTTCCTGCCTTTCTTCTTTATGCTCGCGAGCTTTAAAAGTACGTCGACACGCGTGTTCTATTCGCGTGGTACGTGCATGATCTCTGCCCGGTGAAACTTCTTCATATGTTCTCTGACCATGTTTAAATATTCGATAAGGCTGTTGTTCTTAGCCTGGTATCCCCCTTGAACTTGACATGTGACAAGTTGGGAGTCAGTGAAAATTTGTATCTCTCAGGCACCCAAATCCTCGGCCAGTCTTAATCCTGCGAGCAGGGCCTCATATTAAGCATCATTGTTCGATGTTAGAAAAGAAATGGTGAGGGAGTGTTCGATCATGATGCCTTCCTCGTTCTCGAGGAGGATTCCCGCTCCGCTCCCTGTCGAGCTGGAAGGTCAATCCATAAAGATGGTCCACTTAGGCTTCTTCCCTATGGGGGGATCGTGAGTGGTCATCTCTGCGACGAAGTTCGCTAGTGCTTGGGCCTTGAGGGCCTTCCTGCTCTCGTACTGGATGTCGAACTACGAGAGCTCCAAGGACCATTTTAGCATCTGACCTGCCATGTCTGGTCAGCATAGGAGTTGTCTTACGGGTTGGTTTGTCCTCACGATGATCGTGTGTGCCAGGAAGTAATGTTTAAGCCTCCTCGCCACGTTGACAAGGGCCAAGGACACCTTATCAATCTGTTGATACCTGACCTCAGGCCTTTGAAGTGATTTACTCATGAAATACATTGGCCTTTTCCCGTATGGAGTCTCACGAATGAGGGCCGCACTTACGGCCTCGGCGGAGACGGCCAGGTAAAGGAACAGGGTCTCCCCGTCCTCAGGTCGCGACAACACGGGCAGTTGCGAAAGGCTCTGCTTGATATGGAGGAGGGCTTGCTCGCATTCCTCGGCCACTCGAAGGATGCCTCTTTGTGCAGAAGTTTATAAAATGGAAGAGCGTGTTGCACGGATTTCGCCACGAATTGGGAGAGCGAGATGAGCACGCCGTTTAGGACTTGTATGGATTTCTTCGAGTTATGTGTAGGGAGCTCGGAGAATGCCCGACACTTGTCGGTGTTGGCTTTAATTCCATGTTCTGTCAGATAAAAACCGAGGAATTTTCTCGCCTTAACCCCGAAGGTGCATTTCTCAAGATTGAATCTCATTCTGCATTATCTCGCTTAGGCAAAGACATCTTTGAGGTGGGCAGCATGGTCGGTATCTATTCGAGATTTGATGATCATGTCTTCCATGTATACTATTGTACCCCCAAAATTTTCCCTCTCATTTATCCAAATTATTCTCACAAGATTTCTTTGACTCAAGACTGGATTAGGATTTGGTTAGCTCAAGACATCTCATCTTACACTGTTGACCCAAAATTAGAGTTTGAGATTTCACAAGGACTTTTGGACTATCAATGCTTCATATGACTTTCAAACATCATTATGGACCCCTAAGATTACTCATGACAAGTTTCACGCCTTGAACCACATCTTTGATCAGTCAATTGGACAGTTGACCTAAAAATCAACTGTATTGAGGGAAAAGTCAACCATGGCCAATTTACAGTCAAACTTCATAATTTTTGATCCAAATCAACATTTTAGACTCATATGTATCATTTGATCAAGTTTGGACCACAATTCCTCAAGAAATTTGATCAAATCATCAAAAGGGCAAAATGGTCAAAATTAGGGTTTTGACTGAGGAAGGGCAATTTCTGATTTTTGACCTAGCAAATGACCAATTGAGTTAAAGCATGATTCCAAGGATCCAATTGCATCATCTTGACCTAATTACATGGTTCAAAACATTTCAATTTCGTTAATAGACAGATGAAATTTGTAGTCAACTGATCAAAAGTCAACTGTACACTGAAAAGTCAAACTTTGACTTTTTGGTCAAAATCAAGTATCAAGGGTCACAATTCATCAAAACATGTCAAAATGTGAAACTTGTTCATCAAGAAATCAAGGATTTAAGATTAGGGTTTAAAATTGAAAATTTTCTTAACTTAGAAAATTTTCTAAGTATAGAAAATTTCTTATTTTTTTCCCAACTTTAGGCCATTTTTTCACCATGATGCAAAATGATTCAAAGGAAGTTCCCAACATGAAAGTTGTAGATCTCCATGAAATCTACAACTTTTCTTCACACAATTTTCCCTAAAGATGCTTGGATATCAAGATATAAATTTATGAATAAATGCTCATGAACTAAATAACTTAGTGAATTTTTGCCCTAATTTAGCCAGGTTTTGGACCCAACTTCATGGCAATTTTTCACCTAGTTCCAAGAGGTATCTTGAAATTCATTTCAAAGATGAGTTATAGACATATTTAAAGCTTTCCAAAATGTCCAAGAACTCATCAAGATCATTTTTGAGTAGGGAGAATCGAAGAGATGAAGTTGGCAATTTCTCACTTTTGGTCCAAGCCATTTCATGAAGAACAAAGTTCCAATTAGTACCTATGCTACCTAATCCATGCTTTACAGGTACCAAACTTGTTTCTTACTCCTTAATTTAATGTTTACTCAGTTGACAAAGCTTTGATCCAAGCCTTAGAGCCATTACCCAAGTTGTAATTCCATAAATGGCATAAAGTGGCATAAATTCCACTTTTGCAAACTTTACAATCTTGAGCATTGAACCTGTCTCCTTTGCACATACAAGTACCACAGACCTAAGGCAACTTGTATAGAATAAATACCAACCCTAAGTAAGTCAGTACAAGCAGGTAAGGCCTTGTCCCTGCACTTTGTTTCAAAAGCAAGAAAGTGTGCAAAAAGGTGAAAGCTGGCAAATCTGTTAGAGAGATGACTTTAAACGGATTCCATACTAATATACAAACACATTGTAACATAACACACGATTACTAGAAGCCTGAAACACTCCCAAACTCCAGAACACCAAAAAACTGTCAAGACTTGCAGTTTTTGCATAAGTATACCAATCTCTTATTTGGCTCGTGTGTTTCAAGTCTTGATCATCAAAACACCTTACATACTTGATATCTAACTGATCTAGACCCTCATCCTTGTACTGTAACCCCTTTTCCATCATCTGCCATTTTTGTTTTCAAAGCTTGCAGGTTGACTTGGATAGAGAGTTTCAGACACTTTCAAAGTAAGGCAAGGGTTGGAACGCACTCAGGGAGGTTCAAGCAAGCTCAAGCAATCATCAGGCCTTCATAAAACTCACTCCAACTCCATCCACGATTTCAACTGAAAGAGGTAAAAATCTCAACTTCTATATCTTCATACAGGTATCCATTGGCCGCGATTTGTGAATAAACAATGTAGACCTCATTGCAACGAAGTTGTACATATACATATCTTGCATTTATTTGACCTGGGTTAAGAGAATTTTGAACTTGAAGTTCCTGAAAATATTAGGTTTAAATTTAGGGCTTTTAAAATTCATTCTGATCTTTGATTATTAGCTTACATGATTTATATGGTTTGAATCGTGAGACAAAATGCTATAACTTTCATGTTATGAGTTTTCATTTTCATGGAAGAATGAGAAAGTTACAGAGCATCTGGCTGGCTAGAGGAAGAAGACGAAGTACAGGGCCGTGGAAGCGTTTCATGTTATGTTATTTTTGTTTCACATTAATCAAAGGATGTATAGCCACCCCAGTGGCAAGGTAGCGCGCTGGTGAGACCCATGTCCTGGGTTCGAACCTTGGCGCTACCTTTTGATTTTTTCACATTTTTCCATTTTTCCATTTTTCCATTTTTGTTGTTTTTTTCAGGACTGGGCTTGGTTCTTTGGGCCTAGAATTTTTTACTAACATGCTTCTACCAGTTTCCTTATAGCACCCCTGGCCCAGCTTTTTATATTTTTTTGTTTTATTTGTTTTATTTTCATTTTAATTTATTAAATATTTTCCTTAATGCATGAAAATCATAAAAAATATAAATGTGATAATATTACATTTTATTTTATTTTATTTTATTTTATTTTATTTTATTTTATTTTTCACATAAAAAATATATTTTATCTTCAATATATATTCATTATTTTTCTTAATAAACTTGTAAATATAAATAAAGTAGATTTAGTTTGATTTGTTTTATTTCATATTTGTAAATATTTATTTTACATGTAAAAAACTAAATACTTCCTTACAATATTATTTATCATTTTTAGATACAAAAATACACAATAATAATATATACAAGAACCTTATTTTCTTTCAAACTAGGAATTAGGGTTAACCCCTTTTTAAGAATTATTTCATTTTTCTTATATTTTTAGGATTAGGTTAAAATCTTCTTTTCACACAAAAAACAAAACAAAATCTTTTCTTGCATATACATATTATTGCACATTTAAATTTTGTATATTGTTTATTCTAATATTCGTGCAAATTAGATTTGGTTGTAACAATTTATTTAGATTTACATTCTTGCAAATCCCCATTCAAATTTGTATTCCCCCCTCCCATAAAATTGTTGTAATAGCTCAGTAATCTTTACATTACGCAATTTACCGCTTTACATGCCATGTTAGTAATTAGGATTGTATGGTAAGATCAAAACAAAACAAAACAAATAGAAAACCCTAATACAAGACAAAATCAAAGCATGAAAATAACACACTTGCACACAAGCATCCTTAGGGTTTCTCCACTTGGTTGCCTTATATAAAAATAGCCATATTACGCATGCGAAGTATCTTGACAAAACAAACAAATATAAGATCATAGTCCCTCGATGACGCTATTCAAGGTTGCCTTACAAAATGATCTTGGTCCCTCAAAAATGCCAAGATACTTTGCAAACATTGCTAATCATGGTTATACAATGACCCACGCTCGTCCCGTTTACATCCAAAGATAGGGTTTCTCACCAAATCAATGGTAAAACAACAATGTCCAAGGAATAGAAAATGCATAAGAAAGACATTTGAGTAGGTAGATTGCTCCTAGTTACTTGCTCTATTTTCAAGAAACTATCCTTGCTATTTTCCAAAACAAACACACACATTTCAAAAACATCTTACAAACATTGAAAACATTTTCAAAAAGACAAACATCTTTGTATACATTCTTACGAACGAGAATTATTACAAAGGTTGCCTAAATGAATGGCCTCTTTTACAAAATACTTTCAAAACCACACCAAACACATTTTTAAACAACAAAAGCAAGTGATCTAGCAAGTAACTTAGAGCCCATGTAAAACCATGGATGAAAAGGGTGTTAATACCTTCCCTTTTCATAATCTACCCCCCGAAATCAATAAAACATCTCAAAGGTCTTTCCTGTGCTTTTTCACCTTTCCTTTTGGATAAAAGAAAAGTCGGTGGCGACTCTTGCTAACCGCAACATTTGCGATAAAACGTAAAACCCTCAAGTCAGTTCTCCCACTGTATCACAGAACTGGCGACTCTGCTAGGGAAATTAATAAAAGTGGGGTTACCTTAGGGCTGGATCACATTTGTTAGCTTACATTGTTTGACTTATTTGCTTTACATTATGGTTCTTTGTTTGGGTTGAATCCTCCACCCGGATTTGGGAAACATTATAGGTAAATAGCAATATGTTATGGAAACTGTGCAGGGTATACCGACATGGTCTAAGCAATAGCTATGTTAGTGTGACATATTTGTGGGTACCGGTAGCCTTTTAGTCAATCAAAGAGAATACGGGGCCGCTGAGTGATGTCGTGAAGCACTAATGAACTTTTAAAACCCCTTACTTGACCAACTTGGCCTTTAGGATGTAGTGAGATAACCGGCTTTGGTGCAGTCTGAAGTTGGTAGATACTCGATACTACACTCATTGAGGGTTGGTTTCTTGGGATATTTCGGTCGCCATTAAAGAGGCTTGAGCTGAAACAATGACCAAGGAAACAATCCAGTGATATTGAGCTCCTTAGAACCCGGTTACTATTATTAGGACAGGTTGAGCCAACTAAACTTCAAGAGGGTACTTACCTATAAAAACCCCATGCAAGCCTAAACTAAGAACTTGTTTGCTTTGCTTGTATATGCATACTTATACATAACATCATGGACATCATGAACATCATATGCATTCACTAACCATTTCAAGGATTTTGGAGATTCATCTTTGTTCTTGTTTTGTAGGATATGGATTCACTCCGAAGGAAAACTATCCAAATCAACCTTGTAAGAGTTCCTCCACAACTCAAGGAGCTAGCTTCAAGGATCCCTGAGAACTCTCCATTCACCGAGAGGCATGGTCGTCTACTCAATTTGGTCACCTCTAACACAGAGGAGGACATGATGAAGGTGTTCTTCCAGTTCTTTGATCCTTTGCATCATTGCTTCATATTCCCCGACTATCAGCTTGTGCCTACTTTGGAAGAATTCTCTCAACTCTTAAGGATTCCCATTCTCAATCAACTACCTTTCAACGGTACGGAAAGAGACCCAAAGCTAGAAGAGATTGCTTAAGCTCTGCACTTGCACTCATCTGATGTCACAACCCATTGGGAAACTAGAAGGGGTGTCAAAGGCTTCTTAGCAAAGTTTCTGTTTGAGAAAGCCCAAAGCTGTTGAAATTCCTTAGATCTGCAAGCTTTTGAGGAAATTGTGGCTCTCCTCATCTATGGGATGGTCTTGTTCCCCAATCCTGACGAACTCATAGATGTGAGTGCCGTCAAAATCTTCATGTCACGCAATCCGGTGCCTACATTACTAGGGGATATCCTGCACTCTTTTCACACTCGCACAATGAGGAAAAGAGGTGTCCTTATGTGTTGCACTCCTCTCCTGGAAAGATGGTTTATTTATCATCTTCCCCAATCAGTCTTAAAGAATGAGCAAGGATTAAGTTGGTCACAAAGGTTAATGACGCTCAAACATTCAGATATTCATTGGTGCTCTCGATCCAAAGAGAATGTTATCGTTGTTGACCGTTGTGGGGAATTCCCTAATGTCCCTCTACTTGGCATTAGGGGAGGCATCACCTACAACCCGTGCTTAGATCTAAGACAGTTTAGTTATGCCCGAAGGGATGGCCCACATGAGATGCTGATTCAAGGGTTGGTATTCAACTACGAAAACGACAATCAAGGTCTTCGCCAGAGATTCATCCGAGCTTGGAGGAAGCTAAACAAGGTGGATAGCAAGAATTTGGGACACAAGAATTCCATCCCTCTTGAGCCTTATCTCAAGTGGGTACGAACCCGCACTCAAAGTCTTATGATGCCTTATCCTTCCATTCTCCTGGTAATTATTGAGCCTGTTAAGGAAGGAGGAGTTCCATACACTATCCTACATCCTGACATGCCCACATCTCTTGAATACTTACAAAGGGATTGGGTACAACTCAAAGGAGAGCGAGATACTTTCGAAGCCCAATTCTACACAAGCGAGAAGAAGGTTTTGGAACTCACTAGGCTACTTCATGAGGAGCAGACTCTAAATGCCTACATAGTGTGAGCAACCCCTTCATAGATTGATTTTGAATGATTGCAAATATAATATAACATGTTTGAATAAGCCAAAATTACATTTCTCTCATAATGCATCATTATGAGTCGACACATCAAGTTTTGTATCGATACATAGCTTTCTGAAGTCCCTGGACTTGTATCTCAAAACTATTATGTATCAATATAAAAGCTTATGAGTCGATACATAACTCTTTGATGATCCTGGAATGTAAATCTAAAAACTGCATGCATCGATACATAAATTTCATGCATCGACACATAATATTTTGATGCCCCTGTAATACTTGTATGAATTGACACAAAACCTTATGTATCGATACAAAACATTTTGATGATCCTAGAAAATGTTTTGAAACTTATATGTATCGATACATAATATCATGTGTCGACTCATACTATGTTTTAAATTCAAAAGTTAAATTTACAATCAGTATGTATCGACACATACGCATTATGTATCGACACAAAACATTCTAATGATCCTGGAAAACATTTTGAAACTTATATGTATTGATACATAATATCATGTGTCGATGCATATTATGTTTTAAATTCAAAATTTAAATTTATAATCAGTATGTATCGACACATACGCATTATGTGTCGACGGGTATAAAAGTGTTGGTTTTATAAAATGCTATAACAGGTTTTTGTATCGACTCAAAACATAATGTATCGACTCATCCTGTTACATGTAACTAACATGAGTCGACACATGACCAACATGCATCGACTCATGCACTTTCTTTTTTGACTAACCGTTTTATGTTATAAATATAAGCAAGCATTTCTTCAGAAAACAAGATAGCAACATAGAAGATTGTGTGCAAAACAATTGTGAGCAACCAGAAGCTTTTCATTCCTTCATCTTCATTATCTTCTCAACCATCTTACATTCAACAACAACAAAGAAAATCAAACATCCTTGTTGAATTGAATCAAGCGGTTTAAGATAACGTTCAACTGTGTATTGAAGAAGTCTAGCTGAGTTGAAGGTTGAAGAGGAAGCTTCAAGATATAAACCAGAGGGTTTGTCCTTCAAGAACGGGTGTGTTCTTGAGGGTTTTGTCAGTCACGGTCACGCGAGTCGGATTTAGCCGTAGCGAGGGGTTTGGAAATCGGAAGGATTTTGAACAAACAGGTCGTGGAAGCGGAGGATCATTCAGTGACTTTGCAGGGAATCTTGATACAGCTCATATCAAGTGGTGGTTCTTACAAGAAGAAGAAGATCATAGGGATTTCTTGATTTTTGTGTAGTGTAACCTTGCTATCAAACAATTCAGCATATTGATATAAAATTTCTCAGTTTCGATTGTGAAATTGAGAGGGAGATGTACCCACACGCGAGGACGACAGTGGGGAACTTCCTTACCAAACTGCCTGTGTATCGTTCTCTCTTTCTTTCTCTTTACAGTTTTACATATTCTATAATTTTGTAATTCAATTGGCGTGCTAAGTTTTACAGTCTAATGATAAACATAGTGGCTCAAACATTTTCACTAAACCACCACTATTAAATCATTATACAAGCATACGCCAATTGTTTGATAAAATTCCTATCATATTTCTAAATTCATTGGAAATTCTGTTTTATGATAAGTGCATTGAAACATCAAGATTTCTGAGTTGTATATTCATCCATTCCATTTAATAAAAATCCAACAAAGTTTTCACATGTCAATCTTTCTAGTAGTCGGTTCAAAGTAGACGGAATTGATTCAGGATATTGATTTTCGCTGCTTTCAACTCTCTTTGATAAAACTATTTTAAATCCTTGAAAAATAAGAGGTGATCTATTCACCTCCCCCCCCCCCCCCCCCCCCTCTCGATCACTTACCACACCTTCTAATAAGTGGTATCAGAGCACCGGTTAGTTGGTGCTTTGTATCTACTCGTAACTCTATGGCCTTTGAACCAAATGGGGCGTATAATAGAGCTCCTGTTTTCAATGGTGAAAACTATGGCTACTGGAAAGACTGCATGCGAGTACACATAAATTCCATTGACAGGAATGTATGGACTGCCATTCAAAATGGTCCTTTTCAAATAACCATGTGGAATGATGTAGGTGAAATAGTACCTAAACTTGAGGATCAATGGAATGAAATGGATGAAAAGAAATGGTCGTGCGATTGGAGAGCCAGAAATATGATGATCTCAGCACTTAGTGTTGATGAGTATTATAGGGTGTCTCACTGCATGTCCGCTAAAGAAATGTGGGACGCTTTAGAAATTGCCCATGAAGGCACAACTGAAGTTAAACAATCCCGCATTAATACACTCAATCAAGAGTTCGAGCTCTTTCGCATGAAGAAAGGAGAATCTGTCTCTGACATGCAGAAGAGATTCGTACATCTTGTGAGTCATTTAAATGCACTTGGAAAACATGTTTCCAATGAAATTGCTACTAATAAAATTCTGAGATGTCTTAGCAGGGAATGGCAACCTAAAGTAACAACTATCAAGGAAGCAAATGACCTCACTATGCTTACCATTACAACTCTGTTTGGAAAGTTGGAAGAACATCAACAAGAATTGCAAAGTCTTGAAAAATACGAAAATAAGAGTAAGAAAGAAAGGAACAAAGACAGGGAGGGTGAGAAGAAGTCAATAGCTCTAATGACTTCTAGCTCTAAGTCCTCAACCAAAGAGCAAGATGAAAATGGCTCAACTAGTGATGAAGATTCTGATGATGAAGAAATGGGACTTTTTGTTCAGAGATACAATAGATTTATCCTAAAGAATGGAATCAAGCACTCCGATAAGAATCTCATAAGCTTTTGTAAACAATCCAAAGAATCAAGGCAAGAAGAAAATAAAAATCAAAGAGGTAAAGGACCTTGTTACAATTGTGGTAAAGTTAGACACTACAAACCAGACTGTCCAAAGATGAAAAAGGATAAGGAAAAAGCTCCACCAAAGAAGTTCAACAAACAAAGAAGAGCTTATATTGCGTGGGAAAGCGATAGCGATTCATCAGACGATGACAGTTCAAGTTGTAGTGATGAAAGTGCAAATTTATGTCTGATGGCACATACAAAAAGTCAATTCTACAACAAGAAAGACAACCACAACAAACAAGTAAGACAAGCATATCCTAAAAACTTTTCTTCTATGACCTTTTCTGAACTAAAGTTAGCTTTTGAAAAACTGCAATACAAAGCTGAATATGCCTTTAAGAGATTATCCTCCGATAAACAAATATTTTCATTTCTCGAGAGTAAAGTCTATAAAGCTGAAAAAGACTTAAAAAGTCTAAAAGCTAGTATTGCAGAAAGTTCAAAAGATAAGGATGTTACAGGATGTATTCCCATAAGGGAATGTGAAGTTTGTCATATTTGGCAGCAAGAGGTTAGGACTCTTAATGCCAAATTAGAAAAAACTTTACAGCCCAAAGTTACTTTTGCAATCGATCCTAAAATTTTTAAGAAAACATTAAATCCACCGTATTCAAAATACTCTTTTATGAAAAAATTACCAAAGGATACAATAAGCAGAAGTAAAACAATACATCATCATCATAGTTTATGCCATTATTGTTGTCACTTTGGACATACCATTGAAAAATGCAAGTTTAGGAGGTTCCTTGTTCCTAAAGGCATTTACCAATGGAGGCATAAAGGCAACCATGTTACCACTTACCCACATGGACCTAATAAAAATTGGGTACCTACCTCTCTCTTTTGATATTGTAGGAAAAATGCCTCACACCCATGGATAGAAGATGGTTTTTAGACAGCGGGTGTTCAAGGCATATGACTGGTGACATATCGCTCTTCATTGACTTCAAGGCAAAGAAGAAAGGATTTGTTACCTATGGAGACAATAACAAAGGAGCTATACTCGGTAAAGGTAGTGTAGGTAATCCCTCTATCACTACTATTTCTAATGTCCATTTAGTAGAGGGGCTTAAACACAATTTTCTCAGTAATTGTCAATTATGTGACAAAGGTTATAAAGTTACCTTCACAAATACTTGCTGCATAATTGAAAATACTGAAAAAGATATTGTGTTTAAGGGTATTATAGTAAACAATATCTATATGCTTGACCTTTTTGATGTATCCTTAACAAGCACTAAGTGTCTAGTCACCTTGAATGATGATTCATGGCTTTGGCATAGACGCTTAGCGCATGTTAACTTTGATTTGCTTAATAAGGTTGTATCCAAGGATCTAGTAGTACGTCTTCCAAAGATAAAATTTACAAAGGATCACCTATGTGATGTGTGCCAAATGGGAAAGAAAACAAGGGTCTCTTTCAAATCCAAAAACATGATTTCCACTTCACGACCCCTTGAGCTTCTCCACATGGACCTTTTTGGACCCTCTAGAACAAAAAGTTTAGGAGGAAATTATTATGGTTTTGTTATTGTTGACGACTACTCTAGATTTACTTGGACTATATTCCTTCATAGAAAAATGAAACTTTTTCTGCTTTTAAGAGTTTTGCAAAACTATCTCAAAATAGAATGGAATTGAAAATAATTGCAATTCGAAGCAATCATGGAGGTGAATTTCAAAACCATCTCTTTGATAAGTATTGTGACAAGCATGGTATTGAGCATAATTTTTCAGCACCTCGAACTCCACAGCAGAACGGAGTTGTGGAGCACAAAAATCGCGTCTTAGAGGAGCTAGCAAGAACTATGCTCAATGAAGGTGGATTGCCAAAATATTTCTGGGCTGATGCAATTAGCACAGCCTACTATGTTTTAAACAGAATACTAATTCGTCCAATTTTGGATAAAACACCTTATGAAATCTTGAAAGGAAGAAAGCCAAACTTGTCACATCTTCATGTATTCGGTTGCAAATTTTTTGTCCTAAATAATGGAAAAGAAAATCTTGGAAAGTTTGATGCAAAAGCAGATGAAGGTATCTTTCTCGGATACTCATAATCAAGCAAAACATATAGGGTATACAATAAACGTCTACTTATAGTTGAGGAGTCAATTCATGTCTCTTTTGATGAATCTTATCTGAAACATGTCGAAAAAGGTTTTTCTCTTGATGGTGCAGGTGTATCTACTGAAAATATACTCAAAGAAACTGTTGAAGAAAATGTTCAATCCAAAACAATTGATGATAAGGAAGAAAAGATACAAGCCCTTCAAAAGATGAGGAAGAAGAGCAAATGGAAGCAAATTATCTTCCACTAGCTTGGAAGTCCTCTAAAGACCATCCCATTGACAACATATTGGGAGACATCTCAAAAGGAGTAATGACTCGCTCCAAGATAAGTAATTTTTGTTATCATTTTGCTTTCGTTTCACAAGTAGAACCTAAGAATGCTAAAGAGGCCTTGATTGATGAATTTTGGCTAATGGCCATGCAAGATGAGCTAAATCAGTTTAAAAGAAATGACGTTTGGGAACTTGTCCCTCGTCCGCGAGACCATCATATCATAGGCACTAAATGGGTTTTTAGAAATAAACTTGATGAAAACGGAATGATAACCCGCAATAAAGCACGCTTGGTAGCACAAGGGTATAACCAAGAGGAGGGCATTGATTATGAGGAGACTTATGCTCCAGTTGCTCGCCTTGAGGTTATACGTCTTTTGCTCGCTTATGCGTGTGCAAAAGATTTTAAACTTTATCAAATGGATGTAAAGAGTGCCTTTCTTAACAGAGTCATAAATGAAGAAGTGTATGTCTCACAACCTCCCAGTTTTGAAAATAACGAATATCCAGATCATGTATTTAAATTAAAATGAGATTTATATGGTCTTAAACAGGATCCTCGGGTCTGGTATGAAAGACTTAGTAAATTTCTACTTGATCATGGCTATTCAAGAGGTCAAGTGGACACTACTCTTTTCATTAAACATAAAGGAAAGCACATCCTTTTAGTTCAAATATACGTAGATGACATTATTTTTGGTTCAACTAATCTACACTTGGTCGAGGAATTTTCCAAAGTCATGCAGGGTGAATTTGAGATGAGCCTCATGGGGGAGCTAAACTACTTTCTCGGTCTCCAAATAAAGTAGCTCAATGAAGGCACAATTATATGTCAAACAAAATATTGCCAAGAGTTGCTTAAACGATTTGGGATGAACAACTCTAAACCAATTGATACTCCCATGCCTACCAACGAAAATTTAGACAAGGATGAACACGGTAAGAGTGTCGATGTCAAGAAATATAGAGGTATGATCGGATCACTCTTGTATCTTACAGCATCTAGGCCTGACATCATGTTTAGTGTTTGCATGTGTGCACGATATCAATCGGATCCTAAGGAATCCCACTTGAAAGCTGTCAAGCGTATACTTAAGTATCTCAATAATACACCTAAGTATGGGCTATGGTATTCCAAGGGAAGCGATTGCAATTTAGTTGGTTACTCTGATTCTGATTTTGCTGACTGCAAATCAGATAGGAAAAGCACTAATGGAACATGTCACTTGTTTTCAAACTCTTTAATAAGTTGGCATAGCAAAAAGCAAGTTTCTGCTGCTTTGTCAACTGCTGAAGTTGAATACGTTGCAGCCGGTAGCTGTTGTGCTCAGATCTTATGGCTGAAGCAATAATTACAAGACTACGATATTCAATTAAAACGTATTCCAATCAAATGTGACAATACAAGTGCTATAAACCTCACTAAGAATCCTGTTTTACACTCACGCACTAAACACATAGAAATTAGACATCACTTTCTACGCGATCATGTTGAAAAGGAGGATGTTACGTTTGAGCATGTTGATACTAAAAATCAACTTGCTGACATCTTTACAAAACCACTTGCAACAGACCTCTTCTTCAACATCCGCCGTGAGCTAGGGATTTTAGATCTCTCATACGTGATGTCTTAAACATATATATAATTGAAATATATCTATGTCACACCATACTGTTAAGATGTGCTTTTTCAGCTTTAGTACGTGTGTTCACTTATCAAATCAAACAAGGTAATATCTTTCCTATCTTCACCCCCAATCACCTATAAGTTGATCTAAATGTTCACTAAAAATGTCTTCGTATATTTCTTTTACATAAATTGTTTGAATTTGACATATGTAATTTACATCATATCATTTTGTTTCTTTCAAGTGCTTGTATAAATGTCTCTTTCAAACATTTTATCGTGCTTATGTAATCTAACTTTTTATCTGCCAATGCATTACTTTTAACGTGATTACTTTATGTTTACTCTGCTATTTACTTACTTATTAATAACTTTATGCCTGGCATTCTGTGTGAATGCCAAGTCCATTAACCGCTGAAATTGTATATAAATTTTCCTATGTGCTTAAAAATGTTTCTTAAAAATGTTGCTTATTCCCTTTTTGATATGGTCAAAGGGGGAGAAGAAGGGTGTGTCAGTGAAGATTGTGCTTATATTAGGAAGAAGATACACAAACTCAGGGGGAGCAAGCTTCTTTCATTCACGACACATCATCAGATATTTTCCATCATCAAAAAGGGGGAGTTTGTGAGCAACCCCTTCATAGATTGATTTTGAATGATTGCAAATATAATATAACATGTTTGAATAAGCCAAAATTATATTTCTCTCATAATGCATCATTATGAGTTGACACATCAAGTTTTGTATCGATACATAGCTTTCTGAAGTCCCTGGACTTGTATCTCAAAACTATTATGTATCAATACAAAAGCTTATGAGTCGATACATAACTCTTTGATGATCCTGGAATGTAAATCTAAAAACTGCATACATCGATACATAAATTTAATGCATCGACACATAATATTTTGATGCCCCTGTAATACTTGTATGAATCGACACAAAACCTTATGTTTCGATACAAAACATTCTGATGATCCTGGAAAATGTTTTGAAACTTATATGTATCGATACATAATATCATGTGTCGACTCATACTATGTTTTAAATTCAAAAGTTAAATTTACAATCAGTATGTATCGACACATACGCATTATGTATCGACACAAAACATTCTGATGATCCTGGAAAATGTTTTGAAACTTATATGTATCGATACATAATATCATGTGTCGATGCATATTATGTTTTAAATTCAAAATTTAAATTTATAATCAGTATGTATCGACACATACGCATTATGTGTCGACGGGTATAAAAGTGTTGGTTCTGTAAAATGCTATAACAGGTTTTTGTATCGACTCAAAACATAATGTATCGACTCATCCTGTTACATGTAACTAACATAAGTCGACACATGACCAACATGCATCGACTCATGCACTTTCTTTTTTGACTAACCGTTTTCTGTTATAAATATAAGCAAGCATTTCTTCAGAAAACAAGATAGCAACATAGAAGATTGTGTGCAAAACAATTGTGAGCAACCATAAGCTTTTCATTCCTTCATCTTCATCATCTTCTCAACCATCTTACATTCAACAACAACAAAGAAAATCAAACATCCTTGTTGAATTGAATCAAGCAGTTTGAGATAACGTTCAGTTGTGTATTGAAGAAGTCTAGCTGAGTTGAAGGTTGAAGAGGAAGCTTCAAGAAATAAACCAGAGGGTTTGTCCTTCAAGAACGGGTGTGTTCTTGAGGGTTTTGTCAGTCACGGTCACGCGAGTTGGATTCAGCCGTAGCGAGGGGTTTGGAAATCGGAAGGATTTTGAACAAAAAGGTCGTGGAACCGGAGGATCATTCGGTGACTTTGCAGGGAATCTTGATACAACTCATATCAAGTGGTGGTTCTTACAACAAGAAGAAGATCATATGGATTTCTTGCTTTCTGTGTAGTGTAACCTTGTTATCAAACAATTCAGCATATTGATATAAAAGTTCTCAGTTTCGATTGTGAAATTGAGAGGGAGACGTACCCACACGCGAGGACGACAGTGGGGAACTTCCTTACCAAACTGCCTGTGTATCGTTCTCTATTTCTTTCTCTTTACAGTTTTACATATTCTATAATTTTGTAATTCAATTGGCGTGCTAAGTTTTACAGTTTAATGATAAATATAGTGGCTCAAACATTTTCACCAAACCACCACTATTAAATCATTATACAAGCATACGCCAATTGTTTGACAAAATTCCTATCATATTTCTAAATTCATTGGAAATTCTGTTTTATGATAAGTGCATTGAAACGTCAAGATTTCTGAGTTGTATATTCATCCATTCTATTTAATAAAAATCCAGTAAAGTTTTCACATGTCAATCTTTCTAGTAGTCGGTTCAAAGTAGACGGAATTGATTCAGGACATTGATTTTCGCTGCTTTCAACTCTCTTTGATAAAACTATTTTCAATCCTTGAAAAAGAAGAGGTGATCTATTCACCCCCCTCTCGATCACTTGTCATAATGTCTAACACATAGCACCAAAGAGGATGCGTGCCACTTTTTTATCTTAGAGTTTTTTTATTATTTAGCCCAAGGGGCATTGATGTACTCAAACTCTATTGTTATTAATATAACGTGTGTTTCTTTTTTTCTAAAACAAACTTGAAATTTTTAAAATCCTTGAAAGCATTGCATGTGTACATATCATTCATCATAACATAAACAGGTCTTTTGCAATGAGTTTCCTCATCTCTCTACTGTTTATTTCAGTAAGATGGATCTCGAACAGACAGTCAAAGATCTTCAAGTTCAAAACACGCAGTTTCAGCAGTTACTCATGACCCTGGCCAAGGGGCAAGAGGAGTTGAAGACTCTGTTGGCCAAATAGAAGAAGAAGAAAGAGAAGAAACCAACTGGTGTTGTAATCATGGGGAGAAGGTTTCAAGGAAAAACTAGAAGAACCTTGAATTTTGCAGCAACATCTGATGAAGGAGAAGGGAAAGGAAAAGAAGCAGCAGTTCCGTCAGAATCTGAAGAGGAGGAAGAAGAGGAAGACTATTCCAAGGAACAGTATCCTCCAGCGGATGATAAGTACAGACATCTTGAAGAGCGTTTGAACGATATGGAAATACAAAGGGTACCAGGTCTAGAATTTGAAGAATTGGGGCTAGTGTCGGGAATTGTGATCCCACTGAAGTTCAAAGTGTCGTTGTTGGCAAAATATGATGGGGTGTCATGTCCTAAGATGCACCTCCGATCATATGTGAGAAAGATTCAGCTGCACTCCGCCGATAAAGACCTTTGGGTGCATTTTTTCCAAGATAGCCTATATGGAACACAACTCGATTGGTTTTACCAATTGGAAAGGGCCGACATCCACAACTTGGAAGATCTTGCCGCAACTTTCTATAAGCAATACCAGTATAATGCAGATTTGGCGCCTACCCGTACTCAACTTTAGAGTATGGCTATGGCTTCAAATGAGGGTTTCAAAGATTATGCGTGGAAATGGAGAGATCTAGCTGGGAGAGTGCAACCCCTTCTGTCTGAAAGGGAGTTGGTGGATATGTTCTTAGGCACTCTATCAGACCCTTTCTTCAACCATTTGATTGGGAGCTCATCCGTTGGATTTACTGAGTTAATACTAACCGGAGAGAGGGTGGAAGCTGGCATAAAAAGTGGAAAGATTCAGAAGGATTCGTCTGCCTCTACAACTGTGAGAAAGCCTTTCACTGGGAAGAAGGAGGTATCTTCTGTTTACTCACAAAGGAACCAAGGGAGAGATGAACGCCGACCAATGGTAGGGGCCTTTATGATCCCAAAGCCTACATCTGATCAACCAAGAAGTAACCAATCGAGGGTGGAAAGGCCAGTCCGACAATTAACCAGAATTAATATGACTCTAGCCCAGGTTTTACCGCATCTTCTGAAATCTAATTTGGCAACTTTAAGGGAAGCTCCAAAGAACCCCAACACTATGTCCCCTCATTATCACCCAAGTGCCAGATGCGCGTATCATTCCGAAAGTCCGGGTCATGACACTAACAACTGTTGGGCCCTGAAAAACAAGATTCAAGACCTTATAGATGCAAAAGAGATTGAGTTTGATGCACCCGAGAAACCAAACGTCATTTCCGCTCCTATGCCTAGGCATGGTTACAACACCAATGCTATCGAAAAAGATTTATTTGTTACCACAGTTGATGAACTCTTGACTCCGCTCCCAATCATTAAGATAAACTTGTTGAAAGCTGGTGTATTCCCGGGTTGTAATGAAGACTGTCATCTTTGCTTATCCTCACCAACTATTTGCCCTTTGTTGAAGACATGCATTCAACGCTTGATAGACAACCAAGAGATTATGTTTGAAAGTGCTCCTGTTGTACATGTTCCCGTTGAAGACGTTTCGATCATAAACATCTCCGCCAATCCTTCCAGGGTCCCCAAAAGACCCGTTAGGATTACATCAGTTCCAAAAACTACTCCTCTTATAATCACAATGCCCGGGCCGGTCCCGTATGAATCAGACAAAATAGTGTCGTGGAATTATGGTGGAGACATCTACTACCATGGTATCAAACAAGATGGGCTGGCCGCCGAAGAAATAAGCTCTGAAGACGAAAACTCCGACATTAGCAATATTGTCGGAACTAGTAAGATTACCCATAGCGGTAGAATCTTCTCTCCAGAAATTGCCCCTCTAAAGGCAGTTTTTGGACCCGTGACTATTCCAAAGGTTACCTTTGTACCAATATTCATATCTGTAAGTGCTCCTGTTAACAAAGATGACACAACTCCTGCTGTTATCCCTACCAGCACTTCTACTGCTGAAATTCGAGGAAAAGTATTCAAGAAGAGCTTGTCCAGACGAAGGCTCAACCATTAACTATCCCGAAACCTCCAACAAGGAAATGGAGGAGATCCTGAGAATAATAAAGAAGAGTGACTACGACGTAGTTGAACAGTTGGGGAAAACTCCCTCCAAAATCTCCATGCTGGCATTGTTGCTATATTCTGAGGCATATGCAAAAGCTCTGGTGAAGTTTCTGAAGACAACACATGTGCCTCAAGAGACGTCTGCTGACCAATTTCAAGATTGTGTGGCCAGCTTGATAGCAGATAACGGCCTAGGCTTCTCTGATGCTGATTTGACACTAAGAGGGAGAAAGCACAACGAGGCATTACATGTCTCTGTGGAATACAAAGGAACAACTCTGGCCCATTGTTTACCGTGGTTATTGGTAAACAACCGCTGATCCTCCAAATGGTTACTTATTTGGTTACTCGCAGGATCGATCAGATTGATCCTAAGACATAGGTTGATTTTGAGGTTGTGATTAAATTGGATAATGGTTAAATGACAAGAAAATAAAGAGGCTTTAAGTAAATTGCATGAAGAAATAGGCTTGATAAAATAAATGAAGGCTTGAAATAAAGGGCTTCGACAGGAAAAGTAAGGAAGAAAGCAAGTAAAGTTTCTGGAAAGTAAATGGCTTTGATTAATAAAAGTGGTGTTTCACACATACATTCTCAACAATTCTTTCTCACACGCTGGGTACTCGAATCTATATGAGTGACTTTGTATATAATTGTGAACACACGCGAGAAACTGCGTGACCTACTACTATTTATACTAAAACATCCCAAGTAACCGTCGGGCAGTTACACTGCTTCGAGATGACTCCACTTGGCACGTTCTCAGCGTTCGACGCTCCAGATCTTTGCACGTTGCACTTGGTAACCGCTGGAAACCGTTTTCCCTCCAAACGCTTGAATTTCAAACCGTTCCACTCTGAACCATCGAACACCTTCGTCGAGAAGCATCTTCGACGAGAAACACCTTCGACGTCGAAGGCAACCAACTTCTCCCTTGGAAGAAATCCTCTAAGTACATTGCCATCTTTCAATGGCATTTCGACAGACCCAGCTGGTCGAAAACATCCTTCAACTTTAATGGCTGATATAAATAAAAACAAGGGTGTCGAATTTAGGAGCCAACAAATTGCCCCCCAAGAATGCCTTATTTCGACTCTGAAAGAAAAAGGCATTCTTTGAAATGCCATTCGACACCTGTCTTTTCATTCTTAGTCACAAATTAAATTGTGCACTTTTTGTTGTCTTCTACCAACCACTGACAATCCCAAGGAAAAGCCATCATGTCATCCGTACCTAAGACGTCACTTCAGTACGGCGTGCAGCGTGCCAAACGTCTTTTCACAAATTGTCATCATGACAATTCCCAAAAACGAGGGCGCACGCTGCACCCTTTCATTTCTGCAGAACGGCTACAACAACAGGGAGACGCCACGTGTCCCACTACCTTCTGCAACATTAAATGGCATTTAATGTCCTCGAATTTGGGGATTTCCCCAACTACTATAAATAGCGGTAAGTACCCATTGTGGGACTTTTTCACGCTACCTTGCTTTCAGAATTCCCCATTTGCATACAAACTCTTGTCAACTTTGCAAACCACCTATTCTTCGCTTCATCTTCAACCTAAGTATCAACAATGGCATCTGGTTCTTCCAACGCTCCCAGCGCCAACACTCCCTCTGGAAATGTCAAACCCAGAATTTTCTCCACTGCCCCCGTAGTGACTCCCACGGGCCAACGAAGGGTCCCTGAGCCTTTGGACATCGCTGTACGTGATGCTTATTCACGCCACCTCATGATTCCGGTTGGATATTCCAACCAAATCTTTGCTATGTCTGGCCCATTATACCCAAGCATTGCTGAAGCCATGAAGATTAAAAGCTACTTTCCGGTACTTGAAAAACTCAAACAGGTTGGATGCTCCAAGAAAGATGCAGAGGATAATGAAGACCCTGCTAAAGAGAAAATCGACCTTCGTTTCTTCAATAGAGGTGTTAGGGCTTTCAGGTCTGGCCCTAGCCTCACTCCTGATTATAGTGCTTGGCTGGAAAAAATGGAGAAACGCCAGGCTTCGATCTGGAAAGACATGGGGATATTTGACCTGGTTATGCTGTCGAAGACAGGTCTTAACTATTCCCCAGAAATGTTGATAGCTTCCCTACTCTTCTGGGATTACACCCATTTCACCTTCCATCTTCCCTGTGGAATGCTGACTCCCACGCTCTTCGACGTGGCCTCCATCACTGGCCTTCGACCCACTGGGGACTACTTCGACCCAGAGGAGATGTCGGAGGATCAGATCGGATTCTCTGCCACAAAACCAACCTACACCACCTTCATCAATCACTACCACGATAAGTCGACAGATGCTGTGTCGGATGTCGAACATATTGCGTTTCTAGCCTTATGGCTGACACACTTTGTGTTTTGCTCCAAGTCCTTACAGGTGACTAAGAAGATGGTCACTCTCGCCACTCAACTCCACCATGGCCAAAATATCTGTTTGGCAGAATTGATTTTGGCGAGTTTGTACGAGTCGATTAGCAACGGAGCGACTCTTCTGAAGATCATCGAGAACAGAGCCAGTCTGCTGCTTGCTGGACCTTTTTGGCTGCTTCAGCTGTGGCTCAATGCCACCTTCGAGTCTTTCTTGCCTCAGAAGACTCAAATAAATGAGCAGGCTCCAGAAATAGCAAATAGACGCGTCGAAGGCACCAGATTGGCTCTGTTGACTCCAACGGAAGACGGGCTGGAGCTTCAACAAACCTTTACAAACTTCGTCTTGATGTTTGCTAAAAGGAAAGAGTTTGCTTCGACCATAGCTCCGTTTGCTCGACGAAAGGTTGGCCCAGAGTGGTTCACAAGGCCACATCCTAGGACGTCGAGTGGTCCTCAGGTCGACGAACATACAACAGTGTGGGAGGCATTTCTCACACCAAGAATAATGCCCATGCGATTCAAGAGCTCCAAGACTCACTTGAGTCTAATCGCGTATCAACCAAACCTGGTGTCTCACCAGTTTGGTATTATTCAAACACTACCTTCTCCAATTTTCCCCAGGGAGAAGTCTATGTTATACTTCTGCAACGACTACACTGAAGACGCTGCCACTAAGCATATCGGCAGATATGCTGGTCGAACAGTTCTTTCGTTGTTTGACTATCAGCTTAACTTCCTCTGCTCACCATCCTTCGAGGAGTGGTGGAAAAGTTACTACGCTGAGGAGTTTTTCGACGAGAAGGACTTCGTGGATGAGCTTCAGAAATCTTTTGTCCTTGTCTTGGACAAAATAAAGAAATGTAAGTTCATCCTTTTGAATTACTTTGTCTTTCCCTTTCGACTGGAAGCCTGTTAATTATTTTGTCTACTTTCAGTTGTTCAAAAGCCTGCGGCCAAGAAGGCTGCAGAAAGCCAACAGGGAGGAGGCCCCTTAACAAAACCTCCACCACCGGCGAAGACTATAGCGCCGGCGAAGACCACAACAAACCAACAGGGGGAAGGCCCTTCGAAAAAACTTTCTGCCTCGGTAACCAGACTTTTATTATTTTTCTTCTGGCTTTAACTTTCTGACTTTCGATGCAACTTCTAAATCGAACTCCAATTGGCTTTTTAGGCACCTTCGCCCAAGAAACGGCCAGCACTGACGGTCGAATCTGGGAGTGACGAAGAAGATGATTCTCCCCCTGCTCCTCTAAAAAGGCGAAAGCTGAAGAAGGACGTTCCTCTTCCTGAGGATCTAACAATCAGGATAAAGGTTGCTGGGAGAAAGCCCAGGCCACCTCCAGTAATCATTGAAGAGCCAACTGAGGAGGAACTAAATGTTCTTCTCAATAAACCTGTCGAAAGCGACAATTCCAGCCCTGGGGTTGAAGCTCCTTTGCAGGTAATCTCTTCAATCCCTTTGTAACTCAGGTGTCGATACCCACGTTCGATTATGTCTCTTTCGAATTTAGAAGATTCTTCCTCTTTTCTTTTCAGGACACCACTGAAAGCTCAGCGCCAAGGACTTCTGAAACATTGGATTCTGCTGAACTCAGCAGGCCACAAGAAAAAGACTTGGCGAACGATGAAGCCAATACTGAAATAAATGAAGCCAATGCTGAGACAGCAGAACAACCAACAGAAGATCCTCAAACAGAAGAGCAACAACCAAAAGAGATTCAGGTGGTGGATCTGTTGGAAGAAAATCATGACGGAGGGGACCACGGTGACGCTGGCGAAGAGGATCAAGGTGACGTTGGCGAAGGGAACCATGATGACGCTGGTACTGCCGCAGTCCGAGTTGAAGAGAGTCAAGTCGAGGCAAATGCTACTCAACAGCCTCAAACCCAAGACAACGTTGTTGCAAAGGCTGTCACCTCAACAAAGCATATGTCGAAAGAAGACTTAGAACTCTTGAAGCAAACTGATCCTGTTGGCTATCTGAACGCCATCATCGAGAGCAAGGGAAGTTCGTCTGATGCTAGTCAGGAGGTTCCTACTCTGTCCGGGAAGTCCACTGAAACTTTTCCTCTCGATGAGGCTTTGACGAAGGTTAAGGCTCAGTTTTTCAAGAAGGACTTGATGAAAGCTTTGGAGGGGGACCCTACTGCTCCATCATATTTGGGGGCTGTTTTGAATGCCGTAGACTTGCTAGCTGTGCCTCCGGAAGTTTCAGGCTTTATCATGGAGTTACACTCCATTATTGATCAAGTCTCAGCAGATTATCAGCGACAAAGGGGCTTTAATAGCCAGCTTGAAGTGCTATATGGCAAAAGCTCTTCTGCATGGACTGCTCTAGCAGAGACAACTTCTCGAATTGTGGAGTTGTCGAAGCAAAAAGCATCTAAACAAGAAGAAGTTGATGCCATCGATCGAGAGAATGCTTCCCTCAAGGCGCAAATCGAAGAAATAGAGGCTAAGATAAATGCCAATACTAAGCGCAAGGAGGAACTTCTCTCGACTGTTCCAGACACCGAAAGTCAAGCTGAAATCACACAAGGCCTAGAATTTGCTGAGAAAGCTCAAGCCTTCGACGATCAAATTGCCAAGCTTGCGCAGGCGAATGCCTTGTGCAACAAAAGATTGGAGCTGCAGCAAACCAAATACCTTCGACTCAAGGACTTCATCCCCTTCTGATTGTTTCACCCCTTTAACCATATATTGTAATATGTATTCGACAATATTGCCATTTTGGCTAATTTATAAAAATTTTCCATTTTGGCTTATTTATGGTTAATTTAGTCGTTACTTGTTATTTATTTTTATCTCTTGGAGTGTAGGTTTATACTTTTTCAAATATTTACCATTTACTCTCAAGTGCCTTTTATCTTCACCTAGCTCTTCGACTTCATAAGCTCCACCAGAAAAAGTCTGGATAACTCTGAATGGTCCTTCCCATTTGGGTGACCATTTTCCCATGCTTCGATCCCTTCGATCCATGGGAAGAATCACCTTCCAGACTAGTTCTTCAGGCGAAAATGCCTTAGGTTTCACCTTTTTATTATAAAAGTCTTCTACTCTTTTCTTCTGAAGCCTGAGTAGGTCAAGAGCGTGCAATCTTTCTTCGTCTAAATCCACTAGTTCGTCTAACATCATATCCCAATAAATTTCAGAGGGAATATCATAATGTCTCTGAACCCTTGCAGATTGAAGACAAATTTCTGCTGGCAACACTGCGTCATGGCCAAAAGTTAGCCTATATGGTGTTGTACCTATGACTTCTTTTGGGGATGTTCGACAAGCCCACAAAATCTGGTCTAACGTCTTATGCCAATTTTTTGGCTTCTTCCCAACATGCTTTTTTATCAAGCCAATCACTACTTTGTTCGCTGCTTCGACTTGACCATTTGCCTGTGCATAATAAGGCGTTGATGTTAGGAGTTTGAAACCTGTTTCCTGAGCGAATTCCTGCATCTTTCGACCGGTGAAAACTGATCCTTGATCAGTAGTTATAGTCTCAGGGATTCCATATCTAAAGATAATGTTCTTTTGAATAAATTCAATGACATTTTCTTGGTCTACATTGACTAAAGGGATAGCTTCGATCCACTTAGTAAAATAATCAATGCCTACCAATATATACTTCTGGCTCTTTGATGAAGCTGGTCGAATCTCTCCAATAAGGTCCAACGCCCATCCTCTAAAGGGCCAAGGTTTCACTATCGAGTGAAGTTCGCTTGCTGGTACATGTTGGATGCCTGTATGGACTTGACATTCTTGGCAACCTTTAGCGAACTCGACACAATCTTTCAACATGGTAGGCCAGTATAGTCCTTGTCGAAACAACAACCATTTCATCTTATGGCCTACTTGGTGAGCCCCACATGCTCCAGCGTGCGTAGTCGACGGGGCTATGTATGCCTCAGTTTCACTTAAGCATTTTAGCAATACCCCTTCAGGCGTCTTTTTAAATAACTCATTACCCATGAGTACATAACTCAACGCCCTGTACTTTGTTTTTCGTTCTGTCGAAGCTACTGGATTTTGAAGATAATCCACAATGGGCTTCCTCCAATCTTGCTCTGACAAATTATCTATGAACGAAATTTCGAAGTTACTTTGATCAGCATATCCTAGTCTTGTTGATTCCAAGTCTGTTGGTGATAGACAAGTTGCTTTTATCTTTTCTCGAAATTCGATTGCTCTTTGTAATCTCGTTTTTGAAATCTTGTACCCAGATGCAATTTGTGCCAAGTCGTTGGCTATTTGATTTTCCAATCTGGGTATGTGTCGAATATTGACCATTTCAAATTTTTTCAATAAACGATTTGCTATCACAAAGTACATAATGAGATTTTCTCTTATGCATTTATATTCTTTTGTGACTTGCTTAATGACTAACTCTGAGTCTCCCATTATTTCGACTCGAGTTGCCCCCAATTCCAACAATATTTCAAGGCCAGTAATTAGAGCTTCATACTCAGCCTCATTGTTCGAACAAGAACCTGATATCTTGTACTTGAATGTTGTTGGAATTTTTTCTGGAGAAATAATCAAGACTCCTACTCTTGTTCCATCTTTATGGCTGGATCCATCGAAGTAGAATTTCCAAGGTTCTATCTCCACATAATTAATATCCTCAACTTGAATTGAGTGGTCGACTATAAAGTCTGCAACCACTTGTCCTTTCACTGCCTTAAGAGGCATAAAGGTTAAGGAGTATTCAGTTAATGCTAGTGCCCACTTGCCAATTCGACTGTGCAAGATGGGTTTCGACAACATGTACTTGAAAACATCAAAATGAGACGAAACATACACATCAACTGGTTTTATATATTGCTTGAGTTTTGTACAAGAGAAATACAGACATAGACACAATTTTTCAACTTCGCTATATCTAGTTTCTGCATCGTTCAAAACTCTACTAAGATAGTAAATGGGTCTTTCGACTCCATTCTCATCTTCTTGGGCTAACATGCTTCCCAAGGTTTTGTCGGATGCAGCTATGTACAATCTCATACTCCTATTGCTACAAGGAGGCACCAAAATAGGTGGCTTGGTGAGGTACCCTTTGATTTTGTCGAAGGCTTCTTGTTGCTCTTGCCCCCATTCGAATCCCTCTTTATTCAATCGAAGTAAGGGTGAAAAGGCTTGAGCTTTCCCACTTAGGTTAGATATAAATCTCCTTAAGAAATTTATCTTGCCTAACAGAGATTGCAGTTCCTTCTTATTCGATGGCGTTTTCGCTTCCAGAATAGCCTTCGTCTTGTTCTGGTTGATTTCGATTCCTTTCTTGTGGACAACGAAACCCAAGAAATCTCCAGCTTTCACACAGAATGCACACTTCAAAGGGTTCATCTTCAGACCATGTTCTCTCATTCTTTCGAATGATTGTCGAAGGTGGTCAATATGATTCTTCCTGGAAACAGATTTTATAACAATGTCATCAATATATACTTGCATAAAAGTGTTAATAAAATCATGGAAGATAGAATTCATTGCTCGCTGGTATGTTGCCCCAGCGTTCTTTAGGCCAAAAGGCATCACTACCCATTCGTAAGTGCCTAGAGCCCCAGGGCATCGAAAAGCCGTTTTCGACACATCCTCTTCAGCAATGAATATTTGATTATATCCTGAATAGCCATCGAGCATACTCAGGTATTCATAGCCAGCGGCAGAATCGACTAGCATTTCCGCCACAGGCATAGGATATTCATCTTTGGGCGTAGCAGCATTCAAATCTCTGAAATCTATGCACACCCTTAATGTACCATTTTTCTTAATGACTGGCACAATGTTTGCAATCCATTCGACATACCTCGTAACGCGTATGAATTTGCACTTCAGCAGTCTTTCGACTTCCGTTTTGATCTTCGACAGTATTTCTGGAGCGAAGCGTCTTGGACTTTGCTTGATTGGCTTCTTCCCAGGTTTGATTGGCAACTGAAGTTCTACCAATCCTCTGTCGAGACCAGGCATTTCGTTGTAATCCCATGCAAAACAGTCCTTGAACTCTTTCAACAATTGGATTACTTCCAACCTAAGTTCTGGGTCAATTTTGGCGCTGATGTAAGTTGGCTTTTTCTCTGACCCTTCGCCTAAGTTGATTTCTTCTAAAGGATCTTGCGCTAACATTTTAGTGTTGTTCGCCAAAGGGTCCTTTTCGAAGCCAAAAGGCTCATCATCATAGATGGCGTCGAGCCTCTGTTCCTGCATTCCTTCTGGCATGATATCAGGAGGTCCTGGATCGAAATCCTTTCCTGGACCTGCAGCAGATAACTGTTGATCATTGGCCTGTGTGGCCATGTACTTTACTTCGGCTTCGAGAGCCGTTATCATCTTTGTTTCGGCTACATAAGCCGAAATTCGCTTCAATGATTGTGACTCAGTCATTATCACTGAATTCACTTCCCCAACCAGTTGGTTGGATATCAGTTAACCCACTGAAGTCTATGTGGGACAAGTCTTCTCTGTCCCATTGGAAACCATGCTCAGGATGCAGGTATAGGGAACAAAAAGTGTTTGGCGCTGGCGCCAAGTCGAAGTCAGGTGTTGGACATGGCCCTATGTGAGCCAAGTTCTTGTCGAAATCTGCCAGCCCTAGGTGATTCACTTTGCCCAGGTAATAGCTTTGATCTGCCTCTATGTTTTCGACCATCCCATCTGGACGCCATAGCAGCAACCTCTGGTGCATTGATGATGGCACAGCTCCAACACCATGAATCCATTCACGGCCCAACAAAAGATTATAGTTAGGTTTGGCCGATATGACCATAAACATTGTTGGTCGAAGGATAGATCCTACCTTGATATCCAATTGGATCACTCCCATAGTGGTCCCTATGCCGCCCTCATAGTTCGACAGGACCATGTTGTGAGGCTTGATGTCCTCATCCCTTTTGCCAATTTTCCTTAGCATAGAGTGAGGAATAATGTTGATGGTTGCCCCACAATCCACCAAGATTTTATTCACTGTAGTTTCTTCGAGTTTAGCCCTTATAAATAAAGGCTTGAGGTGATTTTTCATCGCCTCTGTAGGTGGTTCGAAGAATCCATTTTGTTCCTCAGTAGTGCCATTGTCCATGACGAAATAGCACACTGGCCTATGTTTGGCCATTTCTTGCTCCACTTCCCAATCACTTGTTTCGACCTCAACCTGTCGGTTGAACTCTCTGGGCAGCACTGAGACTATATTCACCATGATGTCCAAAGTATCATCAGACTCATAATCATCTTCGTCCTCAATTTCACCTTGGTTAGGCCAAACTAGCCTGTTGGTTACTGGCTCTCTTTCCAGAGGTTTCCTTTGCTTCCTTAGAGGAACATTTGAACTGGTTTCGGCCTTTGGTTCATTGGCAGCCTCCCTCTCATCTTTTCGTCTCCTCTGGTATCTCCTCCATTGAGATCGAGACATGGGATTTTTCCCTTTGTAGTTGCTTGACACCTGTGCAACTTTAGGGGCAGCAACTTGAGGCTCTTTCTTTTGTGTTAAAGATGAACCCCTTGGCACATCGAAAGAGTGCCATCTCTCCTCGCTTGGCCTCTTTCAACCAGATGTCTTGTACCAGGTATCTACCGGTACATTAGTTGGAGGCCTGAAAGTCAATGGCCTCTTTTCTTGGTTTGAACCTCTTTGGGAGGCTCTTCTGGGGTCATGTCGAAGATCAACATTTTCCCTTCGCTTATTTGCTGCTCTTACGCCTTGAATATGTTTAGCAGCTTTTTTGTCAAAGATCGAACTGCATCTTGGACACATCATCACTTCTGACTTCTTTTTCTGGCATCTTTGCAGGAAATCTGCCAGATTTTCATTTTCCCGAGGGAAAGCAGTCTTGTTAGCTTGTTCTTGCCTCATGGCCTCCTCTGATGCTTTTGGGTCAGAGACTTCGACCATGTTGACATTCATGGTATCTTTGTTGGCAAGAGTCAACTGCTTCATTTGAACCTCCAAGTCCTCTGTCTGGCCTTGAACTGTGGCCAAGTGAGAACTGGGTTTTGGTCCAGTTTTTTGGGCTCCAACTGTCTCCAGCTTTGGGCTTTCGACCGCTTTCTGAACCGCTTCAATTGTCTTTCTGGATAAATTCCGAGAAAAACTGCCAAAGATTGGCATGTTAATATGGTCCTTTAAGACTTCGACCATTGTGATTCCTGGCCTCTTCGACTGGATTCTAGATGCCTCGATCACGTTCACCTCTAAAGGCTCAGCATAGTGGGCTTCAGCCTGCAACGGATTAGAGTCGACAGCCATGGGGGTCTTGTCAGCAAACTTCAACCTCCCTTCTTCGATAGCGTCTTGCATAAGATTCCTGAAAAGAAAACATTGAGAAGTTTTATGGCCCAAAAAATTATGATATTTGCAAAAGCCTCTCTTCTTTCTTTGATCAAGAGGAGGCACTTTTACCCCTGGGGGTACTATCATTTGGCCATCTTTTACAAGCAAGTCAAAGATCTCATCACATTTTGTAATGTCAAAACTATAAGTCTTTTTGGGGAACCTATCGTTGGTCCTTTCTGGACCAATGGGATTTTTCCCACTTGAGGGGACTAATAGTTTGCACGAGTATGGTGGCCCTTGTTTTAGTTCCGCTAAATCGACTTCTCCTTCTTCGACAGTTATAGTATCGTCGAAGGATTCTGGATCTTCGTCATCCATCTCAACATACGCTATCCTCTCTCTCTTATGAGTTTTCGTTGCCTTTGCTTTTTCAGCTTTGAGGCGTTCTACCTGTCGAACTCTGTCGGCCAGTTGGGCCATGTCTCTCAGGTATTGAGTGTCTAACTTCTTCCTAATGGAATAATCTAAACCTCCTGCGGCTATTTCGACTAACTCATGTTCCGGCACTTGTGTAAAACATCTTGCTTTGAGCAACCTAAACCTATTTAGATATTCGTCTATAGGTTCAGTGAAACGTCTCTTTACACTGGCCAATTCTTTCAGGCTTATCTTGGTTTGCCCCATGTAGAATTGCTCGTGGAACAATCTTTCCAACTGGGTCCAATGATGGATCGAATTGGGGGGGAGAGTTGTAAACCAAGTAAAAGCGTTCTTTGTTAAAGAACTTGGGAAGTACTTAATCCTCAGGTTTTCGTTGTTCGAAATATCTCCTGCTTCGATCAAGTATCTCGCCACATGTTCGACAGTAGATTCTGTCGTGTCCCCAGAGAACTTAGTGAATTTGGGGACTTTACATCTAGGAGGTAAGTCTGTTTGTAACACGTATTCTGACAGCGGGGATGTAAAGTTGGGCCTTCGAAAGCCCATGTTCATCCCGTTTTGAGTCATGATCCTTTCGATCATGGTTGCCAGATTATTTTCCAAACCCATGTTTTGGTATTGGATATGCTGAACTACTTCGTCAGCATTTTGGTTTCTGTTAACTAACCTTACCTCTAGGGTTATTACCCTAGGTTCCTCGACAGGTTGCTCCAATCGTGCCCTAAGGTTTTCTTCGACAGGCTGTTGGGCATGGTTGATAGTGGTCTCTTCCTCTAAGAACACACCCTGGTTTCCCCTTATTTGCGCCCTTTGGGGCTGTCGAATAGGTTGGGGTACTACAAAGAAATCAGCCACACGCGTCATTTGCGCTGTCATCTGCTGATTCGATTGAGTAGTGTTTTGTATTAGAGGGTTCAGCACTGTACTTAAAGTTTGTGCCAACATTTGAACCATATCATGGTTGCTTTCGTCCATTTGTTGCCTCAAGACTGCTGTCGAGGCATTTGTAAGGCCATGTGCTACTTGGGACGTTCCTCCTAAGAGTTGGGTCCTATTTCTATTCGCCATATCTACTCCAGAACCTTGGAGTGGCGAAGAGGCACTCACTAGAGGGTCTGAAAAAGTGGACGCAGCGTTCGTCAGGCTAGCCAAGTCAGAAGTTGGCATGCCATAGAGTGGTTCTCGATTATGACCGCCTGTCATAAATCCTGAGGGAACATAAGGCCTTGTGCCTAAATTTCCCCTTGGTGGGGGGGTTCCCAAAGGCGCTATGGGGCCTGTGAACGGAGGTAATGGCCCCGTTGTTGTGACCGTTACTGCTGGTGTTGAACCAGCGGTTATCGCTTCACTTACGGTCGGGATAACCGTTGCTCCCACATTCGTTTGTGGGATTTTGTTATTGTTTGGCGGATTCGCCATCTCTTCCCTTCTTCTGGCAGTATTGTTATCGTTAGTGTATATTCTACCACTTCTCAATAACATGCAACACGCCTCGAAAAGGATGAGATTATGTTTAAAAAAGGTTAAACTTCAATAATCAACACACTGTCCCACCGGGTGTGCCAATTTGTTTACCGTGGTTATTGGTAAACAACCGCTGATCCTCCAAATGGTTACTTATTTGGTTACTCGCAGGATCGATCAGATTGATCCTAAGACATAGGTTGATTTTGAGGTTGTGATTAAATTGGATAATGGTTAAATGACAAGAAAATAAAGAGGCTTTAAGTAAATTGCATGAAGAAATAGGCTTGATAAAATAAATGAAGGCTTGAAATAAAGGGCTTCGACAGGAAAAGTAAGGAAGAAAGCAAGTAAAGTTTCTGGAAAGTAAATGACTTTGATTAATAAAAGTGGTGTTTCACACATACATTCTCAACAATTCTTTCTCACACGCTGGGTACTCGAATCTATATGAGTGACTTTGTATATAATTGTGAACACACGCGAGAAACTGCGTGACCTACTACTATTTATACTAAAACATCCCAAGTAACCGTCGGGCAGTTACACTGCTTCGAGATGACTCCACTTGGCACGTTCTCAGCGTTCGACGCTCCAGATCTTTGCACGTTGCACTTGGTAACCGCTGGAAATCGTTTTCCCTCCAAACGCTTGAATTTCAAACCGTTCCACTCTGAACCATCGAACACCTCCGTCGAGAAGCATCTTCGACGAGAAACACCTTCGACGTCGAAGGCAACCAACTTCTCCCTTGGAAGAAATCCTCTAAGTACATTGCCATCTTTCAATGGCATTTCGACAGACCCAGCTGGTCGAAAACATCCTTCAACTTTAATGGCTGATATAAATAAAAACAAGGGTGTCAAATTTAGGAGCCAACACCCATGTCTTGGTGGACACCGGCTCATCTTTGAATGTTTTACCAAAGAAAGCTCTCGACAGATTGGATTGTGAAGGACTGGCGTTGAAACCCAATAACATAGTCGTGAGAGCATTTGATGGCTCAAAGAGGATGGTCCACGGGGAGGTGGATATCCCCATAAAGGTGGGGACTCAGACTTTCAACTCAACTTTCTATGTAATGGACATCCGCCCCTCTTACTCCTGTCTGCTAGGACGGCCCTGGATCTATAATGCTGGTGATGTCACCTCTACACTACACCAGATGCTGAAATACCCGGTCCATGGAAAGATTATCACTATCCACAGAGAGGAAGAGTATATGATTAGTCACCTCAATTTCTTTCGGTATGTGTAATTGGATGGCGAGTTCATTGAAACTCCTTTTCAACATTTCGAAAAAGTCTCTCAAGAGGTAGCAGTAACCAAGACGGTGTCCCAGATTCCTAAGATCACAAGACCTCCGCTCCGGATGTCATCTCTAAAGGACGCCAAGGAAGTAGTAGAGGAGGGTGGATGCACCATCTGGGGGCAACTTTTGGACATTTCGTATAAATCCAACAAGTTTGGTTTAGGGTTTACTTCAAGTGCTCAGAAGGCTGTGCGTCGTGCTCGTGCTGGAGGGCCACCTTTGAAGATTAGCAACCGAGAGGTCAATGCAGTGGAAGATGGTGAAGAAGTTTGCAGCTTGGAGGATTGGATATTTCCTACTGTCAACGGAGGACTTCACAATTGGGAAGCCAAAGACTTTGTCCCAATAACTTTCATCCTCTCAGTAATTTATCTTTTACATTTCTGTTGGACTTGTAATATTCACAAACAATTCTCACATTTAAAACCTTGTGTCTTACTCGAGGCACAATGGTCCATTTGTAAGGGTTTTTATTTCATCTTCATATGACATTCAATGAATCGTGGACGTTTTTTTCACATAGAAACCTTTTGTGCTCATTATCTTTCTTTTACATTTTATTGTTTAAAGATGGTTATACCCTTACACACACCCACACTCACAAATGCAGGTACCCCTCTATTCCGGATCCCATGGGTAACGATACTGCTATGGCCTTTAGTGACTCTGAAGATCTAATCTACCAAGCCGAAGACGAAGGTGAGGAAGATTGTGAAGTACCAGGGGAATTGGCCAGACTACTACAACAAGAGGAAAGAGCTATTCATCCTCATGAGGAACCGGTGGATACAATCAACTTGGGTACCGAGGAGGATAAAAAAGAAATCAAGGTGGGTGAAAATATAGAGCCGAGTGTCAAGGAGCGTCTAATTCAGTTGTTGCATAATTATGTTGAGATCTTTGCCTGGTCATACAAAGACATGCCGGGACTTGATACAGACATTGTGGTACATCATCTGCCCACAAGAGAAGACTGTCCACCAATAAAACAAAAAGTCCGCCGCATGAGACTTGACATGTCAGAGAAGATCAAAACGGAAGTCATGAAACAATTTAACACTGGATTTTTGGCTGTCACTTCCTATCCCCAATGGGTTGCCAACATTGTTCCCGTGCCTAAGAAGGACGGCAAAGTACGAATGTGCATGGATTATAGATATTTGAATAGGGTCAGCCCTAAAGATGATTTTCCACTTCCCCACATCGATATCCTGGTTGACAATACGCCCAGTACAAAGTATTTTCTTTCATGGACGGATTCTCAGGTTATAACCAAATCAAAATGACACCTGAGGACATGGAGAAAACAACATTTGTCACACAGTGGGGCACATTCTGCTACAAAGTGATGCCATTCGGACTGAAGAATGCTGGGGCAACCTATCAGCGCGCCATGGTAGCTTTGTTTCATGATATGATACATCATGAAATAGAGGTCTATGTAGATGACATGATAGCCCGATCACAAACTGAAGAGGAGCACCTTGATCACTTGCAAAAGTTGTTTGAGAGATTGAAGGAGTACAAGTTAAGGTTGAACCCAAACAAGTGCACATTCGGAGTACGGTCCGGTAAAATTTTAGGTTTTGTTGTCAGTAACAAAGGCATCGAGGTTGATCCTGCCAAGGTTAAAGCGATACAAGAAATGCCTGCTCATCACACTGAGAAGGAAGTCATGGGATTCTTGGGACGCCTGAACTATATTACCGGATTCATTTCTCACCTAACAGCTACTTATGAGCCAATCTTCAAATTATTGAAGAAAGATCAAGTAGTCAGATGGAATGATGAATGCCAGATTGCTTTTGACAATATCAAAGAGTATTTACAAGAGCCTCCTATTTTGATGCCACCAGTCGAAGGAAGACCACTGATCCTGTATCTGACTGTTTTAGAAAACTCAATGGGGTGTATATTGGGGGCAGCATGACGAGTCTGGCCGAAAAGAGCACGATATTTACTACCTGAGCAAAAATTTTACCGGTTGTGAAACCAGATATTCACTGCTCGAGAAAACTTGCTGCGCTCTGGCATGGGTTGCTCGCCGGCTAAGACAGTATATGCTGACTCATACTACCTTGTTGATATCTAAGATGGATCCGATAAAATACATCTCTGAGAAGCCTGCTCTGTTTGGGAGGATAGCTAGATGGCAAATAATCCTAACAGAATATGACATACAATATACTACCCAGAAAGCTATAAAGGGAAGTGTGCTAGCTGATCATCTTGCTCATCAAGCTGTAGAAGATTATCAGTCCATGAAATTTGAATTCCCAGATGAAGATATCATGACATTAGACAACTGTGAAGAAATCAGACCATATGACGAACCTGAACAAAGATCCCGATGGACCCTGTTCTTTGATGGGGCCTCCAATGCACTTGGTAATGGTATCAGCGTTGTAGTCATATCTCCGGAAGGGTGTCATACTCCCTTTACTGCCAGACTTTGCTTCAACTGTACGAATAACATGGCGGAATATGAAGCATGCATCTTTGGTCTCAAGGCTGCCTTAGATTTGGGAATCAAGTCTTTAGATGTGTTTGGAGATTCAGCTTTGGTCATCAATCAGATCAAAGGAGAATGGGACACTAAGCATCCAAATCGTATCCCTTACAAAGAACATGTTTTGACATTGCTACCACATTTTGAGGAGATTACCTTCGAGCATTTCCCACGAGAAGAAAATTAGCTAGCAGATGCTCTAGCCACAATGTCATCTATTTTAAACTTAATTGGGATAACGAGGCTCCTTAGATCACCATCGAACGAATGGATGAACCAACACATTGTCACGAGATTAATACTGAAGAGGTAGTGGACCAACCTTGGTTTCATGAAGTCAAGAGATATCTCGAGGCTCAAGAATATCCGGAAGGAGCTTCGATAAATGATAAAAAGTTCTTAAGGAGATTCTCTGCTAAGTTCTTCCTTAGTAATGGCATCCTATACAAGCGCAATCATGACTCCATTCTGCTTCAGTGTATGGATAAGGTTGAAGCGGAAAGGATCGTGGTTGAACTACATGAAGGTACTTTTGGAACTCACTCCAGTGGGCATATGATGGCAAAGAAAATCCTACGGTAAGGCTATTATTGGTCTACCATGGAAGCAGACTGCTATCAACACTCTCGGACCTGTCATAAGTGTCAAATTTATGCTGACAAAGTGCACGTACCTCCGGTTCCTCTAAATGTCTTGACGACTCCTTGACCCTTTGCTATGTGGGGAATTGATATGATTGTGGAGATCAAACCTACAGCCTCCAATGGACACCCTTCATCCTAGTGGCCATTGACTATTTTACAAAGTGGGTCGAAGCAGCTTCCTTCGCATCCGTTACTAAGAATATTGTTGCCCGCTTCATCAAGCAAAATCTCATTTGCCGATACGGTATCCCAGAAAGGATCATCACTGACAATGGTACAAACCTTAACAATACTATGATCACCGCCTTGTGCGAGCAGTTCAAGATTCAGCATCACAATTCTTCCCCCTATTGGTCAAAGATGAATGATGTTGTCGAAGCTGCAAATAAAAACATTAAAAAGATCATACAGAAAATGACAGTCACCTACAAGGACTGGCATGAGATGCTACCATTTGCTCTCCACGGGTATCGTACCACGGCTCGCACATCAACTGGGGAAACACCCTATTCTTTGGTTTATGGCATGGAGGCTATCTTGCCTATTGAGGTTCAGATACCCTCTTTGAGAATTATGAAGGATGCAGGTTTGAATGAGGACTATTGGATCCAGAGTCGACTTGATCAACTGAACTTAATTGATGAAAAGAGACTTACTGTTGTTTGTCATGGTTAGACGTATCAAAAGCGGATAATCAAGGCTTTCAACAAGAAAGTCAGACGCCAAGTATATCAAGTTGGAGATCTAGTGATCAAACGCATTATCTTTTCACAAAGTGATCCCAGGGGCAAATGGACCCCTACCTATGAAGGACCATTTGTAATTAAAAACATTTTCTCCGGTGGGGCAATGATCTTGACCACCATGGACGGTGACGACCTGCCACACCCTGCGAACGCGGACATAGTCAAAAGATACTACGCATAAGAGACCCGCTAGGTTGATACACCTAGGCAAAACAAGGGTATCACGGAAAACCAAACAGGTTCGGGCAAAAATTAGGGATAAATATAAAAAAATATGTACACTCGGCAAGTTGAAAACCTGAAAGGGCGACTTGGGCAAAAAAGGGTTTCCTGGTGGACTGAAAACCCGAAAGGGCAGTCCAGGCAAAAGTTAGGGAATTAAAACGTATGACTATGGCCCGTCGGATCACTTTGCGGACAACCTCTTGACTTCCACTAACAAACTCGGAGTTTTTGATCAATTCAATCATCTTCGGACGAGGCAACAAATAGACAAAGTGCTTAGAGATACGAAGGCTATAGCAGAATGGGAACCCCATGGGATTATTACACATAGCTATCTTTCTTTGTATAAATTCTTTTTGCTTTATGGCACCACTCTCTTACTAGGATGTTTGTCTCCTTTGTACAAAATACTTATTCAAAGTAAAATACAAAGATATCTCTTTGAAAGTACAGAAAACTATTTGTCTTTTTCTTTACACTTGTGTTTTATTTGCAAAAACGTCCAATGATTCATTAATGAACATATGCATTTGAACATAATTACTGTTTACAAATAAACAAAATGAGAAAGATAATTACTGATAGATTGAAAGGATAGGAAAATGTCTTTAGGCTATTCCGTAATAAATCCCCACAGTACGTCATTTAAATCCTTAGTGGAACTAAAGTTTCAAATTATTAATCCCCGGTAGAAATCGTCAAATTTCTCGAGATTCCCCAAGCAGATCTTACAAGCAGTACATGGCATTACCCTCACAACAAAATTTACTTCTCTCAGCAAGAGTTCATCAGTACTTTAACCTCGAGACATTGTAAATTCAACATATCCTCATCAGCATTCAGGGATTTATTTTCCTCAATCAAACAACAATATAGTGAATCAACTTACATGTGCATACATTACATTCACATATCATAAACATTGATAAAACAAATACATTGCATCATACATTTCATGCAACATAACTTTGTGTTTCAGCTAACATTTTACCCTTTTCAGAATAAGACTAAACATCTACCATTAATAGTGTGCAATCAGATACAATACAGATACGCTCCAGACACGGGTGCCATTTTGTTGCTCATTTAGATTCAACTTTCAGATACAGTACGGATACGCTCCATACATGGATGCCATTCTGATGCTCATTCAAATTCAACTTTCAGATACAGTACAGTTACGCTCCAGACACGGATGCCATTCTGATGCTCATTCAGATTCAACTTTCAGATATAGTACATATACGCTCCAGACACGGGTGCCATTATGTTGCTCATTCAGATTCAACTTTCAGATACAGTACGGATACGCTCCAGACACGAATGCCATTCTGATGTTCGTTCAGATTCAACTTTCATATACAGTACGGATACGCTCCAGACACGGGTTCCATTCTATTGCTCATTCAAATTTAACTTTCAGATGCAGTACGAATACGCTCCAGACACGGATGCCATTTTGTTGCTCATACAGATTCAGTCTCTAGATACAGCTCAGATACGTTCCAGACACAAACACCATTCTGATACTTATTATTTCGACTTACAACTTACAGTTCAACAAACATTCTTGGATGGCATTTACAATCCCATCTCCAACAAGACTCTATCACTTCTCCAAATGGCATCTTTAAGCCCATTTCCTCAACTACACATAGTCAAGTGCAAATTTCTGGGCACTCTAGTGTCCAATCATTCTCTCACCTTCGAGCCACGAATGGAAAAACTCGTCAATCTAACTCTTCAGGTTTAAGAATATTGAACAGGGGCAGCTGTTGTACCCCAAAATTTTCCCTCTCATTTATCGAAATTATTCTCACAAGATTTCTTTAACTCAAGACTGGATTAGGGTTTGGTCAGCTCAAGACATCTTATCTTACATTGTTGGCCCACAATTAGGGTTTGAGATTGCACAAGGACTTTTGGACTATCAATGATTCATATGACTTTCAAACATCATTATGGACCCCTAAGATTACTCATGACAAGTTTCACGCCTTGAACCACATCTTTGATCAGTCAATTGGACATTTGACCTAAAAATCAGCTCTATTGGGGGAAAAGTCAACCATGGCCAATTTACAGTCAAACTTCATAATTTTTTACCCACATAAACATTTTAGACTCATATGTATCATTTGATCAATTTTGGACCACAATTCCTCAAGAAATTTGATCAAATCATCAAAAGGGCAAAATGGTCAAAATTAGGGTTTTGACTGAGGAAGGGCAATTTCTGATTTTTTACCTAGAAAATGACCAATTGAGTTAAATCATGATTCCAAGGATCCAATTGCATCATCTTGACCTAATTACATGGTTCAAAACATTTCAATTTCATTAATAGACAGATGAAATTTGCAGTCAACTGATAAAAAGTCAATTGTACACTGAAAAGTCAAACTTTGACTTTTTGGTCAAAATCAAGTATCAAGGGTCACAATTCATCAAAAAATGTCAAATGTGAAACTTGTCCATCAAGAAATCAAGGATTGAAGATTAGGGTTTAAAATTGAAAATTTTCTTAACTTAGAAAATTTTCTAAGTATAGAAAATTTCTTATTTTTTCCCAACTTCAGGCTATTTTTTCACCATGATGCAAAATGATTCAAAGGAAGTTCCCAACATGAAAGTTGTAGATCTCCATGAAATCTACAACTTTTATTCACACACTTTTCCCTAAATATGCTTGGATATCAAGATATAAATTTATGAATACATGCTCATGAACTAAATAACTTAGTGAATTTTTGCCCTAATTTAGGTAGGTTTTGGACCCAACTTCATGGAAATTTTTCACCTAGTTCCAAGAGGTATATTGAAATGCATTTCAAATATGAGTTATGGAGCACATTTCAAGGTTTACAAAATGTCCAATAACTCATCAAGATCATTTTTGAGTAGGGATAATCGAAGAGATGAAGTTGGCAATTTCTCACTTTTGGTCCAAGCCATTTCATGAAGAACAAAGTTCCAATCAATACCTATGCTTCCTAATCCATGCTTTACAGGTCCCAAACTTGTTTCTTAATCCTTAATTTAATGCTTACTCAGTTGACAAAGCTTTGATCAAAGCCTTAGAGCCATTACCCAAGTTGTAATTCCATAAATGGCATAAAGTGGCCATTGCCATTTTGAAAAAGCTCCACTTTTGCAAACTTTACAATCTTGAGCATTGAACTCGTCTCCTTTGCACATACAAGTACCACAGACCTAAGGTAACTTTTATAGAACAAATACCAACCCTAAGTAAGCCAGTACAAGCAGGTAAGGCCTTGTCCCTTCACTTTGCTTCAAAAGCAAGAAAGTGTGCAAAAAGGTGAAAGCTGACAAATCTGTTGGAGAGATGACTTTAAACTGATTCCATACTAATATACAAACACATTGTAACATAACACACATGATTATTGGAAGCCTGAAACACTCCCAAACTCCAGAACACCAAAAAACTATCAAGACTTGCAGTTTTTGCATAAGCATACCAATCTCTTATTTGGCTCGTGCATTTCAAGTCTTCATCATCAAAACACCTTACATACTTGATATCTAACTGATCCATACCCTCATCCCTGTTTTGTAACCCCTTCTCCATCATCTGCCATTTTTGTTTTCAAAGCTTGCAGGTTGACTTGGATAGAGAGTTTCAGACACTTTCGAAGCAAGGCAAGGGTTGGAACACACTCAGGGAGGTTCAAGCAAGCTCAAGCAATCATCAGGCCTTCATAAAACTCACTCCAACTCCATCCATGATTTCAACTGAAAGAGGTAAAAATCTCAACTTCTATCTCTTCATACATGCATCCATTGGCCACGATTTGTGAATAAACAATGTAGACCTCATTGTAACAAAGCTGTACATATACATATCTTGCATTTATTTGGCCTGAGTTGAGAGAATTTTGAACTTGAAGTTCCTAGAAATATTAGGTTTAAATTTAGGGCTTTTAAAATTCATTCTGATCTTTGATTATTAGCTTACATGATTTATATGGTTAGAATCGTGAGACAAAATTCTACAACTTTCATGTTATGAGTTTTCATTTTCATGGAAGAATGAGAAAGTTACAGAGCATCTGGCTGGCTAGAGGAAGAAGACGAAGTACAGGGCCATGGAAGCGTTTCATGATATGTTATTTTTGTTTCACATTAATCAAAGGATGTATAGCCACCCCAGTGGCAAGGTAGCGCGCTGGTGAGACCCATGTCCTGGGTTCGAACCTTGGCGCTACATTTTCATTTTTTCACATTTTTCCATTTTTCCATTTTTGTTGTTTTTTTCAGGACTGGGCTTGGTTCTTTGGGCCTAGAATTTTTTACTAACATGCTGCTCCCAGTTTCCTTATAGCACCCCTGACCCAACTTTTTATATTTTTTTATTTTATTTGTTTTATTTTCATTTTAATTTATTAAATATTTTCCTTAATGCATGAAAATCATAAAAAATATAAATGTGATAATATTGCATTTTATTTTATTTTATTTTATTTTTCACATAAAAAATATATTTTATCTTCAATATATATTTATTATTTTTCTTAATAAACTTGTAAATATAAATAAAGTAGATTTAGTTTGATTTGTTTTATTTCATATTTGTAAATATTTATTTTACATGTAAAAAACTAAATACTTCCTTACAATATTATTTATTATTTTTAGATACAAAAATACACAATAATAATATATACAAGAACCTTATTTTCTTTCAAACTAGGAATTAGGGTTAACCCCTTTTTAAGCATTATTTCCTTTTTCTTATATTTTTAGGATTAGGTTAAAATCTTCTTTTCACACAAAAAACAAAACAAAATCTTTTCTTGCATATACATATTATTGCACATTTAAATATTGTATATTGTTTATTCTAATATTTGTGAAAATTCGATTTGGTTGTAACAATTTATTTAGATTTACATTCTTGCAAATCCCCATTCAAATTTGTATTCCCCCCTCCCATAAAATTGTTGTAATAACTTAGTAATCTTTATATTACGCAATTTACCGCTTTACATGCCATGTTAGTAATTAGGGTTGTATGGTAAGATCAAAACAAAACAAATAGAAAACCCTAATACAAGACAAAATCAAAGCATGAAAATAACACACTTGCACACAAGCATCCTTAGGGTTTCTCACTTGGTTGCCTTATTTAAAGTAGCCATATTACGCATGCGAAGTATCTTGGCAAAACAAACAAATATAAGATCATAGTCCCTCGATGACGCTATTCAAGGTTTCCTTACAAAATGATCTTGGTCCCTCAAAAATGCCAAGATACTTTGCAAACATTGCTAATCATGGTTATACGATGACCCACGCCCGTCCCGTTTACATCCAAAGATAGGGTTGCTCACCAAATCAATGGTAAAACAAAAATGTCAAAGGAATAGAAAATGCATAAGAAAGACATTTGAGTAGGTAGATTGCTCCTAGTTACTTGCTCTATTTTCAAGCAATTATCCTTGCTATTTTCCAAAACAAACACACACATTTCCAAAACATCTTACAAACATTGAAAACATTTTCAAAAAGACAAACATCTTTGTATACATTCTTACGAACGAGAATCATTATAAAGGTTGCCTAAACGAATGACCTCTTTTACAAAATACTTTCAAAACCACACCAAACACATTTTCAAACAACAAAAGTAAGTGATCTAGCAAGTAACTAAGAGCCCATGGAAAACCATGGATGAAAAGGGTGCTATTACCCTCCCTTTTCATAATCTACCCCCCAAACTCAAGAAAACATCTCAAAGGTCTTTCCTGTGCTTTTTCACCTTTCCTTTTGGATAAAAGAAAAGTCGGTGGCGACTCTTGCTAACCGCAACATTTGCGATAAAATGCAAAACCCTCAAGTCAGTTCTCCCACTGTATCACATATACCTCGAGCATATCCTCGATCTCGTCGCTGAAGATTATATTCATCATCCGCTGGTATGTTGCCCCTACGTTTTTCAGGCTGAAGGGCATTACATTGTAGTAGTAATTGCCCGAGCTGGTCATGAAAGCAGTGTAATGCTTGTCAGTCATCGCCATTGGGATTTGGTTATAGCTCGAGTAGGCGTCTATAAACGATAAAATTTTATAGTCGGCCGAATTATCTACCAACATGTCATTATTAGGCAAAAGAAAAAACGTCTCTGGGACATGTCTGGTTAAGATCAGTATAGTCAACACATATTCTCCATTTTCCATTATTTTTCTTAACAAGTACAACATTTGAGAGCCATGTTGAATACCGAGCCTCATAAATAAAATTAGCCTCTAGGAGGTCTTTTACATCATTTTCAGCAGCCTCTGCTTTCTCAGGAGGCTGCCTACGTCTATGTTATACTACTTCCATAATGGCTGGATTAATGGCTAAGTGGTGACAGGCGACCTCGGGGTTGAGTCCGGGCATCTCCGCGGTGCTCCACGCGAACAATTATGCATTCTCCCTCAAGCAAGCTTTGATATGCTTCCTCGCCAAGTTGGGGAGTCTGATGTCGATCTTCACGCCTTTGTGAGGGTCTTCACCGAGGGGGACAAACTCGAAGTCTCCTTCCGGGATTAGTCGGAGGAGTTCCTGTTCGCCATTGGGGGCTTCATCCTTGTCGATGCGGGTGTCGAGCGAGATGGAGTCGACCTTGGGTGGAGCCTTTTGTTCTCCTGTCTTGACAGGATGTGGCTCAGGTCGAGCAATAGCAACTCTCTTGGCAGGTCATGCCCCGGTGTCGACTGTACTCTATCCCTTAGAAGCCGTGTTAAAACATCTTCGGGCAGTTGAGATATCGTCGTGGATGGTGGTGATGCGTCCCCTCTTCGTGTAGAATTTCATCTTTAGATGGACGGTGGAGGGAACAATGGTCAATTCGACCAGTGTCGGTCTCCCTAGGATGCAGTTGTAGAGAGACAGGCAGTCGATGACCAGAAATCGTACCTTGATCTGCCGGGTTGCTGTTTCCTCTTTGAAGGTGACGAAAAGTTCAATGTACCCCCATGATTTAAAGGTCGAGCCATTGAAGCCTTACAGGCCTGACCCCACGTATGGTGAAAGGTGGGTTTCGTTGAGCTGTAAGGTTGAGAATAAATGGCTGTATATAACATCGACGGAACTCCCCTCGTCGACCAAGACGCGATGAACATCAAAATTAGCCATTCTTGCCCTCACCAGGAGAGGGATGCTCGAATTAGGGGTCCCTTCGGGCAACTCTTCGAGGTATAATGTGATTGGTTCTGATCTTCCCCTGACCTTCTCGAATGTCACCGCTTGAGTTTTGGCTACATCGACCAACTCATAGAGCTTTCTTTTTGCGGAGTTTATGGAGATGTCGTTGAACCCCTCACCAGTTATAACCATGGCGGAGGGGAATTTCTCCCACTTGTTGTGCATGGATAGAGGTTCTTCCTCATATCTGTTGGGGACGTAGAAGTCCTCTGGCCTTGTAACGGAGAAAGCTATCTGGATGGGGGCCGATTCATCTGATGGTCGGGTTTCTTCCTCGGCTTCTCTTACCTCGCGGGCCTCCTGATGAGGGGTGCCATTACATCGGTACTACCCAAGTCTACCACCCTTGATGAGGGTTTCAATGGCGTCTTTAAGGTGGACGCAATCTTCAGTCAGATGCCCGTGGCTCCGGTGGTACTGTCAATATTTTCTCCTGTCAGCCCTGGGCTTCACGGGAGTAGATTGAGGACGTCTGACTTCACTGTTCTTGAAGTCGGTGTTGGAGCACTCTACCAGGATCTGCTCGCGATAAGCGGTCAGCAGAGTGTATTTGGTGAATCTCCCCGCGGCCCCCATGTGCTCGCGGGGATCACGGGGCTTGTCGTCCCTTCTCTTCTCGCCCATTCATCGAAGAGGGCTTGCGTTCTGGTGTCGCAGGGTGCTGGTTAGTCCGTGATTCCTTGAGTCACGGGCTTTATTGGCCGCTTCCCTCTCTTCATAGTCCATATAGGCCCTAGCCTTTTCGAGGAGAGCATCGAATGTCTAGGGTGGTTCGATGCTAATAACCTTCCTGAACTCTGTGCCCGGGAGGAGTCCTCTCTCGAGCAGATATCGTTTCATGTGATCGGTACAGAGGACCTGAATGGCCTCGCGGTTGAACCGATCTATGAACTCCCTGAGGGTCTCATCGCTTCTTTGAATGATAGCTTCAAGAGAGGCCCCAGTCTTCAGATGTTGACAAGAGGCTGTGAAAGAGCTGATGAACTGGTTCTTTAGGTTTCTCCAAGAGGTGATCGACCCTGGGGTGATGTTCTTATACCAGTCTATCGCAGTCTTTTTCAAGGTCGTGGGGAACAACCGACATTTGATCGGTCCCGTGACGTTATGATAGTGGATCATTACCTCGAACCCGTCGATGTGGTCGACTGGGTCAGCAATGCCGTCATACTCCTTCTGTTGGGGAGGCTTCTCCATTCCCTTGGGAATGGGTGCCTCCATGATTGCTTGTGATAAAGGACCGCGGGGGTCATCTTCGTCGCTCCTGTAGGGGGAGTAGGAAAGAGAACGGTTGTAGTGGCGGTCGTAGTGATGTCCTTGGCCTCAGGGAGGATCCCTTGGTCGAGGATGCGCTTCTATGTTGCCCTGTTTATGTTTTCAGGGGGTCGTTGTTCCTTGCGTGCGCGCATGGTGGGGGAGGGGTGATGACGTGTCTCCCGGTAGCCTCGGGCATGGTTCTCTCTAGCGCGGGGCGTCGGCCAGTCCGCCAGGGAGAAAGGCTTCGCGACCTGTCCCGTCAGTATCTTCGCGGGTGAGATTGAAGACGGTCTTTGTCCTGAAGAGGAGGTGGAGAGTCAGGTCTTCTATGTCTTCTAGGGGATCTAAGAGAGTCTTCGAGTGCCCTTAATCACTCACCTTGCGATAAGATCATGTAATTCGTCTGGTTAATGGCCACAAATAGGGACCTGGTCGTGGCATCAGCACTCGAAGGGACGGGGACCTCCTGGAAAATGTTCGACTCGTAGTTCTGGGGAGGATGGGTGCCCTCATGTGGTCGAGAGCGGGATGAGGAATAGGCGATCATGAAGTCTCTATAATTCTGCACGAGACCGACCATGTCGACGTCGTTCCTGTTGTTATTGTTGTTGCCCACGTTGTCGACGACATTGTTGTTGGCGTCAGCGAGATGGGCGTCTATGTTGTTGTTGGCAGTTGGGTCGGCCATGACAATCAAAAGAGTTTGAAGAATTGCTTTAGTCTCAGGTTAGTGAAAGACGGGGAAGCTTGTTTCCCATAGACGACGCCACTGGTCGTACCTGACCAGAGTGGATCGTCAAGGCCTGCGAGCTATGAGTTGAGCATCAATTGGAAGTGAGTTGGGGGATACCTGCAAGACACACCGATGCCAAAGTAAGATTCAGAGCAGTGCGAGCAAGTATGAGAGTGAGTATGAAAGAGTGAATACTTGACCCTCTCAAGAGAGAGGATATTTATAGCCTTCAGCGCTAGGCAAGGGTCCCCATCGTTGGGCTGAACAAGCAGGCCAAACGGAGACTGCCAGATTCTACGTGCGTAGTAGGGCCAGTACATGGTCCCCAACCTGGATGGATTCCCTCGAATAGTCAGAAGGATATGGATGCGGTCTTTTAGGGACCAAGAATACTCAGTGATATTTGGGGGTGTAGTGAGTCAACCCTATGAGGAGGGTGTTCATGACGCCTTTGTGTCGTCGTGGTCCCTCCCTGCCAGTTGTGAGGTTGTCTAGGAGGCTTGCCTTGGTCGACGAGAGGAGTGAAGGATGCTCGCGAGGTCCTTCTGACCGACGACAAACCTCCTCATGATTCCTGAACTTATCCCCGTACGGAGAAGCCGTGTCTTTCTGACAGGTGAAGTTACTGCCCGACATAGTTGAGGACATGCTCGATCAGCGGACCTACTCGAACAACATAGTTGAATTAGACCTAGTATGAAGTTGAACCAAATACAGACTCAGTTCACAATAATAACATTTTAAGTTAAAATTTATAATATATTATCTACAATTTACTAATTTGTGGCAAAATAAATTAAATAATATATTTTTATACAAACAAGTAGTCATAATTAAATTACAATTAATTTTTTTTAAAGAATTTGAATTATGAAAAATAATACATTAGTCCACAATATAAACTTTTATAAGGAAACTAATTTTTCACTTTACTTAAAACACTAAAAGATGTCAAGAAGAATCTTAAATATCAAATTTCTTTAATAAAACAAATTTAAAAAATAAAGAAAAACAATTCCTTACATTTCTTCTTATCCAATTCAATTCCAAATTTATTTGAAACGACATCTGCACAAATATTCTTATACCAATTTCATTACATCATTAAAATATCAATTGGATTTTTTTGACCAATATATTATACCTATCTATTTTTTGAACCAATATTCTAGTTTCTTATTTAAATATCACATTTTGTATTCAATTATAGAAATACCATAAATACAAATAAATTTCTTACAATAATATTTTCATTAAAACATGCTTTTAAAATAAAATATAACAAATTAAAAAAATAAAATAAAATAAATAAATATGACAATGATGTATATTATTGTCATGATGCACACCCTAAAACAAAAACCTTATTATCAACACTTTCTGAAAAGTCAATTTGTTCCCTCAAATTTTTATTCTGAGAGGTTCTTTCCTCATTTATTTATTTTATAAAAAAAAGAAAGAAAAAAACAAGTTGAAATGTAACCATCTACGCACATAGAATAATAATTGATTTGAAATTCACCCACCAACCCATTTAATTAATTTCCATTGAATATCCCATTATCCCATAAAATAATAAATATAAATACCCAATCGTAGTTCCAATTTCAAATATCTCGGAGCAGAAAGACAGAGAGAAAAAAAACACAGAGCGAAACGGTGTCGTCTTACCCACGTGGATCGCGCCGGTAATAATTCTGTTACAACCGGCTATATCAAGTAACCCTTCAAGACAGAAAATAAATAAAAGAAAAAAAGTGGGACGGTACGGTCCATTGGGATTCACTTTCTACCGTCCGTCTTCGACTATAAATATAACCTTTCTTTCACTTGCTCATTTTTTCCTTTCCCCTACTAATTTTTTTTCTGCCAATTTTTTCTTCTTACAACTTTCCGGCGAAATCGCCGGCAAACCACCGTCGTTTACGCCGGGAGATCTCACTGCGCGCTACTTTCTCAATCTTCCTTCAGGTAATCTCACTTTGATACTTGTTCTTTTTCTCAGCATCGTTTACTTCCTTTCGTTTTATCAGATCTGTGTGTTTTTCTACGTGCTTATGAATTAGCGCTGGTTTTTACATTGCAGAAGTCATGATTTTATTTTTTATGCAAGTTTTTCTCGATTTTGTTGTTGTTTTGTGGCGTGGTGGTGATAGTTATATATTTGGATGTTATTTTCTATGGATCTTGATCTGTTACTTGTTTCGTGAGCAATGTACTGAGAAGAGTTTTTAGGTTTTACTTTCAGAGTTTTCTTCATATTTCTAGAGCCCAATAATTAATACGGGTTTATGTAAATATGTAATAGTGTTTTAATGGTTCTGATACTCGTGAGTGTGACTTGTGTCCGTGCCGTTACTGGTTATGTGATTTTGTCTTATTAAAGATTTAGTTTTTTTTTTTTTTTTTAAATTTTTGGTTGCTTTTTTGGTTGTTTTGTAAAATGTTTGTTGAAAATTTGCATTTAACATTGGATCTTACTTTTTTCTCTCTCTTTTTGATTGTAGTTGAAAGATCTATTTCACTTAAAGTCATTTGATTACTTGGAAAAATGGACGTGCCTGGTGGAATAAGGAAAATCAGCTCTCACTGTTCGATCGCTGAGATTGATGACTTTGATCTCTCTCGTTTGCTTGATAAGCCGAGGCTAAACATAGAGAGACAGAGATCGTTTGACGAGAGGTCGCTCAGTGAACTGTCTGTTGGTTTTGCAAGGGCTGGATTGGATAACTATGACAATTGCTCGCCTGGAGGAAGATCTGGTTTTAATACGCCAGCTTCATCTACTCGGAACTCGTTTGAGCCTCATCCAATGGTTGCCGATGCCTGGGAATCTCTTCGAAAATCTCTTGTCTATTTCAAAGGCCAACCTGTGGGAACAATTGCTGCTGTTGATCATCAATCAGAGGAAGTTCTAAATTATGACCAGGTGAATTTCTTAATAAGTACTTAAATTCAATATTCCAATATGTACTCTAATTTTCAACCATGTCCAGTGTTATCAAATTGCGGCTATAGCGGCGCTATGGTGGATATTCATGTCGGTTTTTGGGCTCACCCACAATGGTAAATATCGACCGATATTGCGGGTTTTTCCGCCATAACGGCGCTGCAAAGTGGCCGGTATGGCGGGATTTTGGCTATCTGCCATGGACCACTATCTGCCATCGACAGTACTGACTATGTCAGTCGTTGAAGCTTTATTCGTCTAATCAAGCTGCAATAAATTAAGCTGTCCTGAATATGCTTCCTAGTTTGGATATAATTTTACTCTATACTTGTAAATTGGTTATGACGTATATTATGTATGATTTACATTTATTACTAAAGGTTTTCATATGCCACGTGAACCTGAAATTCTATATAAAATAAGTGTCTTATGAAATTCTATCATACAATTTGTGGTAACTCACAATATATTATCAATTCGTTCTGAGTTCTGACTTTAGTATTACCCAAAAGTTTCGACATAATGGTTCTAATAATACTACTTAAAACGTATAACAGGTGATCAGATATATATTTGATTTGTGATCAGATATATATTTGATTTGTGATCAGATATATATTTGATTTTCACTGAATCATTATGTTTAAAATATGCTGAGATCCCTTCATTTCCAAGGATTTAGAAATGAATATTGTATCTGGGTGTTTGATTATTCAGGGGAATCTTTCCTTTAATAAACAACATAGCTTCCGTCACGGTTTAAAGATAACATCTTAGATTAGTGCTAGTGAAAATTCTGCTCAGCAAAGAACAAAACGGACAATAGAAAACTCAAACATGATAAATAAACTCAACCACAACTGTGATAATGATTTATTAAAAGATATCCTTATATGACATGACAACAGTTTTTGGCGCGGTTAGTTCTCAATAGCCTTAATTTCCTGGATGTGTTAACTTTTCTTTTTTGCCCGTCTTGCAGTTACTTTTGACATGCCTTGTGTGTATATGGTTAAACTTGTACCATATATTTTCATCTAGTGAATAATTATTGATTTTGAGAAGAAGCTCTGCAGTTGTGTTCATTGTTGCCTACACAAAGCAGTGGACTTAATCTTTATACTTTTACAGTGATGGAGAACATCTAAGAATGAGTATGATATCTGACGATGAAGTTATCCTTTTCAGGTTTTTGTTCGAGATTTTGTTCCAAGTGCTCTAGCCTTTTTGATGAATGGTGAACCAGAAATAGTGAAGAACTTCTTATTGAAGACACTGCATCTTCAAGGGTGGGAAAAAAGAGTAGACCGATTTAAGCTTGGGGAGGGTGTGATGCCAGCTAGTTTCAAAGTACTTCATGATGCAGTTAGGAAAACAGATACTCTTATAGCAGATTTTGGTGAAAGTGCAATTGGAAGAGTTGCTCCTGTTGATTCTGGGTTCTGGTGGATCATTTTACTTCGTGCTTACACAAAATCTACTGGGGATTTAACTCTGTCTGAATCTGATAGTTGTCAAAAAGGAATGAAACTTATATTGACTCTATGCCTGTCAGAGGGCTTTGACACATTCCCAACTCTGCTTTGTGCTGATGGATGCAGCATGATTGATCGAAGAATGGTAAGGCTTAATTTGCAGTTGTTTCACAACATGTAATATAATTTTTTATATTAATGACGTTTATTGCATTCTATTATTTATAACCACATTTTACAATTTACGATTCATGGATATGCAAATGCAATTAATTTTGTTATTACAATTCTTAGCCTTCAATTTTGTCAAATTTTTTTAAATGTTGTGGCAACTCATTACTGATCATTACAAGAAAAAAGTTCTTTAAAAATAATTTTAAACTCTTGAATAAAGTTTTGATTCCTTGGTGGAGTTGAGGTTCAACTCATATTTGGAGTGATTTTAAAGAACTTCCATACATTATTGATTGTTTCCTTTTTCCTGCAGGGTGTTTATGGATATCCTATAGAGATTCAAGCACTTTTCTTCATGGCATTGAGATGTGCTTTGTCAATGCTTAAGCAAGATACTGCTGATGGAAAGGAGTGTGTAGAGCGAGTTGTGAAGCGCTTGCATGCCCTAAGTTTTCACATGAGAAGCTACTTTTGGCTTGACTTCCAGCAACTAAATGACATTTATCGGTACAAGACAGAGGAGTACTCACATACTGCAGTAAATAAGTTTAATGTTATTCCGGATTCAATTCCAGATTGGGTATTTGACTTTATGCCAACACGTGGTGGCTACTTTATTGGAAATGTCAGTCCGGCTCGAATGGATTTTCGATGGTTCGCTCTAGGCAACTGTGTTGCAATTCTTTCTTCTTTAGCAACTCCAGATCAGTCAATGGCAATCATGGATCTTATTGAAGCTCGATGGGATGAGTTGGTCGGTGAAATGCCACTAAAAATTAGTTACCCTGCCATAGAAAGTCATGAGTGGCGAATTGTTACTGGTTGTGATCCCAAAAATACGAGATGGAGTTACCATAATGGAGGATCTTGGCCAGGTTCTCTCTTTCTCTAATCGTGTTAAGTAGTTCAAAGTTCATTTATAACATTTATTCAGTACATAGTTCATTGACTTAGTTCTAGATTGTCTTTATAGAGAATGCCGTGTAGTCAAATTTGGTATTTATGGGTGAGATTTATTTAGTGGTTCAGTAGGGGGTGACTGTTCCTTATCAAGGTACAGACATTTTGATCATCCTTTATCATGGTGATATTGTGTGAAGTTTTGACCACTGTTCTTTTACCAAATCTATTATATCTAGTGCCACCAACATTATCTCTTACACGTCCAACTATCACCTTTTTTTGCTCAACACCCCAAGGCTTTGCTCAGAACCATTTTTTTTTGTAAACATACGAAGTTTTGATGTTCTTCTCTGACTTTCCATTTCATATTGTTTCTTGCTCGAGTGCAGTGCTCCTGTGGCTAGTAACGGCTGCTTGCATCAAGACAGGGAGACCACAAATAGCAAGACGTGCAATTGAACTTGCCGAGAGTCGTTTGCTGAAGGATGGATGGCCTGAATATTATGATGGTAAACTTGGAAGATATGTTGGCAAACAAGCAAGGAAATACCAAACATGGTCAATTGCAGGTTATCTGGTGGCCAAAATGATGCTGGAGGACCCCTCACACTTGGGGATGATTTCCCTTGAAGAAGACAAGCAAATGAAACCAGTGATTAAAAGATCATCTTCTTGGACTTGTTAAAGCATTCTGGCCACTTAAAAAGATAAATAGTAAAAAAAAAGGAAAGAGAATAGAGAAAACTTAGAAGTTGAGATATCGGTGTTTCTCATTACACGGCAGTATTCTTTGTGATTTTGTTTTTCCTAGGCCTGATTGGAAGTTTGGCTTGTGTAAAATACCTGCTGCCGAGACTGGCATCATGCTTTTCCCAAATAATTAAGACATTTCAGTTTTTGTTTCATTTGTTCCATGCTACTCTCTTGTTTGTTGCTTTGGGTTTATTAGATAAGAAAAATTATGATTCTTCATTAAATTTAAGTGTTTACTGACAATTATCAATAATCATGAAATTAAAGCTTTGGCTTTCTTTGTATACTTAAATTTGGAACTTTTACATTACGAAGAATAATTGTTGTGTGAAATTTGTACTATTTCAGTATTTTATTTGGCTCCATAAAAGATTAAGTAAATTTTTTTTTACAGTAACTATATCGAAATACTTTTGGCATACTCTTGTTAGTTATAGAATCATTTTATCCTCTTTTTAGGGTCAAATTTAGTAGGGATGTAATGTCATTTTAAATTTATTACGCATGAAATATTATGATTTTTAAAAACTTTTTTATTTAAAAATATTTTATGCAATGCTCTTTGACAATACCTTTGATTTTATTAATTAAAAACGTGGTCAAAGTTAAGGTTTCTTAAATTTAAATATTATGATTTTTGCAAACTTTTGTATCTAAATTGTATCTAGTATTTTAAGCAATGCTCTTTGACAACACCCGTATTTTTATTAATTAAAAACGTGGTTAAAGTGATTCGAATGGCTCTATTTTTTTTCTCTCAAATTTATCGGGATTTTGAAATCAACTGTGATTTTTTCAAAATATATCTCTATCTTCTTGTTTTTATTTTTCTTGGTATATTTTTACTATTTAATTTAGGGGCATGTGTATCAAGGCTCTTGAATGACCTTGGCTTTTGGATCCCATGACCTACCTGCACAAATTTTACAACTTCATCATTTGTTAATGATTTAACATTTCTTATAACATCGTTCATTTGCTGCAATACTATTGAAGAAGATAGTTTCGACCTCAATTAAGGGTTAGTTCTAAGAATAACTATTCTAATTAATTTTGTTTAATTTTTTTAAAACGTTTTTTAAATTTTATAATTATTTTAAATGTTTTTTTAAAAAAGTTTTTAAAAAACATTAATTAAAATAGTTATTTAAAAAAATTTCTTAGCTATTTTAAATATCTTTTCGTATAAATTATTTTTAAAATATATTTTTATGCAAAAGTTGTAATTTTGACATTTAATTTTCATTGATTTATATTTACGTTATAAAATATTAAAATTAAGTATTTTTATTATAAAAAATGAAGGGTTAATAGTAATTTATTCTTATGTAATATAAACAATTTTTGATTTATCCAATTAAATTTTTTTCTTTGGTATATTTTTTGAAATGTTAAAATTTTATGTATTTTGTCCTTTAAATATAAATATTATCCTCTGTAAAATATATATTCTTGATTTATCCCTTTTATTTTTACACGCTTAAGAAATATTTAAAAAATTATAAAGAAATAATCAATTTTTTTTTAAAAATAAATCAAAACTCGTATATATTACACAGTGTAAATAACTATTAACCCAAAAATAAATTATTTATATTTTTATATTTAAAAACTATTATAATATAAAAATCTATTTTTGTAAAAATAAAACGAATAGAGCTTAAACATATTAATCATTAAGTTTTGTTATCAAAATTTATGCCTATGTATTATATAAGGTATTGTATTGTCGGAAGTTCATTAAACCACAACAAATAAACTTAAAAAATGCAACCAAAAAAAAAAAAAAAGTAAATAACAAACATTAAATCTATTATTTCTAATTCAATTAAAAAGTGAAGATTTAGGTACAATTTTACAGGGTGATTTATTCTTACTATTTTCAATTAAAATATAATAAATATATATATTTTCTTATATATGTAACCTTTTTATTCTATTTTCACTCTTTAAAAGATATTTAAATATTCTTATTATATTTTAATTGAAAAATAATAAAAACTATATCTATAAAATTGTAGGTAAATTTTCTCTTTAAAAAACAAAAGTTAATAATCTATTTTCTCTCTGCAATATAAGTGAATTTTAATTTACTTTTTAATTTTTTTGATTATCTCAATAATTTTTTTAAGTACTTCTAAACATGTAAAAATAAGGAAAATAAATTAAAAAAATATTTTACAAGGAAAATAAATTAAAAAAATATTTTACAAAAAATAATATTATTCACACTTGTAACGCAAAAGACATATTATAAATGATCGATTGATTTATTTGATTGTTTTATTGAATTTTCACGTCTTTAGAATTCTTATTTTAATTTATTTAACTTTATTTGATTTGTTATATATATTTTTTTGTTTATACTTGATTCTGAAATAAACGTGCTTACATGTTTTTGTTTAATATTACAAAAGTAAAAATAAATTTAAATTTCTCTAAAAAAATATAAATATATTTTTCTGCTGAATATTTTGCTTATACATTTTTTCTTGCAAAAACATTAAAAACTCTAATTTTTTTTTAATAAAAAAACTCTCATGTCAAAATATCTATTTGTGATGAATTTTTCTTTTCTCAATTACTTAATTTATTAATTATTTCTATTATAATATTTTTTTAGAGTGTTAAGAAAAAGAGAGGAATAAAAAAACTAATTAAAAAAATCAATTCGAATATAATATGTTTTTATATGTTGTACTACTATTAAAAAAAGTTTTATTACCTATTCAATTTAAATAAATCACTTCAAACGTATCTTTATATTATTCTTATATTATTGAACCACTTTTTCTATGAACATAATTCATCACCACAAAATCAAAATAAAATTAATTTATTATTTTTTATCTCAGTACACTTCACATATTTTTGGTTGAGATTATTAAAAGAACAAATAAAGGCATTATGTTCTAAGTTCTCATTTTAAAAGTTTTATGTGTGTGCTATGAGAGGGTTAAAAAAATCAAGAACAACAAAACTAGTATATCTTAGAAGTGACATTTTATGTTCACTTATTACTATTGTTTAAATTTTTAATAATATGTATTTATGTTATAAGATAATATAATTAGTCTTTTAATTTATAAAATAATATAATTTTGTTTTAATATTTAAAAAGTATTTTTTTAAAATATTTTTGAAAATTAAAAAAATTAATTTTTTAAAAACTAAAACAAAATAAAAAAGTATTTTGAAAATTATTTCTATTCGAAAAAAATTTTAACCACCCATGTACTTCATTGGTAACAAACCAAACCCAATTATATTTTTGAACTTGAGAACAAAGCTGACAAATTTATCCTTAATCTTAATCTGATTCATGTAAATTATGAGAATATCATCAAGAAGTTGAAAAAGCCAATGAAAGAGTTTTAAATGGTAGTAGGATAAATGAATTGATTTTTACCAATTTCATAAAACTCATTTGTTCATTTGTGTATAATTTATTTTTAAATATTGAATTTTCAATTCTGTTACAAGTTTTTTTGTTTAGACTGATTAGGAAATTATATTAGATTAATATAGGTTTCTCTAGAAGAGATATAAGATATATTGTTCAACCTCATAATCAATAGTATTCTTCATCAAACTTAAATTGACATTTATTCTGTAACATCTCAGCCTCATTCATTATGCTAACAAAAATGTTATTTTGACATGTTAAAAATGTTCAACACCTTATTAAAATATATTTTTCATTTAATAATAGTAATTTATTCTTTTTCCATAAACTGCAGGTTGAGAGATATCATTATGATATATAGTGATGGTTTATCATTATGATATATAGTGATGGTTATATGGTGTACCCATATACATTCTCATATTTGTATATTGAAATATCACTCTCTTCTGTTAAATATCTTTTATTTTTCTTGCAAATATATTATAAAACTCTATGTTTTTTTTAATAAGAACATATATTAAAGAGAAAAGTTAGATACACAAAATAGAGCACTATGATTCTACCCAATCAAAAAGTGGAAAATAAATAGAGGACTATAATTGTACCCAATCAAAAAGTGAAAAATATATAAAAGACATATTAAGTTTATTCTCTACAAAGTTCTTTATAATATTTTAAGGTATGAAATCAAAGTATTGAATGAAATTCGTTGTGAGATTTATGTTTGCAAAAAAGTCTACACACGAATTCACTTTTTTTTTATATATGTGCGATACAAGAAAGTTCATGTTAGTAGTAAGATTCATATATTTGTTCTAAGGTTTTCTTAACTTTCAAGGCATTAGAGAATGTTAAATTGTAATTCATAGTGTCGAAAAGATTAGATTTGTTTAGATTTAAATATATTTAATTTAAGTCTAGAATAAATTAGATTTGATTTAGTAACAAAATAAATATTTTGGAATTTGGACTTAGGGTGCAAGCTCAATTATAAATAGAGGGAGTAACCCCTATTTTTTGTAAGTAAGTCAAGCAAGTCATTCACAGTATTTTACAGTTGCAAAGTGAATAAGAAAGTTTTTACAGTTTGTGAGCAGAGAGAAACTCTGCAGAAATTATTTGTCTTGTCTTCTTTCTTTGTTTGTCTCATAATTAAATTGTCATTATAGTAGAAATTCATCATAGACTTTGGTGAGTTTCCAACATCTGGTATCAGAGCTTTGTTTCGATTCGAGGGAAGTGTCAATCAAGAACGATTGAAGAATTCACGATGACAAATTATGAGAATGTAAATTATCCAGCAACTCTACCAATTCTAAAAGTAGAAAACTATGAGAATTGGTGTAAACAAATGAAAGTCTTATTCAGGTGTCAAGGTCTTTGGAACCTTGTAAAAGATAGAGTCGAAGTGCTTGAAGAAAATGCTTCAGAAGAAGAAAAGAAGAAACACATAGAAATTGAGAAGCTGAGTTATAAAGCGCTCTTTATAATTCATCAATGTCTGAGTCCAGAAAACTTTGAAAAAATGAGTGATTCAGAATCTGCAAAAGAAGCTTGGGACGTTCTTGAGAAGTCCTTTGGAGGTGCAGAAAAGGTAAAAGAAGTGAGGTTACAAACTCACAAGAGAACCTATGAATTGCTTCAGATGGAAGATAGTGAGAGCATATCTGATTTCTTCATTAGAGTTACAAAATTAGTGAATCAAATCAAGACATGTGGAGAAACATTAACAATAAGAGCTGTTGTTTCGAAGATCTTGAGACCTTTAGCTCCTAAGTTCGACCACATAGTGGTGGCGATAGAAGAAGGGAAAGACTTATCGAAAGTGACAAAGGAATAACTTCAAGGGACACTTGAATCTCACGAACAAAGAATGATCGAAAGAGCTGCATACAAATCAAAGAGTGACGTGGCCTTGCAGGCACATTCAACAAAAGAGACCAAAGACAAAGGAAATTGTTTCGACAGAGGTAGAAGTGGCTACAAAAAATCGAATGGTAGAGGAAACCAGATCAAAGGAAACGTGTCGAATCAAAGAAAATCATACCAAGACAACCAAAGAGGTGGTGTTGCAAATAGAGGAAGAGGTGGTGGTCGAAAACCTGATAAGAGTCACATTCAATGTTACAATTGTCAGAAGTATGGTCACTATTCAAGTGATTGTCCAGAAAAACGAAAGAATCAAGAAAGTGATGCAAAGCTTGCAAAAAATGAAGAAGAAGAGATGATGCTGATGGTCACAACAAAAGATAAAGATAGGTTCAAGGACCAATGGTACTTGGATTTAGGATGTTCATCACATATGTCTGGAAGGAAAGACTGGTTTGTCAACATAAAGCCCTCAACAAAAAATATGGCAAAATTTGCAAATGACAATACCCTAGAAGCTGAAGGTATTGGTGATGTTATGATTATGAGGAAAGGTGGCAAGAGGTCAGTAATTTCTAATGTGTTGTACATACCAGGCATGAAGAGCAATTTGCTCAATATAGGGCAGTTGGTCGAAAAGAATTACAAAGTGTCAATCGAAGATAAGATGATGAGAGTCATTGATGCAAATGGGAGATTAATCTTGAAGGCTCCTATGTCTCAGAATTGAACCTTCAAGATTGAACTAAATGTGATGGAGCACAAGTGCCTTTCGACCGCAGCTAGCAGAGATGAATGAATATGGCATTATAGACTAGGCCATCTCAACTTCAGAGACATCATAGATTTGAAGAGAAGAAACATGGTTTCAGGATTTCCAGAAATCGACATTCCAAATGAAGTATGTGAGGAATGTGTGCAGGCGAAGCAACACAAGAATAGCTTCAGCAAGGATGCATGAAGCAGGTCGAAGGCTAGTCTTGAAGTCATATACTCTGATGTATGTGGACCAATCCAGGTGGATTTGATGGGAGGTAACAAATGATTTGTTACATTCATAGATGATTTCAATAGAAAGCCGTAGACTTATGTGATCAATAAGAAAAGTGAAGTGATCAAAGTATTTTCCAAGTTTAAGTCTATGGTCGAAAGACAAAGTGGTCGAAAGCTCAAAGTTTTGAGAAATGATGGTGGTGGAGAATATGTGTTGAAAGACTTCGACAGGCTATGAGAAAAGGAAGGTATTGTGCATGAGGTGGTGCCACCCTATACTCCACAACAAAATGGAATTACAGAAAGGAAGAATCAAACCATCATGAATATGGTGAGAAGTATGTTGAAAGGCAATAATTTACCTAAAGAGTTTTAGGGTGAAGCTGTTTCGACTGCAACATACATTTTGAACAGATGTCCTACAAAGAAGCTAGAAGGAATTACTCTAGAAGAATGTTGGTCTGGTGTGAAGCCTAGCTTGAGTCATCTGAAGGTATTTGGATATATAGCACATAGACATGTGCCGGATCAGTTGAGAAGAAAACTTAATGACAAGTCAAGTCAAATGATTCTAGTTGGATATCATTCGACAGGAGGCTACAAGTTGTTCGATCCAGTGAAAAATCAGATTGTGATCAGTAGGGACGTGATCATAGATGAGTTTAAAGAATGGGATTGGACTGAAAATGTCAAGAAAGATTAAGTGGGAATCCTATTCAAAGAACCAGAAACTCAAGTCAAAAGAGAAGTTCGACAAGAGAAACCAACAGATATACCAAGTATAAGCAGACCTCAAAGAACAAGACGCATGCCTGCAAGATTGCAAGATGGTGTGATTACATCAGATGATGTGATAGATGATGAAGCTGAGCTGGTACATTATGCTTTCCATGCAGATGTCGAACCTGTTAATGCAGCTAAAGCATTGAAGGATTCGAAGTGGGTGAAAGCAATGAACGAAGAAGTGAAGTCTATCGAAGACAACAACACTTGGTCACTTATCAAATTGCCTTAAGGCAAGAAGGCAATTGATGTCAAGTGGGTATACAAAGTGAAAACGAATTCGAAAGGGGAAGTAACTCGACACAAAGCAAGACTTGTGGCAAAAGGATTTCTATAGAAAGAAGGAATAGACTTCGATGAAGTTTTTGCACCTGTTGCTAGGACTGAAACAATCAGGTTAGTTGTTGGTCTAGCAGAAATAAGCAGTTGACACATATGTCAGTTGGACGTGAAATATGCATTCCTAAATCGACCCTTATACGAAGAAGTCTATGTTAAACAACCAATTGGGTTTGTGAAACATGACGAAGAAAGAAAGGTGTACAGGCTGCATAAAGCCCTGTATGGGTTGAAATAAGCTCCAAGAGCTTGGAATAAGAAAATTGATAGTTTCCTAAGGGAGAAGGAATTTGTGAAGTGCACAACTAAACATGGAGTATATGTAAGAAGAAGCAAGAGTAAATTGCTTATACTATGTATCTATGTAGATGATTTATTGATAACATGTAGCTGTAAAAGTGAGATAGAAGACTTCAAAGCTGATCTCAGCAAGGAATTCAAAATATCTGATTTGAGTGAGATTTCATATTTCCTTGGTATCGAATTCTACAAGAGCAGTAGAGGTTTAATGATGCATCAAAGAAGATATGCAAGAGAAATGCTTAAGAGGTTTGAGATGGAAGAATGCAACTCAACTTCGACACCTGCAAAACCAAGACTGCAACTGTCGAAATATGCAGATGAAGATGATGTCGACCCAACCCAATACAGAAGACTTATTGGATCATTGAGATACCATTGTCATACAAGGCCTAACTTAGCATATAGTGTAGGTATGGTAAGTAGATTCATATAGAAGCCAAAGGTATCACATCTAGCAGCAGTGAAGAGGATACTAAGGTATCTTAAAGGAACTTTCAATTATGGATTTTTGTTTCCTGCAACTGATAAAGGAAAAGAATGCAAGTTAGTGCGATACATTGATTCGAGTTGGTGTAGTGATGCTGAAGATCGAAAGTCAACAACAGGATATGTGTTTATGCTAGGTGGTGCACCAGTTACTTGGAATTCAAGAAAGGAACCAATAGTGGCATTATCATCATGCGAAGCAGAATACATAGTTGCTTCTCTTTGTGCATGTCAAGCAACTTAGATGGTGAACTTGGTCGAAGAGGTAACAGGGAAAGATCATGGAGAAATTACCATGAAAATAGACAGCATGCCAACTATCAATATGGCGAAGAACCTAATAGCACATGGTCAAAGTAAGCACATCAAAATAAGGTTCCATTATCTTCGAGAGCAGGTAGCAGATGGGAAGATGAATTTGGAATACTGCAGAACTGAGAATCAGATTGCAGACATCATGACGAAGGGAGTGCAAGTCGAAGTATTTAGAAGGATAAGAGTCATGATGAATATAAATAGTTTAAACACAATGAATTAGGTGGTATGTTAAATTGTAATTCATAGTGTCGAAAATATTAGATTTGTTTAGATTTAAATAAATTTGATTTAAGTCTATAATAGATTAGATTTGATTTAGTAACAAAATAAATATTTTGGGCTTTGGGCTTAGGGTGCAAACTCAGTTATAAATAAAGGGAGTAACCCTTATTTTTTGTAAGTAAGTCAAGCAAGTCATTCACAGTATTTTGCAGTTGCGAAGTGAATAAGAAAGTTTTCACAATTTGTGAGCAGAGAGAAACTCTGCAGAAATTATTTGTCTTGTCTTCTTTCTTTGTTTGTCTCATAATTAAATTGTCATTATGGTAGAAATTCATCATAGACTTTGGTGAGTTTCCAACAGAGAAGTGTTGGAGAGAGCATGGACCACTATTAGGGAGTCTGCTTCTATCCGTAGGTTATGCCAATGTTTCTATGAAGCAATTGTGACAAATTTGATGACTTCCATAAATTCATATTGAATGAATGATGAAAAATTGGGGTTTTTCGAGAAGGCAAGCATGAAGTTTACATGATTGTTCCTAAAGATCCCATCACTTCCCGAATTGTAAGACTCATGATCATAAACACAATCACAATTACACTTTACCCATTTGAGGGAGGAGGGTGCCATATCACTTTCTTGATGGCGGGGGCTCTAGGATAGTGTATCTTGATGCCAAAAGCTTTTAGCAAGGTGAAGTCCTCCATGGAAGAGGTAGCAGTTATAGTAGTGTTATTACTCAAAATTGAGACTCAAGCCTTTATGCTTGTAGTTGTTGAGGTGGGAGAAATTAATGTGTTTGTGTACCGAGCTTTGCTTCTAACAAACCATATGCCATAGAGAAGACCTACAAGGGAAGATCTGATGACAAGAGAGGACTAGAGTAACTTAGAGGGATCCCACCAGCCAAAACACCTCTAGATTTGTGGGCATAGAAGTTATTTCTACAATGTTGTAAAACTAGTACCAGATAGAATTTGCATACATGCTATGGAAGAATAAGTGTTCCAGAGATTCAGTGTTGGATTTGTATAAAGAGCAACATGAGACCATGTAGAAACGTCTTGACACGAGGGAATCATAAATAGCAAGCTTTTGTTGCATCAAATACCAAACAAAAATTGACTTAGAAGGTGCAATGTCCTTTCTCCAAGTACTACCGGTCCAAGGAATTTTGGTAAAAGGTTTAGATTTATGAATGTAGAATTCCCTGAGACTGATTAGAATAGAAGAAGAGTGAGGAAAATTTTTTTGATCCTCTTCCTCCTGATCAAATAACAAAGTTGCTGGCAGTTTGGTTGGGAGAAAAGGGAAAATATATGCCCAAAAGTCACGAAAGCTTCAAATGCCATCAGATGTAAATTCAAAAACTTTAAAAAGAGTACTAATGCCATGGTCATCAAGAAAGGTAAACATGCACATAAATGGAGAGGCTAGCCATACCAAGAATCCATCCAAACGTTTATGTCTTGACATTCCCCAAAATCCAACAAGAGTGAGAGATGAAAGGCTTGATTTCATATTTTATTCCCTGCCAAATTTATGAGAAGATGAAGTGATTAAGAAAACCAAAATGTCTCATGGTTCTCCATCTTATAATTATGGCCCAGGTCTCCATACAAGTAAGCCTACCCCAAGCCAACTTAAGGTTGGTTGCTTGATTTAGGATTTGGAGAGATCTAAGACCAACCCCTCCACTTGAGATGGGGGTACAATGTTTCTTCCAAGCAACCATGGACAACTTTCTATTATTCACATTGCCACTTCAGATGAAATTTCTAGTAGCCTTCTCAATTAGTTTGAGCAGAAATTTTTTTTAGGAGTATATGGAGATAAAGGGAATGGTCATGCTTTGAGTTACATTCCTAGCTAGCATGACTCTTCCTTCCATTGTTATAAGGGATCCCTTCTAAACTGAAAGTTTGGAGATGATGTTATCTGCAATTGGTTGTAAGTGTCACTACTACAAAATACCTCAAACGCAAAATGACTTTTACCTCAGATACACTGGCGAGGTAAAGGGTGACATGAAAACTTGAAACTTTACCCCTCGATTTTTGTGAAATCGAGGTTAGAAAGAAAAAGGATCATAGGTTCGATCCCTAACAACAACATGTTTTTATTTTCAAAATTTGGTAGCACGCCACATACCTCTTGTAACACCCCAATTCTACTCGACAATTATTATAAAAATCAGAGTTATAAAAATTCAACAACTAAATCAGGATGCTACAATTTCAACTTAAAACAACGATATTCATTACAGATACATAACACATTAAACTTGGATAAACCAACATCAACATAAATTAATCTTTTAAAATCAACAACTTTCATAACTACATAGCGGAATCAAATATTCAACTTAAAAGAATATATCATCTTCGTCCAACTGAAACAACCTCAAATAACAAGTATTTAACGAACAACAACTTAAAGTTAAATCAACTAAAATAATCGACAATAAAAAAACAAGCGTTCATCCCCCCGAGTGTTACATATCAGAGTAATGACACTGACTCGAACTACTGAAGGTAAACCGCCTTCACTCTGGATTACCCGCACGTTACCAACATTGGGGTAACATTCAAATAGAAGGGGTGAGATATCTAACAATATAATTGAACGTATGATAAACATTATATTAGAATCAGTTCATGCAAAATCACCACCCCACAACTTATAAACAACAATAACTACGACAAAATATCAACAAAATATAACGATTAATTCATCAACACGACAACTCAAATATGCAACATGGAATGCGACTCGTTTTTATGCACATGCATGTGGTACCAATGGAGTAGAACTCCCAACTTAATAACTTTTCCAATTAATAGAGGCATCAACAAGGCATAAGCCTTCAACTTTATATTTGCCAGTCGAGACCAACTTAACGAGCATCGGTTCCAACATGAGATGCCATGTATGCGACCACTTCATGAAACTTAACAAAAACAACAACAACATATGACAAAATTGACATAAGTCTACAACTTATTAATTTCCAATCAATAGAGGCAACACAACAAAATTCATCACCTTCAACTTCAATAATTAATAACAACAACACAACAACTTACACATGCCACTACTGTTATTAACACGTTCCTACTAAAATACTTCCACTAAATCATTCAGCTGATAAGCCTTATTAATAGTTTTTTGCTAAATTAATGAAGCTATTATTTTCCTGCTACTTAAATTATCTCTATTGTTATTTTAATTTATACAAGTTTTTCTATTGTTTTCTGCTATTATTAACTTGCTGCTAACATTTACTAACTCTGTTACTTATTAATCTTACCTGTTATATTTATGCTAATCTACCAATTGTTCACTTCTGTTACTAATAAATAACCTATACTGTCATTCATTCCTTTCCAACCCTGCTACATACATTTTTGTAATAAAATACTAAAGTAACAGTCACACAGAACATACACAAAAAACAATTAAAAGGAGACACTGGCTCATGGGTTCATGCCCCCCGGCATGTAAACCGTGCCCCTCGGCACAAAACATGGTGCCGACCGACACCCTTCACCACCATATGTGTTCCGCTCGGCACACCGTCCATAATTCCTCCCAGTTCTGTAAATTCCCTGTGATTAACAGTTCCTTCCCTTCTCATGATCTTAGACCAACACTACACGTATTCACATCAACATAACAACTGTACCCATATCAATACATGATAATTTCAACACTCGATTCATCAATTGAATCACTACAATGTTAGCATAATTGTCACAGATACCAAACAACAAATTGTTCATATAACAACCACACACAACAACAATTCTACACAACCCAATTCCTACGTAACATGCATCATAATTCCCATTATAGAATTAGAACCTCACCCTTACCTTGGATTGAAGTTCACTCTATGATTTTCCGATTGAACCTAGCCTTGTGTCTCTTCTCCTTATCTCTGTAACTTCTCACGTACAACACTTTCTCTACTCTTTCTCTTAACCCTTTTTAATTAACCTAATTTCTATTATTTAACTAAACTCAATAATATTATTATTTATATTGGGCCTAATATTCAAACCCCCCTAATAATACGTCTATTACCAAAACAAGCCGAACAACTAATACTATTAATATTCTACAATTCTAATATTATTACTAATATTATTAATCGACTAATTTAACCGACTAATAACAACACCGTAACTTATGTCAACAACTCACAACATGACACAACATGTCAACGATTTTAACAAATAATTTTCAATTAATCGAAATACTTAATTGAATAATTAATTAAATAAACGGGTGTTACAACTCTCCCCCACTTAGAATATTTCCTTCCTCGAAAATTTACTTTATTCAAACAACCCAGGATAGGAGTCCTGCATCTTGCTCTCCAAATCCAACGTCATGCTTTCTTTGGAAGCTCCTAACCAGACTACTTTCACCAAAGCAATCTCTTTGCCTCTTAGAGTCTTCATTTCACGATCCGTGATTCGTACAGGCATCGTCTCCACAGTAAAATTATCTCGTACTTGCACATCATCCATATGAATCACATGAGATGGATCTGAAATATACTTCCGGAGTTGTGACACATGAAACACATCATGTAAATTAAAAAGGTTAGGAAGTAAAGCCACTCTATAAGCAACATTCCCAACTCTGTCCGAAATCTGATACGAACCAATAAAACGAGAAGTGAGCTTATTAGACTTCAATACTCGCCCAACATCAGTCACAAGTGTAACTCTCAAAAACACATGGTCACCTGCTTGAAATTCTAAATCTTTCCTTCGCTTGTCATGATAACTATTTTGTATATTTTGGGAAGCTTTCATCTTTCCCTGAATCAACTTCATCTTCTCAGTAGTCCCACGAACAAGTTTAGGTCCAAGCACTACACTTTCTCCCGATTCATGCCAACATTAAAGAGTTCTACATCTTCGACCATACAATGCTTCAAAAGGTGCCATCCCAATACTAGAATGGTAACTGTTATTATAAGTGAACTCTATTAATGGAAGATAAGTATCCCACGATCCTCTCTGCTCAAGAACACTTGCTCTCAAAAATCTTCTAATGACTGAATAGTCTGTTCAATCTGACCATCCGTCTGAGGATGATACGTCGAACTCAACCTCAACTTAGAACCCAACGCCTCTTGCAAACTCTTCCAAAAATCTGAAATAAACCTCAGATCCATATCCGACACAATACACAAAGGAACACCATGCAGCTTTACAATTACACTAGTGTAAATCTCCGCCAACTTTGATACTGGAAAACTGATGTTAATAGGAATAAAATGAGCCAACTTCGTAAGAATATCAACAATCACCCAAATTGAATCATGTCCCCTTGAAGTATTAGGTAATCTCGTCACAAAGTACATTGAAATACTATCCCATTTCTATTCTGGAACTTCTAACGGTTGCATCAACCCTGCAGGATTCTGATGTTCAACTTTCGACTTCTGACAAGTTAAACATGCATACACAAACCTAGCCATATCACTCTTCATTCCAGGCCACCAAAAAAATTCTTCAAATCCTGATACATCTTTGTAGCTCCCAGATGAATGCTTAACTTGCTTCTATGACTTTCCTCAAGAATCATTTTATTCATCTCCGCATCATCAGGAATACAAATTCGATTACGGAATCTCAACACACCTTGAGCATCTAACTTGAAATCACTATTCTCAGATTGATTGATTCCAACCATCAAATCTACCAGTTTCACATCTAACTTCTGAGCTTCTCTGATATTATCCAGAAAATCATTATTAATTTTTAACATCCCCAACATAACACTTCGCGGTGTCACCTTGCAAACTAAGCTCATATCTCTGAAATCTTCAATTACTTCCAACTCTTTAACCATAATTGTCGACATATGTAAAGTCTTTCGACTTAATGCATCAACCACCACATTCATCTTTTCTGGATGATAATTCAAACCGAAATCATAATCCTTTAACAACTCCAACCATCTTTGTTGTCTCATATTCAATTCCTTTTGATCAAATAAATACTTTAAACTCTTATGGTCGCTAAATACTTCAAATCTATAACCATAAAGATAATTCCTCCAAATCTTCAACATAAAAACAACTGCGGCAAGTTCTAAATTATGCGTAGGATAGTTCTTTTCATGAGTTCTCAACTGCCTTGATGCATAAGCAACTACCTTTTCATTCTGCATAAGCACACCTCCTAAACCCATCTTAGAAGCATCACAATATACCACAAAAGGTTCTCCTGGATTAGGTAATGTCAAAATCGGAGCCGACGTCAATCTCTTCTTCAATTCCGTAAAAATTTCTTCACATTGAACGTCCCATACGAAAGCTCTACCTTTACAAGTCAACTTAGTCAAAGGAAGTGCCAACTTAGAAAAACCTTTGATAAACCTTCTATAATAACCAACTAATCCCAAAAAGCTTCTAATCTCGGTAGCCGACTTTGGAGTTTCCCACTGTAACACAACATCTACTTTAGATGGATCTACATCAATGCCACTACCTGAGATAACACGACCAAGAAAAATAACCTCCTTTAACCAAAATTCGCACTTAGACAACTTTGCATATAACTTATTCTCTTTCAAAACTTGCAATACTATTCTTAAGTGTTATGCATGCTCTTCTTCCGATTTAGAGTAAATCAAAATATCGTCAATGAACACCACTACAAATCGATCCAAATAAGTATGAAAGATACGGTTCATGTATTCCATGGATACTCCCGGTGCATTAGTAACACCGAAAGGCATCACCGAATACTCATAATGTCCATAACGCGTTCTGAAAGCCGTCTTCTGGATATCTTCGTCCTTCACTTTAATATGATGGTAACCCGACCTCAAATTAATCTTACTAAACACACGAGCATCCACCGATTGATCCATCAAGTCATCTATTCTTGGAAGTGGATACTTGTTCTTAATCGTCACTTTATTCAACTTCCTATAATCAACACAAAGTCTCATACTTCCATCTTTCTTCTTTACTAGCAACACTGGAGCCCCCCACGACGATACACTTGGTCTTAAAAATTTCTTTTCAAGTAACTCTTCTAATTGATTCTTTAATTATGACAATTTAGATGCAACCATCCTGTATGGTGCCATAAAAACGGGTCTGGTACCAGGTACAAGATCAATAGAAAATTTGACTTCCCTCTCTGGCGGTACATCTTGAATTTCATCAGGGAAAACTTCAGAAAATTCATGCACCACTTGAAATTCCTCAGTTACAACTTGATTCTTGACAGATAGCGATGCCATCAACGAGAATATCTGAGCCTCTTCTTGCATCAACGGCCACAACTATCTAGCAGACAACAGACCAACTTCCTCCTCTTCAGAAGTAGAAAACTTCACAGACTTGTTATAACAATTAATATGAACATAATTATGCTCTAACCAGTTCATACCTAAGATCACATCTAACCCACTTAAAGGCAAACAAACTAGATCAACAACAAAGTCTCTATCGAAGATCGAAAAAGGAAACTTTAAGCACATAAAAGAAGTAGTCACCGACCCCTTGGATGGAGTGTCGACGACCATTTCTCCATTTAAAGAAGACAATGTAAGGCCCAATCTTTCAACATAATCAACAGCAATAAAGCAATGAGTAGCACCAATATCAATAATAGTAATTAAAGGAGTAATATTAATGAAACACGTGCCTCTGATGAGTCTATCCTCATTAGCAGTCTGATTCTCATCCAAAGCGGACACCTTTCCACTGGTTTGCGCCTTATTTGGTTTCTGACACTGACTACCAATGTGTCCTTCTTCACCATAATTGAAGCAAATCATCTCTTTATGCTTGCACTCAAATACAACATGTCCAGTCTTTACCACAATAGAAACACCTCTTCACCTCAACCGTACACACATTGCTCTTATGCCCAAGTTTTCCATATTTGAAACAAACCACACCAGCATGAGCATCTCCCCCACTAGTTCTCTGACCCTGAGTAACTTTCTGTTTACCTTTACCAGCTGGGGCATCGTAAGGCTTACCACGGTTCTGTTGGTGCTTACCCCTCTTCTCATTGATAATCTTATAGTGAGCATTATTATCTTTTTCATAGATCCTGCAACTATCAATCAAATCGGAAAAGACACAAATCTTCTGGTATCCAACTGGCTTCTTGATCTCTGGATGTAACCCGTTCTCAAACTTGATGCACTATGAAAACTCAGCATTTTCCTCGCTATAGTGCGGATAGAACTTAACCAACTCAGCAAACTTTACAGCATATTTAACCATTGACATAATCCCTTTCTTCAGCTCAAGAAAGTCAATTTCCTTCTTGCCACTAACATCTTCAGGGGAATACTTCCTCATAAATTCCCTACGGAACACAGCCAAAGTAACATTTTCACCTGCAGCTTCTAACCTCTGACACATCTCAAGCCACCAGTCATCAGCTTCGACTGCTAGCATATGAGTGCCATACCGAACCTTCTATGCTGGAGTGCAGTACATCACACGGAATATTCTATCAATCTTTTTCAACCATTCTAACTCCCCTTCAAGATCATACTTACCCTTGAAGGTAGTCGGATTATCCCTCTGAAAGGTCGCCAAACTACAAGATCCAACATTTCCATCAGTGTTCGGATGATTCTCTATTGTACCCAAAAAGTTGCCCTCTCTTTTCATCAACATTTTCTCACCACAAGACTCTTGGAACTCAAGATCAAGTTAGGGTTTGCCCTGCTCAAGGCCCCTCCTTGCACTGTTGACCCAAATTAGGGTTTGAGTTTGCACAGGGATGTTTTGACCTAAAATGCCCAAAGTGACTTTCATGCTTCATGTTGGACTCACAAGTTTATCCATACCAAGTTTCAAGCCTTGATCCCAATCTTTGCCCAGTCAATTAGACAATTGACTTAGAAATCAGCTGTATTGGGGAAAAAGTCAACTATGGCCAATTAACAGTCAAACCTCATGATTTTTGACCCACATCAACATAATGAACTCATATGAACCATTTGGTCAAGTTTGGATCATAATTCCACAAGAAATTTGATCAGATCACCAAAAGGGCAAAATGGTCATTTTTAGGGTTTTTACTGCACAAAGACAATTTTTGACTGTTTGACCTAACCAATGGCAAACCAAGCTCACATATGGACTCAAGGACTCAATGGCATTGTCTTGACCCATTCAGCAAGTTCAAAAGATCTCAAATGCATAGGATTGACAGATGAATTTTTCAGTCAACTGATCAAAATTTGACTGTATACTGAAAAGTCAAACTTTGACTTTTTGGTCAAAATCAAGTGCCAAGATTCATTTTTCATCAAAACATGTCAAATTATGAAACTTGTTCATCAAGAAACCCAAAATTGCAAATTAGGGTTTAAAATGAAGAAATTTCATAACTTAAGAAATTTTCTAAGTTATGAAATTTCCTTATTTTTTCCTAACTTTGTCCCATTTTTTCATCAAGATGAAAATGGATTCAAACAAAACTTGAAACATGAAAGTTTTAGTCCATTACAAAATCTACAACTTTGATTCACAAAGTTTTCTCAAAGGAAGCTTGTATCTCAAGTTATGATTTTTGGGATAAAACAAAAAAAATCTGTACACCCGGCAAGTTGAAAACCCGAAAGGGCGGCTTGGGCAAAAAAGGGTTTCCCAGTGAATCGAAAACCCGAAAGGGCGATTCAGGAAAAAGTTAGGGAATTAAAGCGTATGACTATGTCCCGTCGGATAACTTTAAAGAACAATTTCTTCATCAACAAGCTCCGAGCTTCTGATCAATCCAATCATCGGCGGACGAAGCAGCGAATGGACAAATATTCAGAGTTGTAAAGGCTATAACAGAATGGAATCCCATGGAATCATTATACATAGCCATCTTTCTTTTGTATAAAATTTTCAATTTGTTTACGACAACATCCTCTTACTAGGATGTCTGTCTCCTTTGTACAAAGATACTCATAAAAAGTTAATACAAATACTTTTCCGAATACAGAAATTTGCTTTGTCTTCTTTTTCTTTTTCACACTCATGTTTTATTTGAAAGACGTTCAATGTTTTGTTAAATAGGCATATGCATTTGAACATAATCATTTCCTTACAAATCAAGAAGGATGATTGCTAATAAGTTGAAGGTACAAATAGATATCTTGATGCCCTTTCAGAAGGAATCCCCAGCAGAATTAAACTCCAAATTCCTCAACAAGGTTAAATTCCAGAACTTAATTCCCCAAACAGAGTTAAGCTTCAGAATCCTCAGCAGAACAAAAGTTTTCTCAAAACTGATTTCCCCAGCCAGAGAGCCTTCCAGAACTCAATTCCCCCTCAAAGTTAAGTTTCAGTATCCCCAGTGGAGCCTTAAAAATCTGAAAATCCTATCCCCAGCGGAGCTAAAACTTCCAACTATCAATCCCCAGCGGAACCAGACTAGTGAACCTTCTCCCCACAGAGATACTTCCCATCAGATTGAAGATTCTCAGTCTTACTTCTCCAGCATAAGTCTACCAGGTTCTGGACTCCCCAGTAGAGATCATCAGGATTCTCATGCCCCCATAAGTCACCAAGGATTTTCAATCCCCAGTAGTGATCCTAAGATCCCTCAACAATTGAAGATCCTTATCCCCCAAACAATCAGCAGTCAACAAGGGTTTCTCACCCTCAGTCACCAAGGGTTCTCTATCCCCAGCTTCGGTTATGGGTTTATTTCCCCAACATTTGTCAAGGATTTATTCTCCAAAGAAAATTACATTTCAAATTCATCGGTCGTTCGAAAGTTCCTTCATCACCTGTTGGAAGTTACGGTCGTCAAAGATCAAATTCTCACAAAATTCAAGTTATGAAACCCGAATTCGACCGGATAGTATCTTGATCTCTACAACATATTGTGAAGCCCGGGTTACGACCGGATAACAGTATCAGACTACCGTGAAGCCTGGATTACGACCAGATAATGGTATACCCTAAAAAGAAAACTACGAAGCCTTGAGTCGACCAGATAGTGGTATATCTTTAACACAAGCCGTGAAGCCCGGATTTGACCAGATAGCAGCTCAACAAGCTATTGTGAAGCCTGGATTTCGACCAGATAAAAATACAAGTTTCTGTGAAGCCTGGATTACGACCAGACAGCAGCAAAGAATACTACGAAGCCTGGAGTCGACCAGATAGTGGTATATCTTTAACACAAGCCGTGAAGCCCGGATTTGACCGGATAACAGCTCATTAAGATATTGTGAAGCCTGGATTTCGACCAGATAGCAATACAAATTTCTGTGAAGCCTGGATTAGGACCAGACAGCAGCCAAGAATACTACGAAGCCTGGAGTTGACCAGATAGTGGTACATCTTTAACACAAGCCGTGAAGCCCGGATTTGACCGGATAGCAGCTCATTAAGTTATTGTGAAGCCTGGATTATGACCAAATAGCAATACAAATTTCTGTGAAAGCCTGGAGATCGACCAGATAACAGTTAATCATCAACGGAATGAGGACTCTCGTCCGTGAATCCCCAGTAGATTGGCATACAACCCAAACTCCTGAATCCCCAACAGTGGTTCCGTGATTTCTCACTTTTAACGATCAAAAGATTCTTGCATTCCCCTGCAGCAGTCAAGGATTCACTTTCCCCGGCAGCAATCAAGATTCTTTTATCTCCAGCTATCCAGGATTCATCTATCCTTAGCAAGGCATCTCGTCAGCTTGCATGCGCATTAATTACATTCATGTCATAAACATTGATATACACATATTGCATCATACATTTCATGCAACATAACTTTGTGTTTCAGCTAATATTTTACCCTTTTCAGGATAAGATTAATAAGCTCAGACTTCTGAAAACAGTTTACGGATTCTCCAAACACGGATGTTAATCTATCGCTTGTTCAGACCTAACTTTTGAAAACAGTTTACGGACGCTTCCCAACATGGATGCTGATCTATTGCTTATTCAACTTCAAGACCTCTGAAAACAGTTTACGGGTTCTCCAGACACGGATGTTAATCTATCGCTTGTTCAAACTCAATTTTTGAAAAAAGTTTGTGGATTCTCCAAACACTGATGTCAATCCATTGCTTATTCAAGATCCCCAGGTCAGAGATATTCCAAACATGGATACCTTTCTGATACTCGCTCACTCATCAACGACACACAGTTCAACAAGCATTCCAGATGGCATCTTTAAGCCCATCCCCCGACAAGATTCTGTCACATCTCTAGATAGCATCTCTAAGCCCCTCTCCAAATGGCATCTTTAAGCCCATTCCCGCACCCTTGCTTTGACGAGTGCAAATTTACGGGCACTCTAGTGTCCAATCTCCTTTTACCTTCGAGACGCGAAAGACAAACTTGCCCATCTAACTCTTCAGGCTCAAGAAGATTGAACAGGGGCAACTGTTGTACCCCAAAATTTGCCCTCTCTTTTCATCAACATTTTCTCACCACAAGACTCTTGGAACTCAAGATCAAGATAGGGTTTGCCCTGCTCAAGGCCCCTCCTTGCACTGTTGACCCAAATTAGGGTTTGAGTTTGCACAAGGATGTTTTGACCTAAAATGCCCAAAGTGACTTTCATGCTTCATGTTGGACTCACAAGTTTATCCATACCAAGTTTCAAGCCTTGATCCCAATCTTTGCCCAGTCAATTAGACAGTTGACCTAGAAATCAGCTGTATTGGGGAAAAAGTCAACTATGGCCAATTGACAGTCAAACCTCATGATTTTTGACCCACATCAACATAATGAACTCATATGAACCATTTGGTCAAGTTTGGATCATAATTCCACAAGAAATTTGACCAGATCACCAAAAGGGCAAAATGGTCATTTTCAGGGTTTTGACTGCACAAAGGCAATTTTTGATTGTTTGACCTAACCAATGGCAAAAAAAGCTCACATATGGACTCAAGGACTCAATGGCATTGTCTTGACCCATTCAGCAAGTTCAAAAGATCTCAAATGCATAGGATTGACGGATGAAATTTTCAGTCAACTGATCAAAATTTGACTGTATACTGAAAAGTCAAACTTTGACTTTTTGGTCAAAATCAAGTGCCAAGATTCATTTTTCATCAAAACATGTCAAATTATGAAACTTGTTCATCAAGAAACCCAAAATTGCAAATTAGGGTTTAAAATGAAGAAATTTCATAACTTAGAAATTTTGTAAGTTATGAAATTTCCTTATTTTTTCCTAACTTTGTCCCATTTTTTCATCAAGATGCAAATGGATTCAAACAAAACTTTAAACATGAAAGTTGTATTCCATTACAAAATATACAAATTTGATTCACAAAGTTTTCTCAAAGGAAGCTTGTAGCTCAAGTTATGATTTTTGGAACAAGGGTGCAAAACATTTTTAACTTAGAGAAATTTTAACCTATTATAGGCAGGATTTTTGTCCAACTTCTTGGCCACTTTTCACATGGTTCCACTTGTAGTTTCAATTTTCATTACAAAGATGGATTGTAGTACACATTTCAAGATTTCCAAATTGTCCAAGAACTTCTCAAACACCCTTGTGGTTAGGGAGAATCGAATTTGCAAAGTTGGGCAAAATTCACTTTTGTTCATAACCAAATGCATGTTCATACAAGTCTCATTTTAAAATCAGCATGCTTGGTACTTGCTTTCAGGCCTCTAAACCAAGTTTGCACTCCATAATTAAATGCCTAACCATTGTGTTCAAGCATTGTTTTGTGCATTTGGTCATTACACAAAGAATTAACCCTTAAGTAGAAAAAGCAAACTTGCCATTTTTGAAAAGTAGTGCTTTATGTCAAATTCAAAATCCAAGAAGTACAAGCCAAATCTTTGAGGCCAGATAGAGTCCATAAATTTGTGTTACCAAGAGCAAGATATGCAGCATACATAGAGTGTGGTATAGGCCTGCATGGACACTTACACTATCCTTGCTTACATTTGAAGAAAGCTTGCAAACTGAAGCCAATCTCTCATTCCTGTAAACACCAACCAAAACAAACTTTGCAAACATCTTTCATACATCCAAGCAAGCCTAAAGCACGACCAAACCACCCCTCATCCCTCCTCATACAGAAAATCACAGTTTTTCTGCAAAACAGGGCATCTGTTGCAGTTTGACTTCCACAATCCATTCCACTCGTGCACTTTTGCTAAAACCAGTTCAAATACATTCTATATCATCCATTGGAACTATCCCAAGCCCTAGATACAAACTGTAACACCCCTAACATCACTTGCCATTTTCACTTTTCCGTTTTGCAGGTGAACTTCCATAGCACGATTCAGAGAGTATCAAAGCAAACTAGGTGTTGGAGAAGCATCCTCGGACTTCAGGAAAGCTGTACAAAAGCTCAAACTCCATTTAAGTTGGCCACATTCCTGTACACGACTCAAGCTGAAACAGGTAAAAACATGAACTTCTATCTCTCAATCTAGGAAGAGTTAGGCTTAGGTTTGTGAATGAAACATGCTCTACTCATAGCCCTGAAGCCATCCATGTATTTACTTTTCATTTATATTGAGTATGCTGTGAGAATTTTGGCCATGAACATTGAAGAAAAATTAGGTCAGAAATTGGGGATGAAGAAATTCTCCCTCGTTTCTTAGAGTTAGGTCAAGTATTTTATATGTCTGAATTCGTCTCTTGATGCTCTACATTATTGGTGTTATGAGTTTTACATGAAAGTCCAGGAATCAGGAGTTAGGAAACGCGCGTTTTTGCTTGTTCAAACAAAGCTGGAGGTTGAAGAAGGCTGACTTGGGCTGGGCCTGAGTTGGTTTTGCTCTTTGCACACTCTTTTTCCATTTTGCACCCCCTTGGCCCATTGTGTGAAATAATTGTCATTTTGCATTTTTCTTTTTTGTTCTGACTTATTATTTTTTTCTCAAATATAAAAAACTCCAAAAATATTTTTCCACCTTTTTTTGCATTTATTTGGCATTTATTTGTTTTATTTAATATATACATGTAAATAAATATATATACTTTTTATTTAAAACCCTAGAAAATAATACAAATATGTATTTTTTTTTAGTTATTATTTTTTGTTTACATTTTGAAAACATTTTCTAAAAATATACATTTTTGTAAATAATTAATATTTTATTCTTGTATATATTTAGTATATTTAATATAATATATAAATACTTGTATATTTTATTAGATATTTAGGACAAAAATATAAAAATAATACATTTTTATTTTTATTAATATATGACACTAAAAAATACTTTTTTTTTACAATATACTTTTGTTTTGTATAAATTAATATATAAATATTGTATATAATTAATAAGTAAATACTATTTATTTAAAAAACTAGGGTTTTGCCCTAAACCATAAAAATATTCAAAATTTGACCTTTTTATTTTTTGTTTATATTTCATATTGAAAAACACTTTCACATACATTTAAAAAATCATTTTTGTGCATAATACATTTTGCATATTTATTGTATTTACTTTACATTGTACAATTAAATAACTTGTATATTCGATATGGATGTAATAGTTTAGATTTAATTTCTTGTCAAATATCCCCCTATTCAAACATTTGTACCCCCATCCCTATAATCATGTTGTAATAATTTAGGACTTTAAATTTCCGCATTTAAAAGCTTTCAAGTTATGCCATGATAGACCTAGGGTTTGTATGCAAATCAAATAACAAATAGCTTGACTAATACAAAGACAAAAAAGCATGAAAATGGACAACACAATGCACATTTGCACCCCTAGGGTTACTCCACTTGTTGCCTTCAAAAAATGGGCCATGTTGCTGAAGGAAAATAGCGATCAAAACGCAGCGGAATATAAAATTTTCCTTTAGAGATCCTTACGAATGAGCATGGTCAGTGATAGAAAGTTTTACCTCTTGTGGCGATTCAGACTTTTGATGTCGTGATCACGAGCGTTGATGAAGAACAACGCCTCTACTCAGTCCACACGAACAGATCGCTTCCGGTCACAGTGCTAGCTGATCACGAACGGAAACCTTGAGTGAGAGAGAGAGAGAGTCAAAAACGAAAATGCATCAAGTAAAAAAACTCCATCACAAGGGATCTATTTATAGAATCACTCGTGTGGGCTACAAGCTAAAAGCCCAATTAAGGCTATAAGCTAAAAGCCCAATTAAGCTTATGGACATCATACCTTATGATGTACCATATATCACTTATCCACGTGGTACCTTACCACTTTCCGTATTACACTTAAGTGCACCGTACCTTACGGTGTTCCTTATTTATTCTATCTCTCATCAACCTGTCCTTATGTGTGTGACCCTGTAGGTTTTCGCGACGTTGGCAATTATATTAAATTACACATTTAATATAATAAACAGTGAGCGGTATCTAGCAACACATCACTGTTACCCAAGTCACGAAAATGTCATGTGATCTGACCAAACCTTTTCCGTGATAATATTTGTGTTGTACAATTAACCTTTTGCCCTCATGTCTATATTGAACACAAGGCATACACTGTGTCACCCTTGTCCAGTTCAATATTGGGCCCTTAGACATTTATCCTGTTATGCAGGATGAGCAAATTCCATCTAGGTCACTCATGTCCCTTAGCATGCTTTGTGAAGTACCCATCAACCATCTTTATAGTCATCCAGTTACGGATGACATTTGATCAGCAATAAAGTACTTGACTCTACATCTAGGGTCTATAGTGGTTTCAGGTCGAAGGGTGGTATACACCATTATCATCATGAGAATAACTTATGACACTTTGCATAACATTCTATGTAGTATTCTCATAACGGGTCAATCCAGTATAAATATTACTCCTAATATTCATACCTATGTCAAGACTTGATAACTCCTTATCTATGATCCATGAGATGTGATCATCAATCTATCTTCATAATAATCTTAATGCTTTAATGTTATCCCACTTCACATTAAAGCTTGACTACGGATACTTTAAGAATAGTTTCTTATGTTTAATGGGATCTCATGATTAAGTCACACTTAACATTTCATTAAACCAATAAACCATTCTAGGGACTTTATTATTTTGGAAAACATAATAAAGAAATGCCTTTTATTATTAATAAATAATTCGATACAAGTACCAAAAGTATTGGCCTCTAGGGCTTACACCAACAGTTGCATGTTGAGTGTCTTTGGCAAAACAAAAACAAATCAAATGATCATAGTCCCTCGATGACGCTTTCTCAAGTTGCCTAAAAAATGATCAAGTCCTTTAAAGAAAAAAATTGCCAAAGACACTTGGCACTATTGCATTCATGGTCTAAACGATGACCTGCGCCCGTCCCGTTAACATCCTAACACAAGATTGTCCACCAAATACAATGGTGGAACAATACTGTTAAAAGGGTTAAAACATAGGAAAGATCTTTGAGAAATTTAGGGGTAGACAACTCTTAGTTACTTGATCAAACTTGCAAAACGCACTTGCCTACTTTCAAAACACACTCCACAACGCAACTTTCAAAACAACTTTCAAAAACATTGAAACATCTTTTCAAAAAGACAAACACCTTTGTAAAACATTCGAGTAAAGAATTGTTACAATGGTTGCCTAGACAAGGCATCTTTTTCAAAACATTTTCAAAACCACACACACAAAGCACCATTTCAAACAATTGAAAAGCAAAGGCAAGTGATCTAAGCAAGTAACTAAGAGCCCATGGATAACCATGGATAAAAAGGGTGCTAATACCTTCCCTTTCTATAATCTACTCCCCGAACCCAAGAAAACATCTCAAAGGTTTTTCCTGTGCTTTCTAACCTTTCCTTAGGATAAAATAAAAAGTCGGTGGCGATTCTTGCTCAACCGAAACATTTGCGCACACAAACGCAAAACTTCAAGTCAGTTCTCCCACCGTATCACATTCTCCATAGCACGCACCATTGCTTCTAAAGCAGCAGCAAGTGCAACATTATTCCTTCCAGCCATCTCAACTTAACACTAAAACTCAAACAACGGTTATAACTCAAGTTAACAATGCTCGATTGTTAGACAACTATGACTCGACAACTTGGTCGGACGAACCGACTTGCTCTTGTAGCGGTAGAAATGCTCAAGACTAAGCCATTGGATTGACTAGACTTTATACAAATCAAAATAAAAATTGCCACCGCGCTTTATTGTTTCCAAAAGAATGGGAAAAGAGCGAATAACCCAAAAAGACGGGGAAAGATTCAAGGTAAGGGGGTTGGTTATACAAAGAGAAGGTATTAGCACCCTAAACATCTACGGTACTCCGCAGGAGCCTCTTCGTAAAACCTGTATATTTTGGCTATACAAAAAATGTTGTATATATAAAAAAATGGACGGTGGAGGTGATAAAAGAAATATATTCTTTTAAAATCTTTGCACCCGCCGCGGTTGCGAACCTTTAGTGCCTACGTACCACCTTTTCGTGCAATAGGGGATCAGGGTACGCGTAGTTCCTCTTTTAAAAATTTAAAACACAAATGCGTTGATTAATTTTATGAGATGAAACATCATTGTCATTGTCCGTATGGAAAACATACCTACTACCAGCAATCATGAGAAAGGAGAATTTGCATCATCTCAAAGTGGAGGATATGGCTTGGATTTAAAAAAAAATCAACAATGCCTCACTCAACGCCCAAGTGGAAAATATCTCTCTTTACTACATATTGTAAAAGTATAGTTGTTTGCATCACTACAAGGATTAACAAGAGTTCAACCTTTTTTTGAGAAAAGTTTTTAAAATAAAAGAGCCAAAGTGGCAAAATGGTTTGAAATGAGATTGATTGACCTTTAGTCTTCTCACAAAAATGTCAAGGCATTATTAAGTTGATTGGAGTTTATTTATGAAAAATGTTTTGAAAATTCATGGACATAAGTCCAAGTTTATTATGAAAGTGGTTCAAGTTCAAAAACAAGAAGAGTTTTCAAAAAGGGAAAGAAGATTTTTGAAATTAAAGAAGATGGGAGGAGAAGAAGGGACTATCCTAAAGCATAAGGTAAAAGCTAGGGATAAGAACCATCTAACCAACAAGAAACCAATACTTGACATTATGAGCCAAGATAGAATTCCCATTACTTGGATTGAAACCAATCAAGCAAAGAAATGCTAGACCTCTTGAGAGAACCAAACTTCAAGTGTATTAAGTCTTCACAAAAAATAGGGCAGAGTAACGGCTATATACGGGTGAATTCTAGATTACAAACAAAGGGTGTAATCACAAAAACCTGCACACAAAAACAAACAAGCAACCCAATGTCTTGAGGTAAACCTCAAGAACTCCAGACAAAATAATCAGATAAGATCTCTAAGATAGGTCAAGGTTTCTAATCCTAAGTCCAAGAAAAGTCCCATGCTCCATAATGCTAAGGATAGTAACCAAATAGTCCAAGCACCATTAAAGATTCTTTAGGGTTTATGTTGATTATTAAGTATCTTAAGAAAGGAAAAGAAAAACTCAAGTGAGAAAAAAAATGGCAAGAAAATAAATGCTCAAATGAGCAAAGATGAAAATGGCATGAAATGTAAATGCTAAAAGTAAATTGTACATAAAGCATAAAAATAAAATAAAAGTATAAGGTAGACAAGTCAATAATTAGTGATTAGTTGGATGACCATCTTGAAGCTTGCATTTGGAACTCATTAGAGGATTGGTAGAACCAAAGCCTCCACACAACAAGTTGCATTTGCTTTTTGTCAAGTATATCATCCATTTGGAATTCTCATAAGTACCATTTAATGATCAACGATGTTTAAGTGGTCTGCATTGACCAAAGGTGTTGTAGATCCATTAGAGGATTGGTAGAATCAAAGCCTCCACATAATGAATCTCAAGGTTATTGGATCAAAGAGATCAAATTAATATACTTGGGCTTGCAATCATAAGTTTGGGCCACGAATAGTCATTTATTTGAATCGAGACAAAATTTAGCGCTATGTTAAGCAATCGTAAGTGGACTTATATATAAGTCCCACCTATTTTGAGGCCGATCAATAGCAATCTATGCACCATTTTTTTGAGACATGATATATAGATCATTCTCCAACAACATCTAGTGCAATAAGAAAGGGATGAGATGAAGAGGGATGGGAAAAATAAACAAACCACATTTGAATTAAATTTTAATCAAACTATTATTAAAATCATTCATCCATTTTTGTGGAGTTAAACTTAATACCATGGATCCAATGATGTTAATAAAGTTCATGATCCAAAATCTAACCCAAGATCAGGCAGAAAATAACCACAAAATAATATCACATTTAATATACATAAAAAGGATTTAAAAAATGTTTTAAAAATAGAAAATAATGAGAAAAATATCAACTATGTTCAAATTAATCAAGAAATGAAAAGTAAAACCATAGAAAAATCAGAAAAAGGCCCAAGTAATTTTATAATTTTTTTAGTAATTTTTTAAAGGCAGAAACTATTTTTAAAATTAAAATAAATGACTCAAATAAACAAAAAATGGCAAAAAATAGTAAAGTCAGAAACAAAAATAAAATGAGGTCACCAACATTTGTCACAATATCATTGGATCATTCCATAATTTTTTCAGAATTTAAAAATGTATAAAAGTATTTTTAAGCATTTAAAACAAATCAAATAAGTGTAAAATTTGTAAAAAATACCAAAACAAAACTAAATTGTGAAAAAATAAAAATCAGAAAGAGAATAATAAAAAATATTTTTCATAATTTTTTCAGATTTTTTTTGACTAAAAATGAATTTTCTATGATTTTTTGAAATTTAAAACAATTAAAATATAAAAATCAGAAAAAGAAAATAAAAGTAAAATATGTGGACCATTGGATGAAAGTCAAAACGCGTTAGTAATCAAATCCAAGGGATCTGGCGCGCTGTGCATATCATGGTCATTAGTGAATATTGTACAGAATCATTAATTAAATCAGAATTTGAAAAATATAGATGGCGCACCCTCATTGGTTAGAAGATGACATGTTGGTCATCTTCAACCTCCAGCCATCATGAATTGCAGGTCTCTCAAACTATAAAATCAGAAGCTCATACCTATGCCATTCGCTTCGTCTCTTCAAGAAGAAGACAACCACACCCTCGCGCCAAATTTATATAAACTGTAGCTCAAACAATTTGGAAGGAAAGTTTTGAAAAGGGATTTGAAATTTCATGGTCAAAACGTGTTTCCAGTAAAAGGTAAGTGTTGCGACTAGAACCAGGGAAATGAGAGTAACACAATGATATCAGAGTTTTGAAGAATTGATGAAGGAATCAACCTATTGAAGTTGAGTTGCAGAGCTCTGAAACTGGACTTCTACGGAGCAGTATAGGGCACGATTCTTGAATGTAATTATATGGTTAGCTTTAGGGAAGATCAAGGAAGGTGAATTGATGGAAAAATTGGATTGAAAAAGGGTCGAGAATGGATTTTGAAGTTACAAAAAATTGAGTTATAGAGCAATTTTGGCAGGGTGATTCTGGCTATCCAAGCTTGGGAAATTTAATGGGATAGTTCATGTATTTATAGGAGAAGCGAATGGGATCAAAAGGAAGAGTGAATGATGCATTTTGGAGGGAAATCGTGCACACCTGATGCATGAGTGAAGTGTGATACAAACTTCATCAAAACTCATCCAATTCTTGCGTTTTGATGCGCTAAACAAATCTAGAACTTCACTAAACATGTTTAGAGGCAAAAACGCGTGGAAAAATTGTGATTAGAGGCCACATTAAGGATTTCAAAATTCTGACTTTGTGAGAAATTCAATTTCAAAGTGTCAACTTCTGACCAATGGCATTTTCAACTCAAGGGGTCTTAGGGCATGATTCTTAATGCTTTAGAAATACGAGGTTACAAGCTTTGCAATGGAAAAAGAATGGATTTAAATGGATGCTTGAGATAAAAGTTGCATTGAGTCAAAGTTGAAGAAAAAGGGTTGACTTTCCATACTTAGAAATATTTCACATTCTTCTTCAAAAATGACCTATAATGTCTTGCATCCAAACATGGCCTTACACTTAGAATTTGATCTTGACCAAAAAAGATGGCATGAATTAGACCTCTTGAATGACACTTTGAAACTTGAATCATTTAAAACCTCCAAAATTTGAGCAAGTTATGACTTGTTGATGTTGGAAAAAAAATCATGAAATGACCTATAATCTTTTGCATCTTTAAGGCAACTTCCATCCATTTTCCCACTTTGCACATAAAAGAAGGCATAAAGTTCACATCTTCAAGATCATTATGGAAAAATAATGGACTTAAGGTGATAAAAATTTACCAAGTTAGGACCATTTGAAGTCACCCATGTAAAATTGTGGATTCATCTGGATGACTTGTAATCTTTCTTCTTCACCAAGTTCCTTCCACATAAAAACTCCTTGGAACTTTTGAAGTGATTTATTGATAACCCTTTGAAGAGGAGGATATCTTTGGAATCACTTAAAAATACCAAAAGGTGAGCAAGATGTACTCCTTTGAAGTTCAAAACCCTAGATCCTAGATCAAGAAAATGCTTTGAGGAACTTTGACAAGTTTGAACAAACTTCTTGTACCAATATTCTTGCTTTGTGAATAGAAGTTGTTGAGGATGATAATGAGGATTCATAGCCACCAAAACCACTTTTATATCTTGAAATATGATAGAAATATGCTCTTGTGACCAATAGGAACAAGGCCTTGTCCAAACATGACAACTTCTCCAATCAACCCCTTGTACTTTTGAGTCAATTCTAATAACCTTGAAATGTGATAAACTAAAGCAACCTTACCATGCGAATTATCCCAAAACCAATCCAATGGTGAGGTTTTAACTTCTCAAGCTATATTGACTAGGGCATGGAAATAAACTCATGAACCCATGGGGTAGCTTGTTAAATCTCATTGCCTTCACCTACATGGATAACAAGCAAGACAAACCAACATTGCATTTTATTAGTTAAATGAAGAAAACAAAACAATATTCATGATTACAAAAGGAACATAAGTCAAGGTTCTTGGTAATCCCTCAAAAATGGAAAAACTAAATGTAGGGAGGGGAACCAAGAATACTAGTGTGATCTTGTTGTGAGTGAATCAACATGGTATGATGAAGGGATCTTAGGGGCAAAAGTTGGGGTACAACAACTCTGATACCAACTTGTAACACCCCAATTCTACCCTACAATTATTATAAAAATCAGAGTTATAAAAATTCAACAACTAATTCAGGATGCTACAATTTCAACTTAAAACAACATAATTCATTACAGATACATAACACATTAAACTTGGATGAACCAACAATAACACAAATTAATCTTTTAAAATCAACAACTTTCAACTACGCAGCGGAATCAAATATTCAACTTAAAAGAATATATCATCTTCGTCCAACTTAAAAGAATATATCATCTTCGTCCAACTGAAACAAATTCAAATAACAAGTATTTAACGAACAACAACTCAAAGTTCAATTAACTGAAATAATCGATAATAAAATAGAAAGCGCTCATCCCCCCGAGTGTTACGTATCAGAGCAATGACACCGACTCGAACTACTGAAGGTAAACCGCCTTCACTATGGATTACCTGCATGTTACAAACATTGGGGTAACATTCAAACATAAGGGGTGAGATATCTAACAATATAATTGAACGTATGATAAACATTATATTAGAATCAGTTCATGCAAAATCACCACCCTACAACTTATAAATAACAACAATTCCGACAAAATATCAACAAAATATAACGATTAATTCATCAATACGACAACTCAAATATGCAACATGGAATGCGACTCATTTTTATGCACATGCATGTGGTACCAATGGAGCAGAACTCCTAACTTAATAACTTGCCAATTAATAGAGGCATCAGCAAGGCATAAGCCTTCAGCTTTATATTTGTCAGTCCAGGCCAACTTAACGAGCATCAATTCTAACATGATATGCCATGTATGCGACCACTTAATCAAACATACCAAAAATAACAGCAACATATAACAACATTTGCATAAGCCTACAACTTATTAATTGCCAATCAATAGAGGAAACATAACAAAATTCATCACCTACAACTTCAACACTTAATAACAACAACACAACAACTTACACATGCCACTACTGTTATTACCAATTGAAGTTAAAAACGATCAGTGCAGAAAAATGATTGCATTCAGTTCAGATCTCAGAAAATATTACAGATAACATGTAAAGAAAACAATGAAAACATCAAGAAACAAATTCTAAGGTTGGGGAGGAAGGCGTGTGAACAGAGCTTCTAGCATGTTCTTAATCTGATCAGTGGTTTCCTTCTGCTGATGCACCATGCTGACTACAGAGTCAATCTTACTATCCTGAACATCCATCCTTTCCTTCATTCGTTGATCATTCTCATCCATTCTCTCCTGCAGTCGAAGATCATTTTGCTTCAGCTCTTCAAGAGTCTGCCTGTCCAATGCAGCTTGAGAGATGTCAGAATCAGGATGCTTCTGAGAGCTTTCTGCAATAACTTCTTCTTGACTTAAATCTTCAGCTGGAATCGTCTGTTCTTCTGCTGGTTGAACTGTTGAAGCTGGAAGCTTTTCAGACCAAGGCTCGCTGTCCAGAAGAAGCCCTTTAACATTCAACAGACCTTCAACTTCTTTCAGCAGATTGCTGAAGTTCTGTTGAGCCTGTTCATAGCTTTGGTCTTGCAGCTTAAAGGTTTCAGCGCATACCCATCCTCTGAATTGTGTCCAGAGTTGGTTTGAAACTGCAGGATCAATCACTCCCGGACTAGCCTGTTTTAGAGAAGAAATCCACTTCTGCATGTCTGTTTCAAAATTCAAGATGCTAGAACCAACATCTGGTTGTTTGGGTTTGGGAATGGCGGTTTTATTTTTAAGGGCAACAAGGCGGTCAAGGACTGTTAGATCAATGAAGGTCTTGTTGTGGTCATCTGGATTTTGCTTGGGTGAGGGAGTAGGAGAATCAGGAATGATTATTGGACTGGATGGGGTATTAGGTGGAGTAATTTCTGGTGAGGATGGTAGTTGAGGGATATTAATAGTGGTACCACCAGGAAATTGTATGGCTAAGGGTTGTGGTTCAGAGGATTCAGATGATTGAGGTTCAGGGGTTTGAGCCTCAGAGTGTTGAAACTCAGGTTGTTGAGATGATTCGTGTTGAGGTGAGGGTGGATTAAGTTCTGGTTGTGGAGATGGAGGTTGTGGAATTTCTGGTTGTGGTGAATGTGGATCTTTTGGTATTGGTGAGAGTGTAGTTTCTGGTTGAGGATTTGGATTTTCTGTATGGGGAGCGGAAGAGTGTTGATCTATTTCTGAAAGAACTTTTTCAAGTTCTGGTTCTGTTGTGGTTGTAGGTTTTGGATTGTGAGGTTTGGCGCGGGATCTTCTGAGGGTTAATGACTCAGAAGGGTCAAACTCAGGTTCAGTATCATCAATGATTGGAATGGGAATTGGGATTTCAATTGAAGCTGGGATTGGAATAAATGTTGGAACAACAGATGAATTTAAAACATTAACAGAAGACAAATTACCTCTCTTCTTTGGGGTCTGCTGAGACGATCCTTCTGATGCAGCCTTTCTCTTCTTAGTCTTCTTCAGAGTAACCTCTGATGCCTTCTGCTGAAGATCTTGAATGTTGAGATTGGGTGCTGTTCCATCAGCTTTGCACGCATCCAAGTATCTCAGAACTATTTGAGGCTTGGAGTCAATCTTTGAGAACATGGGGAAGTCGTCCAGGGGAATTCTTCTGTTGGAGATTTCAGCAAAAGGAGTAACACTGGGCTCCTTCTTAATGTTCTCTATCAGCTTCATCTTCTTGAGATTCTTGGCATTCAGCTGCTTGCCAACAGAAGGTTCTAGAGAGCTTATTTCCTATGCCTCTGTCAAGTGTTCAACCTGCCTATTCTCCGTTAGAATATCTGATATCAATCTGCCGAAGGGTATCCAATCCCTTTTAGTCCTTTCTTCTTCTCTAGTCTCTTTGACGCTGGTCCTCAGATGGTTGAACAGAAGATGAGCTAGATTAATCTTTACCTTCTGATTAATAAAATAGATTAGAAACTGCTGGTCGATGTTTATGTAATCAGGAGAGCTTGTAGGCTTCCTGTGATTGAAGCAGCCCATAATAATCTTTGCGCAAACTCTATGCTGATCTTTCAAATCTCTTATTTTGCTGGAAGGAACCCCATGTGTGAAAATCTGCCTTGCTATAACAGCAACATCTGAGCACCTTTCTGCCATGTCTATACAGCGAATGCCACCACCATTGTATCCAATCAGCCTTGCAATGTGATCTTCAGTAATCACAATTTTCTTTCCCATGATATACGAAGTAACCTGGTGAGTTGAGGAAGACGCATGTATCCAGAATTGTTTAGCCAAGATGGGGAACGTTGGACCCACCAACCTATCAAAGTACCTTTCCCAACCTTGTGCCTTAATTTCTTCAGACAAATCAAAGCCATTTTCCTTCAAACTGTTGAAATCTACTATCAATTCTGACAGAACTTCCAAGTTCTTGACTGGAGTGAGGAGCGTTCTGAAAGGAGTTTGATACTGTTCAGAAGAAGCATCTTGCTGGGAACCTGTAGAAGGAGTGCTAGAAGATGCCATGTTCACACAAGGGTTTTTGAGAAAAAGCTTGAAAAGGGTTTCTTTGAAAAAAAAATTAACACACAGTAAGAACACAGAAAAATGTTGAAGATTTGTATGTGACGGTAAAAAAGAATGAATGATGTTTAAGGCGTTTAAATAGGTTTCAAAAAATGTTTTGAAAACATAAACGTTTTAAGAGAGAGAATTAAATCATGATTACTCGCATTTAATGTTGGCTGATTTTGGGGGATTTAGAAAGATATTTGTAACGGTTACCCATGACATGTGTCTCAATGCATCCAATCAGCGCTTTGCCTTCTCAGAAGCGTGCACGCATGTTCTGCCTCAGGAATTAGCTGATGACTGGATGACACTTGTTTGATTTAGTGAACAACACATCTATCCTTGAAATGAAATGCTCAGATCTTTATGGATAGAATCTGGTACAATCTGCATGTCTAAATTTCTGAGAGAAGATTGATCAGAAGTTCACAGTAAAATAAAACAAATTCTGAAGGTTAATATATAAAATTAAAACATTTTCACTCTGGGCAGAGCTTCATGCTGAGATGATTCAGAATGAAGTTGAACCTATCTTCAGAAAGTGGTTTTGTGAAAATATCAGCCCATTGATGGTCTATATCAATAAATTTTAAGTTTAAGATGCCTTTATGAATATAGTCCCTAATGAAATGATGTTTTATTTCTATATGCTTAGCCCTAGAATGCAAAATTGGATTTTTACTTAAGCAAATGGCAGAAGTGTTGTCACAGAGTATAGGAATGTTACTCTCAAATATCTGGAAGTCTTCAAGCTAACTTTTCCTCCAGAGCATTTGTGTGCTGCATCCTGCTGCTGCTATATATTCAGCTTCTGCTGTTGATAGCGCAATTGTGGATTGCCTTTTTCTGGACCAAGAGATCAGATTTTCTCCCAGAAACTGGCAGCTTCCAGAAGTACTTTTACGCTCTACTCTGTCTCCAGTAAAGTCAGCATCACAGTAACCTACTAAGCTGTAATCACTAGATTTTCTATAAAATAAACCCAAATTAGTAGTACCTTTCAGATACTTGAAAATCTGCTTAATAGCTGTTAAGTGAGATTCTCTAGGATCTGATTGGAATCTTGCACAAATACATACACTGAATAAAATATTAGGCCTTGAAGCCGTCAGATAAAGAAGAGAATCAATCATACCTCTGTAGACCTTCTGTTCTACCTTTTTGCTTACCTCTTCTCTTTCCAGAATGCACGTGGGATGCATTGGAATCTTTGATGACTTACATTCTGAGAGATCAAATATCTTCAGAAGTTCTCTGATATATTTGCTCTGATGAATGTAAGTTCCCTCTGGAGTTTGATTGATCTGAATTCCCAGAAAGAATTTCAGTTCCCCCATGAGGCTCATCTCAAAGTCTGCCTGCATACACTTAGCAAATTTTCTTCCAAGAGAAGGATTAGTAGATCCAAATATAATATCATCAACATAAATCTGACACACTAAGATGTCATTCTTAACTGTCTTAAAGAATAAGGTTGTGTCCACTTTCCCTCCGGTGAATTCCTTTTCTAACAGAAAGTTACTTAGTCTTTCATACCAAGCTCTGGGAGCTTGTTTCAGACCATACAGTGACTTCTTTAGTTTGAAAACATACTCTGGATTTTTTGTACTTTCAAATCCAGGGGGTTGGTGCACATAAACCTCTTCTTCTATATAGCCATTTAAGAATGCACTCTTGACATCCATCTGATATAGAGTGATGCCTTTATTAACAGCAAAAGAAATTAAAAGTCTGATAGATTCTAACCTGGCGACTGGAGCAAAGGTTTCTGTATAGTTTATTCCCTCTTGCTGACTATAACCTTGTGCTACTAGTCGTGCCTTGTTTCTGATGACTTCACCTTGTTCGTTCAGTTTGTTTCTGAACACCCATTTTGTTCCAATGACGTTGAATCCTTTTGGTCTGGGAACTAGATCCCACACGTCATTTCTGGTGAATTGATTCAGCTCTTCTTACATTGCTAGAATCCAGTCGTTGTCCAGAAGTGCTTCATCAATTGAAGAAGGTTCAATCAGAGAAACAAGTCCCATGAGGGATTCTACAGAGTTTCTGAAGCTGGCTCTTGTTCTGATTGGATCTTCCTTTCTTCCTAAGATTATTTCTTCTGGGTGATCCATGCTGCTTCTGGATAGTCTTTTCTGAGGTTGATCAACAGATGTTGCTGGATTGCTCGCAGTGCCTCTTTCTGATGTTGAAGGAGTGTATTTGTTGAGAGCTTCTGATGACTTGTCTTCAGAACTTGTGAATTCAACTTCCATACCTGCAAAGACTTCATTCTGCTTTGACTTTTCAGAGTCAAGCTTATCATCAAAACGAACACTGATTGATTCTTCCACAATTTGTGTTTCTGTATTGTATACTCTGTACCCTCTTGAGCGTTCAGAGTATCCTAACATAACACACTTCTGTGCTTTAGAGTCAAACATGTTCAAATAATTTTTTGTGTTTAACATAAAACAAGTACATCCAAATGGATGAAAATATGAAATGTTGGGCTTTCTGTTCTTCCACAATTCATATGGAGTCTTTTCCAGAATAGGTCTTATGGAGATTCTATTCTGAATGTAGCACGCTGTGTTTATTGCCTCTGCCCAGAAGATCTTAGCAACATTTGTCTCATTGATCATGGTTCTGGCCATTTCTTGCAATGTTCTATTCTTTCGTTCTACAACTCCATTTTGCTGGGGAGTTCTAGGACAAGAGAAATCATGCAGAATGCCTCTGTCATTAAAGAATGACTCAAAATCTTTGTTTTCAAATTCTCCACCATGATCACTTCTGACTTTAACGATTCTAAGATCCTTTTCATTCTGAACTTGGTTACAGAAGGTGACAAACACAGAGTGTGACTCGTCCTTGTGTCTTAAGAACTTTACCCATGTCCATCTGCTATAGTCATCTACGATTACTAACCCGTACTTCTTGCCACTGACTGAAGCAGTTTTAACTGGTCCAAATAAGTCAATGTGCAGAAGTTCTAATGGCTTAGAGGTGGAAACAACGTTTTTAGATTTGAAAGCAGGTTTTGCAAACTTGCCTTTCTGACATGCTTCACACAGAGCATCTGAATTGAACTTCAGATTAGGAAGTCCTCTGACCAGATTGAGTTTATTAATATGAGATATTCTTCTCATACTAACATGCCCCAATCTTCTATGCCAGATCCATTGCTCGTTGTTAACAGACAGAAGACACTTTACATTCTGACTTTTCAGTTCAGAAAGTTTGATTTTATAAATGTTGTTTTTCCTCTTTCCATTAAATAGGATAGTCCCATCTTTCTGACTAACAGCTTTACATGATTTTTGATTAAAGATTATATCATAACCGTTATCACTTAATTGACTTATGTATAACAGATTATGCATTAATCCATCTACTAATAGAACATTATTTATAGAGGGAAGATTTCCATTACCTACTATTCCAGAGCCAATGATCTTTCCCCTCTGATTGCCTCTAAAGCCTACGTGGCCTCCAGGCTTAAGTTCCAGGCTTTGGAACATATGCCTTCTTCTCGTCATGTGTCGTGAGCAGCCATAGTCTAGGTACCATGACTAGTGTTTCTGATTTACTACTAAAGATATCTGCAACATGTATTATTTTATCCTTAGGTACCCATATTTTCTTAGGTCCTAATTTGTTAGTTTTACCAAATCTCTGGTTGAATTTTGGTTTCACAGAATAATTACTACTAGTATATTTAATGTCATGTGTGTGACCATACACGAAGTGTGAATTCAGAGGAGTGCGTTTAATAATTAGATCCATGGCATTCTTTGGTGTAGGTACCTTACCTTGGTATCCTATTCCCTTTCTGCCGTTTCTGCTAACTCCATAGATCATTGAAGCCATTTTGCTTCTATCTATGCTTTTAGCAAGGAACTTCTGAAAGCTGTGATCATACTCCTTGATGATCTCATCAGCGCTGCTGGGAGTTTCAGAAATTGTTTCCTTCTGAGAGTTTTGTAAAAGATTTTCTAATTTTGAAATTTTATTTTTCAACTCAGAATTTTCCAATTTAAGACTCTCAGTTTTATCAGAGTCTGAATCAAGATTCCTTTTCAGATTTCTGAATTTAACTCTGATCTGCTGATATCTTTCCATAATTTCGTTAAGGCTTTCAGCAAGTTCAGGCTTAGTAAAATTAATTGCAAAGTCATGGAATACCTCTTCGGTGTCTGATTCAGAGTCTGATTCAGCAGCTTCACTGTCTTCTGATATGTTAGCCATGAGAGCTATGTTTTCTCTCTCATCATCTGATTTTGAGTCAGCTTCAGACGAGTCAGAGTCATCCTATGTAGCCATGAGACTCTTCTTCTTTTCCCTTCCAAACTTCTTTTTGGGCTTTTCCCTCTGAAGCTTTGGACAATCACTCTTGTAGTGTCCTTGCTCGTTGCATTCATAGCAGATGATGTCCTTGGTGTTTGGCTTTCTGCTTCCTAAAGAGCCTTCAGATTTTCTTTATCCAGAGGAGGAGTCTGACCTTCTGTATCTGGAGGAGGACTCATTCTGATCAGATCTTCTGGTATTCCTGAACTTTCTTTGCCTCTGCTTCCATAGTTGATTCACTCTTCTGGAGAGGAGGGAAAGTTCGTCTTCTTCTGATGAGGACCCATCAAAAGTTTCTTCAACAGCCTGCAAAACTTTAGAGTCAGATTTTCTATTAGATTTTAAGGCTAAAGGCTTACCTTGCTTCTGAGGTTCATCAGCTTCTAGCTCTATCTCGTGACTTCTGAGGGAACTGATGAGTTCCTCCAGAGAGATTTTGTTGAGATCTTTAGCTAGCTTCAGCGCTGTAACCATTGGCCTCCACTGTTTTGGCAAGCTTCTGATGATCTTCTTGACATGATCAGCAGTAGAATACCCTTTGTCCAGAACTTTGACACCAGAATTTGAAATCTTGAGAACATCGTTTCAATTGATTCACTTTCTTCCATTTTGAATGCCTCATACTTCTGAATGAGCGCAAGAGCTTTAGTTTCTTTGACCTGAATGTTGCCTTCATGCGTCATTCTGAGAGAGTCAAACATACTCTTTACAGTGTCTCTGTTAGATATCTTTTCATATTCAGTGTAAGAGATGGCGCTGAGAAGAATAGTTCTGGCCTTGTGGTGATTTTTGAAGTCACTCTTTTGTTGATCAGACATTGCCTTCCTGTCAATCTTCTGACCACTTGCATTCACTGGGTGCGTGTATCCATCTGTCACCATTTCCCACAGATCAGCATCATGTGCCAGAAAGAAGCTTTCTATTCTGTCTTTCCAGTAATCAAAATTCTCTCCATCAAAGACTGGAGGTTTGCCGCTGAATCTGTCTCTATCTTCATTGTTGTCATTGCTGGTGTGTTGATATGTTCCTACCATGGTGTTTTTCTGACACTGGATCTTGTACTGACACGGTTAAGTGTTTTAGCTCAGAACCAGGCGCTCTGATGCCAATTGAAGAAGTGAAAAACACAAGAAGGGGGGTTGAATTGTAAAACTTGAAATCAAATGCAGACAACACGTTATTTTTATCCTGGTTCGTTTGATCTCAAACTACTCCAGTCCACCCGTCAAGGTGATTTCGCCTCTCTCCAACGAGGTCTTAATCCACTATGTTCAACTGAATATTACAACTGCTTTAACAACTGCTAAAGCCTTCTTGAGTCTAAACCACAGATCGGTTTCTCAAGGAAATTCTTTCTTACAGATAAATGAATACTATGTGTTGAATGTTTTCTACAAAAAACTTTATATCACAACTGTGATAATACACAAATTAAGCTTATGTGAAACTAGGATGCTATAACTATAGAGTAAGCAATTTGAGATATATAGCAAGCTGTATGAGTGAGGATGAAGATGATTTGCTTTATGCGTGTAAAGAGTTGTAGAGCATTAGCCAATTCATTTCTCACTGACTTGTTTATATATCCTTGGAAAGGATACGTTGTAGTCAATTATTCCATTTCAATGCCCATTACGTTCTTTCCATATTGAGAAGATCTTTGTCTTGGAATACAGCCGTTGGTAATAAAGTGTCTTGAATGCACAATACCGTTGTCAATTAAGCGTGTTGATTGGCTTTGGCTTATTCTGACGCTTCTAGGTGCTGATGATATTGTTTTGGTCTTGATCAGAGTTTAGAGTATGTTACGCGCAAATCTGTTCATCAAGCTTCAGCGTAAGCACATGCTTTGATCTTCTGATGCTGGCATATGATATTTCATCTTCTGATGCTGATGTTGACATTCTTATGCTGATATCCATCAGAGTTTCTGTAAATGCACAATATAATTTTTAGGTAGCATATATGTCTCATATGAATTATACAATTTATTTAATCTAGCATTTTGTTATCATCAAAACTTTAACTTAGGGTAGTAGATTCAAACTTTGTTCTAACAATTAACACGGTCCTACTAAAATACTTCCACTAAATCATTCTACTGATAAGCCTTATTAATAGTTTTCTGCTAAATTAATGAAGCTATTATTTTCCCGCTACTTAAATTATCTCTACTGCTATTTTATTTTATACAAGTTTTTCTATTGTTTTATGCTATTATTAACTTGCTGCTAACATTTACTAACCCTGTTACTTATTAATCTTACCTTCTATATTTATGCTAATCTACCAATTGCTCACTTCTGTTACTAATAAATAACCGCCGCTGTCATTCATTCCTTTCCAACCCTACTACATACATTTTTGTAATAAAATACTAAGGTAACAATCAAACAAAACAGACACATAAAACAATTAAAAGGAGACACTGGCTGATGGGTTCATGCCCCTCAGCATGTAAACCGTGCCCCTCGGCACAAAACATGGTGCCGGTCGACACCCTTCACCACCATAGCATGCCGCTCGGCACACCGTCCATAATTCCTCCCAGTTATGTAACTTCCCTGCGATTAACAGTTCCTTCCCTTCCCATGATCTCAGACCAACACTACATGTATTCACAACAACATAACAATTGTAGCCACATCAACACATGATAATTTCAAAACTCAATTCATTGATTGAATCACTGCAACATTAGCATAATTATCACAGATACCAAACAATAAATTGTTCATATAACAATCACACACATCAACAATTCTACACAACCCAATTCCTACGTAACATGCACCGTAATTCCCATTATAGAATTAGAACCCCACTCTTATCTTGGATTGATGGTCGCTCTATAATTTTCTGATCAAACCTAGCCTTGTGCCTCTTCTCCTTATCTCTGTAACTTCTCACGTATAACACTTTCTCTACTCTTTCTCTTAACGCTTTTTAATTAACCTAATTTCTATTATTTAACTAAACTCAATAATATTATTATTTCTATTAGGCCTAATATTCACACCTCCTTAATACTACGTCTATTACCAGAACAAGCTCAACAACTAATACTATTAATATTCTATAATTCTAATATTATTACTAATATTATTAATCAACTAATTTAACCGACTAATAACAACACCACAACTTATTTCAATAACTCACAACATAACCCAACATGTCAACAATTTCAACAAATAATTCACAATTAATAAAAAACTTAATTAAATAATTAATTAAATAAACGAGTGTTATACCTCTCGATTTTATTTAATAACCGAGGTAATAAGGTATGTTTTTATCTCAGTTTTAATTAATAACTGATGGGGTAAATCTTATTTATTTCTATATATAATTTGTTAATATATTTCATTTTAAATGACCTGTATCAAAATCACTGGCATGCATCAAATTTACATTATTTTATATCTTATTTTCACTGACCTTTATCATTTTTTACACAAAAACAATTAAGTATGTGACAAAATAAGAATCATATCATTTTAAATTTTGTAAACCCTGAATACAAAACCTCTCTATATAAAAATTTACATTGTTTTCAAAACTAAATGTACAAATTTACATTGTTCTCATCAAGACAGAATATAAAACCTCTGTATATATACAAACTAAACTTATAACAACCAATAAAAACTATTGCTGTTGAGATTCAAAACAAGATAACAAGACACCGAACCAACATTCACAGATGTCGTCTATATCTTCTTTTGAGTATGGTGTTATATCATTAAACTCCTATAATTAGAACAAAACTTGAATTATGATAAGATAACAACAACAACAACATTAACTTAAGAAATATACATTTGTATATAAGGATTAAGCTATTACCTCTTGCTTCATCCATCCATTTGTAATGCCTTCAGAGACAATATGGAGCATAAATCTCATAACATAGTATCCACAAGAATGACTGTCGGGTTATTTTTGCCACTACAAATAATTTTCATATATTTATATCACTAATACACAAATAATATAAGTAATATACTCACACTTGGCAAATAAAAGTTTGACTTTCTACCAAGTACATTATGTTTAAATGTATTTTATCCCTCCATCGCTTTACACTTATCGATTAAAATTAAACAGAAACAAAAAATATTCAAATCTAAAGATAAAATTTGAGTATTAAAAATAATATCACTTACGCATTCAAAGCATTAGCCATAACTTCATGAAGTTTAGAGTACAACGAGAAAAACAAATATATAGAATTTTACCTCAGATATATAATAACAAGTTATCAATGTTTACTGCATAAATGTTCAAAATAATTAATAATATGTATAGAATTGATTTATAGATAAAAACACAAATCAATATATACTTATTTGCGGTAAAACAAGGCTAAATAACATTCTTTTTTCTCTTTTAACTCGTCTTGTAAGTAAACCAAGATATGGTTTCCTGTCAAACCACAATGCAAACCAATGTGCGATGGATCTAAGAAACAATACTTTCTTATATTTCTTTCAACACATAACTCATGCAAGAACCTGCAAGAGTCAAATCTTTATGTTAATACAAGAACTTATGAATATAAATAGAAATAAACATAAAATTTATACCTACGAGCACCAAATTCGTAATACATAATTGTCTACATACTTATCTCCCTTAGAAAATTCCATAATAGAAATATTAGAAAGTACGAATAACTGATCTAGATCATGACTTAGTTTAATACCCAAGTATGTGTCTAGAATACTATATAATTTCATTGACAATATCTTAATGTTATATATGTTTTGGTGGTGCGGTTTTAATACTGCTCTGGATGGTAGAATAACTTTCTTTCGTTTTTGTACGACCCATAAATTTCTCAACTACACTCTTATAAATTTCCAATTGATTTGAATTTGTGTGGTTGAGTAGACCCAACTAATTCGATTTCTACATCATAAAAACAATAGAAATACAATACAAAATTAAAATACTCAAAAAATAATAAGAACAACATACAACATAATTTTTTAACCTTATACTTATACCTCAAGCATCGCAGATACACTTCTCAGACATCTTCTCAAGCTTCTCCTCATTCAATTTCTTTCGCTCCTCCTCAAACATCCTCTCTCGCTCCTCTTTCTCCTTATAGACAATCTCCTGCACCTTCTGCAATGAACTCTTCTCCTCCTCCTCCAACATCCTCTTCCGCTCCTTCATTTGTCTCTCCCTCTCCTCCTCTAACATCCTCTCCCACTCCTCCATCCACTTCCCCCTTCCCCCAAACTTAACATAACCGATATCGTCAACCTCTCTCTTATGATTTACTTGTCTATGTGATTTAGGTGGTCCAAAAAATAACTTAAAGGCAACGCTTCTTCCAAGAACACAGACACGTCCATGATGCTTCTTGGTTCCAATTGCTTCTGCTAGTTCCATGGTTTTATGATTGGTTAAATTTTGGTAAACCATGGTTTTATACTGATGTTGTGCAAGATATTGTAACATCTTCATCAACTGTCATGATAGTTCAGCTGTTATGTGTTTCAACAAGATATCGAAGACATATGTCATGACATCCTGGTTTATGCATAATAGACACTGTTATTAGTTATCTCTTGACATATTTGTTTTGATTTGATGAGATCCTTTTGGATATACCTAATCATTATGCGCATGTCAAGGAGATTATTTAGGAACAAATCACATATTTAATTGGATTTCTTAAAAAGGAGCTTGGAGACTTTTTAGGAAGATTTAAAAAGATTTGTTCATATTTTTATGAGAAGATCTTGCAGCTGTTTTTGAACGTGAAGATTGGATCTATTTGAAGAGTACAAGCCCATACTACAAGATTATATAAATAAGGACTTGCTAGACCTAAAATAATAAGCATTCACATAGAAGAAATAGTGTGTGCAACATAAGGTTTAGGTTTTGGGAGTCTTTTAGGTTTTTAATGTTCATATTCTTTGTATGTTACTCATGTGTCTTTGATGCATTGAGTTGAATATTTTTTGCTTGTTTATCAAGCTATTGTTCTCACCCATGAGCTTTTAAGCAAAGGGTTTAGTATTTTTCTTAGTTAAGAGTCTTAACTAAGTATTGTGGATTGGAAGTGTAATATTCTATTTTGATAGTAGTTACTGGGATTGTAACTAGTTTGTTTATCACCGCGGTGATTGGAAGTGAGAGATTCTCATATCTAGGAGGTTCTTAGGTAGAAGTTGCATGGGGTAGTGTGATGACACCAAATTACATAGTTATTTGACTCGATTTATGCATGTTTATTGTCACGTTGTTTTACATTTCCATTATTATACTGTTATTTTGACTATGTTTTAGATAATTGACCATTTGGGAGTCGTACGCGAAGAAACAAATCAAAATGGAGGGAAAACAGAAGAATTAGGGAAAATGCACTCAAGACGATCACCATGGCATTCACCACAGGGGTGGCCATGAGTGGCCCATGTATCAATAGTCAAAAGACCAAGTCTTAGCCGCCTTTTCTGAGCAGTAGAAATGTTCAAGACTAAGCCATTGGATTGACTAGACTTTATACAAATCAAAATAAAAATCGCCACGCGCTTTATTGTTTCTAAGGGAATGGGTAAAGAGCGAATAACCCAAAAAGAGGGGGAAAGATTCAAGGTAAGGGGGTTGGTTATGCAAAGGGAAGGTATTAGCACCCTAAACATCTACGGTACTCCGTAGGAGCCTATTTGTAAAATCTGTATATTTTGGCTATACAAAAATGTTGTATATATAAAAAAATGGATGGTGGAGGTGAGAAAAGAAATAAATTCTTTTATAATTTTTGCATCCGCCGCGGTTGCGAACCTTTAATGCCTACGTACCACCTTTTCGTGCAATAGGAGATCAGGGTACGCGTAGTTCCTCTTTTAAAAATTTAAAACACAACTGCGTTGATTAATTTTATGAGATGAAACATCATTGTCATTGTCCGTATGGAAAACATACCTACTACCCACAATCATGAGAAAAGAGAATTTTCATCATCTCAAAGTGGAGGATATGGCTTGGACTTTAAAAAAAATCAACAATGCCTCACTCAACACCCAAGTGGAAAATATATCTCTTTACTACATATTGTAGAAGTATAGTTGTTTGCATCACTACAAGGATTGACAAGAGTTCGACCTTTTTTTGAGAAAAGTTTTTAAAATAAAAGAGCCAATGTGGCAAAATGGTTTGAAATAAGATTGATTGACTTTTAGTCTTCTCACAAAAATGTCAAGGCATTATTAAGTTGATTGGAGTTTATTTATGAAAAATGTTTTGAAAGTGCATGGACATAAGTCCAAGTTTATTATGAAAGTGGTTCAAGTTCAAAAACAATAAGATTTTTCAAAAAGGGAAAGAAGATTTGTGAAATTAAAGAAGATGGGAGGAGAAGAAGGGACTATCCTAAAGCATAAGGTAAAAGTTAGGGATAAGAACCATCTAACCAACAAGAAACCAATACTTGACATTATGAGCCAAGATAGAATTCCCATTCCTTGGATTGAAACAAATCAAGCAAATAAATGCTAGACCTCTTGAGAGAACCAAAATTCAAGTGTATTAAGTCTTCACAAAAAATTGTATAGAGTAACGGCTGTATACGGGTGAATTCCAGATTACAAACAAAGGGTGTAATCACAAAAACCTGCACACAAAAACAAACAAGCAACCCAATGTCTTGAGGTAAACCTCAAGAACTCCAGACAAAATAATAGGATAAGATCTCCAAGATAGGTCAAGGTTTCTAATCCTAAGTCCAAGAAAAGTCCCATGCTCCATAATTCCAAGGATAGTAACCAAATAGTCCAATCACCATTAAAGATTCTTTAGGGTTTATGTTGATTATTAAGTATCTTAAGAAAGGAAAAGAAAATCTCAAGTGAGCAAAATAAAAATGGCAAGAAAATAAATTCTCAAATGAGCAAAGATTAAAATGGCATGAAACGTAAATGCTAAAAGTAAATTGTACATAAAGCATAAAAATAAATAAAAGTATAAGGTAAACAAGTCAATAATTAGTGGTTAGTTAGATGACCATCTTGAAGCTTGAATTTGGAACTCATTAGAGGATTGGTAGAACCAAAGCCTCCACACAACAAGTTGCATTTGCTTTTTGTCAAGTATATCATCCATTTGGAATTCTCATAAGTACCATTTAATGATCAACGATGTTTAAGTGATCCGCGTTGACCAAAAGTGTTGTAGATCCATTAGAGGATTGGTAGAACCAAAGCCTCCACATAATGAATCTTAAGGTTATTGGATCAAAGAGATCAAATTAACATACTTGGGCTTGCAATCATAAGTTTGGGCCACGAATGATCATTTATTCGAATCGGGACAAAATTTAGCACTATGTTAAGCAATCGTAAGTGGACTTATATAAAAGTCGCACCTATTTAGAGGCCGGTCAATAGCAATATATGCACCATTTGTTTTGAGACATGATATAGAGATCATGCTCCAACAACATCTAGTTCAATAAGAAAGGGATGAGATGAAGAGGGATGGGAAAAATATACAAACCACATTTGAATTAAATTTTAATCAAACTATTATTAAAAGCATTCATCCATTTTTGTGGAGTTAAACTCAACATCATGGATCCAATGATGTTAATAAAGTTCATGATCCAAAATCAAACCCAAGATCAGCCAGAAAATAACCACAAAATAATATCACATTTAATATACACAAAAAGGATTTTTAAAAATGTTTTAAAAATAGAAAATAATTATAAAAATATCAACTATGTTCAAATTAATCAAGAAATGAAAAGTAAGACCATAGAAAAATCATAAAAAAGGCCCAAGTAATTTTACAATTTTTTTGGTAATTTTTTAAAGTCAGAAACTATTTTTAAATTTAAAATAAATGGCTAAAAAAATGGTAAAAAATAGTAAAGTCAGAAACAAAAATAAAATGAGGTCACCAATATTTGTCACAATATCATTGGATCATTCCATAATTTTTTCAGAATTTAAAAATGTATAAAAGTATTTTTAAGCATTTAAAACAAATCAAATAAGTGTAGAATTTGTAAAAAAAATACCAAAACACAAAATTAAATTGTGAAAAAATAAAAATCAGAAAGAGAATAATCAAAAATATTTTTCATAATTTTTTCAGATTTTTTTGACTAAAAATGAATTTTCTATAATTTTTTGAAATTTAAAACAATTAAAATATAAAAATCAGAAAAAGAAAATAAAATTAAAATATGTGGACCATTGGATGAAAGTCCAATTGCGTTAATAATAAAATCCAAGGGATCTGGTGCGCTGTGCATATCATGGTCATTCGTGAATATTGTACATAATCATTAATTAAATCAGAATTTGAAAAATACAGATGGCGTGCCTTCATTGGTTAGAAGATGACACGTTGGTCATCTTCAACCTCCATCCATCATGAATTGCAGGTCTCTCAAACTGTAAAATCAGAATCTCAGACCTATGCCATTCGCTTCGTCTCTTCAAGACGAAGACAACCACACCCTCACGCCAAATTTATATAAACTGTAGCTCAAGTAATTTGGAAGGAAAGTTTTGAAAAGGGATTTGAAATTTCATGGTCAAAACGTGTTTCCAGTAAAAGGTAAGTGTTGTGACTAGAACCCGGGCAATGAGAGCAACACAATGATATCAGAGTTTTGAAGAATTGATGAAGGAATCTACCTATTAAAGTTGAGTTGTAGAGTTCTGAAACTGGACTCCTATGGAGCAGTATAGGGCACGATTCTTGAATGTAATTATATGGTTAACTTTAGGGAAGATCAAGGAAGGTGAATTGATGGAAAAATTGGATTGAAAAAGGGTCGAGAATGGATTTTGAAGTTACAGAAAATTAAGTTATAGAGCAAGTTTGGCAGGGTGATTCTGGCTATCCAAGCTTGGGAAATTGAATGGGATATTTTATGTATTTATAGGAGAAGCAAATGGGATCAAAAGGAAGAGTGAATGATGCGTTTTGGAGGGAAATCATGCACACCTGATGCACGAGTGAAGTGTGATACAAACTTCATCAAAACTCAACCAATTCTTGTGTTTTGATGCGCTAAACAAATCTGGAACTTCACTAAACATGTTTAGAGGCAAAAACGCATGGAAAACTTGTGATTAGAGGCCACATTATGGATTTCAAAATTCTGACTTGGTGAGAAATTCAATTTCAAAGTGCCAACTTCTGACCAATGGCATTTTCAACTCAAGGGGTCTTAGGGCATGATTCTTGATGCTTTAGAAAGACGAGGTTACAAGCTTTGCAATGGAAAAAGAATGGAGTTAAATGGATGCTTGATATGAAAGTTGCATTGAGTCAAAGTTGAAGAAAAAGGGTTGACTTTCCATACTTAGAAATATTTCACATTCTTCTTCAAAAATGACCTATAATGTCTTGCATCCAAACATGGTCTTCCACTTGGAATTTGCTCTTGACCAAAAAAGATGGCATGAATTAGACCTCTTGAATGAAACTTTGAAACTTGAATCATTCAAAATCTCCAAAATTTGTGCAAGTTATGACTTGTTGAAGTTGGCAAAAAATCATGAAATGACCTATAATCTTTTGCATCTTTAAGGCAACTTCCATCCATTTTCCCACTTTGCACATAAAAGAAGGCATACAGTTCACATCTTCAAGATCATTATGGAAAAGAGTATGGACTCAAGGTTATAAAAATTAACCAAGTTAGAACCATTTGAAGTCACTCATGTAAAATTGTGGATTCATCTGGATGACTTGTAATCTTTCTTCTTCACCAAGTTCCTTCCACATGAAAAATCCTTGGAACTTTTGAAGTGATTTGTTGATAACCCTTTGAAGAGGAGGATATTTTTGGAATCACTTAAAAATACCAAAAGGTGAGCAAGATGTACTCCTTTGAAGTTCAAAACCCTAGCTCCTAGATCAAGAAAGTGCTTTGAGGAACTTTGACAAGTTTGAACAAACTTCTTGTACCAATATTCTTGCTTTATGAATAGAAGTTTTTGAGGATGATAATGAGGACTCATAGCCACCAAAACCACTTTTATATCTTGAAATATGATAGAAATATGCTCTTGTGACCAATAGGAACAAGGCCTTGTCCAAACATGACAACTTCTCCAATCAACCCCTTGTACTTTTGAGTCAAATCTAATAACCTCGAAATGTGATGAACCAAAGCAACCTTGCCATGCCAATTCTCCCAAAACCAATCCAATGGTGAGGTTTGAACTTCTCAAGCTATATTTACTAGGGCATGGAAATAAACTCATGAACCCATGGGGTAGCTTGTTAAATCTCATTGCCTTCACCTACATGGATAACAAGCAAGACAAACAAACATTGCATTTTATTAGTTAAATGAAGAAAACAAAACAATATTCATGATCACAAAAGGAACATAAGTCAAGGTGCTTGGTAATCCCTCAAAAAGGGCAAGACTAAATGTAGGGAGGGGAACCAATAATCCTAGTGTGATCTTGTTGTGAGTGAATCAACATGGTATGATGAAGGGATCTTAAGGGCAAAAATTGGGGTACAACAACTCTGATACCAACTTGTAACACCCCAATTCTACCCGACAATTATTATAAAAATCAGAGTTATAAAAATTTAACAACTAAATCTGGATGCTGCAATTTCAACTTAAAACAACAGAATTCATTACAGATGCATAACACATTAAACTTGGATGAACCAACAACAACATAAATTAATGTTTTAAAATTAACAACTTTCAACTACGCAGCAGAATCAAATATTCAACTTAAAAGAATATATCATCTCCGTCCAACTGAAACAACTTCAAATAAAAAGTATTTAACGAACAACAACTTAAAGTTCAATTAACTGAAAAAAATCGACAATAAAATAGCAAACGCTCATCCCCCCGAGTGTTACGTATCAGAGCAATGACACTGACTCGAACTACTGAAGGTAAATCACCTTCACTCTGGATTACCTGCACGTTACCAACATCAGGGTAACATTCAAGCGTAAGGGGTGAGATATCTAACAATATAATTGAACGTATGATAAACATTATATTAGAATCAGTTCATGCAAAATCACCGCCCCACAACTTATAAATAACAACAATTACGACAAAATATCAACAAAACATAACGATTAATTCATCAACACGACAACTCAAATATGCAACATGGAATGCAACTCATTTTTATGCACATACATGTGGTACCAATGGAGCAGATCTCCCAACTTAATAACTTGCCAATTAATAGAGGCATCAGCAAGGCATAAGCCTTCAACTTTATATTTGCCAGTCCAAGCCAACTTAACGAGCATCAGTTCTAACATGATATACCATGTATGTGACCACTTAATGAAACATAACAAAAATAACAGCAGCATATAACAACATTGGCATAAGCGTACAACTTATTAATTGCCAATCAATAGAGGCAACACAACAAAATTCACCACCTGCAACTTCAACAATTAATAACAATAACACAACAACTTACACATGCCACTACTGTTATTAACAAGTCCTACTAAAATACTTCCACTAAATCATTCTGCCGATAAGCCTTATTAATAGTTTTATGCTAAATTAATGAAGCTATTATTTTCCTGCTACTTAAATTATCTCTACTGCTATTTTATTTTGTACAAGTTTTTCTATTGTTTTATGCTATTATTAACTTGCTGCTAACATTTACTAACCCTGTTACTTAATAATCTTACCTGCTATATTTATGCTAATCTACCAATTGCTCACTTCTGTTACTAATAAATAACCGCCGTTGTCATTCATTCCTTTCCAACCCTACTACATACATTTTTGTAATAAAATACTAAGGTAACAGTCAAACAAAACAGACACATAAAACAATTAAAAGGATACACTGGCTGATGGGTTCATTCCCCTCGACACAAAACATGGAACCAGTCGGCACCCATCACCACCATAGCATGCCCCTCGGCACACCGTCCATAATTCCTCCCATTTCTGTAACTTCCCTGCGATTAATGTAACGCCCGTAATTTAATTAAGTATTTAATTAAATTATTTTTGGAATATTTAAGAAGTTGTATTATAATTAATTGGATTTATTTTATTAAGTAGAGAAATAATATTAGAGATATAATATTATGTGGTGAAATAATATTAGAAGTGTAATATTATTTAATGTGGGCTTATTTTGGGAGGATAAAAGTAATAAGGGGGTGTGTTGGTTTTAAGCCCAATAAGGAATAATAGAATAATAGGGTTATTTTATTATTTGTTAGAAGGAATAGAAAGAAATAAGCAGTAGAAAGAAATAAGGATTTGGAAGAGAACGTGCAAGCTGCTAGAGAAAGTGGAAAACGGCAAGAACGAGAATTCAACCGAAAATTGTAGAGCGACCTTCAATCCATGGTAAGGGTGGGGTTCTAACTCTATAATTGGGCTTATGATGATTGGTATGTGGGATTAGTGGTGATTGTTGTTTTGTTCCTGAATTGAGAATATATGATTGATGTATGATGAGGATTGATGAATTTTGATGAATATTGATGCCTTGATGCTGTTAAAATGCTGTAAGATTATAGGGTAATTATGGGTGATGAATTGTCATGAATGTATTAAGTTTTAGGGCTTTAAGCGTGAATCCCATGGTGAGATGTAGGGAAGAAACGTTGAATATAGCAGTAATGAAAACACAGAATTATGCTAGAATGATATCAGGCGCCACTGTATTAGAACTAATGAATTATTTTGGAGAATAGAATTTGTTAATACTATTCTTATTTAGATTGATATCAGGTGAAGAATTAGAACAATAGGATGAATAGAAAATAACAGTTCTGAAATTAGACGTAAGTTGTTAGAAGTTGCGTTGAATCATTAGGAAGTAGCAGTTCTGACATTAGAAGTATGTTGAAGAGAGTTGCGTCAGATTAGTGCAAGATAGAAGTTCTGATGTTATACGCATGTTAGTTAGAAGTTGCATTGCACTATTAAAGAATAGAGGTTCTGGTAGTAGAAGTTGTATTAACCAAAAGATGTGTCTGGTCAGAAGTTGTATTAATCAGAAGATGTGGCTAGTCAGAATTTGTATTAGTCAGAAGATGGGGTTAGTCAGAAGATGTGATGATCACAAGTTGTATCTGGTCAGAAGATGGGGTTAGTCAGAAGATGTGATGATCAGAAGTTGCATCTGATCAGAGGTTGCATTTGATCAGAGGTTGCATTAGTCAGAAGTTATAATAGTCAGAAGATCGTGTCGCCTAAAGGTTGCGTCATCAGAAGTTGTGTATTTAGAAATAGCGTTGGTTAGAGGTTGCATGGTCAGAAGTTGGATGGCCTTTTCGTTGTTTTATGCAGAGCGATGAACGTTAGATGCTTAGAAGCTGTTGTTTGAACTATAACAGTAGGATAGTGTCGGTCTTGACGTTAGAGTTACAGAATGACAGTGTTGATTGACTGTGGTAATTAAAATACTGTTGAGTTATTAATGAGAAGCTATTAATAATATTGTGTGTATGATTTATAATAAATAAAGGATGTTTGATAAATTATTTTTATGTTTTGAGATGATAATTTGAGATGTCTTTGAGATGATGTTTTGAGATGATAATTTGAGATGTTTTGAGATGATAATTTGAGATGTTTTGAGATGTTAAATTAAGATGTTTTGAGATGATTTGAGATGTTGTTAACTTGGGTGTTATTATTACATTCATGGTTGTGTCGCATGTATTGCATTTTTTGAGATGGAGCTTATGCTCGTTGAGATGGCCTGGATTGGCAAATTTTGAAATGAAGGCTATGCCTTGTTGATGCCTTTATTAATTGGAAAATTTTTGAGATGGGAGTTCTGCTCCAATGGTACCACATGCATTTTCATAGTATTGAGTTGCATTATATGATTTCATAAAGAAGTGTATTTTTGATGTTGATGAATGTATATTATTATTGAGATTTTCGTTGATTATGAGATGAGAAGCGGTGATGTTGTTGATCTAATTTTATATATTAATTATCATACACTTTATTATATTGTTATGTATCTCACCTCTTCTGTTTAAATATTGCCCCTATGTTGGTAACATGCAAGTAATTGAGAGTGAAAGCTGTATACCTTCAATAGTTCGAGTCAGTGTCATTGCTCTAATATGTAACACTCGGGGGGATGAACGTTTGCTGATTTTTGATTGTTGATTTTCAATTGTTGAATTTTTAATTGATTATTATTAAATATGAGATGTTTCGAAGTTGCTGTTTTGTTAGAGATGTTATTAAGAATTCCGCTGCGTAGATGTTGATTTATTTGATTAAAGATGATATGTTGATGGTTCATCCGATGTTTGAAAAAGTGTTATATATCCACGATGAATGCAATGAATTTGTTAGAAGAATTTGTGACGTCCCGATTCATTTGTATCATTGAAATTTTATAACTCTGATTTATTTTGCATAATTGCTTAGGGTAGAATTGGGGTGTTACAAAGTTGGTATCAGAGTAAAAGGTTGGTCCGACCTTGTCGTCGAGTCGTAGTTGTCTAACAATTGAGTATTGTTATTTGAGTTCTAATCGTTGTTTATGTTGTAGTGAGAAGTTGAGATGGCTGGGAGGAATGATGCTGCACTTGCTGCTACTTTAGAAGCAATGGCTCATGCGATGGAAAATCAACCGAATGCTGACGGGAATGCTGGATCTCGTAGCTTGGCGACTTTCCAGAGAGAGAATCCACCTACGTTCAAGGGAAAGTATGATCCTGACGGAGCATTAGAATGGTTGAAAGAGATTGAGAGAATCTTCCGTGTGATGGATTGCACTCCAGCGCAGAAGGTTTGTTATGGGACTCATATGCTAGCAGTCGAGGCTGATGACTGGTGGCTAGAGACTTGTCAGAAGTTAGAAGCTGCAGGTGAGAATGTCACTTGGGCTGTGTTCCGTAGGGAGTTTTTGAGAAAGTATTTTCCTGAAGACGTCCGTGGTAAGAAGGAAATTGAGTTCCTTGAGCTGAAGCAAGGAAGTAAGTCTGTTGTTGAGTATGCTGCCAAGTTTGCTGAGTTGGCCAAGTTTTATCCGCATTACGCTGAGGAAAATGCTGAGTTTTCGAAGTGTATTAAATTTGAGAATGGGTTGCGCCCGGAGATTAAGAAATCATGATTTGGTTGATAGCTGCAGGATTTATGAGGAGGATAATAATGCTCATTACAAGATTATCAGTGAGAAGAGGGGTAAGCACCAACAAAATTATGGTAAGCCTTATGATGCCCCAGCTAGTAAGGGTAAGCAGAGAGTTGCTCATGGTCAGAGGACTAGTGAGGGAGATGCTCCTGCTGGTGTGGTTTGTTTTAAGTGTGGGAAACTTGGACACAAGAGTAATGTGTTCATTACTGAAGTGAAGAGGTGTTTCTGTTGTGGCAAGAACGGACATGTTGTATCTGAATGCGAGCATAAGAATGTGGTTTGTTTCAACTGTAAAGAAGAAGGGCACATTGGTAGCCAGTGTCCGAAACCGAAGAGGGCTCAATCAAGTGGTAAAGTGTTTGCTTTAGTGGAGAATCAGACAGCTGCTGAGGACAGACCTATTAGAGGTACATGTTTCATTAATAGTACTCCTTTAATTACTATTATTGACATTGGTGCTACGCATTGTTTTATTGCTGCTGATTGTGTTGAAAGATTGGGTCTTGTGTTGTCTTCTTTGGATGAAGAAATGGTCGTCGATACTCCATCCAAGGGGTCGGTGAATACTTATTTTGTGTGTGCTAAGTGTCCCTTGTCGATCTTCGACAGAGACTTTGTTGTTGATTTGGTTTGTTTACCGTTAAGAGGTTTGGATGTAATTTTGGGTATGAACTGGTTAGAGCATAACTGTGTTCATATTAACTGTTATGACAAGTCTGTGAACTTTTCTACTCCTGAGGAAGAAGAAGATAGTCTGTTGTCTGCTAGACAATTGAGGAAGTTGATGCAAGAGGAAGCACAGATGTTCTCGTTGATGGCGTCGCTATATGTAGAGACTCAAGCTATAATTGAGGAATTGCTGGTGGTGTGTGAATTTCCTGAAGATTTCCCTGACGAGATTCCTGATGTACCGCCAGAGAGAGAAGTTGAGTTTGCAATTGATCTTGTATCTGGTACCAGACCTGTGTCTATGGCACCATATAGGATGTCTGCATCTGAATTGTCAGAGTTGAAGAAGCAATTGGAAGAGTTACTTGAGAAGAAGTTTGTAAGACCAAGTGTATCGCCATGGGGTGCTCCAGTGTTGTTAGTAAAGAAGAAAAATGGAAGTATGAGGCTTTGTGTTGATTATAGACAGCTGAATAAAGTGACGATTAAGAACAAGTATCCGCTTCCAAGAATAGATGACTTGATGGATCAATTGGTGGATGCTCGTGTGTTTAGTAAGATTGGTCTGAGGTCGGGTTACCATCAGATTAAAGTGAAGGATGAAGATATTCAGAAGACGGCTTTCAGAATGCATTATGGACATTACGAGTATTCGGTGATTCCTTTCAGTGTTACTAATTCGCCGGGAGTATTCATGGAGTATATGAATCGTATCTTTCACACTTATTTAGATCGGTTCGTAGTGGTGTTCATTGATGATATTTTGATTTACTCTAAGTCAGAAGAAGAGCATGCTGAACACTTAAGAGTAGTATTGCAAGTTTTGAAAGAGAAGAAGTTGTATGCAAAGCTGTCCAAGTGTGAATTTTGGCTGAAAGAGGTTAGTTTTCTTGGTCATGTGATTTTAGGTAGTGGCATTGCTGTAGATCCATCGAAGTTTGATGTTGTGTTGCAATGGGAAACTCCAAAGCCAGCTACTGAGATTAGAAGCTTCTTGGGATTAGTTGGTTATTATAGAATGTTTATCGAAGGGTTTTCTAAGTTGTCACTTCCATTGACTAAGTTGACTTGTAAAGGTAGAGCTTTAGTGTGGGATGTTCAGTGTGAAGAAAGTTTTACAGAATTGAAGAAGAGGTTGACGTTGCCTCCGATTTTGACGTTGCCTAATCCAAGAGAGCCTTTTGTGGTTTATTGTGATGCTTCTAAGATGGGTTTAGGAGGTTTGCTTATGCAGAATGGTAAGGTAGTTGCTTATGCGTCAAGGCAGTTAAGGACTCATGAGAAGAACTATCCTACGCATGATTTAGAGCTTGCTGCAGTTGTTTTTGCACTGAAGATTTGGAGGCATTATCTTTATGGTTCTAGATTTGAAGTGTTTAGTGACCATAAGAGCTTGAAGTATTTATTTGATCAGAAGGAGTTAAGTATGAGGAAACAGAGATGGTTGGAATTGTTAAAGGATTATGATTTTGGTTTGAATTATCATCCAGGAAAGGCGAATGTAGTAGCTGATGCGTTGAGTCGAAAGACTTTACATATGTCAGCAATGATGATTAAAGAGTTGGAATTGATTGAGCAGTTCAGAGATATGAGCTTAGTTTGCGAGGTTACTCTGCAGAGTGTTATGTTGGGTATGTTGAAGATTAATAATGAATTTCTAGACAGTACCAGAGAAGCTCAGAAGTTGGACGTGAAACTAGTAGATTTGTTGGTTGGGATTGATCAGTCTAAGAATAATGATTTTAAGCTAGATGCACAAGGTGTGTTGAGATTTTGTAACCAGATTTGTATTCCTGATGATGCTGAGATGAAGATAGTGATACTTGAAGAGAGTCATAGAAGTAAGTTGAGTATTCATCCAGGAGCTACAAAGATGTATCAAGATTTGAAAGGTTTGTTTTGGTGGCCTGGGATGAAGAGTGATGTGGCTCGGTTTGTGTATGCATGTTTGACTTGTCAGAAGTCGAAAATTGAACATCAGAAGCCTGCAGGATTGATGCAACCGTTGGAAGTTCCAGAATGGAAATGTGATAGCATTTCAATGGACTTTGTGACAGGGATGCCTAATACTTTAAGAGGACATGATTCGATTTGGGTGATTGTTGATAGGCTTACGAAGTCAGCTCATTTTATTCCTATTAACATTAGTTTTCCAGTGTCGAAGTTGGCTGAGATTTATATTAGTGTGATTGTGAAGCTGCATGGTGTTCCTTTGTGCATTGTGTCAAATAGAGATCCAAGATTTACTTCTGACTTTTGGAAGAGTTTGCAAGAAGCGCTGGGTTCTAAGTTGAGGTTGAGTTCAGCGTATCATCCTCAGATAGATGGTCAGACTGAACGGACGATTCAATCGTTGGAAGACTTGTTGAGGGCATGTGTTCTTGAGCAGGGAGGTTCGTGGGATACTTATCTTCCGTTGATAGAGTTCACGCATAATAACAGTTACCATTCTAGTATTGGGATGACACCTTTTGAAGCATTGTATAATCGAAGATGTAGAACTCTGTTATGTTGGCATGAATCTGGTGAGAGTGTAGTACTTGGACCTGAACTTGTTCGTGAGACTAATGAGAAGGTGAAGTTGATTCGAGAAAAGATGAAAGCTTCACAAAGTAGACAAAAGAGTTATCATGACAAGCGAAGAAAATATTTAGAATTCCAAGCAGGTGATCATGTGTTTTTGAGAGTTACACCCGTGACTGGTTTTGGGCGAGCATTGAAGTCTAAGAAGCTTATTTCTCGTTTTATTAGACCATATCAGATTTCGGAGAGAGTGGGGAATGTTGCTTATAGAGTGGCCTTACCGCCTAATCTTTCGAATTTTCATGATGTGTTTCATGTGTCGCAACTTTGAAAGTATATTTCAGATCCATCTCATGTGATTCATATGGACCATGTGCAAGTACGGGATAATCTTATGGTGGAGACGATGCCTGTACAGATCGCATATCGTGAAATAAAGACTCTGAGGGGAAAAGAGATTGCCTTGGTTAAAGTGGTTTGGCTAGGATCTGCTGGTGAAAGCATGACTTGGGAGTTGGAGAGCAAGATACGAGACTCCTATCCTGAATTGTTTGCTTGAGGTAAATTTTCGAGGACGAAAATATTCTAAGTGGGGGAGAGTTGTAACGCCCGTAATTTAATTAATTTTTTAATTAAATTATTTTTGGAATATTTAAGAAGTTGTATTATAATTAATTGGATTTATTTTATTAAGTGGAGAAATAATATTAGAGATATAATATGATATGGTGAAATAATATTAGAAGTGTAATATTATTTAATGTTGACTTATTTTGGGAGGATAAAAGTAATAAGGGGATGTGTTGGTTTTAAGCCCAATAAGGAATAATAGAATAATAGGGTGATTTTATTATTTGTTAGAATGAATAGAAAGAAATAAGCAGTAGAAAGAAATAAGGATTTGGAAGAGAACGTGCAAGCTGCTAGAGAAAGTGGAAAACGGCAAGAACGAGAATTCAACCGGAAATTGTAGAGCGACCTTCAATCCAAGGTAAGGGTGGGGTTCTAACTCTATAATTTGGTTTATGATGATTGGTATGTGGGATTAATGGTGATTGTTGTTTTGTTCCTGAATTGAGAATATATGATTGATGTATGATGAGGATTGATGAATTTTGATGAATATTGATGCCTTGATGCTGTTAAAATGCTGTAAGATTATAGGGTAATTATGGGTGATGAATTGTCATGAATGTATTAAGTTTTAGGGCTTTAAGCGTGAATCCCATGGTGAGATGCAGGGAAGAAACGTTGAATATAGCGTAATGAAAATGCAGAATTATGCTAGAATGATATCAGGCGCTACTGTATTAGAACTAATGAATTATTTTGGAGAATAGAATTTGTTAATACTGTTCTTAGTTAGATTGATATCAGGTGAAGAATTAGAACAATAGGACGGATAGAAAATAACAGTTCTGAAATCAGACGTAAGTTGTTAGAAGTTGTGTTGAATCATTAGGAAGTAGCAGTTATGACATTAGAAGTATGTTGAAGAGAGTTGCGTCAAATTAATGCAAGATAGAAGTTCTGATGTTATACGTGTGATACGGTGGGAAAGAACTGACTGTTTTTGGAATGCTGGTTCTCGTATTGCGTTTGTTTTCGCAAAATGTCGCGGTAAGCAAGAGTCGCCATCGTCTTTTATTTTATCCAATAAGGAAAGGAAAAAAAGCACAGAAAAATTCCTTTTTCGAGATGTTTCTCGGGTCCGGGGGGTAGATTATAGAAAGGGAAGGTGTTAGCACACTTTCTATCCGTGGTTATCCACGGGCTCTTAGGTACTTGCTCAAAGTGTTTTCAAAAATTGCTTTTCTTTGTGTTTGTGGTTTTGAAAAGAGTTTTTGTTTGAAAGTTGTAAGTGCGAAAAGTTTTTGTTTTGAAAGAGAAAGTACTTAAGAACCATCTACCTACTCGAAAAGGAATCAATCTATGCTAATGTCCTTTAGACAATGCTATCCCACTATTGATGAGTAGGTAACATCGTCGTTGGAGTTTAAGGGTCAATTCGATTAAGGGACGTGCGGTCACTAAAGCAATGTTAGGATGCCTTAGCGGTAACCCTAATGTCTTAGATCATTTTTCCGAGGCAACCGTTTCGAGGAGACTATGATCTTTGGACAAGAGGACGACCTCTAAAACTTCCTATACTCAATGACCACGTTCGAAGGCAACCAAATGGGTGTACCCTAAGAGTGCGCATGTGCGAGTGTGTTGTTTCAGTTAATTTTATCTTTGTACATGTCAATGGTTATCTATGTTGATTTTAGGTTTAAACTTTTGATTTTATCATGCATTCCCTATTATCAAACATCTAACAGTTTATAAGATGTGGAAATTAAATTGCGAAAATTAAAACTAACTATTATAAGGCGTCAGGTATTTACATCGCCAAAAACAACCCTTGCAATTAAAATGCGGAAAATAAATAAAGCGGTAAAATAATTCAAAGTCCTATTAAACTATTACATTCCGGGAAACAGATACAAATATGGAATAAAATGGTACGCGTGCGGGAAATTAAATCGAATGCGAGTTTTTTAGGGTTTTGACCTTTTTGTTATTAAAGAAGAGATTTTTTGTTATTTTTGAATTTAAAGGAAATAAACTAAGTTACTAAAATAAATAAATAAATAAATTATAAAAAAAAGATATTTTTGGATTTTTGGATATTTAAAGAAATAAAAATAAATTAATCATAGTTAATGAAACCTAATTGTCTAAATTAATTTTAATTATTTGCAAAAAAATATTAAAGTTGTTTTCTAATTAAACTAAATTAATTAAGTTAATATTTATTTACAAAAATAAAGTGCTGAATTTAATTTTAATAAATAAAATATATTTTTTTGGTTTTTTTGATTTTATGAGGAAAAAGTTTAATTGGTCAATTAAAAAATAATAACAATAAATAAATAAATAAAAGAAATAAAATGAAAATAAAGAAGGTTATGAGGTTATGGGCCTGATTAGGGGGTCTGTTTAGCAATTTCAAGGCCCGTTTGTGCAAGCCCGTGTGTACATTGACTTTGGCTCATGGTAGGCATCATTCTGAACCACCAGATCTGGCCTGGGGCCATCTGGCAGATGATTGGGTGATGGTGCATGGTGGACCACACGCCTGTCTTTGCATGGAATAACATGAAGAAAAACAATAATAATGCAATATGGGGACCTGGGATTCGAACCCAGGTCCTGTTGGACTTTGCACTAACACCTTCGCCACTGAACCAACGCTTTTTAATTGTTAGTGTAATAGATAACAATTAATATATTGGAAAAACAAACAATATGCCAGAATTAAAAAAATAATGCGTGAAATTTGAATCAACGAATGGGAGGGGGACGCGTCATCGTCTTCCTCGTTGAAACTTGGTTATTTTACCTGCGGATTTACATCCGCAACTAAATCCGTAGCTGCATCCTAAAATCTATCCTAGACCATAGAAATTAATTCCAAGACCATAGTCATGCTCGTCTAGGCCTCCTGAGCATGTCTATATCCATTAATGGTCCCAATTTTACCTGTAGAAAAAACGCCCAAAAACAAGAACCAAGAACCCTAGATTCGTCTAGGGGGTTATAGACCATATAAATACAATTGGCTAATGCAGAAAGCTTAAAACTTGCACAAGCATCATGAATATACAAAGATTTTGTCAAAAATATGCAAGAATATGGGGTTTCGATTTCAACTGCAGAGCAGTTTTCAGAGAGACTTACATCGCTTTTGAACGTGTATGAAGGCTTGTTAGGGGTTGGTTTTGCTTCAGTGGATGTCCAGCAATGGATTCATGTTGAGCTTTGCCTTTGAATTCGCCTCTAAGAGTGATTTCAGTTTCAAGCTTTTTCCAAGTTTTTTCAAGTTTGGTTTTGGTGATTCTGCAGCCTCTAACCCCTGAACTCGTATCCTTTGGCTTGTATATGTATGCATCATTGGATTAGGTCAACAATTTGGACTTGAATCTTTGCACATTGATGTTTGGAGATATGATTTGATCCTCCATTGATAACATTCCAAAATTACCCAAAATCCATCTTTTTGTTCATGATATGGTGAGATACGAATTTGATGCTGATCATGATATTAATTAAGACCTATAACAACCAAAAAGATCACAAGTCATCAATATTTGGATTTTATTTGATTTAAATTGATTTAAAATGAATTAATTCAATAAAAAATAAAATAAAATAGAAAAATTAATAAATGGACACAAGGCTGAAGCTAGGACACGTGTGTAGTGTGACAAGATCAAATCAAGTGAAAAAGAATGGGCCTATTTAACAAAATTTGAAGTTTTGGGGATAGTTGACTTTTGGAAATTTTGCAAAAATGTCCGACTTCAACAATGCATAACTTCTTCAATTTTAAAATTTTGGAAGGGTTCTTGGACTTTTTAGAAATCTTGAGATTTCATCTAACCAAAACGTTTGGTATCATCTCATTTTGATATTCCATGATCAAGTTATAAGCTTTGGCAAAAAAGGTGTTTTTTTTTACTTTCAAAAATGACCTATAATGTACAAATTTGTAACTTCTTGTGAGTTCATTTCTTGATATTGGGGTGTGAAGATGGATTGTAGGAAATTGCATCCTATTCAAAATGAGATTTTGATGGGTCATTTATCATAAAGTATGAGAAAGTTATGCTTGGTCAAAGTTGAGTTGTCTTTTTCTGCAAAACCCTAATTTAGCAACTTTTGAGTCTTGATGAATTTTGAGCAATCCTTGATGAATCATGATCAACCCTTGATCAAATAATGAAATATCCTTCAAAATGAGAATGTTGACAAAATATCTTGAGGTTTGGCTGTATTTGGGTCACAATTGACTTTTGTCCTAGCACAATCGATTTTTGGACCCTTTGAGCAATTGACTGACCAAACTTCCTCTGCAAGGCTTGAAATTTGACATGGATGAACTTGAGACCATATTAGGACATTGGGGAGCAGTTGAGGTCATTTGGATGTAAGGACCTTGATGCAACACAAAACCCTAATTTGAGGTTGACTTCCTTTGGAGATGATTTGACTGTCCAACTCTTGAGCAATCTTGAGCCACTTGGTGATTTTTCTTGCAATGTCTTGGGAAATATGGGAGGGAAAATTTTGGGGTACAAGAGCTGCCCCTGTTCAATTTTCTTAAACCTGAGGATGTAGATTGGCTTTCGGGCCTTTCGTGATCCGAAGGTGGAAGATGATTGAACACTAAAGTGCCCAGAAATTTGCACTCGCATGAAGTGGTATCAGCATTGTGATGTCGGGAATAGGCTTACAGATGCCATTTGGAGACTGTTGGTAGGTGGTCTGAACTTCAACTGGAATACAAATCAGGGAGATCTTCGCGGTGATCTGACTGAACCAGAGAAGGTCTTGGATTAACTTTGACTGGATCGGCATCAGAAAAATCTTTAGGAATCGATTTAACTGGACCAGACAAGGTCTTGGAATAACTTTGACTGGATCGGTATCAAAAAAATCTTTAGGAATTGATTTAACTGGACCAGACAAGGTCTTGGAATAACTTTGACTGGATCGGCATCAGAAAAATCTTTAGGAATCGATTTAACTGGACCAGACAAGGTCTTAGAATAAATTTGACTGGATCGACATCAGAACAATCTTTAGGAATCGATTTAACTGGACCAGACAAGGTCTTGGAATAACTTTGACTGGATCGACATCAGAAAAATCTTTAGGAATCGATTTAACTGGACCAGACAAGGTCTTGTAATAACTTTGACTGGATCGGCATCAGAAAAATCTTTAGGAATCGATTTAACTGGACCAGACAAGGTCTTGGAATAACTTCAACTAGATCGGCATCAGAAAAATATTTAGGAATCGACTTAACTGGACCAGAGAAGGTCTTGGATTAACTTCAACTGGATCGTCATCAGAAAAATCTTTAGGAATCGATTTAACTGTACCAGACAAGGTCTTGGAATAACTTCAACTGGATCGGCATCAGAAAAATCTTTAGGAATCGACTTAACTGGACCAGAGAAGGTCTTGGGATAACTTTGACTGGATCGGCATCAGAAAAATCTTTAGGAATCGATTTAACTGGACCAGACAAGGTCTTGGAATAACTTCAACTGGATCGGCATCAGAAAAATCTTTAGGAATCGACTTAACTGGACCAGAAAAGGTCTTTGACATAGCTGAGAACTTAACTGTATCTTTCCTGAAAGGTAAAGGTCAGTCATATGCAACGCATGATATGAATCAAACAATGATGTTCTCAAAATAAATGAGATAGTTCTATATGATGTGTATATGCATGTATCATGATGTATGGAAATGTAATGTTTTAGATGGGGAAAATAAATCCCGGATAGCTGCTGGAGAATAGAGCTGAATTCTTCGTTTCCGCTGGGGATGACGAACGAAGATGATTGTGAGAATAAACCTGCAGGAGAAGATAACTCTGTTAGGGAGTAAGATGATGAGGAGATTACTCTGTGGGGAAGAGATACTCTGCTGAGGATTTCAATGATGAACTCTACTGGGGATGGATTATCGTTGCTGGTGATACCGAACATGTGGAGGATTGAATTCCCGTTTGTGAAAGGAAAGAACTCCACTGGGGATGATCTTTCAGTTGCAACTTGCTGGGGATAAACCTGTTATACTTTTGTGGGGATAATCCTTCGAATTCTGCTGGGAATGATCCTTTGAACTTGGCTGGGGGAGACTTATTTTGTACTCCGCTGGGGATAAACTTCCAGGGTCTACTGGGGATGATGCTTCAACTCTGTTGGGGAAGCTTTTTCAGACCGTACTGGGGAAATATTGACTCCATTGGGGGTATCCTGTATTCTGCTGGGGAACACTCTTATACTCCATTGGGGAATATTAAGACTGTCGGGGATATCAAGCCTTTCTAGTGCTGATGGTAGATCAACTCTGCTTGGGGAGAGTCACGCTGATTTTTTCATATTTGCAAGTCTCAGCTGGGAGAGTTACCATTACTGTCTTATTCTGCGGGAGTGAAGGTATCTTAACCATATCCTTCAACTGAATTTACCGTCGTACCGGGTGGACAGAGCAACCATACAATTTGGACACTTCTTATTGCCCCTGTTTATGCTATTACCAGCAATTCGTCTTTTGTTTCAAATGTAAATATTTATGAGCATCAATCAATGTCAAATGCATATATAAAAAATGAACATTGCACGTTCTTTGCAAAACAAAACGGATAAAGGAAAAAAGTTTGAAATTTCTTTGAAAATGAATTGTATTGATTTTGAAGTTTGGCCTGTAAATAAGCATTTTTGTACAAGAGGCTGACGTCCTAGTAAGAGAACGCCACCGAACAAATAGAATTTACACAATTTGTGAAAAACTATACAAAATAGATATGTGAATAATCCCACTGGGTTCCAACTCTGTTGTTTGCCTTTATGTCTTCGAGCATCTCATCACTTTGCTGCTTGGTTGAAGGTAGATCATATTGATTAGTGCCGTCCGAGCTTGATAGTCGATAGTGAAGTCTGGATGCAAGGTGATCCAATGAGACATAGTGTTACGCTTTGATCCCTAATTTTTGCCTGGACCGCCCTTTCGGGTTTTCAGTCCACCGGGATACCCATTTTTGCCCAAGCCGCCTTTTCAGGTTTTCGACTTGCCGGGTGTACAGATTTTTTTCATTTTCATCCCTTATTTTTGCCCGGACCCTTTTGGTTCGCCGGGAAGCCCTTATTTTTTCCTAGGCCAGTCAACCTAGCGGGTCTTTGATCATGCGTAGTATCTTTTTACTATGTCTGCATTGACGGGGTGAGGAAGGTCGTCACCATCCATGGTGGTTAGAATCATAGCTCCTCCTGAGAAAATATTCTTAACCATAAATGGCCCTTCGTAAGTAGGGGTCCATTTTCCCCTGGGATCACCTTGAGGTAAGATGATGCGCTTGATTACCAGATCCCCAACTTGATACTCTTGTCGTCTAACTTTCTTGTTAAATGCCTTGATCATCCGTTTTTGGTACGTCTGACCATGACAAATAGCAGTAAGTCTCTTTTCATCGATTAGGTTCAGCTGATCAAGCCGGGTCTGAATCCAGTCATCTTCGCTCAAACCTACATCCTTCATGATCTGAAGAGAGGGTATCTGAACTTCAATGGGCAAGACAACTTCCATGCCATAAACCAAGGAATAGGGTGTTGCCCTTGTTGACGTCCGTGCTGAGGTACGGTACCCATGAAGGGAAAACAGTAACATCTCGTGCCAGTCTTTGTAGGTCACTGTCATCTTCTGCACAATCTTTTTAATGTTCTTATTTGCCGCTTCAACAGCCCCATTCATCTTTGGCCGGTAGGGAGAAGAGTTGTGGTGCTGTATTTTGAAATGCTCGTAGAGCTCAGTGATCATCTTGTTGTTAAGATTGGTACCATTATCCATAATGATCCTCTCTGGTACACCGTATCGACAGATCAGGTTGTTCTGAATGAACCGTGCCACGACGTTCTTGGTTACCGTAGCAAAGGAAGCTGCTTCAACCCACTTCGCAAAGTAATCAATCGCTACCAGGATGAAACGATGCCCGTTGGATGCCGTAGGTCTGATCTCGCCGATCATATCAATGCCCCACATTGCAAAAGGCCAAGGTTCCATTAAGATGTTCAGAGGTACTGGAGGTATGTGCACCTTATCAGCATAAACCTGGCACTTGTGACATGTCCGAGAATGCTGATAACAGTCGGCTTCCATTGTGGACCAATAATATCCTGCCCGTAGGATTTTCTTTGCCATGGTGTGTCCACTGGAGTGAGTTCTGAAAGTACCTTCATGTAAATCTGCCATGATCCTTTCTGCTTCATTCTTATCCATACATCGCAGTAAGGTTGAATCATGGTTACACCTGTAAAGGATGCCATTACTGATGAAGAACTTCGCCGCGAACCTCCTCAGAAACTTCTTGTCATTAACAGATGCACCCTTGGGGTATTCCTGGCCTCAAGGTACCTCTTCACCTCATGATACCAGGGCTTTTCTGTTACCTCTTCAGTCTCAAGATCACAACAATGTGCAGGTTCATCCAACCTTTCAATGATAATCCGGGGAGCTTCGTTGTCCCAATTGACCTTGAACATAGAAGACATCGTAGCCAGCGCGTTCGCCAACTGATTCTCCTCTCTCGGGAAGTGTTCAAAGGTTATCTCCTCAAAATGGGGAAGCAATGTCAACACATACTCCTTGTAAGGAATAAGATTTGGGTGTTTCGTATTCCACTCTCCTTTGATCTGACTGATCACGAGAGCGGAATCTCCGAAGACACTCAGAAACTTAATCCTTAGGTCAATTGCTGCTCGAAGACCAGTGATGCACGCCTCATACTCCGCCATATTGTTGGTGCAGTTGAAACATAGCTGGGCGGTAAACGAAGTATGAGAGCCTTTAGGAGATATGATCACAACGCCAATGCCATTACCCAAAGAGTTTGAAGCTCCATCAAAGTACATAAACCATCGGGATCCTTCCTCAGGTCCTTCATCCGGTCCAGGTGTCTCACAATCAGTTACCAACATGATATTCTCGTCCGGGAATTCAAAGTTCATAGACTGGTAATCATTCATTGCTTGATGTGCCAAATGGTCTGCCAACACACTTCCTTTGATCGCCTTTTGGGTCGTATATTAGATGTCATACACAGTCAAGATCATCTGCCATCTCGCTATTCTTTCGGACAAGGCAGGCTTTTCGAAGATATACTTGATTGGATCCATCTTTGATATCAAAAAAGTGGTGTGAGTCAACATATACTATCTCAGCCGGCGAGCAGCCCATGCCAAAGCACAACAAGTCTTCTCGAGCAGTGAGTATCGGGTCTCACAGTCGGTAAACTTTTTGCTAAGGTAGTAAATAGCATGCTCTTTTCGGCCAGACCCGTCATGCTGACCCAGCACACACCCCATTGAGTTGTCGAGTACTGTCAAGTATAGGATCAAAGGTCTCCCTTCAACTGGTGGCATCAAAATAGGTGGCTCTTAGAGATACTATTTAATCCTTTCGAAAGCGGCCTGGCATTCATCGTTCCAACGTACTACTTGATCTTTCTTCAGTAGCTTGAAGATTGGCTCACAAGTAGCAGTCAAGTGCGAGATGAATCGGGCAATGTAGTTCAGACGTCCCAGAAAGCCTATGACTTCTTTCTCTGTTTTGGGGGATGGCATTTCTTGTATGGCCTTCACCTTTTCCATATCCACTTCAATACCTTTGTCGCTTACAACAAAACCCAACAGCTTACCAGATCTCACCCCGAAAGTGAACTTGTTCGGGTTTAACCTCAGCTTGTACAACTTCGACCTGTCAAACAACTTCTGAAGGTGGTCAAGGTGTTCCTCCTTAGTTTGGGACCTTGCAATCATATCGTCAACGTATAATTCAATCTCATGATGGATCAGTCATGAAACAAAGCGACCATGGCACGCTGATACGTTGCCCCAGCGTTCTTCAATCCAAAAGGCATGACCTTGTAGCAAAAGGTACCCCACTGAGTAACAAAAGTAGTCTTATCCATGTCTTCGGGAGCCATTTTAATCTAATTATAATCGTAGAATCCATCCATAAAGGAGAATACCTTGTGCTGAGCGGTGTTGTCAACTAGGACGTCGATATGAGGTAGAGGGAAATCATCCTTGGGGCTTGCCCTGTTCAGGTCCCTGTAGTCAACACACATTCGAACCTTACCATCTTTCTTCGGCACAGGAACCACGTTGGCCACCCACTGAGGGTAAGAAGTAACTGCTAGAAAACCGGCGTCGAACTATTTCATAACTTCAGCCTTGATTTTCTCAGACATCTCTGGGCACATTCGGAGGACCTTCTGTTTTACTAGAGGACAGTCTTCCTTGGTAGGCAGGCGATGAACCACAATATCAGTATCCAAACCAGGCATATCTTCGTAAGACCAGGCAAATATCTCAACGTAGTCAAGCAGCATCTGAATCAACCGTTGCTTCACACTAGCTTCCAGATTGGCGCCGACCTTAACTTCTTTCTTGTCTACCTCTGTACCCAGATTCACTGATTCCACCGGCTCTTCGTGCGGCTGAATGGCCCTCTCTTCTTGAAGTAACAGTCTTGCAAGTTCACTAGGCACTTCACAATCATCTTCACCTTCGTCTTCGGCTAAGTTGATCGGATTTTCGAAGTCATAACTGGTAGTAGCAGAGTCGTTACTAGTGAGATCCAGAGTGGATGTAGACCTGTATATGTGAGTGTGTGTAAAATAGCTGTTTTGCAATATATAATAAAAGAAAAACAAGGAGCACAAGATTCGAAATGCAAGAAACGTCCAATGCTTTTATTAATGATATATGAAAATGACACATAAAAGCCCTCACAAATGAAGCCACGGTGCCCCGGGTAAGACACCGGGCCATAAAGTTTTAAAACATTGTCTGTTACATATTCAAAACGAAAAGTTTCATTACTGGGTAACAAAAGAAATAGGGATGAAGTCCTTTTCTGTCCAGTTGCTTGGTCCACCGTCGGTCGTAGGATAGATCCAGCTGTCGAACTCAGACCCTTCCACGTCGTCTTCAATGGAATTCACTCCCGAGTTGCTGATGAACACGGGAGGTCTTCCGATCCGTGCATTCCGAATGGCCCTTTGAGCTTCTGCAGTGAAACCCAAACCAAACTTGTTAGTCTTCTGTGTAAAATCAGGGAGTCGGCCCCAACTTGCACACCCACCTTTCTCAACAACAGCCCGGGCATCCTTAAAGGAAGCCATCTTCATAGGAGAATCTTCGACAATAGCCTCAGCTGACGCCAGCATCTGGGGAACCTCTTCAAAATGCTGAAATGGGGTCTCAATGAACTCCCCATCCATCTCTACATATCAGAAAGAGTTGAGGTGGCTAACCATGTACTCTTCCTCTCCTTGTACTGTCACAATCTTACCTTTGACCGGGTACTTCAGCTTCTGGTGGAGCGTTGAGGTTAAGGCCCCGACTTTGTGGATCCATGGGCGACCCAGCAGACAAGAATAAGATGGCCGAATGTCCATCACATAGAATGTAGAGTTGAAAACCTAAGAACCAACCTTGATCAGAATATCCACTTCTCCATGCACCATTCTCTTAGACCCATCAAAGGCCCTGACTACAATGTTGCTTGGCTTCAGCTCCAACCCTTCATAATCCAACCGGTCTAGAGCTTTCTTAGGCAAGACGTTCAATGAGGAGCCAGTATCCACCAATACATGAGCAAGAGTAGTGCCCCTGCATTCAATGGAGACATGCAGGGCATCGTTATGATTCTTCCCTTTAGCAGTCAAGTCGGCATCAGAGAAACCTAACCCATTATCAGCAGTCAAGTTGGCCATGCAATCTTTAAACTGATCAGCGGATGTCTCTTTTGGTACGTGTGCAGTCTTCAGAAATGTAATCAGAGCCTTGGCATGGGCCTCTGAGCATAGCAACAGTGACAACATAGAAATCTTGGACGGGGTTTGCCCCAGTTGTTCAACTACATTGTAGTCACTCTTTTTGATGATTTTCAGAATCTCTTCCATCTCTTGTTTAGAAGCTTCAACAGTAATCGTCTTCGGCGCCTCCGTCTGGGCAGGCTCACTGGTGGTCTCTTTGCCCCGAGCGTCAGATGACTCAGCGATAGGGGTAAGAATAGGAACTTGAATAGGAATAGTAGCGGGTACGCTGGCAGGTGTGATAACAACAGGTTTTCTCACAGTTGGTGGAGAGATATCAGGTGAGAAAAGTCTTCCGTTGCGGGTAACTTTAGCAGGGCCAACAATATTGCTGACGTCAGTATCAGCATCCAACTCTCGTTTAACTCCATGAAAATAAACATCAGCCCTGTAGTGCCAAGGGACAACTTTATCAGAGGTGTAGGGGATAGGCCCAGGAACAGTGATGATCACAGGTGCGATTATCGGAACAGATGTAATTATAACAGGCTTCCTCGAGGGAGCCTTGGAAGAATTGTCGAAAATGGTAATGATGGCAACTTCTTCAGTATGAATTAGAGGAACAAAAATCTTCTCAAACAGAATTTCTTTACTATCCATCAGGCGTTGGACACCTGACTTCAAGAGATGGCAACCGGTAGGTAGAACAGAACACATATGGCAACCTTCGTCACAGCCCGGAAATAAACCGGCTAGCAAAAGGTTCTTCTTTACAGTCATCAGAGGAGTAACAATATCATTCACAGAAACCACAAACGAGTCTTCTTCTATAGCATTTACTCCATGCTTGGGCATATGAGCAGTCACAACATTAGGCCTTTCGGGTGCCTCGAACTCAATCTCCTTAGCATCGATTAAGTCATGTATCTTATTCTTCAAAGTCCAACAATTGTTTGTATTATGCCCCAGAATATCAGAGTGATAAGCGCAGCGGGCATTAGGGTTGTACTTCGGTGATGTGATATTTGGATTCTTTTAGTAACTGTGGAAGAATCTGAGACAAAGTCATACTGAGACGGTTGAATTGCCTTCGAGGTCTCTCGTCCTTTTGTTGATTGTTGTGCTGAGGAGCACCAACAGGTTTTGAAATTACAACCACATTAACAGTTTAGCGGCATTCAGGTCTACTCTGGCTTCTCGAACTGTAGACAACACTGGACTCCTTCTTAAAAGGCTTCTTCTTGGTGCTTGATGAGGCACCCTTTTGTATCTTACTAGCCTTAATACCAGCCTCAATCCTCTCACCAGTCATAATTAGCTCTGTAAATCCAGACGAAGAGCTTCCAATCCGGTGGTTGAAAAATGGACCAGACAGGGTCCCCAGAAACATGTCCACAAGCTCCCGATCAGCCAAGGGTGGTTGCACTCTTCCGGCGAGGTCTCTCCACTTCTGAGCATAATCTTTGAATCCTTCACCCGTTCCCATTGACATACCCTGGAGTTGGGTACGCGTGGGAGCGAGGTCGGAGTTGTACTGGTACTGCCTGTAGAAAGCAGTAGCCAAATCTTCCCAACTACGGATACTGGCTCCGTCCAACTGGTAGAACCATTCAAGCTGAGTCCATGAGAGACTGTCTTGAAAGAAATGGATCCATAGGTTCTTATCAGTGGTGTACAGATGAATCTTCCTTACATATGACCAGAGGTGCAGCTTCGGACAAGAAACTCCGTCATACTTAGCAAAGGCTGGTGCCTTGAATTTGTGGGGAATCACTACCCCGGATGACAGACCTAGATCTCCAAAGTCCATACCAGGAACCTTCTGAACTTCCATAGCACTCAACCGGTCTTCCAGTTGTTTGTATCTATCCTCGGCCGGAGGATAATGGTCTTCGTCGAAGTCCATCTTGTTGTCGGAGACCACAGGGCTGGGAGCCCTCCTTTCTTCCTGACTATCTTTTCCTCCAGATGTGGTGGTCAAATCAACTTCATCCCGTAGCCTGTTTCCAAACCTGTGACCTGTATTAAACAAGACTGTCCTCTTCTTCTTCTTCTTCTTCTTCTTCTTCTCTTTCAGAACCAGGGTCTTCAGGTCTTGCTGACCCTTAGCTAGATTCATGAACAACTCTTGGAATTGGGCATTCTGGGCCTGTAGGGCCTTAATTGCTTGCTCAGTTGATGGTTCAGCAGACATGATGAGTGCTGAAATAAATAGCGAAGAAGATAAGAGACTTGTAATGGGTACCTGTTATGAAGTTCATGGGATGAAATGCATATGACATGATTTCAAAGACAATCGGGAGATTCAAATTCGTAAACAAAAAATGAAACACACTTTATTATATAACTTTGAAATTCAAATTGTTCATCAAATGCCCTTAAGGCGTTACAAGAATGGAAATACTAAAAAGTAAATAAAATCTGGAAAGGAAATAATCAAAGGACAATCAGTGCTCCCATGGTCTCTTCTTATCGGTGCAGACATAGTCATTGAGAATCCGCTCGTTCTCCATCTGCCTAGTCAACCTCTGGATCTTCTGCTCTTGCTCGTTAAACTTTTCTCGGTAAGTATCTTGTTCTTCTCTCAGCTGCATCCAAGACCTTTTCAGTGCCCCAATGTCAGTGGGCATGTAAGGGTGGAGGATGGTAGGAAGAACACCCTCTTCATTAGCAACTTCAACAATGACGGGCAGGACGGCTTCATATGGCATACCCAGCTTCTGGGCACGGATACAGACCCATCTGAGATATGGCTCCATCAGAAGAGAAGTCTTTGGACCCAACTCATGTGGATCAGATCTGTGAACTCTATCCCAAGCCCTTATGAATCTGCGGTGTTGCTCGTCGATATCCCCTAGAAAATCAAAGATGATACTAGACATTAGCAGCTCATGAGGTCCTTCTCTTCTGGCCCTCCCAAACTGACGTAAGGCCAAGCACGGATTATAAGAAATTCCTCCATGGGTTCCTATCAATGGAACATTGGGATATTCCCCACAGCGATCAATAACGGCCACCTCGTCCATACCCTTAAGAGTCCAAATGATATCATTGTGGGAGAGAGACATAACCCTATAAGCCCAGCCCATGCCTTCTTTGTTCTTCAGCACTGACTTGGGGAGGTGCAAAATAAACCACCTCGCCAATAATGGAGCACAGCACATCAAGGTTCCCCATTTTCGGGCGGTACGGGCATAAAGCTGATGAAGAATCTCACCCAAGAGAGTGGGTACAGGATTACGAGAGATAAAGATTTTCACCGCATTCATATCAACAAAGGAGTCAGGATTCGGAAACAATACCAAGCCATATATCAGAAGAGCCAGAATATCCTCGAATGCCTTGAAGTCTAGACTATCCCAAAAATAGTTAGCCTTACCAACCAAAAACTTAGTCAGAAAGCCCTTTGCTCCACTTCTAGTCTCCCAGTTGGCCATTACCTCATCCTTGGTCAAATGAAGGGCTGAAGCAATCTCTTTCGGCCTAAGAATCTTCTCCCAACCAGTAAACGGGGTCTGCTCTAGAATAGAGATACCGAGCAAATCAGAGAACTCTTCTAAGGTGGGAACCAAATGGTAGTCTTGAAAAGTAAAGCAATGATACATCGGATCATAGAATTGGACCAAAACACTCATCATCTGCTCGTCTAATTTGGAAGTGACCAAACTGAGAAGATACCCATGTCTTCTGATGAAGGAGGTAGTATCAGGCATCTTTGCTACCAACTCTTTAAGCATAGTGGGAACCTGGACAAAGTTGATCCGGATGGTATTCTTACGCATGGGCATCATGACCTACAAAACAGAACAAAGATGAATCCCTCCTGTCTTTGAAATAGGTTAGTCCAATGCAAGATGTATGCAATGTTATGATGTCATAATGTCATGATATAAAGCACACCACAAGTATCCACAAATAGCAAACATGGTAAAGGCACACAAGTCACACAGAGAGCCCTTAGATTTTAGTCTGGCAAGGAGCTTAGGTACTACCCTCTTTCAGTTCAGTTGGTTTAAACCTGTCCTAAAAATAGTAACGGGGTTCTAGAGGATCTCAATATCACTGACTACCCTTGATCAGTCATAATTCCAGTTTAGCAACCTTTTCTTGCGGCCGGAATCATCGCGAGAATTTAGTCTCAATGAGTGTAGCATAATGCTACTGTTCTATGGCCAAGTTGGTCAATTTAAAGGTTCTAAGGTCAGTTGGTGCTTAATGACCCCTTAGATGACCCATATTCTCCTCGTTCCAACACAAGGGATATTGGTACAATCTAAAGTGCCACACCAACGTAGCTATTACTTCAACCGTATCGGTCTATGCTGTATAGTTCCCTCACAGTTTATTGCTACTTACCTAAAGGGTATCCCCAGATCCGGGTTAGGATCTATAGTAACTCCGATACAAGCCCACAAATATAAATCATATAAAGCATACAATTGAAAACACAATGATCTAATCCTAAGGTACACCCTACTTATTAAGAATATCCCTAACAGAGTCGCCAGTTCTGTGATACGGTGGGAAAGAACTGACTGTTTTTGGAATGCTGGTTCGCGTTTTGTGTTTGTTTTCGCAAAATGTCGCGGTAAGCAAGAGTCGCCACCGTCTTTTATTTTATCCAACAAGGAAAGGAAAAAAGCACAGAAAAATTCCTTTTTCGAGATGTTTCTCGGGTCCGGGGGGTAGATAATAGAAAGGGAAGGTGTTAGCACCCTTTCTATCCGTCGTTATCCACGGGCTCTTAGGTACTTGCTCAAAGTGTTTTCAAAAATTGTTTTTCTTTGTGTTTGTGGTTTTGAAAAGAGTTTTTGTTTGAAAGGTGTAAGTGCGAAAAGTTTTTGTTTTGAAAGAGCAAGTACTTAAGAATCATCTACCTACTCGAAAAGGAATCAATATGTGCTAATGTCCTTTAGACAATGCTATCCCACTATTGATGAGTAGGTAGCATCGTCGTTGGAGTTTAAGGGTCAATTCGATTAAGGGACGTGCGGTCACTAAAGCAATGTTAGGACGCCTTAGCGGTAACCCTAATGTCTTAGATCATTTTTCCGAGGCAACCGTTTCGAGGCGACTATGATCTTTGGACAAGAGGACGACGTCTAAAACTTCCTATACTCAATGACCATGTTCGAAGGCAACCAAGTGAGGTGTACCCTAAGAGTGCGCATGTGCGAGTGTGTTGTTTCGGTTAATTTTATCTTTGTACATGTCAATGGTTATCTATGATGATTTTAGGTTTAAACTTTTGATCTTGTCATGCATTCCCTATTATCAAACATCTAACAGTTTATAAGATGCGAAAATTAAATTACGGAAATTAAAACTAACTATTACAAGGCGTCGGGTATTTACATCGCCAAAAACAACCCTTGAAATTAAAATGCGGAAAATAAATAAAGCGGTAAAATAATTCAAAGTCCTATTAAACTATTACATCCCGGGAAATAGATACAAATATGGAATAAAATGGTACGTGTGCGGGAAATTAAATCGAATGCGAGTTTTTTAGGGTTTTGACCTTTTTGTTATTAAAGAAGAGATTTTTTATTTATTTTTGAATTTAAAGGAAATAAACTAAGTTACTTAAATAAATTAATTAATTAATTAAAAAAAAGATATTTTTGGATTTTTGGATATTTAAAGAAATAAAAATAAATTAATCATAGTTAATGAAACCTAATTGTCTAAATTAATTTTAATTATTTGCAAAAAAATATTAAAGTTGTTTTCTAATTAAACTAAATTAATTAAGTTAATATTTATTTACAAAAATAAAGTGCTGAATTTAATTTTAATAAATAAAATATATTTTTTTGGTTTTTTTGATTTTATGAGGAAAAAGTTTAATTGGTCAATTAAAAAATAATAACAATAAATAAATAAATAAAAGAAATAAAATGAAAATAGAGAAGTTAGGAGGTTATGGGCCTGATTAGGGGGTTTGTTTAGCAATTTCAAGGCCCATTTGTGCAAGCCTGCCTTGACTTCTCCTGATTCCACGTGTGTACGTTGACTTTGGCTCATGGTAGGCAACATTCTGAACCACCAGATCTGGCCTGGGGCCATCTGGAAGATGATTGGGTGATGGTGCATGGTGGACCACACGCCTGGCTTTGCATGGAATAACCTAAAGAAAAACAATAATAATGCAATATGGGGACCTGGGATTCGAACCCATGTCTTGTTGGACTTTGCACTAACACCTTCGCCACTGAACCAACGCTTTTTAATTGTTAGTGTAATAGATAACAATTAATATATTGGAAAACAAACAATATGCCAGAATTAAAAAAATAATGCACGAAATTTGAATCAACGAATGGGAGGGGGACACATCATCGTCTTCCTCGTTGAAACCTGGTTATTTTACCTGTGGATTTACATCCGCAGATAAATCCATAGCTGCATCCTAAAATCTATCCTAGGCCATAGAAATTAATTCCAAGACCATAGTCATGCTCGTCTAGGCCTCTTGAGCATGTCTATATCCATTAATGGTCCCAATTTTACCTGTAGCAAAAACACCCAAAAACAAGAACCAAGAACCCTAGATTCAGCTAGGGGGTTATAGACCATATAAATACAATTGGCTAATGCAGAAAGCTTAAAAATTGCACAAGCATCATGAATATACAAAGATTTTGTCAAAAATATGCAAGAACATGGGGTTTCGATTTCAAATGAAGAGCGGTTTTCAGAGAGACTTACAACGCTTTTGAACGTGTATGAAGGCTTGTTAGGGGTTGGTTTCGCTTCAGTGGATGTCCAACAATGGATTCATGTTGAGCTTTGCCTTTGAATTCGCCTCTAGGAGTGATTTCAGTTTCAAGCTTTTTCCAAGTTTTTTCAAGTTTGGTTTTGGTGATTCTGCAGCCTCTAACCCCTGAACTCGTATCCTTTGGCTTGTATATGTATGCAGCATTGGATTAGGTCAACAATTTAGACTTGAATCTTTGCACATTGATGTTTGGAGATATGATTCGATCCTCCATTGATAACATTCCAAAATTGCCCAAAATCCATCTTTTTGTTCATGATATGGTGAGATACGAATTTGATGCTGATCATGATGTTAATTAAGACCTATAACAACCAAAAAGATCCTAAGTCATCAATATTTGGATTTTATTTGATTTAAAATGAATTAATTCAATAAAAAATCAAATAAAATAGAAAAATTAATAAATGGACACAAGGCTGAAGCTAGGACACGTGTGTAGTGTGACAAGATCAAATCAAGTGAAAAAGAATGGGCCTATTTGACAAAATTTGAAGTTTTGGGGATAGTTGACTTTTGGCAATTTTGCAAAAATGCCCAACTTCAACAATGCATAACTTCAATTTTGAAATTTTGGAAGGTTTCTAGGACTTTTTAGAAAGCTTGAGATGTCCTCTAACCAAAATATTTTGTCTCATATCATTTTGATATTCCATGCTCAAGTTATAATCTTTGGAAAAAAAGGTGTTTTTGTTGACTTTCAAAAATGACCTATAATGTCCAAATTTGTAACTTCTTGTGAGTGCATTTCTTGATCTTGGGGTGTGAAGATGGATTGTAGGAAATTGAATCCTATTAAAAATTAGCTTTGGATGGGTCATTTCTCATAAAGTATGAGAAAGTTATGCTTGGTCAAAGTTGAGTTGACTTTTCCTACAAAACCCTAATTTAGCAACTTTTGAGTCTTGATGAATTTTGAGCAATCCTTGATGAATCATGATCAAACCTTGATAAAATGATGAAATATCCTTCAAAATGAGAATTTTGACAAAACATCTTGAGGTTTGGCTGTATTTGGGTCACAGTTGACTTTTGCCCTAGCACAATCGATTTTTGGACCCTTTGAGCAATTGACTGACCAAACTTCCTTTGCAAGGCTTGAAATTTGACATGGATGAACTTGAGACCATATTATGACATTGGGGAGCACTTGAGGTCATTTGTATGTAAGGACCTTGATGCAACACAAAACCCTAATTTAAGGTTGACTGCCTTAGGAGATGATTTGACTGTCCAACTCTTGAGCAATCTTGAGCCACTTGGTGATTTTTCTTGCAATGTCTTGGGAAATATGGGAGGGAAAATTTTGGGGTACAACAATACGTATGTTAGTTAGAATTTGCGTTGCACTATTAAAGAATATAGGTTCTGGTAGTAGAAGTTGTATTAATCAAAAGACGTGGCTGGTTATAAGATGTGGCTAGTCAGAATTTGTATTAGTCAGAAGATGGGGTTAGTCAGAAGATGTGATGATCAGAAGTTGTATCTGGTCAGAAAATGGGGTTAGTCAGAAGATGTGATGATCAGAAGTTGCATCTGATTAGAGGTTGCATTAGTCAGAAGTTATAGTAGTCAGTAGATCATGTCGCCCAGAGGTTGCGTCATCAGAAGTTGTGTATTTAGAAATAGCGTTGGTTAGAGGTTGCGTGGTCAGAAGTTGGATGGCCTTTGCGTTGTTTTGTGCAGAGCGATGAACGTTAGATGCTTAGTATGATACGATGGGAGAACTGACTTGAGGTTTTGTGTTTGTGTTCGCAATTGTTCGGTTTAGCAAGAGTCGCCACTAACTTTTTATTTTATCCTAAGGAAAGGTCAAAAAGCACAGGAAAGACCTTTGAGATGTTTTCTTGGGTTCGGGGAGTAGATTATGAAAAGGGAAGGTGCAAGCACCCTTTTCATACATGGTTATCCATTGGCTCTTAGTTACTTGTTTAGATCACTTGCTTTGCTTTTCAATTATTTGAAATGGTGCTTTTCAATTGTTTGAAATGGTGCTTTGTGTGTGGTTTTGAAAGATGTTTTGAAAAGAGGCCATCGTTGTGGAAACCTTTGTAATGATTCTTGTTTGAATGTATACAAAGGTGTTTTTGTCTTTTGAAAAGTTTCCAATGTTTGAAAGTTGAATTTTGAAATTGTGCTGTGAAGTGTGTTTGAAAATAGCAAGGATGTTTTTGCAAGCTTTTGATCAAGTAACTAAGAGATATCTACCCTATTTTACTCGAAGATCTTTCTTATGTTTTTAACCCTTTTAACAGTGTTGTTTCACCATTGTATTTAGTGAACAACCTTGTGTTAGGATGTTAAACGGGACAGGCGCGGGTCATTGTATAGACCATGATAGCAATTGTGTCAAGTATTTTTGGCAACTTTCTTGAGGGACTTTGATCATTTTTGTTTTAGGAAACTCATATAGCGTCATCGAGGGACTATGATCTTTTGTTTTTGTTTTTGTTTTTATTTTGCCAAAGTACTTAACATGCATACCATGACCCATTTTTGAAGGCAACAAGTGGATTGTAACCCTAGGGGTGCAAGTGTGCATTGTGTTTGTTTTTCATGCATTTTTTGTCTTTGATTAGGTCAAACTATTTGTTAATTTTATTTTGGCATACAAACCCTAATTCTCTAATCATGGCATAATTGAAAGCGTAAAAGTGCGAGAATTTAAATTCTAAGCTATTACAACATGATTATGGGGATGGGGGTACAATTTTGAATAGGGGGGGGGGGGGTATTTGACAAGAAATATAAACCCTAGTTACTATTACATCCAAATTGAATCTTAAATGCAACAATATTTAAATAAACAAGATAAATAAATATTAAATAAAATGTATTATGCAAAAAAAGAAGTTTTTATTTGTTTATGTATGTAAAGTATTTTTTATATGAAAAAAGGTGTGAAGAAATAAAATAAAAAGTTGATTTTATTTAATAAAGGGGTAAACCCTAATTTTCCTTAAGAAAATAATATTATATATTATTTATATACAAAAAATATATTAATATGTACAATAATGAAATATATTGAAGAAAAGCTATTTTTTAGTATAAATAATAATAAAAATGAAAATGTAATATTTTTGTATTTTTATTCTAAGTATTTAATAAAATAAAAGTATATATATATTAATATGTATATAATATATTAAGTATGTATAAAATAAAATAAAATATTAACAAAAATAAAATATATTCAAGAAAAGATTTTCAGTGTGAATAAAAACAAGAAATAAAAATATTAGTATTATTTACATTGCTTTTAAGTTTTATTAAATAATATAAAGTATTTAAATTGCTTTTATGTTAGAAAAACCAAAATAAAATACCTAATAAATGTAAAAAAAATGTGAAAATATTTTTAAGCATTTCTTATGTTTGAAAATAAAATATCAAAGTCAGAAAAGAAAACAAAAATTCAAAAATACAAAAATATGAGAAATTAGGCCAGGGGGTGCAAAAAGAAAAGAGGGGGTGTTAGAAGCAAGAAGGCCAGGCCCAGCCCAGACTTCATCTTCAACCTCCAGAACTTTGAAAATACGCGCGCGCCTGTACAAACTGCTAACTCCTGTATTTGTGATCTTTTGCCAAAACTCAAAACATGAAACTTGTAGAGCATTAAACCACGATTCTAACCATATAAAAAACTTAATCTAACTCTCAAAGACCAGAGAGAATTTCTCTGGCCCTAAAATCTGACCTAGTTTTTTCAGCATGTTCATGGACGAAATTCTCTTAGCACGCTTAATAAAAATGAAAACTGAGCATATGTATGGCTTCATGGCAATGAGTACTATATCTTTCATTCACAAACCTAAGGCTAAATGTTCCTAAATAGAGAGATAGAAGTTTGAGAAATACCTTTTTCAGTCAAGCTCGAGTATGGCAATGCAGCAACTTTTAGTGAGGCCTGAGGTTCTTTTGAGCTTGCTTGATGTTCCTTGGACCTATCCCAATGCTTAGTTTGCTTTGAAATGGTCTGGATCTCTCTATAGAACTCAACCTGCAAAGCTTCAAAACAGAAATGGTGAACACTGTAAATGGAGTTACAGTTGGTAATGGAGGTTTGGGATAGCTTGAGTGAGTTGAATGGAAGGTATTGGAACAAGTTTGAGGCCAAACGCACGAGTGGTTTGTGTGATGGATGTGAATCTGCAGGGCCTGCCCTGTTTTGCAAGAAAATGTGATTTTTGTGTACAAGGGTGTTTGAGGGATGAATGGCTCATGTTTTTGGCTCACAGGGATGTGCAAAACTTGTTTGGAATGTTGGCAAGAGTTGAATATATCAGATGCTCCAATTGTTGACCTTTTGCACAATTACTTGGTTTTGAAGTAAAAAGTGAGAGTTGACAATGCTATGGCTGTACTGGCTTGTAACCTAGCTGCACAAAGTTGTTGAAATTTTCCTGACATTAGGGAGCCTTGTTTGCAGGAAAGGGCTTGGGGTATGGCTCAAGAAATGCAACTTGACATAAAGCATGCTTTATGTAAATGGAAGTGCTACCTTTATGCCCAAAATGGATTTATTCATCATGCCAAGCTCCATTGATCAGAATAATACCAATGTCCAATGTATTTGCAATTAATTTTTGAGTGTGAATTGGTTTAGAGACCTTTAAACAAGTACAAAGCTAGTTTGGATAGATTTTTCAACTTGTATGAACATGTATTGGCCATGGATACAAAGTGAGTTTTTGCCAACTTCAAGCATTCGATCTCCCTAACCACAAATGTGTTTGAGGAGTTCTTAGACAATTTGGAAAGCTTGCAACATGTACTATAATCCATCTTTGAAGTTCAACTTGAAACTCCAAATGGAACTATGTGAAAAAAAGCCAAGAAGATGGATCAAAATCCTGCCTAAACTAGGGAAAAATTTCTCTAAGTTAAAAGTTTTAGGGACCCTTGTTCCAAAAATCATAACTTGAGATCCAAGCTTCTTTTGAGAAAACTTTTTGAATCAAAGTTGTAGACTTTGTGGAGGACTACAACTTTAGTGTTTTAAGTTTTATTTGAATCCATTTGTATCTTGGTGAAAATGTGGGACAAAGTTAGGAAAAATTAAGAAAATTTCATAACTTAGAAAAATTCTAAGTTATGAAAATTTTCAATTTCAAACCCTAATTTGCAATTTTGGGTTTCTTGATGAACAAGTTTCATAATTTGACATATCTTGATGAAAAATGACCCTTGGCACTTGATTTTGACCAAAAAGTCAAAGTTTGACTTTTCAGTGTACAATCAAATATTGATCAGTTGACTGAAAATTTCATCTGTCAATCCAATGCATTTGAGATCTTTTGAACTTGTTGAATAGGTCAAGATTATGTAATTGAGTCCTTGAGTCCATGGTTGAGCTTGATTTTCCATTTGCTAGGTCAAACAGTCAAAAATTGCCTTTGTACAGTCAAAACCCTAAAAATGACCATTTTGCCCTTTTGGTGATCTGATCAAATTTCTTGTGGAGTTGTGGTCCAAACTTGATCAAATGGTTCATATGAGTTCATAATGTTGATGTGGGTCAAAATTCATGAGGTTTGACTATAAATTGGTCACAATTGACTTTTTCCCCAATACAACTGATTTTTAGGTCAACTGTCCAATTGATTGGGCAAAAATTTGATTCAAGGCTTGAAACTTGGTACGGACAAACTTATGAGTCCAACATGATGTATGAAAGTCAATTTGGGCATTGAAAGTCCAAGAATCTCTGTGCAAACTCAAACCCTAATTTAGGTCAACAGTGCAATGATATGTCTTTGAGCAGAGCAAACCCTAGCTTGATCTTGAGTTCCAAGAGCCTTGTGATGAGAAATGTTGATAAAATGAGAGGGAAAATTTTGGGGTACAAAAATTGCCCCTGTTCAATCTTCTTGAACCTGAAGAGTTAGATTGGTAAGTTTGCCTTTCGTGACTTGAAGGTAAAAGAGGATTGGACACTAGAGTGCCCGTAAATTTGCACTCGTCAAAATGTTGTTGATGGAATGGGTTTAAAGATGCCATTTGGAGATGGTAGAATCTTGCCGGAGATGGGCTTAAAGATGCCATCCAAGATTTGTTTGTTGAAGATCAGTAGAATGAACATCAGAATGGTATCCGTGTTTGGAACGTATCTGAGTTGTATCTGGAGACTGAATTTGTATGAGCAAGGGAATGGCGTCTGTTGTTTAGAGTGTATCCAAGATGTAACTGTATTTTATTATTGAATGAATATCAGAGTGACTGCCGTGTTTGGAGTGTATCTGCATTCTGAATGAGTAACAGAGGAACATCTGTGTATAGAGCCTCTATGTGCTGTGGACAAGTTCTGAATGAGTGGCAGAATGGCAACCGTGTTTGGAGCGTATCTGGACTGTATCTGAAATTGAGATCTGTATGAGTATCAGAATGACTTTCGTGTCTGGAGTGTATCTGAAACTGTAACGGGGATCTGAATAAGTGACAGAATAACTTCCGTGGCAACTGCACTGGAGAGAATCAAACTTCTGGTGTAAGGGCCAGAATGGCATCCGTGTTTGGAGCGTATCTAGTCTGTATCGGATTGCTGAAGTCTGAATGAGTAGTAGAATGACCGCCGTGTATGGGGTGTATCCGTACTGTATTTTGACTTGAAATTCTGAATGAGTAATAGAATGACCGCCGTGTCTGGGGTGTATCCATATTGTATCTGAATAATTGTTAACGATAGCCTTTTAATCTTATCCTGAAAAGGGTAAAATGTTAGCTAAAACACAAAGTTATGTTGTATGACATGTATGATGCAATGAACCGTGTTTCATCAATGTTTATGATATATGAATGTAATGTATGCACATGTAAGCTGATTAGTTGTCTTGCTGAGGAAAATAAATCCTTGATAACTGGAGATAATGAAATTTTGACTTCTGCCGGGGAAGTAAATTCCTGACCGATGCTGAGGATTCAAAAAATCTTTGATTGCTGAAGATGAGAAATCCTTGCTGACTGCTTGGGGATTAAAGATCTTTGATTGCTTCTGCGGGGAATGAGAATCCTTCATGACTTTCCTGGGAAATAAGGAAAACTCCGACGACCTCTACTAGGGAATTAAAACCTGGGAGGCTTTGAATGGAGAAACAGGAACTAGAATCCTCAATCTGTTGGGAAGTAACTCTGTGGGGAGAGTGTTTACTCGGCTGGGGAAATCAAGAGCTTGGGTTGTATTCCAATCTACTGGGGAAGTTGGGGAAAGCTGAATAGTTCTCGCCGGGGATTGATAGTTGGAAATTTTACTTCACTGGGGAAGAAGGTTTAGAATATTCTAGTTCCGCTGGGGATATGAATTTCAGGGTTTTCGGGCTCCACTGGGGATCGGGAGTTCGGAGACTTAACTCTGATGGGAATTCTGAAACTTAACTCCGTTGGGGGATAAAGTTTAGAACACACTGGCTCCGCTGGGGATCTTGAAATTTAACTCCGCTAGGGATGTATACCCCAAGGTTTTAGCTTTGTTGAGGAGCTGGCTGATGTACTGTAGGGGATTTCTTCTGGAATAGCACAAAGATATCTTCCTACACCTTCAACCTATCAGTAATTATCCTTTCTCAATTTCGTTTTATTTGTAAGCAGTGATTATATTCAAATGCATATGCCTATTTAACAAAACATTGGACGTTTTCAAATAAAACATAAGTGTAAAAAGAAAGGAAAGGCAAGCAAATTTTTGCGCTTTGAAGTATTTTTGTATTAACTTTTTGTAAGTATCTTTGTACAAATGAGACAGACATCCTAGTAAGAGAATGTTGTCGTAAAAATTGAGAAAACTTTTTATACAAAAGAAAGATGGCTATGTGTAATAACTCCATGGGGTTCCCATTCTGCTATAGCCTTTACAACTCTGAGTATCTTGTCCATTCGCTGCTTCGTCCATCGATGATTGGATTGATCAGAAGCTTGGAGCTTATTGGTGAAGAGATTATCCTTAAAGTGATCCGACGAGACATAGTCATACGCTTTAATTCCCTAACTTTTTCCTGGACTGCCCTTTCGGGTTTTCGATCCACTGGGAAACCCTTTTTTGCCCAAGTCGCCCTTTCGGGTTTTCAACTTGCCGGGTGTACAAATTTTTTGTTTATCCCTAATTTTTGCCTGAATCGCCCTTTCGGGTTTTCGATTCACCGGGATGCCCATTTTTACCCAAGTCGCCCTTTCGGGTTTTCAACTTGTCGGGTCAATTTATGCGTAGTATCTTTTGACTATGTTTGCATTGGCAGGGTGCAGCAAGTCGCCACCGTCCATGGTGGTCAGAATCATTGCCCCACCAGAAAAGATGTTCTTGATCACAAATGGTCCTTTGTAAGTAGGAGTCCACTTGCCCCTGGGATCACTTTGCAGCAAGATGATCCGCTTGATTATAAGATCTCCGACTTGATATACTTGACGCCTGACTTTCTTGTTGAAAGCCTTGATCATCCGTTTTTGATACGTCTGACCATGACAAACAGCAGTAAGTCGCTTCTCGTCGATCAAATTAAGTTGATCAAGCCGGGTCTGAATCCAATCGTCTTCACTCAAACCGGCATCCTTCATAATCCTTAAGGAAGGAATCTAAACTTCCATAGGTAAAACAACTTCCATGCCATATACCAAAGAAAAGGGGGTTGCCCCTGTTGAAGTACGTGTCATGGTATGATATCCATGCAGAGCAAATGGTAACATCTCATGTCAGTCCTTATAGGTGACTGTCATCTTTTGAATGATCTTCTTGATATTTTTGTTCGCGACTTCAACAGCATCGTTCATCTTTGGTCGATAGGGAGATGAATTATGATGATAAATCTTGAACTGCTCGCACAGAGCGGTGATCATAGTGTTGTTCAAATTTGTACCGTTGTCCGTGATAATCCTATCGGGGATACCGTACCAGCATATGAGATTCTGCTTAATGAAGCGGGCAACCACATTCTTTGTAACAGAGGCATAGGAAGCTGCTTCGACCCACTTGGTAAAGTAATCAATAGCCACCAGGATGAAGCGATGTCCATTGGATGCCGTAGGCTTGATCTCTTCAATCATGTCGATGCCCCACATTGCGAATGGCCAAGGAGATGTTAGAACATTGAGAGGAACAGGAGGAATATGTACCTTGTCAGCATAGACTTGGCATTTGTGACAAGTACGGGAATGTTGATGACAGTCAGCTTCCATGGTAGACCAGTAGTAGCCTGCCCTTAGAATATTCTTAGCCATCGTACATCCGCTCAAGTGGGTGCCAAATGTGCCACTATGTATCTCGGTCATGATCAACTCAACTTCAACCTTATCCACACAACGAAGTAGAACACAATCATGGCTGCGCTTATAAAGGATGCCATTGCTTAGGAAGAACTTGGAAGAAAATCTCCTTAAGAACTTTTTGTCATTGACGGAAGCTCCTTCAGGGTATTCTCGAGTCTGGAGATACCTTTTGATTTCATGAAACCAGGGTTGTTCCACTACTTCTTCGGTATTAATCTCATGACAGTGTGCAGGTTCGTCCATTCGCTCGATGGTGATTTGGGGAGCCTAGTTATCCCAGTTGAGTTTAAACATGGAAGACATTGTAGCCAGAGCATCTGCTAGCTGATTTTCTTCTTGCGGGAAGTGCTCGAAAGTAATCTGCTCGAAATGAGGCAACAATGTCAAGACATGTTCTTTGTATGGGATAAGATTAGGATGTTTAGTGTCCCACTCTCCTTTGACTTGACTGATAACCAAATCCGAGTCCCCAAATACGACAAAATATTTGATTCCCAAGTCTATAGCAGCCTTGAGACCAAAGATGCAAGCTTCAAACTCAGCCATGTTGTTGGTACAACTGAAGCAAAGTCGGGCAGTGAAGGGTGTATGGCAACCTTCCGGAGAAATGAGTACCACACCGATACCGTTGCCAAGTGCATTTGAAGTACCATTAAAGTACAGGGTCCATCGGGATCCTTGTTCAGGTCCGTCATACGGTCTGTTACCTTTAATGTTGTCCAATGTCATGATGTCCTCGTCAGGGAAGTCGAATCTCATAGATTGGTAATCTTTGACAGCTTGATGAGCTAGATGGTCAGCGAGTACACTCCCCTTTATAGCCTTTTGGGTAGTATATTGGATATTATACTCAGTCAGGATCATTTACCATCTAGCAATTCTTCCAGATAAAGCAGGCTTCTCGAAGATATACTTAATCGAATCCATCTTTGAAATCAGCAAAGTGGTATGAGTCAACATATACTGCCTTAGCCGACGAGCAGCCCATACCAAAACGCATCAAGTTTTCTCGAGCAGTGAGTAACGAGTCTCACAGTCGGTAAACTTTTTGCTAAGGTAATAAATGGCATGCTCTTTTCGGCCAGACTCGTCATGTTGGCCCAGTACGCACCCCATTGAGTTATCCAAAATAGTCCGATACATGATTAACGGCCTTCCTTCGACGGGTGGCATCAAAATAGGAGGTTCCAGTAAATACTCCTTGATCTTATCAAAAGCAACTTGACAATCATTGTTCCATTCAAATACCTGATATTTCTTCAACAGCTTGAAGATTGGCTCACAGGTAGAGGTTAGGTGAGAGATGAACCTCGCAATATAGTTCAAGCGTCCTAAGAAACCTCTAACCTCCTTTTCTGTACGGGGGGCAGGCATTTCCTGTATAGCCTTGACTTTAGCAGGATCAACCTCAATGCCTTTGTTGCTGACGATAAATCCCAAAAGTTTACCAGACCTGACTCTAAAAGTGCACTTGCTTGGATTCAGTCTGAGCTTATACTCCTTCAACCTGACAAATAGCTTTTGCAGATGATCAAGGTGTTCTTATTCTGTCTGTGATCAGGCTATCATGTCGTCTACGTAGACTTCGATCTCATGATGTATCATATCATGAAACAAAGCTACCATGGCGCGTTGATAGGTTAACCCTACATTCTTCAGTCCAAATGGCATTACTTTGTAGCAGAAGGTACCCCATTGTGTAACAAAAGTAGTCTTCTCCATGTCTTCGGGGGCCATTTTGATCTGGTTGTATCCCGAGAATCCGTCCATGAAGGAAAATATCTTGTGTTGAGCTGTGTTGTCAACCAAGATGTCAATGTGTGGCAGTGGAAAATCATCTTTAGGGCTAGCCCTGTTTAAATCCCGATAGTCCACACACATTCTGACTTTGCCGTCCTTTTTAGGCACGGGCACAATGTTAGCAACCCATTGTGGATAGGAAGTAACAGCCAGAAAACCAGCGTTGAATTGCCTCATTACCTCAGCTTTGATCTTTTCATACATGTCGGGCCTCATTCGGCAGACCTTTTGTTTGATCGGTGGACAATCTTCTCTTGTAGGGAGACGGTGAACCACGATATCTGTATCTAGTCCCGACATGTCTTCATAGGACCAGGCGAAGATTTCAACATATTCATTCAACAACTGCACTAAGCGCTCTTTGACACTTGGTTCCAGGTTGGCACCCACCTTAACCTCTTTCTTGTCTTCCTCTGTTCCCAAGTTGATGGTTTCTAGCAACTCTTCATGGGGTAGAATATCCCTCTCTTCTTGTTGCAAAAGTCTGGCTAACTCTCCAGGCACTTCACAGTCTTCATCACCTTCGTACTCGGCATGATTGACCAAATCTTCAGAGTCACCGAAGGCTAAAGCAGAATAGTCACCCATGGAATCCGGAGTGGAAGGGTACCTGCATTTTATGAGTGTGGGTGTGTGTAAGGGATAGCCATCCTTAAACAAAACAAAATGTAAAAAGAAAGAGAATGAACACAACAGTTTATATATGAAAACGTCCAATGATTCATTAAACTTGGCATATGATAATGAAGAAAATCAAGCCCTTACAAATGGACCTATATGCCCCGGGCAAGGCATAAGGTGAAAATAGTGTACGAATTGTTTAGTTATTACAGACCAAAATAGGAAATTGTTCAAAGATAAATTACTGGTTGATGAAAGTGATGGGAACGAAGTCCTTCGCTTCCCAGTTGCTTAATCCTCCTTCGACGGTTGGAAAGATCCAATCTTCAAAGTTGTCTTCTTCATCATCATCTTCTAAGGCATTAATTCCATGGTGAGTGATTTTTACGGGTGGTCCTCCAGCCCTGGAGCGACACACATCTTTCTGGCCAGCAGCAGTAAAACCTAGTCCGAACTTATCCGTCTTGTGAGGAAAATCAGGCAGTTTCCCCCACACTGTACTCCTTCCTTCTTTGATTATAGCCTCCGCATCCTTGAGGGATGCCATCCTCGACACAGGCTTGGAAACGATAGGCACATCTGTCATTGTCTTTGCAACCGCGACTTCAGGAGAATCTTCCTCGAAATGTTGGAAAGTCGTTTCTATGAATTCGCCATCCAACTCCACATAGCGGAAGGAGTTGAAGTGACTTATCATGTACTCTTCCTCGCCGTGCACCGTTATAATCTTACTCTGAACATGATACTTTAGCATTTGGTGCAGAGAGGAGGTGACTGCCCCAACATTGTGGATCCACGGCCTTCCCAACAAGCAAGAATATGAAGGACGAATTTCCATCACATAAAAGGTAGATTTGAAAATTTCTGTGCCCACCTTGATAGGAATGTCCCCTTCTCCATGAACCATTCTCTTGGAACCGTCGAAGGCTCTAACAATGATGTTACTAGGCTTCAATATCAATCCTTCGCAGTCCAATCTATCCAACGCCTTTTTCGGCAGCACATTCAAAGATGAACCAGTATCAACTAGGACATGGGCAAGGGTGGTTCCCCTGTATTCTACTGAGACATGCAGCGCGTCGTTGTGCTTCCTTCCCTTGGGGGTCAAATCAGCATCAGAAAAACCAAGACCATTATCAGCAGTAAGGCTAGCCACGCACTCTTGAAACTGGTCAACCGAAGTTTCTTGAGGCACGTGTGCCGTCTTTAGAAATTTGATTAAGGCCTTAGCATGGGCCTCAGAACAGAGTAGGAGAGCCAGCATGGAGATTTTGGAAGGGGTCTGCCTTAGCTGCTCCACGACATCATAGTCTCTCTTCTTGATTATCTTTAAGATTTCTTCCATCTCTTTCTGGGTGGTCTCGGGGATAACCACAGTATGAGCCTTCGTCCTGACAGGCGCTTCTAGTATCCCCTTACCTTTATTGGAAGTAACATCAGAGGGTCCAGCTTCGGGTACATCAACTTCATCAATTATCGGGCTTTGCACAGATGGCTTGATGGGCACAGAAATTCTCGAGGGTCCGAAGACTGCTCGTGGATGAGCAATCTCCGGAGAAAATATCCTTCCGCTGCGAGTTATCTTGCTTGTTCCCGCAATATTCCCTATATTAGGGGTTTCATCATCGGAATTCTCTTGGACTGATTCAATCTGTTTGATACCATGATAGAAGATTTCTCCTCCGTAGTTCCATGGTATCGTCTTGTTAGATTCATACAGGACATGCCCCGACATGGTGACTTTCAATGGTACAAACTTAGGATCAGGCGTAATCTTGACATGCATTTTGCAAGCTTTGGGAAGATTGTCGGAGATGGTTTTTATTGCAATGTCATTGGTCGGAGTAACAAAGGTGGCAGGAGTAACAGGAGTGAAGGTATCAACAAGAGTCTTTTGAAAGAGTATCTCTTGGGTATCCATCAGGCGTTGGATGCCTGATTTCAACATTGGGCAGTCAGCTTGCACGTTTAAACAAAAGTAACAGTCTTTTCCACAGCCTGGGAATATCCCTGCTCTCATGAAATTCACTTTAATCACTGGTAACAGAGTCAAAAGGTCAGCAACATTGGTAACATGAAGGTCTTCCATATCGGCATGAACATTATGACCGTGCTTGGGCATTGGGGCAGAAATCACATTCAGATTTTTGGGCGCATCGAATTCTACCTCTTTGGCGTCAATCAAGTCTTGGATTTTGTTCTTAAGAGCCCAACAGTTGTTGGTATCATGCCCTACACTGTCAAAGTGGTAATCACATTTTGCATTGGAGTGGTAATATGGAGAAGAGGTATTAGGGTTCTTTGGCGCTTCCTTCAAATTGGTAAGATTCAGCTTTAACAGATGAGGGAGGACTTGAGCCGGTGTCATGTTGATTCGGGTGAATTGCCGTTGTGGCCTTTCTACCCTTTGCTGATTAGATCTTGGCTGATTACCGTGATGTTGATCATTTGAAGAGTTTTGGATCATCACAGCCTCCACCATTGGTCGGCGCTCGGTTTTTCCTTGGCTTTTTTGAGAATAAACAACAAAAGCTTCCTTCTTAGCTGGGAAGGTCTTCTTAACAGCGATGGACGCTGAGGCATCTTTCTGAATCTTACCACTTTTAATGCCGGCCTCGACCCTTTCACCGGTCAAAATTAATTTGGTGAATCCCGCGAAGGAACTCCCAATTAAATGATTGAGGAAAGGGCAAGACAGGGTCCCTAAAAACATGTCAACCAGCTCTCTATCCGACAATGGTGGCTGCACCCTTCCAGCCAGATCACGCCACTTCTGGGCATACTCTTTAAATCCCTCGTTAGAAGCCATACCCATACTCTGTAGTTGAGTACGAGTAGGTTCTAAATCAACATTGTATTGGTATTTTCGGTAGAAAGCAGCAGCTAAGTCTTCCCAGTTATGAACCTCCGATCTCTCGAGTTGATAGAACCAGTCCAATTGTGTGCCTGACAAACTGTCTTGGAAAAAATGGACCCAAAGATCCTTATCAGAAGAGTGGGGTTGGATCTTTCTGACGTAGGATCTCAGATGCATTTTTGGACAGGACTAACCGTCATACTTAGCAAATGTAGGAACTTTGAACTTGGGAGGAATGACGATCCCATCGACCAACCCTAGTTCTTCGAAATCTAAACCAAGTACCCTTTGCAACTCCATGGCTGCCAACCGATCCTCAAGATTTTTAAATTTATCATTCGTCGGGGGATATTGTTGTTCGAAGTAATCTTCATCCTCTTCCTCTTCTTCCTCTTCTTCCTCTTCAACTTCAGATTCAGAAGGCATCGCAGTTCCTTTTCCTTTACCAGCCCCTTCATCAGACGTCGAAGGGAATTCGAGAACTTTTCTAGCATGGCTTTCAAACCTTCTTCCCATAATGACCACACCAGGTCTTTTCTTCTTTTTCTCTTTATCTTTCTCCAACAGTGCTTTAAGGTCCTCTTGACCCTTTGCCAAGGTCATGAGGAGTTGTTGGAATTGCGAATTCTGTGCTTGCAGATCCTTAACCGTCTGCTCCAAATTCATCTTACTGAAATAAACAACAGAAAGATAAGGAAACCTGGTGTGAAGACCTGCTTATGCATATGATGAATGATATGTTATTCATGTAATGCATTCAAGGATTCAGAAATTCAAATTTGTTGCAAACAAAAAGAACACACGTCATATTTAAGAAGAAATTTGTTAGTACATAAGTGCCCCATGGGCAAAATATTACAAAATTCTTAATGTAAAAAGACATTGCGCATCCTCTTTGGTGTGATGTAAGTTTTGAGAGTTTCCTCCTCGTGAAGTCGGTGGGTAAGTTCTAAAACCTTCTTCTCACTGGCATAGAAGCTGGCTTCAAAAGTATTCTGTTCTTCTTTGAGTTGGATCCAACTCTTCCAATGATATTGGCATGTCAGGATGTAGGAGGGTGTATGGAACCTCTCCTTCCATAACAGGCTCTTTGATCACGGGGAGAATGTGAGGGTATGACATCATAAGATTCTGGGCGTGGGTTCGTACCCACTTGAGATAAGGCTCAAGGGGGATGGAATTCTTGTGCCCCAGTGTCTTACTATCCACTTTGTTTGGAATCCTCCAAGCTCTGTTGAACCTTTGTGAAGTCCTTGGGCATCATTGTCGAAGTCAAAAACTAGGTCAGGAATCAACATATCATGAGGACCATCCCTCTGGGCATATCCAAACTGCCTTAAATCTTAACAGGGGTTGCAGGTAATGCCTCCCCTAATGCCAAGTAGTGGGACATTAGGGAATTCCCCACAACGATCAATGATGATGACATTTTCTCTAGACCGAGAACACCAATGAACATCAGAATGTGTGAGGGTCATCAACCATTGTGACCACCTTAAACCCTGCTCATTCTTCAAAATTGATTGGGGAAGGTGAGAAATAAACCACCTTTCTAGAAGAGGATTACAACACATGAGAACACCTCTTTTCCTCATTGTTCGTGTGTAAAATGAGTGTAGGATGTCCCCAAGCAATGTAGGCACAAGGTTCCGAGATATGAAGATTTTGACAGCGTTCACATCTATAAGCTGATCAGGATTTGGGAACAAGACCAACCCATAGATGAGAAGTGCTACAATATTCTCAAAAGCTTGTAGATCTAGAGAGTTCCAGCAGTCTTGTGCCTTCTGAAACAGAAACTTTGCCAAGAAACCCTTGACACCACTTCTGGTTTCCCAATGTCCTTTGATATCAGATTGTTGCAAGTGTAATGCTTGAGAAACATCTTCAGGCTTTGGTTCTTTTTCCGTACCGTTGTAGGGTAGTTGATGAAGAATAGGAATTCTCAGGAGTTGAGAAAATTCCTCCAAAGTAGGTACTAGTTGGTAATCAGGGAATGTGAAACAGTGGTGTAGGGGGTCAAAGAACTGGAAGAGAACTTTCACCATGTCTTCTTCAATGTTGGAGTTGACCAAGTTGAGAAGTCTACCATGTCTTTCACTGAAAAGAGAATTCTCTGGAATCTTGGAAGTAAGCTCCTTGAGTTGAGGAGGGATTCTCACAAGGTTGACTTGAATTGTTTTCCTGCGAAGAGATTCCATGACCTACAAAACAAGAATAAAAGATGAAGATCCAAACCCTTGAAATGGTTAGTGGATGCATATGATGCTTTATGATGTTCATGATGTATGCACAAGCACATGTACAAACAACTCACACAAGATCCTAGTTTCAGGCTTGCATGAGGTTTCATAGGTAAGTACCCTCTTGAAGTTAGTTGGCTCAAACCTGTCCTATAAATAGTAACCGGGTTCTAAGGAGCTCAATATCACTGGATTATTTTCTGTTCATTGTTTTGGTTTAGCCACTTAACTGGAGACCAAAATATTCCAAGAAAACAACCCTCAATGAGTGTAGTATCGAGTATCTACCAACTTCGAACTGCACCAAAGTCGGTCATCTCACTACCCCTAATAAAAGGCCAAGATGGTCAAGTAAGGTTCTAAGAGTTCATTAGTGCTTCATGACATCACTCAGCGGCCCCGTATTCTCTTTGATTGACTCAAAGGCTACCGGTACTCATAAATATGTCGCACTATTATAGCTATTGCTTCAACCATGTCGGTATACCCCACACAGTTTCCACAATGTATTGCTATTTACCTATGAATGTTTCCCAAAAATTCGGGTGAATGATTCAAACCCAAACAAGAGAACCAAATGTAAAGCAATCAAAACAATCAAGACATGCAAAGGTGATCTAAACCCTAAGGTTACTCCACTTTTAAAGATTCCCCAGCAGAGTCGCCAGTTCTTGGGTACGGTGGGAGAACTAACTTGAGGTTTTGCGTTTGTGTTCGCAATTGTTCGGTTTAGCAAGAGTCGCCACTGACTTTTTATTTTATCCTAAGGAAAGGTCAAAAAGCACAGGAAAGACCTTTGAGATGTTTTCTTGGGTTCGGGGAGTAGATTATGAAAAGGGAAGGTGCAAGCACCCTTTTCATCCATGGTTATCCATGGGCTCTTAGTTACTTGTTTAGATCACTCGCTTTGCTTTTCAATTGTTTGAAATGGCGCTCTTTAATTGTTTGAAATGGTGCTTTGTGTATGGTTTTGAAAGATGTTTTGAAAAGAGGCCATCGTTGTGGCAACCTTTGTAATGATTCTTGTTTGAATGTATACAAAGGTGTTTTTGTCTTTTGAAAAGTTTCCAATGTTTGAAAGTTAGATTTTGAAATTGTGTTGTGAAGTGTGTTTGAAAATAGGAAGGATGTTTTTGCAAGCTTTTGATCAAGTAACTAAGAGATATCTACCCTATTTTACTCAAAGATATTTCTTATGTTTTTAACCCTTTTAACAGTGTTGTTTCACCATTGTATTTGGTGAACAACCTTGTGTTAGGATGTTAAACGGGACAGGCGCGAGTCATCGTATAGACCATGATAGCAATTGTGTTAAGTATTTTTGACAACTTTCTTGAGGGACTTTGATCATTTTTGTTTTAGGCAACTCAGATAGCGTCATCGAGGGACTATGATCTTTTGTTTTTGTTTTTGTTTTGCCAAAGTACTTAACATGCATACCATGGCCCATTTTTGAAGGCAACAAGTGGATTGTAACCATAGGGGTGCACGTGTGCATTGTGTTTGTTTTTCATGCATTTTTTGTCTTTGATTAGGTCAAACTATTTGTTAATTTGATTTTGGCATACAAACCCTAATTCTCTAATCATGGCATAATTGAAAGCGTAAAAGTGCGAGAATTTAAATTCTAAGCTATTACAACATGATTATGGGGATGGGGGTACAATTTTGAATAGGGGGGATTTGACAAGAAATATAAACCCTAGTTACTATTACATCCAAATTGAATCTTAAATGCAACAATATTTAAATATACAATATTTAAATAAACAAGATAAATAAATATTAAATAAAATGTATTATGCAAAAAAATAAGTTTTTATTTGTTTATGTATGTAAAGTATTTTTTATATGAAAAAAGGTGTGAAGAAATAAAATAAAAAGTTGATTTTATTTAATAAAGGGGTAAACCCTAATTTTCCTTCAGAAAATAATATTATATATTATTTATATACAAAAAATATATTAATATGTACAATAATGAAATATATTGAAGAAAATGTATTTTTTAGTATAAATAGTAATAAAAATGAAAATTTAATATTTTTGTATTTTTATTCTAAGTATTTAATAAAATAAAAGTATATATATATATATATATATATATATATATATATATATATATATATATATATATATATATATATATATATATATATATATATATATATATATATATATATATATATATATATATATATATATATATATATATATATATATTAAGTATGTATAAAATAAAATAAAATATTTACAAAAATAAAATATATTCAAGAAAAGATTTTCAGTGTGAATAAAAATAAGAAATAAAAATATTAGTATTATTTACATTGTTTTTAAGTTTTATCAAATAATATAAAGTATTTAAATTGCTTTTATGTTAGAAAAACCAAAATAAAATACCTAATAAATGTAAAAAAAATGTGAAAATATTTTTAAGCATTTTTTATGTTTGAAAATAAAATATCAAAGTCAGAAAAGAAAACAAAAATTCAAAAATGCAAAAATATGAGAAATTGGGCCAGGGGGTACAAAAAGAAAAGAGGGGGGGGGGGGGGGGGGTTAAAAGCAAGAAGGCCAGGCCCAGCCCAGACTTGACTTCATCTTCAACCTCCAGAACTTTGAAAATACGCGCGCGCTTGTACAAACTGCTAACTCCTGTATTTGTGATCTTTTGCCAAAACTCAAAACATGAAACTTGTAGAGCATTAAACCACGATTCTAACCATATAAAAAACTTAATCTAACTCTCAAAGACCATAGAGAATTTCTCTGGCCCTAAAATCTGACCTAGTTTTTTCAGCATGTTCATGGACGAAATTCTCTTAGCACGCTTAATATAAATGAAAACTGAGCATATGTATGGCTTCATGGCAATGAGTACTACATCTTTCATTCACAAACCTAGACTAAATGTTCCTAAATAGAGAGATAGAAGTTTGAGAAATACCTGTTTCAGTCAAGCTCAAGTATGGCAATGCAACAACTTTCAGTGAGGCCTGAGGTTCTTTTGAGCTTGCTTGATGTTCCCTGGACCTATCCCAATGCTTAGTTTGCTTTGAAATGATCTGGATCTCTCTATAGAACTCAACCTGCAAAGCTCCAAAACAGAAATGGTGAACACTATAAATGGAGTTACAGTTGGTAATGGAGGTTTGGGATATCTTGAGTGAGTTGAATGGAAGGTATTGGAACAAGTTTGAGGCCAAACACATGAGTGGTTTATGTGATGGATGTGAATCTGCAGGGCCTGCTCTGTTTTGCAAGAAAATGTGATTTTTATGTAAAAGGGTGTTTTAGGGATGAATGGCTCATGTTTTTGGCTCACAGGGATGTGCAAAACTTGTTTGGAATGTTAGCAAGAGTTGAATATATCAGATGCTCCAGTTGTTGACCTTTTGCATAATTACTTGGTTTTGAAGTAAAAAGTGAGAGTTGACAATGCTATGGCTGTACTGGCTTGTAACCTAGCTGCACAAAGTTGTTGAACTTTGCCTGACATTAGGGAGCCTTATTTTCAGGAAAGGGCTTGGGGTATGTCTCAAGAAATGCAACTTGACATAAAGCATGCTTTATGTAAATGGAAGTGCTACCTTTATGCCCAAAATGGATTTATTCATCATGCCAAGCTCCATTGATCAGAATAATACCAATGTCCAATGTATTTGCAATTAATTTTTTAGTGTGAATTGGTTTAGAGACCTGTAAACAAGTACAAAGCTAGTTTGGATAGATTTTGCAACTTGTATGAACATGTATTGGCCATGGATACAAAGTGAGTTTTTGCCAACTTCAAGCATTCGATTCTCCCTAACCACAAATGTGTTTGAGGAGTTCTTGGACAATTTTGAAAGCTTGAAACATGTACTATAATACATCTTTGAAGTGAAACTTGAGACTCCAAGAGGAACTATGTGAAAAAAAGCCAAGAAGATGGATCAAAATCCTGCCTAAACTAGGGCAAAATTTCTCTAAGTTAAAAGTTTTAGGGACCCTTGTTCCAAAAATCATAACTTGAGATCCAAGCTTCTTTTAAGAAAACTTTGTAAATGAAAGTTGTAGAATTTGTTGAGGACTAAAACTTTCATGTTGTAAGTTTTGTTTGAATCCATTTGTATCTTGGTGAAAATGTGGGACAAAGTTAGGAAAAATTAAGAAAATTTCATAACTTAGAAAAATTCTAAGTTATGAAAATTTTCAATTTCAAACCCTAATTTGCAATTTTGGGTTTCTTGATGAACAAGTTTCATAATTTGACATATCTTGATGAAAAATGACCCTTGGCACTTGATTTTGACCAAAAAGTCAAAGTTTGACTTTTCAGTGTACAGTCAAATATTGATCAGTTGACTGAAAAATTCATTTGTCAATCCAATGCATTTGAGATCTTTTGAACTTGTTGAATAGGTCAAGATAATGTCACTGAGTCTTTGACTCCATGGTTGAGCTTGATTTGCCATTGGCTAGGTCAAACAGTCAAAACCTTAAAAATGACCATTTTGCCCTTTTGGTGATCTGATCAAATTTCTTGTGGAGTTGTGGTCCAAACTTGATCAAATGGTTAATATGAGTTCGTAATGTTGATGTGGGTAAAAATTCATGAGGTTTGTCTGTAAATTGGTCACAGTTGACTTTTTCCCCAATACAACTGATTTTTAGGTCAATTGTCCAATTGACTGGGCAAAAATTTGATTCAAGGCTTGAAACTTGGTATGGACAAACTTATGAGTCCAACATGAAGTATAAAAGTCAATTTGGGCATTGAAAGTCCAAGAATCTCTGTGCAAACTCAAACCCTAATTTAGGTCAACAATGCAATGTGATGTCTTTAAGCAGAGTAAACCCTAGCTTGATCTTGAGTTCCAAGAGCCTTGTGATGAGAAATGTTGATAAAATGAGAGGGAAAATTTTGGGGTACAACACTTAGAAGCTGCTGTTTGAACTATAAAAATAGGATAGTGTCGGTCTTGACGTTAGAGTTACAGAATGACAGTGTTGATTGGCTGTGGTAATTAAAATACTGTTGAGTTATTAATGAGAAGCTATTAATAATATTGTATAGATGATTTATAATAAATAAAGGATGTTTGATAAATTATTTTGATGTTTTGAGATGATAATTTGAGATGTCTTTGAGATGATGTTTTGAGATGATAATTTGAGATGTTTTGAGATGATAATTTGAGATGTTTTGAGATGTTAAATTGAGATTTTTTGAGATGATTTGAGATGTTGTTAACTTGGGTGTTATTATTACATTCGTGGTTGTGTCGCATACATTGAATTTTTTGAGATGGAGCTTATGCTCGTTGAGATGGCCTGGATTGGCAAATTTTGAGATGAAGGCTATGCCTTGTTGATGCCTCTATTAATTGGCAAATCTTTGAGATGGGAGTTATGCTCCAATGGTACCACATGCCTTTGCATAGTATTGAGTCGCACTATATGATTTCATAAAGAAGTGTATTTTGATGTTGATGAATGTATATTATTGTTGAGATTTTCGTTGATTATGAGATGAGAAGTGGTGATGTTGATATAATTTAATATATTAATTATCATACACTTTATTATATTGTTAGATATCTCACCCCTTCTGTTTGAATGTTGTCCTTATGTTGGTAACGTGCAGGTAATCGAGAGTAAAGGTTGTATACCTTCAATAGTTCGAGTCGGTGTCATTGCTCTGATATGTAACACTCGGGGGGATGAACGGTTGCTGATTTTTGATTGTTGATTTTCAGTTGTTAAATTTTTAATTGATTATTATTAAATGAGATGTTTCGAAGTTGCTGTTTTGTTAGAGATGTTATTAAGAATTCCGCTACGTAGATGTTGATTTATTTGATTAAAGATGATATGTTGATGATTCATCCGATGTTTGAAAAAGTGTTATATATCCACGATGAATGCAATGAATTTGTTAGAAGAATTTGTGATGTCCCGATTCATTTGTATGATTGAAATTTTATAACTCTGATTTATTTTTGCATAATTGCTTGGGGTAGAATTGGGGTGTTACAATTAACAGTTCCTTCCCTTCCCATGACCTCATACCAACACTACATGTATTCACAACAACATAAAAACTGTAGCCACATCAACACATGATAATTTCAAAACTCAATTCATTGATTAAATCACTGCAATGTTAGCATATTTATCACAGATACCAAACAAAAAATTATTCATATAACAATCACACACATCAACAATTCTACACAACCCAATTCCTACGTAACATGCATCGTAATTCCCATTATATAATTAGAACCCCACTCTTACCTTGGATTGATGGTCGCTCTACAATTTTCCGATCAAACCTAGCCTTGTGCCTCTTCTCCTTATCTCTGTAACTTCTCATGTATAACACTTTCTCTAGTCTTTCTCTTAACGCTTTTTAATTAACCTAATTTCTATTATTTAACTAAACTCAATAATATTATTATTTCTATTAGGCCTAATATTCACACCTCCTTAATACTACGTCTATTACCAGAACAAGCTCAACAACTAATACTATTAATATTCTACAATTCTAATATTATCACTAATATTATTAATCAACTAATTCAACCGACTAATAACAACACCACAACTTATTTCAATAGTTCACAACATAACCCAACATGTCAACAATTTCAACAAATAATTCACAATTAATCAAAAATACTTAATTAAAATATTAATTAAATAAATGGGTGTTATATCTCTCGATTTTATTTAATAACCGAGGTAATAAGGTGTGTTTTTATCTCAGTTTTAATTAATAACTGATGGGGTAAATCTTATTTATTTCCACATATAATTTGTTAATATATTTCATTTTAAATGACCTGTATCAAAATCACTGGCATGCATCAAATTTACATTATTTTATATCTTATTTTCACTGACCTTTATCATTTTTTACACAAAAACAATAAAGTATGTGACAAAATAAGAATCATAGCATTTTAAATTTTGTAAACCCTGAATGCAAAACCTCTCTATATAAAAATTTACATTGTTTTTAAAACTAAATGTACAAATTTACGTTGTTCTCATCAAGACAGAATATAAAACCTCTGTATATATACAAATTAAACTTATAACAACCAATAAAAACTATTGTTGTTGAGATTCAAAACAAGATAACAAGACACCGACCCAACATTCACAAATGTCGTCTATATCTTCTTTTGAGTACGGTGTTATATCGTTAGACTCCTATAATTAGAACAAAACTTGAATTATGATAAGCTAACAACAACAACAACATTAACTTAAGAAATATACATTTGTATATAAGGATTAAACTATTACCTCTTGCTTTATCCATCCATTTGTAATGCCTTCAGAGACAATATGGAGCATAAATCTCAAAACATAGTATCCACAAGAATGACTGTCGGGTTATTTTTGCCACTACAAATAATTTTCATATATTTATATCACTAACACACAAATAATATAATGTAAAAAAGAACAAGTAATATACTCACACTTGGCAAATAAAAGTTTGGCTTTCTTCCAAGTACATTATGTTTAAATGTATTGTATCCCTCCATCGCTTTACACATATCGATTAAAATTAAACAGAAACAAAAAATATTCAAATCTAAAGATAAAATTTGAGTATTAAAAATAATATCACTTACGCATTCAAAGCATTAGCCATAACTTCATGAAGTTTAGAGTACAACGAGAAAAATAAATATATAGAATTTTACCTCAGATATATAACAACGAGTTATCAATGTTTACGACATAAATGTTCAAAATAATTAATAATATGTATAGAATTGATTTATAGATGAAAACACAAATTAATATATACTTATTTGCGGTAAAACAAGGCTAAATAACATTCTTTTTTCTCTTTTAACTCGTCTTGTAAGTAAACCAAGATATGGTTTCCTGTCAAACCACAATGCAAACCAATGTGCGATGGATCTAAGAAACAATACTTTCTTATATTTCTTTCAACACATAACTCATGCAAGAACCTGCAAGAGTCAAATATTTATGTTAATAGAAGAACATATGAGTATAAATATAAATAAACATAAAATTTATACCTACGAGCACCAAATTTGTAATACAAAATTGTCTACATACTTATCTCCCTTAGAAAATTCCATAATATAAATATTAGAAAGTATGAATAACTGATCTAGATCATGACTTAGTTTAATACCCAAGTATGTGTCTAGAATACTATATAATTTCATTGACAATATCTTAATGTTATCTAGTTTTGGTGGTGCGGTTTTAATACTGCTCTGGATGGTAGAACAACTTTCTTTTGTTCTTGTACGACCCATAAATTTCTCAACTACATTCTTATAAATTTCCAATTGATTTGATTTGTGTGGTTGAGTAGACCCAACTAATTCGATTCCTACATCATAAAAACAATAGAAATACAATACAAAATTAAAATACTCAAAAAATAATAAGAACAACATACAACATAATTTTTTAAGCTTATACTTATACCTCAAGCACATCGCGAATACACTTCTCAGACATCTTCTCAAGCTTCTCCTCATTCGAATTCTTTCGCTCCTCCTCAAACATCCTCTCTCGCTCCTCTTTCTCCTTATAGACAATCTCCCACACCTTCTGCAATGAACTCTTCCCCTCCTCCTCCAACATCCTCTTCCGCTCCTTCATTTGTCTCTCCCTCTCCTCCTCTAACATCCTCTCCCACTCCTCCATCCACTCCCCCCTTCCCCCTAACTTAACATAACCAATCTCTTCAACCTCTCTTTTATGATTTACTTGTCTATGTGATTCAAATGGTCCAAAAAATAACTTAAAGGCAACGCTTCTTCCAAGACCACAGACACGTCCATGATGCTTCTTGGTTCCAATCACTTCTGTTAGTTCCATGGTTTTATGATTGGCTAAACTTTGGTAAACCATGGTTTTATACTGATGTTGTGCAAGATGTTGTAACATCTTCATCAACTGTCATGACAGTTCAGCTATTATGTGTTTCAGCAAGATGTCGAAGACATATGTCATGACATCCTGGTTTATGTATAATAGACACTGTTATTAGTCATCTCTTGACATATTTGTTTTGATTTGATGAGATCCTTTTGGATATACCTAATCATTATGCGCATGTCAAGGAGATTATTTAGGAACAAAGCGCAAATTTAATTGGATTTCTTAAAAAGGAGCTTGGAGACTTTTTAGGAAGATTTAAAAAGATTTGTTCATATTTTTATGAGAAGATCTTGCAGCTGTTTTGGAACGTGAAGATTGGATCTATTTGAAGAGTCCAAGCCCATACTACAAGAGTCTATAAATAAGGACCTACTAGACCTAAAATAACAAGCATTCACATAAAAGAAATAATGTGCGCAACATAAGGTTTAGGATTTGGGAGTCTTTTAGGTTTTTAATGTTTGTATTCTTTGTATGTTACTCATGTGTATTTGATGCATTGAGTTGAATATTTTTTTCTTGTTTATCAAGCTATTGTTCTCTCCCATGAGCTTTTAAGCAAAAGGTTGAGTATTTTTCTTAGTTAAGAGTCTTAACTAAGTATTGTGGATTGGAAGTGTAATATTCTATTTTGATAGTAGTTACTGGGATTGTAACTAGTTTGTTTATAACTGTGGTGATTGGAAGTGAGATATTCTCATATCTAGGAGGTTCTTAGGTATAAGTTGCACGGGGTAGTGTGATGACACCAAATTACATAGTTATTTGACTCGATTTATGCATGTTTATTGTCACGTTGTTTTACATTTCCATTATTATACTGTTATTTTGACTATGTTTTAGATAATTGACCATTTGGGAGTCGTACGCCAAGAAACAAAGCAAAACAGAGGGAAAACATAAGAATTAGGGAAAACGCACTCAAGACAATCACCATGGCATTCACCACAGGGGTGGCCATGAGTGGCCCATGTATCAATAGTCAAAATACCAAGTCTTAGCGCCTTATAAGTATAGCGTTCGCCATAAAAGGTATGGCGGTCGTCATACGTTGCAAAGACCAAGCAATTGGAAAATGAGATTTCTTGGTTAAGCACTCACCCCACTTCCTCCAATTTTTTCTCCACCCTTTTGACAACCTCCTTTGTGATTTTAAGGTTTTTGGAATCCTATAAATACCATCATTTAACCATTTTTCAATCATCCAAGCTTAGTTAAAAACTTAAACCATATATTGTTGAATTTGTTAGCGATTAACTCTTCACATCAAAGGGTTATCGCACCGTTGATTGAGTCTATAATCGAGTTTGGAGCACCTTTTATTTGAAGCATTAATCTTGCCTTCATTTAATTTCCGCATTCAAGTTTCAAAACTTTACTTCCTGTACCAGATTAAAGTCTCTTCGGAGCAGGTTTTTATTTAATCACATTACCTTTATTTTATCGTCTTTTTATTTAATTGCATGTTCTTCTTCTACCTTTATTTTAATTGAAGGTTGAGAAAAACACAAGAAGGGGGGGGAGGGGGGGTTGAATTGGGGTTTTCAAAATAATTTATTTTGCAAATGCTTCTCACAAACAAACAATGATAACTTAAGCAAGAAAGAAAAGTGACATGTTTGGTTTATACAAGTTCACCTTAGAAAAGGCTACTCTTGTCCACCCGCCAAGGTGATTTTGCCTTAGAAAAGGACTTAATCTAATAATCTAGAAATATTACAACAACTTCTAAGTGTTTAGAAAAACCCCTTAGCCCTCTCAAGTAATTCTGACTATAACTAAGTCATTTGAGGAAACAAATCTAGAAAGATTTACAATCAAACAAATCTGACAAGAATGCTTCTAAAAAAGCAGATTTAACACTATAATGAAGAACAAATATTTACACACGAATATGAGCAACAACTCTTGTGCATACAAAAATGATAAAATAACACAATAATAAGCAACAACTCTTGTGTTATAGAGAATGAATAGTTAACACAAAATTGAGCAACAACTCTTTGTGTTTTTGAATATTTCTTTGAGTATTTTCTCTCTTTAATTTTCTTTCACTCTTGATGCTTTCCTTTTGAGTAGTTTATTCGTTCATCACTTTTTTTCCAATGAAGTAGCTATCCCTTTATATAGGCTGAGAAAAGAAGACCGTTGGAAAACGTCACTTTCATCAAGCCGCCTACTACAACGGTGGCGTATGATTATGGGAGACAAAGAGCACACCAAAACTTTATCCGTACACTGTGCTTTTTACAAATAGCGGAAAAAGCATTGTATTGTTGTACTGTATCTTCTTATGTAAGTTTATAATCTTTTTTTTCCTATTGAGATACTTCAGATCTGAAGTAGGAGAGAGAGCGCATAAGAGATCACGTCTTTGTTCCTTTAATCTTCTGATGGAATGTTTCTAATAAGAAGTAAAGAGTATTCCAGAAGATAATTCATTGTAATGTTATCAAATGTATCAGAGTCTTTTAGAATTAAAACCTAGTCTTCAGATGTGTAGCAACAACTTATCTGAAAAACAATTTCTTGATATCTGAGCTAGATGCGAAAGCTTTATCTAAGAAGCACTTTATCTTTATTTCTGATCGTTGAAGCAAAAGCTTGATATCTGATCGTTGAAGCAAAAGCTTGATATCTGATCATTCAAATGGAGATTCCTTTTTTGGACACACTTGTGACTTCTGAAGCAACAACTTATCTGAGAAGTACGCGTGGATCTATTTCTGGCGAACATTCAACATTCATTAGAACTATTGATGTTTTACCAGAACCGAATGGAATAGTCTTTCTGATGCAAGCTAAACACATTTCTGATAATTCTTCAGACACCAATCCTGAATCAAATAGAATGTTTTATCTGCATACTTAAAGAACTTTTAGAACACCAAATTGTTACATATAAAATATATGCATTGCTATAATCAAAACTCAGAGATTATATGAAGAACCAAATCTTGTTCTAACAATACCCCCCTTTTTGATGATGACAAAACTATGTATTTTAATGAAACAATTTAACAAGATAATATCAATTAAGGTAACAGAGTAAGATTAGAAATACCCCCTGAGATAAACAATCTCCCCCTGAGTTAAAGACTTAACAATCTTTAGAAATGAAAGGGATATCTGAGCATTTTTATCTTCCTTATCTCCTAGTTAAAGCACAAGATCCTCTTTGGCGCTTATCAGAGCTTGACTTGATCACAAATTCTAGTCAAAAGATCTGTTATCTCAGAACCTTCTAAATGATAGAAGTTCTATATTTGAGTGATTGATTAGAATCCATGAGAACTTATAGTTTCTTTATCAAAACCTTCTAAATAATAGATTCATTTGCTTATCATCTTATTTCTGAAACCACATTCTTAAAACAACCTTGCATTTATGCTAGGTTAGAATGTAAACAATGGGATTCCGAGAATTAGATATATCAAAATCATTACTATCTTTCTCCACCTTTTTGTCATAATAAAAAAGATATAAAGAAATAGAGTTGTGAGAAAAATAGCACAAAAATAGGAAATAGAAATGAAATGAGACATATTTATATAACAAACTGAAATAGTTTAGTAACCAATTGTTTTAAGAACAAGAAACCATTATGAAACAAACTGACTAAGGAATACTTCATAAAAGGAGCAACAAGTTCATAAGGAAAACAACTAAAAAGAAAGAAAAAACATTTAAACATGCAACCTAAAGTGCCTAAGGATCATGGTTAGATGTTGTTTGAAAAGGAGATGGAAAGTTTAACAAATTTGATGTTTTATCAGAAGCTAGGTTGATGGTGGATGATGGAGGAATGAGTGAAGCATGAATGGTTTATAGAGAGAGTGAAGAGGTTTCTGGAAGGATTTATAATATATTTGATGAAGGTGGTTTAGAATTAACAGAATTTGGAAAGGTGCACGATGTTTGACTGGTAGTTGTTCGTAGAGTTAGGTTGGATAAGACTGTGATTTGTGAAAAAGGTAAGGTGGTAACTGTTGTAGAATAGACTGGAGTTGGTAAAGGAATGAATGAAGTCATTATTATTAAAATAGAACCAGAGGGAACAAAATTTAAGAGAGAGTTAGAAGACTTACTTAAGGAGGGTGAATGAGGAAAAACAAAATTCACTATTGAAGAACTGACTTTAGGTGCCTTTGGAGTTTTTCTATTTTTCAGCCTTTCCGTCTTCAAAGAGGGTACTTCTTCTTGAAACAGAGGTTCTATTTCCAACCTTTTATTTGAGAGATTCTCATCGGTCAAGATAGTATCTGAGCCCTTTTGATTTTGTTTTCTCTTCCTTTCATCAAATGCATCAGCTTCAGCACACATGTTCAGAAAGGGAATTAAGTTCTTTACACATTCCTTTTGATTCTGAATAAGAAGTTTTCCACTTGAAAACCTTCTTGAGAAGCTGATTTTTGAAGTTAATATAACACAAGGATAAATAAAATCCTTCAAAATCCCCATCTTCTCTAGGTTTAGGGCATTGGAATATTCCTCACAAACTTTTTTAAGATATTCACCGACCATGAATTTAAGAAAATTGCTTTCAGTTATAATGTCAGAGATAAGTCTTCCAAAAGGAATCCAAGACTTCATCAATTTGTTTCCTTCTCTTATCATTCTTATAATGTCTCTTAAATGATTAAAGAGAAGGGAGGGAAGATTAACTTGAGTACATGAAGCAATGAAATACAAAATGTATTTTTGGTCTCCAGTCAAGAAAATTGGAAAGTATTTAGGAGGTTCTTGAAGAATTGTTGATCGCATAATTTTAATCCAGATTTTCAGATGGTCATGAAGATCTTCGGTTTTGCTGGACAAATTTGCATAAGGAAAGATGACATTGGATACTTCAATTAAATCAGACCATTTTCCCACATCTTGATAGCATCTTATTCCTTTTCCATCATGATTAATGAGTTTTGCAATGATTAATTCATTGGTTACAATCTTCTTTCCTTTAACAAATGAGATAACTTGAAGGAGCAAGATTTGGAATGAATCCATAAGTCTTTCACAAGATGAGGGTAGATGGGTCCATCGAGAAGCATGAACTAATTTTCCCATCCTTGAACAGTTACATCATGCAAAAAGTTGAAACCATTATCTTTGAGGTTTTCGAAATTAAACAGAGATTCAGAAAGAACTTTTAGTTAGTCCAAACCAGTACAAAGAGTAATTTCAGGAACATCATACATTTATTCTTGAATATCCTTTTGCACTGATCCATACGAGTTATCAACTGTTGATAAAAGATGAGAACCAATTTGGAATCTTTTTGAGAAGATTTTTGTAGAAGAAGCATTTCTTGGGAGAGCTCGAGAGATAGTTGTTGTTGAGCATCCATGAATGAAGACGATGAACTGAAAAAGGATTTTAGGGTTTTGAATTGTTTAAAGTGTGGGTAGTGAAGTGAAGAAGTGTGTGGCGATGAAAAATGTGATTTTTTATTAAGAAGTTTTGAAATGATGACTTAAGCATTAAAGATGTACAAAGGAAAAAGTAATGATGATTTTTAACCTAATCTCAAGAATTCCCATAGCTCGAGGTGTTACTCGAATGACGTGTTTATGATTTTAAGTTTGACAAGTGCCAAAGGTGAATCACAACCATACGTTTGAAAAGACAATAATTGATATAATTAGAGACACGAATACCCAAGGTTTTCTGAATAAGCGAGTTTCTGATCTAAATATCTTCTAACTTTTAGAAGTATTAAGAAAAGCTTCATAAATAAAATTGCTAATGTGAAATTCTAACCCTGACGAGTTATATTTTTAAAGACATCTACTTTCTCACATACTTCATTTCAAACGAATGTTAGATTTTCATTACGTGAGTTCCTCAGAACATGAGTATCAGATTTCGAACATCATTTATAGAGAACAAAATATAGCTTTTCTGGTATGCCAAAAAACCATTCCTAATATTTTAGGTGCTTATAGATATGAAATTTTGTTCTTAAAGAGACACCAATCTCAAAAGATTTTCTCAAAAAAAACTTGTTATGATAATTCAACTTGATCTCTTTAGAGACAATTTTTCAGATAAGACTGAACTTTTCTGAACTAATAAGTATGTAGATATTTATTATATATCATTCTTTTTGTTGGAATCCTTGTCCTCAGAGCCATTAGTCTTTTCTCCAGAACCAACTGTTCCAGATCTTTTTGATTTTCGTTTCTGATCTTTACCAAAACCAATGATCTAACATGTTTAAGTTCCAGGCTTTGGAACATATGCTTTCTTCCCATCATGTACCGTAAGCATCCATAGTTCAGGAGCCATGTATGGTGATTCAGTTCTACATAAGATATATACAATATACACTATTTTTTCTTTTGGTACCCAAAGAGTTTTGGGTCCTTTAAGGTTAGTTTTCCCAAAGTTTTTGACAAACTTGGGTTTTTGTGCAACATTAGCTATTTGTGTTGGTGCAGAAGGGTAAGGATATGAAAACAGAGAAAATGGTTTACTTTCTTGATTGTCTTCATCATAATCATAAACAATTCCTCTTTTCCCATAATGACTAACACCGTAGATCATGGAAGCCATTTTGCTTCTATCTATGCCGTTGTTTAAGAATTTCTGAAATGCCTTATCAAATTTGTATAAGACGATTTCAGAAAATGGAGGTACTTTAGAAAGAGTTTCTTCAAGTTTTAAACATATATTATTTATAGAGACAATTTATTTTTCTAAAATAAAGATGTCTCCTTTTTGTTCAGAAACTTCTTTCTCTAGCTTACCATATTCTTCAACTTCATATTCATGAACTTTTTGAAGGTTCTTAAATTTTTGTTGAAATTTCTAATACCTGCTCAGAAGTTCAGATAAACATAATTCTAGTTCAGCACGAGAGAGTTAAAAAAATACCTCTTCTGAGTCAGACTCAGTTTTTGATGTGTTTCCTTCTGAGGTAGTGGCGATGAATGCTACATTAGCATGCTCCTATTCAGATTCTGATTCTTCAAAGTCTAATTCATCCCATGTTACCATGTGACCTTTCTTCTTGATATTGAAAGCATTCTTCTTAAAGCTTTCTTTTCTGGTGCTTTCCTTCTTGAGCGTTGGACATTCACTTATATAGTGTCCATGCTCCTTGCACTCATATAAAGTTACTTCCTTGCTTGATCTTCCTCTTGCAGATGATTCTAAATGATCTTCTCTGCTTCTGGGTCTTCTGAATTTGCTTTTTCTTTTCTTCCAGAGTTGTTTGACTCTTCTTGAAAGAAGGGACAATTCATCTTCTTCATCATAAGGTTCATCTTTAAAATCTTCTACTTCTTCAGCTTGGAACGCTTTGCACTTTTCTGACTTGGTCCTTTCTAACCTTGATCATAGAGCAACAAACTCATCTCTTTTATAGGGCTCATCTTCTTCTAGATCTATTTCACGAATTCTAAGGGAGATAACCAACTCTTCAAGAGATAGAGTGTTTAGATCCTTAGACAACTTCAAAGCAGTGACCATAAGTCTCCATTACTTAGGAATGCTTCTAATGATCTTTTTAACATGATCGGCTACAAAATAGACTTTGTCCAGAACTTTAAGTCCTGCGACTAAAGTTTTGAACCTTGAGAACATGGTTTCAATGATTTCATCTTCTTCTATCTTGAAGGCTTCATATTTTTGGATTAAGGCCAAAGCCTTAATCTCCTTGACTAGGGTGTTACCTTCATGTGTCATTCTCAGCGAATCAAAAATATCTTTTGTTGATTCTCTCCTAGTGATCTTCTGATATTCATTCTAAGATATTGAATTTATAATAATGGTTCTATATTTATGATGATTCTTGAGTACACATTTTTTATCATCATTCATTCTATTTCTGGGAATGGGAATACTAATCGTAGATACAGGTTCTTCGTCATCAAATACAACAAGATCCCAAAGATCATCATCATAGCCTAGAAATCAACTTTCTAGTCTATTTTTCTTAATAGTCAAATTTCTCTCCATAAAAAATAAGGCTTAGTATTGTAACCATATCTTTCATTTTTATGAGCATAAACCGTAGACATTTTTCTCACATTAGATCTCTCTACGCGGTTAAGTGTTTGATTTGAAAATAAATAACAGAGCCAGAGATCTGATACCAATTAAAAGTTGAGAAAAATACAAGAAAGGGGGGAGGGGTTAATTGGGTGTTTTCAAAACAATTTCTTTTGCAAATTCTTCTCACAAACAAACAATGATAACTTAAGAAATAAAGAAAAGTGACACGTTTGGTTTATACAAGTTCACCTTAGAAAAGGCTACTCTTGTCCACCCGCCAAGGTGATTTTGCCTTAGAAAAGGATTTAATCCAATAATATAGGAAGAATACAACAACATCTAAGTGTTTAGAAAAACCCCTTATCCCTATCAAGTAATTCTAACTATAACTTAGTCACTTGAGGAAACAAATCTAGAAAGATTTACAATCAAACAGTGTTTACAAGAATCCTTCTAAAAAACAGATTTAACACCACAATGAAGAACAAATGTTTACACACAAATATGAGCAACAACTCTTGTGCATACAAAAATGATAAAATAACACAATATTGAGAAACAACTCTTGTTTTATAGATAATGAATAGTTAACATAAAATAGAGCACAACTCTTTGTGTTTTTGAATATTTCTTTGAGTATTTTCTCTCTTTAATTTTCTTTCACTCTTGATGCCTTTCTTTTGAGTAGTTTATTTGTTCATCGTTTTTTCTCCAATGAAAGCAATCCCTTTATATAGGATGAGAAAATAAGACTGTTGGAAACATCACTTTCATCAAGCCGCCAACTACAATAGCATCTATGATCGTGGGAGACAAAAAGCACACCAAAACTTTATATGTACATTGCGCTTTTCACAAATAGTGGAAAAGAGTTGTATTGTTGTACTGTATCTTCTTGTGTAAGTTTATGATGTTTTCTTCTGTTGAGATACTTATGATCTGAAGTAGTAGAAAGAGCGCATAAGAGATCATATCTTTGTTCTTTTAATCTTCTGATGGAATGTTTCTGATAAGAAGTGAAGAGTATTCCAGAAGATGATTCATTGTAATGTTTTCAAATGTATCAGAGTCTTTCAGAATCAAAACCTAGTCTTTAGATATGTAGTAACAAATTATCTGATAAACAGTTTCTTGACATCTGAGCTGGAGGAAAAAGCTTTATCTGAGAAGCACTTTATCTTGATTTTCGATCGTTGAAGTAAAAGCTTGATATCTGATCGTTTAAGAAAAGCTTGATATTTGATTGTTCACATGGAGATTCCTTTTCCAGACACACTCATGACTTCTGAAGCAACAACTTATCTGAGAAGCACGTGTGGATCTATTTCGGGCGAATATTCAACATTCATTAGAACTACTGATGTTTTATAAGAACTGGATTGAATAATCTTTCTGTTGTGAGCTAAACACATTTCTGGTGATTCCTCAGACAAAAATCCTGAATCAAATAGAATGTTTTATCTACACACTTAAAGAACTTTTAGAACACAAAATTGTTACATATAAAATATATGCATTCTTATCATCAAAACTAAAATATTATCAGCAGAACCAAATCTTGTTCTAACATTAATTGCAAATTTAAAGCTTAAATGTTTACTATGTTCTACCGCATGAACGAATCAATCACTTTAGTTTATGTCATTATCATGTCTAGCTAAATTTATAAGTATTGGAATGTGAGGACCTTCGATTTGATGGTACTCTAATAGGTTGTTCTTTGAGAAATTCTATTTGGGATTGTTTTGGTTTTAATCACAACTTTTTCAAACTTAATTTTATCGATTACTATGAAAGTAGAACCATTTATATACCGGGTGTTATACCCCAATTTTCCCCCTAAGATCCCTCATCACATCATATACATCCCATGATTATTATTGATTCCATGGTTTTGTACCCCAAAATTTTTCCTCCCATTTCTCATTCAAGATATGCTCATAAGGTTCTCAAATGCTCAAGGGCTCAAGAGTTAATCAGACAAATTCTTCTCCTAAGCAATGGGTCCATAACTAGGGCTTGGTATTTCTAAAGTAAGATTGGATTCTCAAGGTCTCAAGTGGTTTTCATGGCTCCTCATATGCTCCAAATAATGCTCATATCAAGTTTCAAGCCTTGCATCCCAAGTTTGCTCAATCAATTGCTCAGATGACTAAAAATCAATTGTATTGGGTAAAAAGTCAACTATGGTCAACATATAGTCAAACTACAAGATTTTTGGTCAAAATCAACATTTTGAAGTCATATCCATCATTTGATCAAGGTTTGATCAGGATTCCTCAAGAAAAGCCCTCAAATCATCAAAAGTCAAAAGTTGCTAAATTAGGATTTCTTTAGGAGAAGTCAACTGAACTTTGACCAAGCATAACTTTAACATACTTCATAATCCTTTCCACAACAAAAGCTCATTTTGAAGGAAATTAAATTCCCTACAGCTTTTAATTTCTAAGCTCAAGTCCAAAAAATGCATCATTTGAGAGATATAAGCCAATACATTACATGTCATTTCAAAAGTCAACAAAAAGACACTTTTTGTCAAGGAAACTTACATCAAGCTAAATATTCAAAAGAAAATATGATCATCATAGAGGTTGTATAGGACATCTTGAGCTTTCCAAAAAGTCAAACATCACTTTCAAAAGATAAAAATTGAGTGAGTTATGACCATTGCAAGTTGGCAAATTTTGAGCAAGTTCATGAAGTCCAAATTGAGAAAGCTTGATATTTTGGAGTATTGGGCCATGGTTTAAGAGTCCAAACGTGTATTATGATCTTCATACACATCAAAACTTTTTCTTACACCCCTTGACCTTGTTATATTTTTATTATTTTTATTATTTTTATTATTTTTTATTTAATTCATTAATAATACAAAATAAATAAGATAAAAATTATATCTTACTACAAGAGTCCAAGCCCATCATTCGGTTACCCTAAATTTCTCTATATATTCAGGCATTAAGAGAGAGAAAAACACACATGAATCCTTGCCTCTCAAAATTGTCAAAAGATAGCAAACTTTTTTCAAGAACCCTAAGTCTTGAAATCCTATTTTCAAGCCTTCTCACTACCAAACCTCCATTCCATTCACTTCCAAGAACATTGATGGGTAAGGTTGGATTGGTTACCATGATCCAAAGGGTCTAAACCAGCATACATGCACCATCGTTTCTTCATTATTTCATGATTTTTGTATTTCTGTTTTCATTATGTTTTAACGTACACTAACGCCACTAACGTGCTCCTGAGATGCTAACGTGTAGGTTTGAATCATCGCATGAGTCCTATGCTATATGAACCATGAACGGCCATGATCAAACCGATTCATGTTAGTTTTACCATACCTCACAAACCTGGTGGTATGCATGCTGCATGAAGGTCTTGGGGGGCATGAGTTCAACACTCATCTCCAATATTCTTTTTCTCTATTATTTTACTAACATCATTTTTTCTTTTTACCCTAACCCTAATTTTTTAATAAACCCTAATTATTTTTTTAATCAACATTGAAACAAATTAGGTTTAGTTTCTTTCTAATAAATTAATTTTGATTTTTTAAATTAATTAGGATAATTAGTTTCAATTTATTTAATTACCTAACTTTTTTTGATTAACTAAAATAAATTAGACTTTAGGTTAATCTTCGAGTTTTTCTTTCATCAAAGAATTTTCCCTTTTTTACAATCTTTGCGTGCTCTTTATTATTTTCGCATTTAGTTTTTTTCCCAATTATGTAACTGCTAAAGGGTTGTAATAGTTTAATTAGGGTTTTTATTTCCTTTTCCCCTGATTTTATGGTTTTGTATCCCCCTTCCTCGAAGCTTTGTAATAGCGTATGACCTTTATTTTCTACTTTTACTGCTTTCTTTATAACTGCTAGTAATTAGGGCATGTATGACAAGACGTAAAAATAATCATTAGATAACCCTAATAAAGATAAAGTAACTGAATTGAATCATTATTCATAGACGCACCTCTAGGATAACCTCACTCGTTGCCTTCGAATAAAATAGTTATGTCCCTCGAACGTGGGGACACTTTAGCAAAGACCCTCGATTAAAAAGATCGTAGTCCCTCGATGACCCTTCGATGCTGCCTTCGATAAACGATCTTAGTCCCTTACGATAAAATTTCTAAAGCACCCTGTAAGTTTCCTTTATGATTGTACAATTACCCGCGCCTGTCCCTCAAACATCCAATAGATAGGGCTACCTACTAACTAATGGTATGGATAACACTATCTAAAGGAGGAGGAAAATAACACGAAATACTTTTGAGTAGGTAGATAGCTCGTAATCGTTTGCTCACAAAAACAAAACATTTTCACAATCACACTTTTCTCTAAAATATTTTCAAAAACAAACACTTTGTATGCATTCTTAACTTTATACGGGAATCATTACAAAGTTGCCGAACTTAGGAATTTTCAAAATATTTTCAAACACATACACAAAATCATTTCAAACAAAGTGAGCTAGCGATTAAGAGCCCAGAGATAACTACGGATGAAAAGGGTGCTAACACCTTCCCTTTTCACAACCTATCCCCCGAACTCAGAAAATTCTCGAAGGTCTTTCCTGTTATTTTCACCCTTTCCATATTGGATAAAAGAAAAGTTGGTGGTGACTTTTGCTATCCGTAACATTTGCGATAAAACGCAAAAACAAGTCAGTTCTTCCACCGTATTACAGAACTGGCGACTCTGCTGGGGAAAAATAAAAGTGGGGTTACCTTTAGAGCTAGATCACTTTTAAATGTTTTCCTTGTTTGATTTGTCTGCTTTATTTTCAAAGGGTGTTTGGGTTTTATTTCTTGCAAAGATCCTATACCAGAATCCGGGGAACATTTTAGGTAAGTAGCAATAGATCATGGAAACTATACAGCGTATACTAATATGGTTGATATGATGGCTATGTTAGTGCGACACATTGGTTTGTACTGGTATCCCCCGAGTCAGTCGAAAAGCATACTAGGCTTCCGCGTGGTGTCATAAGCATTAACTGACCTTAGAACCTTAATTGACCCACTTAGCCATTAGAAGGTAGTGAGATAGTCGGCTTTGGTGCAGTCCGAAGTTGGTTGATACTTCATACTACACTCATTGAGATTTGACTCTCGAGTTTTTTTGGTGGCAAGTCAGTTGTTGTACTAAATGAAACTTGTGGGAAAAATCAGTGATATTGAGATCCCTAGAACCTGGTTACTTCTCTAGAACAGGTTGTGCCAACTGAACTTCAAGAGGGTACTTACCTACAAACTCCATTCAAGGCTTAAACCTAAGGCCTTGGTGTGCTTTGCTTGTGTTTGATTATCTGTTTGGAGCATGACATTATAACATCATAACATCATATCATGACTAACCATTTCAAGGATCTAGGGGATTTATCTTTGTTCTATGTTGCAGGGTCATGGCTTCCATTCGTAGGAACACCATCCAGATCAACTTTGTAAGGATACCTTATTTTATAAAAATAGTAGATTTATATTTTGACATAGTTTATTAATTTTTTTTCTCACCAAAATTATTTTATTTAATCATACTTTATTTATTTTGACTAATTGTTTTGTAAATTTAATTAAAAAACTAGGTTTTTATTTATTTTCTTTTACACCGATTAAAATATTTTATTTTTATATAAAAAGGCCAAAAATATTTTATAATACTGTAAATTATTTTTAAAGACAAAAATACCAAAAAATATTCTTCTCATAAACTTAATTTCTTTTTCAATTAATAGATTAGGGTTTTATTTAATTTCTTTTCCTAGTAAATTTAAGTTTTACTTTTAATTAATGATTTTCCTTTTAGTTAATTAGGTTAAAAACAAAATCCCCTTTTCTCTAAAAAATCCAAAAAATATCCACTTTCTTTACATTTTTATTCTTGTACCTTTATTTTATTTTGTACATTATTTATTTAATTTCTTGTACCAATTCAATATGGTTGTAATAGATTAATTAGGTTTATTTTCTTGCAATCCCCATTTATAACTTTTACACCCCCTCCCACAAGTGTTGTAATAGCGTAGTAACTTTAAATTCCGCAATTTATCGCTTTATATACAAATGCTAGTAATTAGGTTTTGTATGGAAAGACTAAAACCAATCAATTAGAAAACCCTAATCAAAGACAAAATCAAGCATGAAAACAATACACTTGCACATAAGCACCCCTAGGATAAAATCCACTTGGTTGCCTTAAAAAATGGCCATATTACGCATGTGAAGTATCTTAGCAAAAACAAGCAAAATATAAGATCATAGTCCCTCTATGACGTTATCTATGTTGCCTTTCAAATGATCTTAGTCCCTAAAGAGAATGCTAAGATATCTTGCAACATTGCTAATCATGGTTATATGATGACCCAAGCCCGTCCCGTTTACTTCCAAAGATAGGGTTACTTACCAAATCAATGGTAAGATAACAATGTCAAAGGAAAAGGAAATGAACATGAAAGACTTTTGAGTAGGTAGAATGCTCCTAATTACTTGCTCCATTTCAAAACAAAACATCCTTGCTATTTTTAAAACAAACACCTACACTTTCAAAACATCTTACAAACTTGAAAACATTTTCAAAAGATCAACATCTTTGTATACATTCTTACGAACGAGAACCATTACAAAGCTTACCTAAACCATGGCCTCTTTGCAAAATACTTTCAAAAACAACAAAGCACAATTTCAAACAAAAGCAAGTGATCTATCAAGTAACTACGAGCCCATGGAAAACCATGGATGAATAGGGTGCTAATACCTTCCCTTTTCATAATCTACCCCCCGAACTCAAGAAATAATCTCAAAGGTCTTTTCTGTGCTTTTTCACCTTTCCTTTTGGATAAAAGAAAAGTCGGTGGCGACTCTTGCTAACCACAACATTTGCGATAAAATGCAAAACCTCCAAGTCAGTTCTCCCACCGTATCACAAACCTGGCGACTCTGCTGGAAAACTAATAAAAAAGTGGGGTTACCTTAGGATTATATCACATTTACTTTCTTTCTTTGTTTGACTTGTTTGCTTTACATTATGGTTATTTGTTTGAGTTTGAATACTCTAACCGGATTTAGGATAACTTATAGGTAAGTAGCAATATGTTATGGAAACTGTGTGGGGTATACCGACATGGTCTAAGCAATAGCTACGTTAGTGTGACATATTTGTAGGTACCGATAGCCCTTGAGTTAATCAAGGAGAATACAGGGCTGCTGAGTGATGTCATGAAGCACTAATGAACTTTTAGAACCTTTACTTGACCAACATGGCCTTTAAGACGTAGTGAGATGACCGGCTTTGGTGCAGTCTGAAGTTGGTAGATACTCGATACTACACTCATTGAGGTTTAGTTTTTTGGGATATTTCGGTCTCCATTAAAGAGGCTTATGCTTAAATAATGCTCAAGGAAACAAACCAATGATATTGAGCTCCTTAGAACCCGGTTACTATTGCTAGGATAGGTTTGTGCCAACTAAACTTCAAGAGGGTACTTACCTATGAGACTCCATGCAAGCCTAAACCTAAGGACTTGTTTGCTTTATTTGTGTATATTTACTTGTACATAACATCATGAACATCATAACATCATATTCATTCACTAACCATTTCAAGGATCTTGGGATTTATCTTTGTTCTGTTTTGTAGGACATGGATTTTATTCGCAGGAAAACCATTTTAGTCAATCTTGTAAGTATCCCTCCAAAACTTAAGGAGCTAGCTTCAAGGATTCCATAAAATTCTCCATTCACCGAGAGACATGGTCGCCTACTTAACTTGGTCACCTCTAACACTGATGAAGACATGATGAAGGTGCTCTTTCAGTTCTTTGATCCTTTACACCATTGCTTCACATTTCCCGATTATCAACTTGTGCCAACTTTTGAAGAATTCTCCCAACTCTTGAGGATTCCCATTCTTAATTAACTACCTTTCAACGGTACGGAAAAAGATCCAAAGACAAAAGATATTGCTCAAGCTCTACACTTGCAACCATCTGATGTCACAACTAATTGGGAAATAAGGAGTGGTGTCAAAGGTTTCCTAGCAAAGTTCTTTTTTGAGAAAGCCCAAAACTGTTGGAACTCTTTGGATTTGCAAGCCTTTGAGGAAATTATGGCTCTCCTCATCTATGGGATGGTTTTTTTTCCAAATCCTGACCAACTCATTGATGTGAACACCGTCAACATCTTCATATCCCGTAACCCGGTGCCTACTTTTCTAGGAGACATCCTACACTCTTTTCACACTCGCACTATGAGGAAAAGTGGTGTCCTTATGTGTTGTACTCCTCTCTTGGCAAGATGGTTTATTTCGCATCTTCCCCAATCTGTATTGAAGAACGAGCAAGGTTCAAGGTGGTCACAAAGGTTGATGATGCTCAAACATTCAAACATCCAATGGTGTTCCCGATCCATAGAGAATGTTACTATTGTCGACCATTGTGGATAATTCCCTAATGTCCCTTTACTTGGCATTAGAAGAGGTATCACCTACAACCCCTGCTTAGCCTTAAGACAATTTGGTTATGCCCTAAGGGATGGCCCGCATGAGATGCTCATCCAAGGTTTGGTATTTGACTACGAGAACGACGATCAAGGTCTTCGCCAGAGATTCATCCGAGCTTGGAGGATGTTGAACAAGGTAGATAGCAAGACATTGGGGTATAATAATTCCATCCCTATTGAGCCTTACCTCAAATGGGTATGAACTCGTGCTCAGAGTCTTGTGATGCCTTATCCCTCCATTCTCCCGGTGATCATGGAGCCTGTTATGGAAGGAGATGTTCCATACATTATCCTACATCCTGACATTCCCACCTATCTTGAAGACTTACAAAAATATTGGATATAATTCGAGGGGGAGCAAGATACTTTCGAAGCCCAATTCTACGCTAGCAAGAAGAAGGTTTTGGAACTCACTAAGAAACTTCATGAGGAGCGGACTCTGAATGCCTACATCGCACCAAAGAGGATGCGTACAACCTTTTTATCTTAGAGTTTTTTTATTTGTTGGCCCAAAGAGGCATTGATGTACTCAAGCTTTAATTTATTAATATAAAGTGTGTTTCCTTTTTGTCTAAAACAAATTTGAATCTTTAAAATCCTTGAAATCATTGCATATGCATTTACCATTCATCATAACATAAGCAGGTTTCTTGCAACAAGTCTCCTCATCTTTCTACTGTTTATTTCAGTAAGATGGATCTCGAGCAAACGGTGAAGGACCTCCAAGCACAAAATGCTCAGTTTCAACATATGTTCTTAACTCTAGCCAAAGGACAAGAAGAGTTGAAGACCTTGCTGGTTGAAGAGAAAAAGAAGAAAACAAAGAAAATAACCGGAGTTCTAAATATGAGAAGAAGATTCCAAGGACAAGCAAGAAGGACTTTAGACTTTTCTATGTCATCTGGTGAGAAAGACAATCAAGATGGGAAAGGCAAAGAAGCAGTTGTCCAGCCAGATTCAGAAGAGGAAGAGGAAGAAGAAGATTATTCTGAAGAACAATATCCTTCAGCCGATGACAAGTATAAGCATCTATAAGAACGGTTAAATGCAATGGAAATCCAAAAAGTGCCTGGACTGGACTTTGAGGAGTTGGGGTTAGTATCTGGGATTGTCATTCCTCCAAAATTCAAAGCACCGGTGTTCGCCAAATACGATGGAGTTTTATGTCCCAAAATGCATCTCCGGTCCTATGTGAGGAAAATACAGCCTCATACCGCTGGCAAGGATTTATGGGTACACTTCTTCTAAGACAGTCTATCTGGAACTCAACTAGATTGGTTTTATCAGATAGAAAGAGCCAACATTCATAACTGGGAAGATCTGGCCGCCGCCTTTTACAAGCAATACCAATACAACGCTGATCTTGCTCCCACCCGTACTCAACTTTAGAGTATGGCCATGGTTTCAAGTGAAGGCTTTAAAGATTATGCGCAAAAATGGAGGGACTTAGCAGGAAGAGTCCAGCCTCCCCTGTCTGAAAGAGAATTAGTAGACATATTCTTGGGCACTTTGTTTGGTCCTTTCTTCAATCACTTAATTGGGAGTTCATCAGCAGGTTTTACTGAACTGATATTGACCAAAGAAAGGGTGGAAGTCGGGATAAAGAATGTGAAGATTCAAAAGATGCATCCTCTGCTGCTGTAAGGAAACCATTCATTGGAAAGAAAGAAGTTATTGCTGTATATCCTCAGAGAAATCAAGATAGGCCTGAACGCCGTCCAATGGTGGGGGTTGTCATGATTCCTAAACCTGCGCCTACTCAGCAAAGAAGTAACCAGCCAAGAATGGAAAGACCAGTCAGGCAGTTCACCCGAATTAATATGACAATATCTCAAGTATTATCACATTTGTTAAGATCCAATATAGTGACTTTGAAAGAAGCTCCAAAGAATCCTAACACAACCTCTCCTCACTATCATCCTAATGCCCATTGTGCATACCATTCTGAGAGTCCCGGCCATGGCACTAACAACGGTTGGGCTCTGAAGAACAAAGTATAAGACATTCTTGAAGCCAAAGAGATTGAATTCAATGTGTCATAAATTCCCAATGTCATTACTGCCCCTATGCCCAAGCACGGCGGTGATGTCAATGCCGTTGAAGAAGATATATTTGTTACTTCAGTTGATGAACTTGTGACCCCACTCTTGACTATCAAAAAGAACTTGTTGAATGCCGGTGTATTCCCGGGCTATGATGAAAGATGTCATTTCTGTTTATCCTCACCAATAAGTTGTCCATTGTTAAAAGCAGGTGTTCAATGCCTAGTAGATAACAAGGAGATTTTGTTCGAGAAGACTTCAATTCCAACTGTTTCTTATAATGATGTTTCCATCGTGACCATTTCCGACAATTCTTCCAGAGTCTCCACCAAAAGATCCGTTAGAATTACATAAGTTCCTAAAGTGGATCCTTTGATAATTACAATTCCTGGACCAATCCCGTATTCGTCAAACAAAACCATCCCATGGAATTATGGAGGTGATGTCTACTATCACTGAATCAAGCAAGATTGGCCAGCTGCTGAAGATTCAAGTTCTGAGAAAGTTGATTACAATATCAGTAATATCGCAGGGACTAGCAAGATTACCCAAAGTGGAAGGGCATTCTCTCCAGAAATTGCTTCTCCAAAAGTTGTTTCTGGACCCGTAATCATTCATGTTGTTGTTGCTCCTCCATAAGTCTATTCCCAGTTCTGCAATCATCTCCGCTAAACCTCCTGTTGACAAAACAGCTACAATCCATGTTATCACCCCTACTGACATTCCTACTGCCGAGTCAACCAAGACTCGAGGTAAAGGTATTCTGGTTGAGGTTGTCCGGACGAAGGCACAATCAGTAACTATCCCTGAGACCTCCCGAAAAGAGATGAAGAAAATTCTAAAGATCATAAAAAGAAGCGACTACAACGTAGTCGAGCAACTGGGGAAAACTCCATCAAAAATTTCCATGCTGGCTTTATTGTTATGTTTCGAGGCTCATGCAAAGGCCTTGGTAAAATTCCTGAAAACTGCCCATGTACCCCAAGAAACATTTGCCGATCAGTTCCAAGACTGCGTAGCCAGCTTGACTGTAGATAATGGCTTAGGTTTCTCAGATGCTGATTTAACGCCAAGAGGGAGGAAGCATAATGAGGCATTACATGTCTCATTCGAATGTAGGGGCACGACTTTGGCTCATGTCTTGGTTGAAATCGGTTCGTCATTAATTTGTTGCCTAAAAAGTCTCTTGATAGGCTTGACTATGAAGGATTGACATTGAAACCAAGCAACATAGTAGTGAGAGCCTTCGACGACTCAAAAAGGATGGTACATGGGGAAGTGGTCATCCCCATAAAAGTTAGAACCCAAACATTTGATTCAACTTTTTATGTAATGGATATTCTCCCTTCATATTCCTGCTTATTAGACCGACCGTGGTTTCACAATGCTGGTGCTGTTACTTCTACGTTGCATCAAATGCTGAAATATCCAATTCAGGGGAAAATCATCACCGTTCATGGAGAAGAAGAGTATATGGTCAGTCATCTAAATTCCTTCAGATATGTGGAACTAGATGGTGAATTTATAGAAACTCCATTCCAGCACTTTGAAGAAGTCCTGCTGACTGTGGCAGTAACCAAGGCTGTGTGTCAAGTCCCAAGATTACAAGGCCTCCACTCAAGATGTCATCTTTGAAGGATGCCAAGGCAGTGATAGAAGAAGGTGGGTGCACTATTTTGGGTCAACTCCCAGATATCCCGTACAAATATGAAAAATTCGGTTTGGGTTTCACTTCAGGAGCCCAGAAAGTTGTATGCCGCGCTCGTGCCAGAGGACCACCCTTGAAGATCAGCAACCACCAAGCCAACAAAGTGGAGGATGATGAAAACAGCTATAACCTGGAGGATTGGATTTTCCCAACTGTTAGTGGAGGGCTCAGCAACTGGGAAGCTAGATATTTTGTCCCGATCACATTTATCCAACAGTAACTTGTCTTTAAATTTTGTCGGATCTGTAATATTAAAACAATTCAGACTCTTAAAACCTTGTGTCTTACCCGAGGCACAATGGTCCATTTGTAAGGGTTATTATCTCATTTCCATATGACATCAATGAATCATGGACGTTTTTGCATACAAACTTTGTGCTCATTGTTTTTCTTTTTACATTTTCATTTCTTTCAAAGATAGATATACTCTTACATACACTCACACTTACAATGCAGGTCTACATCCATTCGGGATCCCATGGGTAACAGTTCTGCTATGGCCTTTTGTGACTCTGAAAATCTAATCTACCAAGCCGAAGACGAAGGTGAGGAAGATTGTGAAGTACCAGGGGAACTCGCCAGGTTACTACAACAAGAAGAGAAAACCATTCAGCCCTACAAGGAGCCAGTGGACACAATCAACCTAGGTACCGAAGAAGACAAAAGAGAAGTCAAGGTGGGTGCCAATCTGGAACCCAGTGTTAAAGAGCGTCTGATTAAATTACTACACGATCATGTTGAGGTCTTTGCCTGGTCGTACAAAGACATGCCGAGACTTGATGCAGATATCGTAGTACATCGTGTACCTACAAAATAGGATATGGAGAAAACAACCTTTGTCACACAGTGGGGCACATTCTGCTAAAAGGTTATGCCATTCGGGTTGAAAAATGTTGGGGCAACCTATCAGTGTGCCATGGTAGCCTTATTTCACGACATGATAAATCACGAAATAGAGGTCTATATGGACGACATGATAGCCAGATCTCAAACAAAAGAAGAGCATCTTGACCATTTACAGAAACTCTTTGAGAGACTAAAGAAGTACAAGTTGAGGTTAAACCCAAATAAATGCACATTTGGGGTGAGGTCTGGTAAACTCCTAGGCTTTGTCGTCGGCAATAAAGGTATAGAAGTGGATCTCGCCAAGGTGAAAGAGATACAAGAGATTCCTGCTCCTCGTACTCAGAAGGAAGTCAGAGGATTCTTGGGACGTTTAAACTATATTTCCCGATTCATTTCTCACCTGACAACTACTTGTGAACCAATCTTCAAATTACTGAAGAAAGATCAAGTAGTTAAATGGAATGACGAGTGCCAAACTACTTTCGATAAGATCAAAGAATACTTACAAGAGCCTCATGTTTTGATGCCAGTCGAGGGAAGACCATTGATCATGTATCTAACTATTTTGGAAAATTCAATGGTGCGTGCGTTGGGGAAGCATAACGAGTATGGCTAAAAAGAACATGCTATTTATTACTTGAGCAAAAAGTTTACCGACTGTGAAACAAGATATTCACTGCTCGAGAAAACTTGTTGTGCTCTGGCATGGGCTTCTCGCTAGCTAAGACAGTATATGCTGACTCATACTACCTTGTTGATATCTAAAATGGATCCAATAAAATACATCTTCGAGAAGCCTTCCCTTTTTGGGAGAATAGCGAGATGGCAGATGATCCTGACAGAATATGACATACAATATACTACCCAAAAAGAAATAAAGGGCACTGTACTAGTTGATCACCTTGCTCACTAAGCTGTGGATGACTACCAGTCCATGAAGTTTGAATTCCCAAATAAAGACATCATGATGGTAAACAAATGTGAAGAACTCAGACCATATGACAGACCTGAACAAGGATCCAGATGGACCCTGGTTTTTCATGGGCGTCCAACGCACTCGACAATGGTATAGGTGATGTACTCATATCTCCTGAAGGATGTCATACCCCCTTTACCACAAGACTTTGCTTCAATTGTACAAATAACATGGCAGAATACGAAGCGTGCATTTTTGGTCTCAAAGCTGCCATATATTTGGGGATCAAATCCTTAAATGTATATAGAGATTCAGCTTTGGTCATCAGCCAGATCAAAGGGGAATGAGGCACCAAACACCCTAACCTTATCCCTTACAAATAACATGTACTGACATTGATCCCGCACTTTGAGAAGATTACCTTCGAGCATTTCCCGCGAGAAGAAAATCAGCTAGCAGACGCACTAGCCACAATGCCATCCATGTTTAAACTTAAATGGGATAACGAGGCTCCCCATATCACCATTGAACGAATGGATGAACCAGCTCACTGTCACGAGATTAATACTGAAGAAGTAGTGGACCAGCCTTGGTTTCACGAAGTCAAGAGGTATCTCAAGGCTCAAGAATATTCGGAAGGAGCTTCAATCAATGATAAGAAGTTCTTAAGGAGATTCTCTGCTAAATTCTTCCTTAGTAATGGCATTCTCTACAAACGCAACCATGACTCTTTGTTACTTCGGTGCGTAGACAAGGTTGAAGTGGAAAAGATCATGGCTGATCTACATGAAGGCAATTTTGGCACCCATTCTAGTGGGCATACGATGGCAAAGAAAATCCTACGGGAAGGTTATTACTGGTCTACCATGGAAGCAGATTGCTATCAACACTCTCGAACCTGCCACAAGTGTCAGATCTATGCAGAAAAGGTGCACGTACCTCCGGTTCCTCTGAATGTCTTGACGGCTCCTTGGCCCTTTGCTATGTGGGGCATCAATATGATTTGGTAAATCAAGCCAACAGCCTCTAATGGAAACCGTTTCATCTTAGTGGCCATTGACTATTTTACAAAGTGCGTTGAGGCAGCCTCTTTCGCTTTCGTCACCAAGAATGTTGTAGCCCGGTTCATTAAGCAGAATCTCATCTGTTGGTATGGTATCCCTGAGAGAATCATCATAGACAATGGTAAGAATCTAAACAATACCATGATCACCGCCTTGTGCGAGCAATTCAAGATCTAGCATCAAAATTCTTCCCCTTACCGGCCCAAGATGAATGGTGTTGTCGAAGCTGCAAATAAGAACATTAAAAAGATCATACAGAAAATGACAGTCACGTACAAAGACTGGCATGAGATTCTACCATTCGCTCTTCACGGGTATCGTACCACAGCGTGCACATCAACCGGGGAAACACCCTACTCCCTGGTATACGACATGGAGGTTGTCTTGCCTATTGAGGTCCAGATCCCCTTTCTAAGAATCATGAAGGATGCAGGTCTGAATGAAGAAGATTGGATCCAGACTCGACTTGATCAACTTAACTTGATTGATGAGAAAAGGCTTACTGCTGTTTGTCATGGTCAGATGTATCAAAAACGAATGATCAAGGCTTTCAACAAAAAGGTAAGATTCCAGGTGTATCAAGTCGTGGATTTGGTGATCAAATGTATCATACTTCCGCAAGGTGATCCCAGGGGAAAATGGACTCCTACCTATGAAGGGCCGTTTGTAATCAAAATAATATTATTTTGTGGACCAATGATCTTGGCTACCATGGATGGCGACGACCTGCCGCATCCTGTGAACGCGGATATAGTCAAAAGATACTACGCATAAGAGACCCGCTAGGTTGACACACCTAGGCAAAACAAGGGCATCTCGGCGAACCAAAAAGGTTCAAGCAAAAATTAGGGATAAAACAAAAAAATTTGTACACTCGGCAAGCTGAAAACCCGAAAGGGTGGCTTGGGCAAAAAGGGTATCCCAGTGGACTGAAAACCCGAAAGGGCGGTTCAGGCAAAAGTTAGGGATTTAAAGCATATGAATATGTCCCATTAGATCACCTTACGGACAACCTGCAAACTCGACGGTTCTGATAAATTCAATCAGCTTCGGACAAGGCAACAAATAGATAAGATGCTCAAAGACACGAAGGCTATAGCAGAATGGGAACCCCATGGGATTATTTCACATAGCTATCTTTCCTTTTTATCAAATTTTCTTTTTTATGACGGTATTCTCTTACTAGAATGTTTGTCTCATTGTACAAAAATATTTACTCAAAGTCAATACAAAGATATCCATTTGAAAGTGCAAAGCTATCTGTTTTTCTTTACTTTTGTGTTTTGTTTACAAAAACGTCCAATGATTTATTTTTGAACATATGTGTTTAAACATAATTACCATTTACAAATGAACAAAATAAAAAGACAATCACTAAATGGCTTTAAGAAATAGGGAATCTCTCTAATCTATTTCCATGAAATCCCCCGTAGTGTGCAGTTTAATCCCCAGCAGAACAAAACTTCCAGTTATCACTCCCCAGTAGAAGTCGTCCAATTTCTCAGGATTTTCCAACAGGATTTTAATAGCAGTATATGGCATTTCCCTTACAACAAAGTTTATTTCTCTAAGTGGAAATTTATCAACACTTCAACTTCACAACATGAAGACTTGCACTCTGTATCCTCAACAGCAGTCAGGGATTTATTTTCCCCAAACCAACAAGCAGTGCAGCAGATTAGCTCACATACGCATACATCACATCCATATATCATAAACATTGATAACACAAATGCATGTATCACAATCTACTATGCATTGCATACAACATGACTTTGCATATTAGCTAATGCTTTACCCTTTTCAGGATAAGATTAATCAATAGCTATCATTAACAATGGTCAAAGGCTTTTCAGATACAGTTCAGATACGCTCCAGACACGAATGCCATTCTGATACTCATTCAGATTCAGCTTTCAGATACACTCCAGACACGGACGCCATTATGATACTCATTCAGATTCAGCTTTCAGATATAGTTCAGATACGCTCTAGATACGAATGCCATCCTGATACTCATTCAGATTCAGCTTTCAGATACAGTTCAGATACACTCCATACACGGATGCCATCCTGATACTCATTCAGATTCAACTCTCAGATATAGTTCAGATACGCTCTAGACACGGACGCCATTCTGATACTCATTCAGTTTCAGCCTACAGATACGGTTCAACAATCATTTCTGGATGGCATCTACAATCCCATATCCAACAACTTTCCATCATCCCTCCAAATGTCATCTTTAAGCCCATTCCCTATACCATCAACCATCACATAACCGTGTGCAAATTTCTAGGCACTCTAATGTCCAATCATCTTCCACCTTTGAGTCACAAATGGCAAAACTCGCCAACCTAACTCTTCAGGCTTAAGAAGATTGAACAGGGGCAGCTAGTGTACCCCAAAATTTTCCCTCCCACTTATCAATATTTTTCTCACAAGATCTCCTTTGGCTCAAGACTGCACTAGGGTTGATCAACTTAAGACACCTCTTTAAGCACTGATGACCAAAATTAGGGTTTGAGATTGCACAAGGATATTTGAACTTCAAATGCCCCATATGACCTTAATGGGTCATTATAGACCCTCAATATTACTCATGTCAAGCTTCAAGATTTGGATAACATTTTTGCCCAGTCAATTGAGCAGTTGATCTAAAAATCAGTTGTATTGGGGGAAAAGTCAACTATGGCCAATTTACAGTCAAACTTCATAATTTTTTATCCACATCAACATTGTAAACTCATATGTATCATTTGATCAAGTTTGGACCATAATTCCTCAAGAAATTTGATCAAATCTTCAAAAGGGAAAAATGGTCAAAATTAGGGTTTTGACTGGGAAAGGGCAATTTCTGATTTTTTTTACCTAGAAAATGATCAATTGGTTTAAGAAATGATATTAAGCGTCCAATTGCATCATTTTGACCTAATGACATGGCTCAAAACATTTCTCAAGTCCAATGGATTGACAGATGAATTTTCAATCAACTGATCAAAAGTAAACTGTATAATGAAAAGTCAAACTTTGACTTTTTGGTTAAAATCAAATGCCAAAGATCACAATTCATCAAAAAATGTCAAAATATGAAACTTATTCATCAATAAATATAAAATTCAAGATTTCATTTTGAAAACTTAAAATTTCTAAACTTAGAAATTTTTCTAAGTGTTGGAAATTTCTTATTTTTTCATAACTTTGAGCAAAATTTTCACCATGATGCAAGATGATTCAAAGGAAACTTCCAACATGAGAGTTGTATATCTCCATGAATTCTACAACTTTGCTTTACACGACTGCTTCCAAAATTTCTTGGATCTCAGGTTATAATTTTAAGAATACATGGTCATGAAACAAAACACTTAGTGAAATTTTGCCCTAATTTAGTCAGGATTTTGACCCAACTTCATGGAACTTTTACATATAGTTCCAAGGGGAATCTTAAAAAGTAATTCAAATATGGGTTGTAGTTCACATTTCAAGCTTTCCAAAATGTCCAAGAACTCCTTGAGTCATTTTTGAGTAGGGAGAATCGAAGAGATGAATTTAGGGTTTTATCACTTGAATTACAAGACATTTTGTGATGAACAAATTCAAAATTCAAAGTTATGTTGCATAACCTCTACTTTGCAGGCCTCAAACTTGTTAGGAACTCCATAGTTAATGGCTTGCACAACTGTTAGAGGTCTCATTTCAAGCATTCAATGCAAGGTCATGCTTTATATCCATTTTGGGAAGAAAGTGCACATTGCCATTTTGATAAAGTGACTTTTTGCACAAAGCTTGTTCTTGAGCCTTACACTTGTTCTCTTCTGATCATACATGTCTCATAACACAAGAGAAATAGTTTAGACACTTACAATAACCCAACCCATGCTTGTACTTCACATTGTAACTTGTTTTCCCACTTTTCTTCAAAGTCAAGTAACCTAGCAATTAGCTTAAAACTTGTACTTCTGACTGGCCAAACCACTCAAGACTCTTTGCTTATAAATACACAAACCATTTGCCACAAATCACACACATGCTTGACCCCTAAAAAGACCAAGAGCTCAGAACGGTATCACATACCTCCATTGTTGCCAAACCTAACCAGAAGTTTGAAACTCACATCTCCCTCGTGTATTTTCAAGCCTTTTGGTTCCTAAAGTTTATAAACATCATTTAGAACTCATCCCACACCCTGTTACAAGACTGTAACACCATTAACACCATCCTCCATTTTCAAAAACAGAGCTTTGCACTTGGACTTCTCCAGAACTCCTCAGGCACTTTCAGCTCAAGCTAAGCATCCCATTAGCTTCCTGGGAACTTGAGGAAGCTAACCCAATCATTGGAACTCACTGAAAGCTTCTCAAACTCCAAACCCGATTCCCTCTTGCAAGGTAAGTTTTCTAACTTTGGAACTTTTCATATAGGCATGGTTTATTTGTGAATGAAAGATGTAGATATATTTTCCCTAAAGCTAACCATGTTTATAGTTTTCATTAATTTTGCTTGAGCTTAGAGAATTTTAAGATTGAAGTTTCTGAAATTTTTAGGGTTCATATTAGGGCCATCAAAAGTTATGCTTATCTTTGATCTTTAATTTTATTGCTTTGAATTTCTGAAATCATGAGGAAATTTGCTACAGTTTTCATTTTTGTTGAGATTTGAATGAGTTACAGAGGCTATGGCTGGGCGTGAGGTTGAAGATGAAGTTCAGGTCATGAACTTGTTTACTATCATGTATTTGTTGTTTTGAGTATATAAACGGATGTATAGCCACCCCAGTGGTAGAAGCGCGCGCTTATGACTTGAGGGACCTGGGTTCGAGCCCCAGTGGTGCCCTTTTGGATTTTTCACATTTTTTACATTTCTGACTTTCTTTTTGGCAGGCGCCTGGGCCTCATTTCCTTGGGCTTATGTTTTTTTATACTTTTTGACCCCCTGTTTCATTTATACACCCTGGCCCATTTATTTTCTTTTTTTCTTATTTTTATTTATTTATTTTCTTAAATATTTTATCTAATATTAAAAAAAAATCATAAAAAATATAAAAATAGTAGATTTATATTTTGACATAGTTTATTAATTTTTTTCTCACCAAAATTATTTTATTTAATCACACTTTATTTATTTTGACTAATTGTTTTGTAAATTTAATTAAAAAAACTAGGTTTTTATTTATTTTATTTTACACCAATTAAAATATTTTATTTTTATATAAAAAAGGCCAAAAATATTTTATAATACTATAAATTATTTTTAAAGACAAAAATACCAAAAAATATTCTTCTCATAAACTTAATTTCTTTTTCAATTAATAGATTAGGGTTTTATTTAATTTATTTTCCTAGTAAATTTAGGTTTTACTTTTAATTAATGATTTTCATTTTAGTTAATTAGGTTAAAAACAAAATCCCCTTTTCTCTAAAAAATCCAAACAAATATCCACTTTCTTTACATTATTATTCTTGTACATTTATTTCATTTTGTACATTATTTATTTAATTTCTTGTACCAATTCAATATGGTTGTAATAGATTAATTAGGTTTATTTTCTTGCAATCCCTATTTATAATTTGTACACCCCCCTCCCACAAGTGTTGTAATAGCGTAGTAACTTTAAATTCCATAATTTATCGCTTTATATACAAATGCTAGTAATTAGGGTTTGTATGGAAAGACTAAAACCAATCAATTAGAAAACCCTAATCAAAGACGCTATCTATGTTGCCTTTCAAATGATATTAGTCCCTAAAGATAATGCTAAGATATCTTGCAACATTGCTAATCATGGTTTTACGATGACCCACGTCCGTCCCGTTTACATCAAAAGATAGGGTTACTTACCAAATCAATGGTAAGATAACAATGTCAAAGGAAAAGGAAATGAACATGAAAGACTTTTGAGTAGGTAGAATGCTTCTAATTACTTGTTCCATTTCAAAACATAAAAACCTTGCTATTTTCAAAACAAACACCTATACTTTCAAAACATCTTACAAACTTGAAAACATTTTCAAAAGATCAACATCTTTGTGTACATTCTTACGAACGAGAATCATTAAGATGAGATTCTTCTTAATGAACCGGGATACAACATTCTTGGTGACGGAAGCGAAAGAGGCTGCCTCAACCCACTTTGTAAAATAGTCAATGGCCACTAAGATGAAGCGGGTATCGTACCACAACGCGTACATCAACCGGGGTAACACTCTACTCCCTAATATACGACATGGAGGTTGTCTTGCCTATTGAGGTCCAGATCCCCTCTCTAAGAATCTTGAAGGATGCAGGTCTGAATGAAGAAGATTGAATCCAGACTCGACTTGATCAACTGAACTTGATTGATGAGAAAAGTCTTACTGCTGTCTGTCATGGTCAGATGTATCAAAAACGGATGATCAAGGCTTTCAACAAAAAGGTCATACGCCAGGTGTATCAAGTCGGGGATTTGGTGATCAAACGTATCATACGGCCGCAAGGTGATCCCAGGGGCAAATGGACTTCTCCCTACGAAGGACCGTTTGTAATCAAAAGCATATTCTCTGGTGGAGCAATGATCTTGGCTACCATGGATGGCGACGACCTTCTGCACCCTGTGAACACGGACATAGTCAAAAGATACTAAGCATAAGAGACACGCTAGGTTGACACACCTAGGAAAAACAAGGGCATCCCGGAGAACCAAAAAGGTTCGGGCAAAAATTAAGGATAAAACAAAAAAAATTGTACATCCGGCAAGCTGAAAACCCGAAAGGACAGCTTGGGCAAAAAAGGGTATCCCGGTGGACTGAAAACCCGAAAGGGCGGTGCAGGCAAAAGTTAGTGATTTAAAGCATATAACTATGTCCCGTTGGATCACCTTACGGACAACCTACAAACTCGAAGGTTCTGATCAATTCAATCAGCTTCGGACAAGGAAACAAATAGATAAGATGCTCAGAGACACGAAGGCTATAGCAGAATGGTAACCCCATGGGATTATTTCACATAGCTATCTTTTCTTTGTATCAAATTTTCTTTTTTACGACGGCATTCTCTTACTAGAATGTTTGTCTCATTGTACAAAAATATTTACTCAAAGTCAATACAAAGATATCCCTTTGAAAGTGCAAAGCTATCTGTTTTTCTTTACTCTTGTGTTTTATTTACAATAACGTCCAATGATTTATTTTTTAACATATGCATTTGAACATAATTACCATTTACAAATGAAAAAAATAGAAAGACAATCACTAAATGGATTTAAGAAATATGGAAATCTCTCTAAGCTATTTCCATGAAATCCCCCGCAGTGTGCAGTTTAATCCCCAGCGGAACAAAACTTCCAGTTATCACTCCCCAGTAGAAGTCGTCCAATTTCTCAGGATTTCCCAACAGGATTTTACAAGCAGTATACGACATTTCCCTTACAACAGAGTTTATTTCTCTAAGTGGAAATTTATCAACACTTCAACTTCAAAACATGAAGACTTGCACTCTGTATCCTCAACAACAGTCAGGGATTTATTTTCCCACAACCAATAAGAAGTGCAACAGATTAACTCACATACGCATTCATCACATCCATATATCATAAACATTGATAACACGAATGCATGTATCACAATCTACTATGCATCGCATACAACATGACTTTGCATATTAGCTAATGCTTTACCCTTTTTAGGATAACATTAATCAATAACTATCATTAACAATGGTCAAAGGATTTTCATATACAGTTCAGATACGCTCCAGACACTGACGCCATTCTGATACTCATTCAGATTCAGCTTTCAGATACAGTTCAGATACGCTCCAGATACAGACGCCATTCTGATACTCATTCAGATTTAGCTTTCAGATACAATTCAGATACGCTCTAGATACGGATGCCATCCTGATACTCATTCAGATTTAGCTTTCAGATACAATTCAGATATGCTCTAGAAACGGATGCCATCCTGATACTCATTCAGATTCAGCTCTCAGATACAGTTCAGATACGCTCCAGACACGAACACCATTCTGATACTCATTCAGTTTCAGCCTACAGATACGGTTTAGCAATCATTTCTGGATGGCATCTACAAGCCCATCTCCAAAAACTTTCCATCATCCCTCTAAATGGAATCTTTAAGCCCATTCCATATACCATCAACCATCACATCACCGAGTGCAAATTTCTGGGCACTCTAATATGCAATCATCTTCCACCTTCGAGTCACGAATGACAAAACTCGCCAATCTCACTCTTCAGGATTAAGAAGATTGAATAGGGGCAGCTGTTGAACCCCAAGATTTTCCCTCCCACTTATCAATATTTTGCTCAAAAGATCTCCTTTGGCTCAAGACTGCACTAGGGTTGATCAGCTCAAGACACCTCCTTAAGCACTAATGACCAAAATTAGGGTTTGAGATTGCACAAGGATATTTGAAATTCCAATGCCCCATATGACCTTCATGGATCATTATGGACCCTCAAGATTACTCGTGTCAAGCTTCAAGCTTTGGATCACATTTTTGCTCAGTCAATTGAGCAGTTGACCTAAAAATCAGTTGTATTGGGGAAAAAGTCAACTATGGCCAATTTACAGTCAAACTTCATAGTTTTTGATCCACATCAACATAGTAAACTCAGATGTATCATCTTATCAAGTTTGGACCATAATTCCTCAAGAAATTTGATCAAATCTTCAAAAGGGAAAAATGGTCAAAATTAGGGTTTTGACTGGGAAAGGGCAATTTTTGATTTTTTGACCTAGCAAATGATCCATTGGTTTAAGGCATGATCTCAAGAGTCCAATTGCATCATTTTTACCAAATGACATGGCTCAAAACATTGCTCAATTCCAATGGATTGACAAATGAATTTTCAGTCAACTGATCAAAAGTCAACTATATACTGAAAAGTCAAACATTGACTTTTTGGTCAAACTCAAATGCCAAAGATCACAATTCATTAAAACATGTCAAAATATTAAACTTATTCATCAAGAAATCCAAAATTCAAGATTTCATTTTGAAAAGTTAAAATTTCTAAACTTAGAAATTTTTCTAAGTGTTAGAAATTTCTTATTTTTTCATAACTTTGAGCAAACTTTTCACCATGATGCAAGTTGATTCAAAGGAAACTTCCAACATGAAAGTTGTAGATCTCCATGAAATATACAACTTTTCTTTACACAACTTCTTCCAAAAGTTATTGGATCTCAAGTTATAATTTTAAGAATATATGGTCATGAAACAAAACACTTAGTGAAATTTTGCCCTAATTTGGTCAGGATTTTGACCCAACTTCATGGTACTTTTTCATATAGTTCCAAGGGGAATCTTCAAAAGTAATTCAAAAATGAGTTGTAGAGCACATTTCAAGCTTTCCATAATGTATAAGAACTCCTTGAGATCATTTTTGAGTAGGGAGAATCGAAGAGATGAATTTAGGGTTTTATCACTTGAATTACAAGTCATTTTGTGATGAACAAATTCGAAATTCAAAGTTATGCTGCATAACATCTACTTTCCAGGCCTCAAACTTGTTAGGAACTCCATAATTAATGGCTTGCACAGCTGTTAGAGTTCTCATTTCAAGCATTCAATGCAAGGCCATGCTTTATATCCATTTTTGGAAGAAAGTGCACATTGCCATTTTGATAAAGTGACTTTTTGCACAAAACTTGTTCTTGAGCCTTGCACTTGTTCTCTTCTGATCATACATCTCTCATAACACAAGATAAATGGTTTTGTAACTTACAATCACCCAACCCATGCTTGTACTTCACATTGAAACTTTTTTTCCCACTTTTTTTCAAAATCAAGTAACCTAGCAATTAGCTTAAAACTTGTACTTCTGACTGGCCAAACCACTCAAGACTCTTTTCTTATAGATACACAAACCATTTTCCACAAATCACACGCATGCTTGACCCCTAAAAAGACCAGGAGCTCAGAACTGTATCACATACCTCCATTGTTGCCTAACCTGACCAAAAGTTTGAAACTCACATCTCCCTCGTGCGTTTTCAAGCCTTTTGTTTCCTAAAGTTTCTAAACATCATTTAGAACTCATCCCACACCCTGTTACAAGACTGTAACACCATTAACACCATCCTCCATTTTCAAAAATAGAGCTTTGCACTTGGACTTCTCCAGAACTCCTCAGGCACTTTCAGCTCAAGCTAAGCATCCCATTAGCTTCCTGGGAACTTGAGGAAGCTAACCCAATCATTAGAACTCACTGAAAGCTTCTCAAACTCCAAACCTGATACCCTCTTGCAAGGTAAGTTTTCTGACTTTGGAACTTTTCATACATGCATCATTAATGGTTTATTTGTGAATGAAATATGTAGATAACTTTAAATTCCGCAATTTATCGCTTTATATACAAATGCTAGTAATTAGGGTTTGTATGGAAAGACTAAAACCAATCAATTAGAAAACCCTAATCAAAGAGAAAATCAAGCATGAAAACAATACACTTGCACAGAAGCACCCCTAGGGTAAAATCTACTTGGTTTCCTTACAAAATGGCCATATTACGCATGTGAGGTATCTTAGCAAAAACAAGCAAAATATAAGATCATAGTCCCTCGATGACACTATCTATGTTTCCTTTCAAATGATCTTAGTCCCTAAAGAGAATGATAAGATATCTTGCAACATTGCTAATCATGATTATACGATGACCCACGCCTGTCCCGTTTACATCCAAAGATAGGGTTACTTACCTGTGGTCGGTGGGAACGAGAACTGACTGTTTTTTGAATGTTGGTTCGCGTTTGCGTTTGTTTTTGCAAAGTGTCGCGGTAAGCAAGAGTCGCCACCGTCTTTTATTTTATCCAACAAGGGAAAGGACAAAAGCACAGAAAAATTCCTTTTCGAGATGTTTCTCGGGTTCGGGAGGTAGATTATAGAAAGGGAAGGTGTTAGCACCCTTTCTATTTGTGGTTATCCACGGGCTCTTAGGTACTTGCTCACTATGTTTTCAAAAGGTTTGCTTTTCTTTGTGTTTGTGGGTTTTGAAAAGAGTTTTGTTTTTGAAGAAAGTGTAAGTGCGAAAAGTTTTTGTTTTGTTTTAAAAGAGAGCAAGTACTTAAGAACCTCTACCTACTCAAAAGGGAATTTAATTGTGCAAATGTCCTTTAGACAGTACTATCCTGCTATTGAGGAGTAGGTAGCACCGTCGTTGGAGTTTTCGGGTCAATTCGATTTTAGGGACGTGTGGTCACTAAAGCAACGTTAGGACGCTTTAGTGGTAATCCTAATGTCTTAGATCATTTTTATCGAGGCGACCATTTCGAGGCAACTTATGATCTTGGGACAAAGGATGACCTCTAAAACATCTTATACTTAATGACCACGTTCGAGGCAACCAAGTGAGGTGTACCCTAAGAGTGGCATGTGCAAGTGTGTCAATTTTCAGTTACTTTACTCTTGCATGTCATGGTGAGCTATTGTTGATTTTAAGTTTAAGAGTTAATCTTGTCATGCAATCCTAGTAAGCATACATCTAAGCAGTTTAATATATGTACAAGAATTTAAAGTGCGGGAATTGTAAACCCTAGGCTATTACAAGGCTTTCGGGGAGGGGGATTATTTACATGTCCAAATTTGGGGGTAATAAAGCGGTAAAGGGTCTTAGTTAAGCTATTACATCCCAATAGGCAATTACAATAAAATAAACGCGCGTAAAACAAGGAAAAGAGACGTCTAAGAGATTTCTAAGTAAATAAGAAAATCTTTTTGGTTGTTTTTGATTAAGAAGATATTTGAATTAAATACTCCTAAGTCTAGTTTATTTTAAATTGATAAAATGAAGTTAAAATAATTAATTAATTTGTTTACAAAATTAATTTGAATAAAAACTAACCTAATGTTTTTTTGTTATTTTTTTTATTTTAATGTTAATTAAAAAGATAAAAAGAAGTCTATGAGAATAAAAACAAAAACAAAATAAAGTGCAGGAGGGATCCTTCGATCCAGGGAAAAAAGGAGTTTCGACCCAAGGAGGGAATGGACTGCTTCGGTCTAGAGAGGGTCCTGGTCCTTTCGATTGGGCCAAAAAGTAAGGCGTGAGTAGCCTTCGATCCAGGGAAGAGGATTGCCCTTCGATCATGGAGGTCATGGCTTTCGATCCAGGGATGAGATGCCTCTTTCGATCCAGCACACTAATGGGTTTGATCAAGAGAAGGGCTCTCCTTCGATCTGGGATGTTATACCTGCAAAAGTATGTGAGTGAAACAAAAATGCAGGGCCTAGGTATTGAATCCCAGGCCCTTCGATCCTGCACTTGTTGGGGTCTCTTCAGGCTAAATCTGCAGCAAATGTTAGCACACGAAAAACGTGATCTGGGTGCGAAACCCAGGCCTTTCGATCCTGTCTAAGATGGAAAATCAAAGGTAACAACAAGTAATAATGCGTTTATGCAAATGTAAGGTTGGACAATTTACCCTTTCTTACCTGCAGATTGAGTCTTCGATTTGGGCATTGGCTGGATGGGAGCACTTTCAATCTGGGATTTCTGGGCGCAGGCACTTTCGATCTGGGCACTTCTGGGCGCAGGCACTTCCGATCTGGGCACTTCCTGGATGTAGGCACTTTTGATTTGAGGGCTTCTGGGCGTAGGCACCTTCGATCCGAGGGACTGCTTTGGCTTGGAAAATTCTGGGCAGCGTCTCTCCAATGTTTTGTTCTCCTGCAGATTTTTTTGTGTATGTATAATTTTCGTTCTATGATTTTCGTGTAATTTTCTGTGTGTTGTAATGTGTCACTGGCCTCCTATTTATAGGAGTGTGGGAGTGCATGAAAATTGCAAGGGACAACCATTAAAATAGGCCTTTAACGCTCTGGACAAAAATCAAACACATTAAATCATTTCCTTTTTTGAAACATTCGTGTCCCTTGAATGAACCTGGACGCTTAGATTTCGAGTGCTTTCAGGCCATGCTCTTCGATTAGTCCTGATTTTCCTCTTTCGAATGGACTCCCTGCGTACCCTTTGAATGGGCCTGGCCCAAATATCAATCGAAGGATTCCAGTCGAAATGCTCTGCTAATAGGCCAATCAAAAGGTGTTGTTCATGCCAATCGAAGGACATGGTTGACATGCCTGTCGAAATTGCCTTGACATAATTCCAATCGAATGCTTGTCCATTATGCCAATCGAAATACTCCTTCAGAATGCCAATCGAAGGTTCTTTCAGGATGCCAATCGAAATTCTTGTCCAGAATGTCAATCGAAGTGTGTTTCAGGATGCCAATCGAAAGGTATTTGAAGTACCACTCAAAAATCTTCTTTTTCCTTAGGCAAGAGTTTGTGATCAACCAGGCAGGGGGAAGACTTTGGAAAACATGAGAGGGAAAATTTTGGGGTGCAACAGTTTCCCCTGTTCAATTTTCTTAAACCTGAGGATATAGATTGGCTTTCTAGCCTTTCACGATCCGAAGGTGGAAGATAATTGAACACTAGAGTGCCCAGAAATTTGCACTCGCATGGTGTAGTATCAGCATTGTGACGTCGGGAATGGGCTTACAGATGCCATTTGGAGATGGTTGGTAGGAGGATGGGTGTTGTACCCCAAAATTTGCCCTCCCATTTTTCATTGATTTCTCATCACAAAGTCCTTGGAGATCAAGATCCAGTTAGGGTTTCATCTGCTCAAGACTTCTCCTTGCACTGTTGACCCAAATTAGGGTTTGAGTTTGCACAAAGATGTTTTGACCTAAAATGCCTAAGATGACTTTCTTACTTCATGATGGACTCCCAAGGTTATCCATATCAAGTTTCAAGTCTTGATTCCAAGTTTTGCCCAGTCAATTGGACAGTTGACCTAGAAATCAGCTGTATTGGGGAAAAAGTCAATTGTGGCCAATTGACAGTCAAACCTCATGAAAATTGAACCACATCAACATTATGAACTCATATGAACCATTTGGTCAAGTTTGGATCACAATTCCACAAGAAATTTGATCAGATCACCAAAAGGGCAAAATGGTCATTTTTAGGGTTTTGACTGCACAAAGGCAATTTTTGACTGTTTGACCCAACCAATGGCAAACCAAGCTCACATATGGACTCAAGGACCCCATGGAATTATCTTGACTTGCTCAACAAGTTCAAAAGATCCCAAGTACACAAGATTGACAGTTGAATTTCCCAGTCAATTGATCAATTTTGACTGTATACTGAAAAGTCAAACTTTGACTTTTTGGTCAAAATCAAGAGTCAAGATTCATTTTTCATCAAAACATGCCAAATCATGAAACTTGTTCATCAAGAAATCAAAAATTGCAAATTAGGGTTTGAAATGAGAATTTTTCATAACTTAGAATTTTTCTAAGTTATGAAAAACCCTAATTTTTTCCCAACTTTGCCCCATTTTCTCACCAAGATTCATTTGGATTCAAGCAAAAGTCAAAACATGAAAGTTGTATCTTGTTGCATAATCTACAACTTTGATTCACAAAGTTTTCCAAAATGAGGCTTGTATCTCAAGTTACAATTTTTGGAATAAGGGTACTAAACCATTCTTAACTTAGTGAAATTTCAACCTATTTTGGCAAGGTTTTCTACCTAACTTCAAGGCCATTTTCCATACAATTCCACTTGGAATTTCAATTTGCATTTCAAAGATGGATTGTAGTACACATTCCAAGCTTTCCAAAATGTCCAAGAACTCATCAAACAACCTCATAACTTGAGAGATTCGAATTTTGCAATATGGCAAAAAACTCACTTTTGAATTGGTCATATACATGTTCATAACTTATGCCATCTTCAAGTCAGCTTGGTTTATGCTACATTACAGGCCCTTAAACCATTCAACACTCAATAATTTAATGCATGTTCATTGTGCTAAAGCTTTGTTTCATGAGTTTATGCATTACATTTTGAATTAAGCCATTTATGGAAAAAGCAAAATGGCCATTTTTGCAAAAGCAAACTTTATGTCATAATGCAAATCCAAGAGGTACAGATCAAATCCAATTGGCACAAGATTATGAGAAAAACACTCTGATCAAGACAAGGTTAGCAGCATGTTTAGGGGGCCTCTACTTGCCTAGAACATCAACTTGGCTTTACTTGCTTAAGTGTGAAGAAAAGTGGCATAACATAACATAACTCTCATCTCAGCATTAGAACACTTAAGCAATTGTTTTGTACACCTTCTAATCATCCTAACTAAGCTAGCACAAGACTCCAATACCTCATATACCTCCACAAACTCAGAACCACCCTCAAACTGCTCAAACAGAGTTCTCACTGCAGTTTGAGTGCCAACTCTCATCCCTTGCATGATTTCTTGCCCAAAGCTCATCAAACACATTCCCTAGCATCAATGCAAGCTAACCAAAACCTAAAACACGACCTGTAATTCCTCTAACCAGTTCCACCATTTTCACTTTCTTATTTTGCAGTTGAAGGTCCATAGCTCGATTCAAGGTGTTTCAAAGCAAAGTAAGCATTGGAATAGCATCACCACACCTCAGGCAAGCTATACGGATCATCATCTTGCTCTGAAAGCTCCCCCATTGCCAGATAGAACTTCAACTGAACAGGTATTTTTGTGAACTTCTAACTCTTAGTATAGGCATCATTAGCTCTAGGTTTGTGAATAAGAAATGTTCTACTCATGCCCCTGAACCTGTACATGCTTTTACTTTTCATTTATTTTGCTTGAGCTGTGAGAATTTAAGGTTTGAATATGGCAAAAAACTTAGGTCCGGATTTGGGAATGTCAAAATTCTCTCTCATTTCTGAGAGTTAGGATGAGTTTTTTATATATTTAGAATCGTGATTCAATGCTTAACATTTCTTAAATTGGAAGTTTGTGCAAAAGATCAAAGAATCCAGGTGTTTGAATTGGAAGTACATGCGCGCGTTTTTTGAACGTTTTTGTTCAGAGGTTGAAGAAGAAGCTTCATGGGCTGGGCTTGCTTCTGATTTTCTTTTCACACCACATTTTTGGTTTCATACCCCCTGAGCCCATTATGTTTATTCTCATGATTTTTTGACTTTTCTTTTTTCATTTTGACTTATTTATTTTTGCTAATAATATTAAAAACATGAAAAATATTTTTTACACCATTTTTATATTTTTTAAGTATTTATTTGTTTATATGGACATTTGTACATAAACATATATATATATATATATATATATATATATATATATATATATATATATATATATATATATATATATATATATATATATATATATATATATATATATATATATATATATATATATATATATATATATATATATATATATATATATATATATATATATTATATATATATATATATATATATATATATATATATATATATATATATATATATATATATATATATATATATATATATATATATATATATATATATATATATATATATATATATATATATATATATATATATATATATATATATATATATATATATATATAGGAAAAATAATGCAAATATACTTTATTTTCTGATTTTTTATTACATTTTCCTTTTTGAAAATATTTTATGCAAAATATACTTTTTTTTATAAATATTAAATATTATTATTTTTTATATAATACATATTTAGAAATTAATACATATATATATATATATATATATATATATATATATATATATATATAATATATATATATATATATATATATATATATATATATATATATATATATATATATATATATATATATATATATATATATATATATATATATATATATATTTATTAGTATATTTAGGTTAAAATACAAAAATACCTATATTTTTTATTTTATTAATATTTGACATAAAAAAAATACTTTTTATAAATATACTTCATTTTATTTTATTTTTGTACATAATAAACAAATACTTGTATAAATCAAATAATATATATATTACTTAATAAAAATTAGGGTTTTACCCTTAAAATACAAAAACTCCAAAAATAATACTTTTTTTATTTTATTTATTTGACATAAATAATACTTTTTTTTCATACATATAAAAACCTTTTTGCATTTTTGCATCTTTATTTTATTTTCCATTTAATTTATGCAATCAATTATCTTGTAAATATTCCAAAAATTGATTTAATAGCTAGGTTTTAAATTTCTTGTCTAAATATCCCCCCATTTGAACATTTGTACCCCCCTTCCCATATTGTGTTGTAATAGTGTAGGAATTTTACTTTTCGCACTTTAACGCTTTCTAAATATACCATGCTAGAATTAGGGTTTGTATGCAAATAAAAAGAACAAAATAGTTTGACCTAATTTCAAGATAAACAAGCATGAAATATGGACAACACATATCACACTTGCACCCCTAGGGTATTCCACTTGTTGCCTTCAAATAATTGGGCCATATTGCATGTTAGGTTTCTTTGGGTAAAACAAACAATTCAAAAGATCATAGTCCCTCGATGACGCTTTCGAAAAGTTGCCTAAAATGATCAAGTCCCTTTCAAAGAGAAATTGCCCAAAGATACTTAGCACTATTGCAATTATGGTCTAAACGATGACCCGCGCCCGTCCCTTTCACCTCCTAATACAAGATTGTCCACCAAATGCAATGGTGGAACAAAATTGTCAAAAGGGTTAAAACATAGTAAAAATCTTTGAGAACTTTAGGGTAGATAGCTCTTAAGTACTTGTCCACTTGCCAAAGAAAACTCTTGCCTATTTTTCAAACCACACTTCACAAACATTTTCAAAACAAACTTTCAAAAACCTTGAAACATCTTTTCAAAAAGACAAACACCTTTTGTAAAACATTCGAGTAAAGAATTGTTACAAGGGTGGCCTAAACAAGGCATCTTTTTCAAAAACCTTTTCAAAGCCACGCACAAAGCACCATTTTAAACAATTGAAAACCAAGGCAAGTTGATCTAAGCAAGTACCTAAGAGCCCATGGATAACCACGGATAGAAAGGGTGCTAATACCTTCCCTTTCTATAATCTACTCTCCGAACCCAAGAAAAATCTCAAAGGTTTTTGCTGTGCTTTTTAAACCTTTCCTTAGGATAAAATAAAAAGTCGGTGGCGACTCTTGCTCAATCGAAACATTTGCGAATTCAAACGCAAAACCATAGTCAGTTCTCCCACCGTATCACAGAACTGGCGACTCTGCTGGGCATAAATTTTAAAGTGGAGTAACCTTAGGGCTTAGATCACCCTCTTGCATGACTAATTGTTTGTTTTGATTGCTTTATATCTTGGCTCTCTTGTTTGGGTTTGCAATCCTACACCCGGATTTTGGGAAACATTCATAGATAGCAATACGTTGTGAAAACTGTGCGGGGTATACCGACACGGTCGAAGCAATAGCTATATTAGTGCGACATATTTGTGAGTACCGGTAACCCTTGAGTTCAATCAAGGAGAGTACGGGGCCGCTGAGTGATGTCACTAAGCACTAATGACCTAGAACCTTACTTTACCATCTTGGCCTTTTACTAGGGGTAGTGAGGTGACCGGCTTTGGTGCAGTCCGAAGTTGGTAGATACTCGATACTACACTCATTGAGGGTTGTTTTCTTGGAATATTTTGGTCGCTAGTTAAGTGGCTAAACCAAAACAATGAACATTGAAAGCAATCCATTGATATTGAGCTCCTTAGAACCCAGTTACTATTTATAGGACAGGTTTTTAAGCCAACTACACTCAAGAGGGTACTCACCTATGAAACCCTATGCAAGCTTGAAACTAGGGTTTGGTGTGATTTGCTTGTACATATGTTTTGTGCATACATCATAAACATCATAAAACATCATATGCATTCACTAACCATTTCAAGGGTTTGGATCTTCATCTTTGTTCTTGTTTTGTAGGTCATGGAAATTCCTCGCAGAAACACCATTCAAGTCAACCTTGTGAGAATCTCTCCTCAACTCAAGGAGCTCACCTCAAGAATTCCGAAAAACTCATCCTTCAGTGAAAGACATGGTAGACTGCTCAGCTTAGTCAACACCAACATTGAAGAAGACATGATGAAAGTGCTATTCCAGTTCTTTGACCCTCTTCACCACTGTTTCACTTTCCCTGATTACCAGTTGGTACCCACTTTGGAGGAGTTTTCTCAACTCCTGAGAATTCATATCCTTAATCAACGACCCTTCAACGGTACGGAGAAGGAACCAAAGCCGGAAGATGTTGCTCGAGCATTACATCTACAACCATCCGACATCAAGGGGCATTGGGAAACCAGAAGCGGCGTCAAAGGATTCTTTGCAAAATTCTTGTTTGAGAAAGCACAAGAATGTTGGAACTCATTGGACCTACAAGCCTTTGAAGAAATTGTGGCACTCCTTATCTATGGGTTGGTCTTGTTCCCAAATTCTGACCAATTGGTAGATGTCAACGCCGTCAAAATCTTCTTGTCCAGAAATCCAATACCAACATTGCTTGGGGACATTCTTCACTCATTTTACACACGAACAATGAGAAAGAGGGGTGTTCTCATGTGCTGTACTCCTCTCCTTGCAAGGTGGTTTATTTCGCACCTTCCACAATCTGTCTTGAAGAATGACCAAGGCTCAAGGTGGTCCCAACGGTTGATGAATCTTACTCACTCTGATGTACATTGGTGTTCTCGGTCCAGAGAAAATGTCATCATCGTCGATCGTTGCGGAGAGTTTCCTAATGTTCCTTTACTTGGAATTAGGGGAGGTATCACCTACAACCCTTTCCTAGCTTTGAGGCAATTTGGATATGCACGGAGGGATGGCCCTCATGATATGTTGATTCCTGACCTAGTTTTTGACTTCGACAACGATGCGCAAGGACTTCGCCAAAGATTCATCAGAGCTTGGGGAAGACCCAACAAGGTTGATAGCAAGACTCTGGGACACAAGAACTCCATCCATCTTGAGCCTTATCTCAAGTGGGTACGAGCCCGAGCCTAAAGTCTGATGATGCCTTATCCTTATGTTCTCCCTGTGATTAAAGAGCCCGTCAAGGAAGGAGAGGTCCCCTACACCATCCTACATCCAGACATGCCTACATCGTGGGAGGAAATGCAGAAAAGTTGGATTCAGCTCAAGGAGGAACAGAATACTTTTGAAGCTAGCTTCTACGCCAGTGAGAAGAAGGTTCTAGAGCTTACCCGCCGACTCCATGAGCAAGAGGCCCTCAACACCTACATCGCACCAAAGAGGATGCGCAATGTCTTTTTTCCTTGAGAAGTTATTTTGTAATATTTGGCCCATGGGGCATTTATGTACTAACAAATTTCTTCTTATTAATATGACGTGCGTTCTTCTTTTTCTGAAACAATTTTGAATGTCCTAAATCCTTGAATGCATTGCATACATAAGCATACCATTCATCATGTGCATAAGTAGGTCTCACTCCAGGTTTCCTTATCTGTCTGCTGTTTATTTCAGTAGGATGGATCTCGAGCAAACAGTCAAAGACCTGCAAGCTCAAAATGCACAGTTCCAGCAACTCCTGATGACCTTGGCTAAGGGTCAGGAGGATATCAAGACTCAATTGGGGAACAAAGACCCAGTGAAAAAGAAGAAAAAGAGACTCGGGGTGGCTACTTTAGGGAGAAGATTTGACGGAGAAGCTCGGAGAGTGCTTGAATTTCCTCCTATCTCTGATGAAGGAACCAGCAAAGGAGGTGGAGCTGCGGTACCTTCCGAGTCTGATGCGGAAGAAGAAGAGGTCGAAGAGGATGAAGATTATTCTGATCAGTAATACCCTCCAGCTGATGACAAATACAAAGGGCTAGAAGACAGATTGGCCGCCATGGAGCTACAAAGAGTGCCAGGTTTGGACTTTGAAGACTTGGGGTTGGTTGCCGGGATTGTGATTCCCCCAAAGTTCAAGGTGCCAGTGTTTGTGAGGTATGATGGGCTGTCCTGTCCAAAAATGCATCTCAGGTCCTACGTGAGAAAGATCCAACCCTATACGGCAGATAAAAACCTTTGGATTCATTTTTTTCAAGACAGCCTTTCTGGAGCTCAGTTGGAGTGGTTTTATCAGTTAGAGGGAACCAGCGTCCGAAATTGGGAAGATTTGGCCACCGCTTTCTACAAACAATACCGGTATAATTCTGACCTTGCTCCTACTCGTACCCAACTTCAGGGTATGTCGTTAGGAACAGGCGAAGGATTCAAAGAATATGCACAAAAATGGAGGGATTTGGCTGGCAGGGTGCAGCCTTCTTTAACCGACCGTGAACTCGTTGATATGTTTCTAGGGACCCTATCTGGGCCATTTTTCAATCATCTAATTGGTAACTCTTCCGCGGGTTTTACCGATTTGATCTTAACAGGCGAAAGAATAGAAGCTGGCATCAAGTCAGGAAAGATTCAGAAGGGTGTTGCTGCAAGTGTTGAGAAGAAGCCTTTTAAGAAGGAGACAACTGTGGTATATTCTCAGAGAAGAGTAGGGAAGATGGAGCGTCGGCCAACTGTGGGGGCCGTAATGATTCAAAACTCTCCAAGTGAGCAGCCTCGCTATAACCAGTCCAGACCAAATCAACAACGGGTGGAACGGCCACAACGGCAGTTCACCCACATTAATATGACTCCAGCGCAAGTGCTTCCCCATCTGTTGAAGTTGAATCTCGCCACCATCAAGGAGGCACCAAAGAATATGAATATGTCCTCTCCGCATTATCATGCTAATGCTAAATGCGCCTACCATTCAGACAGTGTTGGGCACAACACCAATGATTGTTGGGCACTCAAGCATAAAATCCAAGACCTGATAGAGGCGAAGGAGGTGGAGTTTGACGCTCCGGAGAAGCCTAATGTGATATCTGCACCCATGCCGAAGCACGGCCGAAATGTCAATGCCATTGAAGAAGATTTGTATGTTGCTGATGTCAATAATCTGACTACTCCATTGCTAACCATTAAGTTGAATCTGTTAAGGGCCGGGATCTTCCCGGGATGTAAGGAAGACTGCTATTATTGTTACTCTCTGCCGTTTAATTGTCCGTTACTGAAGAAAGGCATCCAAGGCCTTATGGATAGTCGACAAATCTTGTTTGAAAAAGTTTCTGCTGTTCCAGTTCATACTGAAGATGTCTCAATCATAACCATTCACGCCAATCTTTCCAAGGCCGTCAAAAAGCCTGTTAAGATTACGCCAGCTACGAAATCTGTTCCTTTAAAGATAACAATGCCAGGGCCTGTTCCCTATGTTTCTGAGAAGTCGATACCATGGAACTATGGCGGTGACATTTACTACCATGGTATCAAACAAATCGAAATAATTGAAGAAAGTTCGGATGATGAAGAAGCCAGCATTAGTAACATTGCAGGCACGAGTAAAATCACCAGGAGCGGGAGAATTTTTTCTCCAGAGATTGCCCCTCCAAGAGCAATCTTTGGACCCTCGTCAGCTGACAAGGTCATCCCGGTACCAATAAAACTTTCTGCTAGAACTCCTTTGATTGAAGACGTTGTTGTTCCTAGTATTGTCTCTCCTACCGTTGCTGACAAAGGTAAGGGAATCCAAGATGAGCTCGTCAGGACGAGGGCTCAACCCTTGGTCATCCCTGAAACCTCCAAGAAGGAAATGGATGAGATCTTGAGGATAATCAAAAGAAGTGATTACGATGTGGTAGAACAGCTGGGGCAAACCCCCTCAAAGATCTCCATGCTGGCGCTGCTACTTTGCTCGGAAGCGCACGCTAAAGCTCTGATAAAATTCCTGAAGGCAGCCCATGTGCCCCAGGAAACCTCTGGAGATCAATTTCAGAATTGCGTGGCTAGTCTTACTGCGGACAATGGATTAGGGTTTTCCGATGCCGACCTAACTCCTAAAGGAAGAAATCACAATGATGCTTTGCACATTTCAGTCGAGTGCTGGGGAACTACTCTCGCACATGTCTTGGTCGACACTGGTTCATCGCTGAATGTACTGCCTAAGAAGGCCTTGGACCGACTAGATTGTGAAGGGTTGGAATTGAAGCCGAGTGATATTGTTGTCAGAGCTTTCGATGGTTCGAAGAGAATGGTCCATGGGGAGGTTGAAATTCCCATCAAGATAGGCACCGAGGTGTTTAAATCTACTTTCTATGTGATGGACATCCGTCCGTCATACTCTTGCTTGTTGGGTAGGCCTTGGATACACCATGCTGGGGCAGTCACCTCCTCCTTACATCAGATGTTGAAGTATTCTGTCAAGGGAAAGATCATTACTGTCCATGGTGAAGAGGAGTACATGATTAGCCACTTGAACTCTTTCCGATATGTGGAGGTTGAAGGGGAATTCATTGAAACGCCTTTTCAGCATTTCGAAGAAGTCCTTCCTGAAATAACAGTAGCGAAGTTGGCAGCTGAGACACCGAGGCAGATGGCCAGGATGGCATCTCTGGAGGACGCAAGGGCCGCAATAAAGGAAGGGAAGAATTCAGCATGGGGGCAGTTACCTGACATTCCACATAATACAGACAAATTTGGATTAGGGTTCACAGCCGCTGGCCAGAAAGCTATGCGCCGGTCGAAGATTGAAAGAGCGCCAGTCAAAATTTCTCCCTACGGAGTCAACGCTTTGGAAGACGAAGACAAAGAGAGCAACATCGAAGAGTAGATTTATCCAACTGTCAAAGGAGGATTGAGCAACTGGGAGGCAAAAGACTTTGTCCCCATCACTTTTATTCATCAGTAATTTATCTGTTAAACATTTCCTATTTGGTCTGTAATATTTATTTTCAAACAATCCATACACTATCTTTTCACCTCATGCCTTGCCCGGGGCATGTAGGTCCATTTGTAAGGGTTTTGATTATTTTTCATATCCATATGCCATGTTTAATGATTCATTGGACGTTTTTCATTTGATAAACTGCTTGTGTTCATTTTCTTTCCTTTTGCATTTTTGTTTAAGGATGGCTATCCCTTACACACACCCACACTCACAAATGCAGGTACCCATCCACTCCGGATTCCATGGGTGACTATTCTGCTGTATCTTTCAATAACTCTGAAGATCTGGTCAATCAAGCCGAGTATGAAGATGACGAAGGTTGTGAAGTACCCGGGGAACTAGCCAGACTTCTACAGCAAGAGGAAAGGGCCATTTTACCTCATGAAGAGTCATTGGAAACTGTAAACTTAGGGACCGAGGAAGACCGGAAGGAGGTACAAGTGGGTGCCAATCTGGAACCAAGAGTCAAGGAGCGCCTGGTACAGTTGTTGAATGATTATGTTGAAATCTTCGCTTGGTCTTATGAAGACATGCCGGGTTTAGACACAGACATCGTGGTTCACCGTCTCCCCACAAGAGAGGATTTTCCACCGATCAAGCAAAAAGTTCGCCGAATGAGGCCTGACATGTCTGAAAAGATCAAGGCAGAAGTAATGAAGCAATTTGACGCTGGCTTTCTGGCTGTTACGTCCTATCCTCAATGGGTCGCTAACATCGTGTCAGTACCTAAGAAAGATGGCAAAGTCAGGATGTGTGTGGACTACCGGGATTTGAATAGGGCCATCCCCAAAGATGATTTTCTGCTGCCACACATTGACATTTTGATCGACAATACAGCTCAGCATAAAGTGTTTTCCTTCATGGATGGATTCTCGGGCTACAATCAAATCAAAATGGCCCTCGAGGATATGGAGAAAACAACTTTTGTCACGCAATGGGGCACTTTCTGTTACAAGGTGATGCCGTTCGGGCTGAAGAACGCAGGGGCGACTTATCAACGCGCCATGGTAGCTTTGTTTCATGATATGATACATCATGAGATTGAAGTTTACGTAGACGATATGATAGCTTGGTCACAAACAGAGGAAGAGCACCTTGAACATCTAGAAAAGTTGTTTGCCAGGTTAAAAGAATACAAGCTCAGGCTGAATCCCAGTAAATGCACTTTTGGAGTTAGGTCTGGTAAACTCCTGGGATTCATTGTAAGCAACAAAGGCATTAAAGTCGATCCAGCAAAAGTAAAAGCAATACAAGAGATGCCTACTCCCCGTACTGAAAAGGAGGTTAGAGGATTCTTGGGGCGCTTGAACTATATTGCCAGATTCATCTCGCATCTGACTTCTACCTGTGAGCCAATTTTCAAACTCTTGAAGAAAGATCAGGTAGTTGAATGGAACGACGATTTTCAAACTGCTTTTGATAGGATCAAGGAGTATTTGCTAGAACCTCCTATTCTGATGCCACCCGTCGAAGGAAGACCATTGAGCATGTATTTGACCGTCTTGGACAACTCAATGGGGTGTGTTTTGGGCCAGCATGACGGGTCTGGTCGAAAAGAGCATGCTATTTATTACCTTAGCAAAAAGTTTACCGACTGTGAGACCCGCTACTCACTGCTCGAGAAAACTTGCTGCGCTTTGGTATGGGCTGTTCTCCGACTAAGACAATATATGTTGACTCATACTACCTTGTTGATTTCCAAAATGGATCCTATCAAGTATATTTTCGAAAAGCCCGCTTTATCTGGAAGGATAGCTAGATGGCAAATGATCCTAACTGAGTATGACATCCAGTACACCACCCAAAAAGCTATAAAAGGGAGTGTACTAGCTGACCATCTGGCTCATCAAGCTATCGAAGATTATCAACCCATGAGATTTGACTTCCCAGACGAGGACATCATGAATTTGGACAACATTGAAGGTAACGGGCCGTATGACGGACCCGAAAAGGGATCCCGATGGACCCTGTACTTTGATGGTGCTTCAAATGCACTTGGAAACGGTATCGGCGCGGTACTCATTTCTCCGGAAGGTTGTCACACACCTTTCACGGCCCGACTTTGCTTCAGCTGCACAAACAACATGGCTGAATATGAAGCTTGCATCTTTGGTCTCAAGGCTGCTATAGACTTGGGGATCAAATCTTTGATCGTATTTGGGGACTCGGCTTTGGTTATACGCCAAATCAAAGGAGAGTGGGATACCAAGCATCCTAATCTTATCCCATACAAAGAACATGTCTTGACGTTGTTGCCTCATTTCGAGCAAATTACCTTCGAGCATTTCCCGCGAGAAGAGAATCAGCTAGCAGATTCTCTAGGCACAATGTCCTCCATGTTTAAAATCAACTGGGATAACGAGGCTCCCCAAATCACCATCGAGCGAATGGATGAACCTGCACATTATCATGAGATTAATACCGAGGAGGTAGTGGAACCACCTTGGTTCCATGAAATCAAAAGGTATCTCGAGACCAGAGATTATCCCGAAGGAGCTTCCGTAAATGACAAGAAGTTCTTAAGGAAATTTGCTGCCAAGTTCTTCCTGAGCAACGGCATCCTTTACAAACGAAGCCATGATTGTGTACTACTCCGATGCGTAGATAAAGCTTAAGCAGAGTTGATCATGACTGATGTACACAGCAGCACATTTGACACTCACTTGAGCGAGCATACAATGGCTAAGAAGATCCTAAGGGCAGGCTATTACTGGTCTACCATGGAAGCTGACTGCCATCAACACTCCCGTACTTGCCACAAATGTCAAGTCTACGCTGACAAAGTTCATATCCCTCCGGTTCCTCTCAACGTTCTGACTGCTCCTTGGCCATTTGCAATGTGGGGCATTGACATGATTGGAGAGATCAAGCCCACGGCTTCCAATGGACATCGCTTCATCCTGGTTGCCATTGACTATTTCACCAAATGGGTCGAAGCAGCTTCCTTCGCCTCTGTTACTAAAAATGTGGTTGCCCGCTTTATCAAGCAAAATCTCATATGTCGGTATGGTGTTCCAGACAGGATCATCACAGACAACGGTACAAATCTGAATAACACAATGATCACCGCATTGTGCGAACAGTTCAAGATTTATCATCACAATTCATCTCCCTATCGGCCGAAGATGAACGGTGTTGTTAAAGCTGCGAACAAAAACATTAAGAAGATCATTCAGAAAATGACAGTCACTTACAAATACTAGCATGAGATGTTACCGTTTGCTCTGCATGGATACCGTACGACGGCACGTACTTCAACTGGGGCAACCCCATTTTCTTTGGTTTATGGCATGGAAGCCGTTTTGCCTATGGAAGTTCAGATTCCTTCTCTAAGGATTATGAAGGATGCAGGTTTGAATGAAGATGATTGGATGCAGACCCGACTTGATCAACTCAATCTGATCAACGAAAAGCGACTTGCTGCTATATGCCATGGTCAGGCGTATCAAAAACGAATGATCAAGGCCTTCAATAAGAAAGTCAGACGGCAAGTATATCAAGTCGGAGATCTCGTGATCAAGCGGATTATCTTGCTGCAAAGTGATCCCAGGGGAAAATGGACTCCTACATATGAAGGACCATTTGTGATCAAAAGCATATTTTCTGGTGGCGCAATGATTCTGACCACCATGGACGGCGACGATTTGCCACACCCTGCGAACGCAGACATAGTCAAAAGATACTACGCATAAAATAACCCGACAAGTCGAAAACCCGAAAGGGAGGCTTGGGCAAAAATGGGCATCCCGGTGAACCGAAAACCCGAAAGGGCGGTTCAGGCAAAAGTTAGGGATAAAAATAAAAAAATCTGTACACCCGGCAAGTCGAAAACCCGAAAGGGCGGCTTGGGCAAAAAGGGGTTTCCCGGTGGATCGAAAACCCGAAAGGGCGATTCAGGTAAAAGTTAGGGAATTAAAGCGTATGACTATGTCTCGTCGGATCACTTCAAAGACAATCTCTTCGTCAACCAGTTCCAGGCTTCTGATCAATCCAGTCATCGGCAAACGGAGCATTGAATGGACAGATATTCAGAGTTGGGAAAGCTATAGCGGAATGGAATCCCATGGAATTATTTCACATAGCCATCCTTTACTTTGTATAAATCTTTCAATATTTTACGACAGAATCCTCTTACTAGGATGATTGTCTCCTTTGTACAAATATACTCATAAAAAGTCAATACAAATACTTTTCCCAGAAATTTGTGTCATTTCCTTTCACTTTTTCTCTTGCACTATTTGTTTTATTTTGAGAAACGTCCAATGTTTTGTTAAATAGGCATATGCATTTGAACATAATCATTTCCTTATGAATCCAGAAAGAGGATTACTGATAGGTCGAAAGTACAGGTGGATATCTTGATACCCTTTCGAAGGAAACCCCCAAGAGATTTGGAATCCATATCCCAGCAAACCCTGAGGCTTATCTCCAGCAGATTCTCGAGGCTTATCCCCTGGAGAGTACGGACGTCTCTCCCGAGTTTTATTCAAAGTTATTCCTCACAAGGGCTTATAACTGGGTTATCCTCAGCTTATTGCCACGGAAGATCGTACTTGCCAAAATTCTTCCTATCCCCAGCGGAGTTCATCAAAATTCCCCAGCGTAACTTATCTTTACAATCCCCCAGCCAGAGGATCCTCCGGAACTCAATTCCCCTCAGAATTTAAGTTTAAGTATCCCCAGCCGAGCTAAAACTTCAAACTATCAATCCCCAGCGGAGCCAGACTAATGAACCTTCTCCCCACAGAGTTTTGAGGAGGGCAAATCTTGAGTTCCCCGGTGAAGTCGCCAGAAATACTTCCCACCAAACTAAAGATTCTCGGCCTTACATCTCCAGCATGAGTCTATTAGCTTGGAACTCCCCAGTAGAAGTCATCCGGAATTCCCCAGAAGATTGGTATACAACCCAAGCTCCTTTTTTTTCCAGCAACGACCAGGAATTATTCTTCCCGGCAGCAATCAAGATACTGTGATCTTCAGCCGTCTCGGATTCATCTATCCTTTGCAAGACAACTCTCCAGCTTACATGCGCATTCATTTACGTTCATATCATATAACATACATTGCGTCATGCATCATGACATTGCATATAACTAACTCTTTACCTTTTCAGGTAAGATCAGTCAAAAGACTAGAATCACTATCCTCCGAGTTTCTTTCCAGGAATAGTTCGGATGTGACCCAGACACGGTAACATTCTAATGCTTATTCCAGATTTATCCAGATGCAGTTTTACACGAGCTCATCATCAGGGAACCCTACACCGATTCTTCCTCCAAACTCAAGATTTCTGAAAACAGTTTACGGGTTCTCCAAGTAACGGATGTTAACCTATCGCTTGTTCAGTTTCTTCTCAAGACTTCTGAAAACAGTTTATGGATTCTTCCCCACAACGGATGTTGATCTATCGCTTGTTCAGACTCTTCTCAACTTTTGAAAACATTTTACGGACGCTTCCCAACAACGGATGCTGCTCTATTGCTTATTCAACTTCAAGATTTCTGAAAACAGTTCACGGGTTCTCCAAGTAACGGATGTTAACCTATCGCTTGTTCAGATTCTTCTCAAGACTTCTGAAAATAGTTTATGGATTCTTCCCAACAACGGATGTTAATCTATCGCCTGTTCAGACTCTTCTCAACTTCTGAAAACAGTTTACGGGTTCTCCAAGTAACGGATGTTAACCTATCGCTTGTTCAGTTTCTTCTCAAGACTTCTGAAAACAATTTATGGATTCTTCCCAACAACGGATGTTAATCTATCAACTTGTTCAGATACAACTTTTGAAAACAGTTTACGGATTCCTCCCAACAACGGATGTCAATCTATTGCTTATTCAGACCCCCTGTTCAGAGATGGTCCAAAGCATGGACACCTTCCTGATATTCCTTTCTAGATGGCATCTTTAAGCCCATCCCCGACAAGTGTCCGTCACTCTTCCAGATGGCATCGTTAAGCCCATCTCCAAATGGCATCTTTAAGCCCATTCCCGCATCCCTTGCTTGGGCGAGTGCAAATTTAAGAGCACTCTAGTGTCCAATCTCCTTTTACCCTCGAGTCACGAAAGGCAAACTTGCCAATCTAACTCTTCGGATTCAAGAAGATTGAACAGGGGCAACTGTTGTACCCTAAAATTTGCCCTCCCATTTTTCATTGATTTCTCATCACAAAGTCCTTGGAGATCAAGATCCAGTTAGGGTTTCATCTGCTCAAGACTTCTCCTTGCACTGTTGACCCAAATTAGGGTTTGAGTTTGCACAAAGATGTTTTGACCTAAAATGCCTAAGATGACTTTCTTACTTCATGATGGACTCCCAAGGTTATCCATATCAAGTTTCAAGTCTTGATTCCAAGTTTTGCCCAGTCAATTGGACAATTGACCTAGAAATCAGCTGTATTGGGGAAAAAGTCAACTGTGGCCAATTGACAGTCAAACCTCATGAAAATTGACCCACATCAACATTATGAACTCATATGAACCATTTGGTCAAGTTTGGATCACAATTCCACAAGAAATTTGATCAGATCACCAAAAGGGCAAAATGGTCATTTTTAGGGTTTTGACTGCACAAAGGCAATTTTTGACTGTTTGACCCAACCAATGGCAAACCAAGCTCACATATGGACTCAAGGACCCCATGGAATTATCTTGACTTGCTCAACAAGTTCAAAAGATCCCAAGTACACAAGATTGACAGTTGAATTTCCCAGTCAATTGATCAATTTTGACTGTATACTGAAAAGTCAAACTTTGACTTTTTGGTCAAAATCAAGAGTCAAGATTCATTTTTCATCAAAACATGCCAAATCATGAAACTTGTTCATCAAGAAATCAAAAATTGCAAATTAGGGTTTGAAATGAGAATTTTTCATAACTTAGAATTTTTCTAAGTTATGAAAAACCCTAATTTTTTCCCAACTTTGCCCCACTTTCTCACCAAGATTCATTTGGATTCAAGCAAAAGTCAAAACATGAAAGTTGTATATTGTTGCATAATCTACAACTTTGATTCACAAAGTTTTCCCAAATGAGGCTTGTATCTCAAGTTACAATTTTTGGAATAAGGGTACTAAACCATTCTTAACTTAGTGAAATTTCAACCTATTTTGGCAAGGTTTTCTACCTAACTTCAAGGCCATTTTCCATACACTTCCACTTGGAATTTCAATTTGCATTTCAAAGATGGATTGTAGTACACATTCCAAGCTTTCCAAAATGTCCAAGAACTCATCAAACAACCTCATAACTTGAGAGATTCGAATTTTGCAATATGGCAAAAAACTCACTTTTGAATTGGTCATGTACATGTTCATAACTTATGCCATCTTCAAGTCAGATTGGTTTATGCTACATTACAGGCCCTTAAACCATTCAACACTCAATAATTTAATGCATGTTCATTGTGCTAAAGCTTTGTTTCATGAGTTTATGCATTACATTTTGAATTAAGCCATATATGGAAAAAGCAAAATGGCCATTTTTACAAAAGCAAGCTTTATGTCATAATGCAAATCCAAGAGGTACATATCAAATCCAATTGGCACAAGATTATGAGCAAAACACTCTGATCAAGACAAGGTTAGCAGCATGTTTAGGGGGCCTCTACTTGCCTAGAACATCAACTTGGCTTTGCTTGCTTAAGTGTGAAGAAAAGTGGCATAACATAACATAACTCTCATCTCAGCATTAGAACACTTAAGCAATTGTTTTGTACACCTTCTAATCATCCTAACTAAGCTAGCACACGACTCCAATACCTCATATACCTCCACAAACTCAGAACCACCCTCAAACTGCTCAAACAGAGTTCTCACTGCAGTTTGAGTGCCAACTCTCATCCCTTGCATGATTTCTTGCCCAAAGCTCATCAAACACATTCCCTAGCATCAATGCAAGCTAACCAAAACCTAAAACACGACCTGTAATTCCTCTAACCAGTTCCACCATTTTCACTTTCTTATTTTGCAGTTGAAGGTCCATAGCTCGATTCAAGGTGTTTCAAAGCAAAGCAAGCATTGGAATAGCATCACCACACCTCAGGCAAGCTATACAGATCATCATCTTGCTCTGAAAGCTCCCCCATTGCCAGATAGAACTTCAACTGAACAGGTATTTTTGTGAACTTCTAACTCTTAGTATAGGCATCATTAGCTCTAGGTTTGTGAATAAGAAATGTTCTACTCATGCCCCTGAACCTGTACATGCTTTTACTTTTCATTTATTTTGCTTGAGCTGTGAGAATTTAAGGTTTGAATATGGCAAAAAACTTAGGTCAGGATTTGGGAATGTCAAAATTCTCTCTCATTTCTGAGAGTTAGGATGAGTTTTTTATATATTTAGAATTGTGATTCAATGCTTAACATTTCTTATGTTGGAAGTTTGTGCAAAAGATTAAAGAATCCAGGTGTTTGAATTGGAAGTACAGGCGCGCGTTTTTTGAACGTTTTTGTTCAGAGGTTGAAGAAGAAGCTTCATGGGCTGGGCTTGCTTCTGATTTTCTTTTCACACCACATTTTTGGTTTCATACCCCCTGAGCCCATTATGTTTATTCTCATGATTTTTTGACTTTTCTTTTTTCATTTTGACTTATTTATTTTTGCTAATAATATTAAAAACATGAAAAATATTTTTTACACCATTTTTATATTTTTTAAGTATTTATTTGTTTATATGGACATTTGTACATAAACATATATATATATATATATATATATATATATATATATATATATATATATATATATATATATATATATATATATATATATATATATATGTATATATATATTATTTAGAATAGATAGGAAAAATAATGCAAATATACTTTATTTTCTGATTTTTTATTACATTTTCCTTTTTGAAAATATTTTATGCAAAATATACTTTTTTTTATAAATATTAAATATTATTATTTTTTATATAATACATATTTAGAAATTAATACATATATATATATATATATATATATATATATATATATATATATATATATATATATATATATATATATATATATATATATATATATATATATATATATATATATATATATATATATATATATATATATATATATATATATATATATATATATATATATATATATATATATATATATATATATATATATATATATATATATATATATATATATATATATATATATTTATTAGTATATTTAGGTTAAAATACAAAAATACCTATATTTTTTATTTTATTAATATTTGACATAAAAAAAATACTTTTTATAAATATACTTCATTTTATTTTATTTTTGTACATAATAAACAAATACTTGTATAAATCAAATAATATATATATTACTTAATAAAAATTAGGGTTTTACCCTTAAAATACAAAAACTCCAAAAATAATACTTTTTTTATTTTATTTATTTGACATAAATAATACTTTTTTTTCATACATATAAAAACCTTTTTGCATTTTTGCATCTTTATTTTATTTTCCATTTAATTTATGCAATCAATTATCTTGTAAATATTCCAAAAATTGATTTAATAGCTAGGTTTTAAATTTCTTGTCTAAATATCCCCCCATTTGAACATTTGTACCCCCCTTCCCATATTGTGTTGTAATAGTGTAGGAATTTTACTTTTCGCACTTTAACGCTTTCTAAATATACCATGCTAGAATTAGGGTTTGTATGCAAATAAAAAGAACAAAATAGTTTGACCTAATTTCAAGATAAACAAGCATGAAATATGGACAACACATATCACACTTGCACCCCTAGGGTATTCCACTTGTTGCCTTCAAATAATTGGGCCATATTGCATGTTAGGTTTCTTTGGGTAAAACAAACAATTCAAAAGATCATAGTCCCTCGATGACACTTTCGAAAAGTTGCCTAAAATGATCAAGTCCCTTTCAAAGAGAAATTGCCCAAAGATACTTAGCACTATTGCAATTATGGTCTAAACGATGACCCGCGCCCGTCCCTTTCACCTTCTAATACAAGATTGTCCACCAAATGCAATGGTGGAACAAAATTGTCAAAAGGGTTAAAACATAGTAAAAATCTTTGAGAACTTTAGGGTAGATAGCTCTTAAGTACTTGTCCACTTGCCAAAGAAAACTCTTGCCTATTTTTCAAACCACACTTCACAAACATTTTCAAAACAAACTTTCAAAAACCTTGAAACATCTTTTCAAAAAGACAAACACCTTTTGTAAAACATTCGAGTAAAGAATTGTTACAAGGGTGGCCTAAACAAGGCATCTTTTTCAAAAACCTTTTCAAAGCCACGCACAAAGCACCATTTCAAACAATTGAAAACCAAGGCAAGTTGATCTAAGCAAGTACCTAAGAGCCCATGGATAACCATGGATAGAAAGGGTGCTAATACCTTCCCTTTCTATAATCTACTCCCCGAACCCAAGAAAAATCTCAAAGGTTTTTGCTGTGCTTTTTAAACCTTTCCTTAGGATAAAATAAAAAGTCGGTGGCGACTCTTGCTCAACCGAAACATTTGCGAATTCAAACGCAAAACCATAGTCAGTTCTCCCACCGTATCACAATGGGCTTATAGATTCCATCTGTAGGAGAGGTAATGGATAGTCATTGGAGATGGGCTTAAAGATGCCATCCAGGGGCGATTGTTGGACTGTATTTGAATGAGTGACAGAATTACATCCGAATCTGGATCGTATCTGGACTGTTATTTGAAGGTCTCCGATTGCCTGTCATTAACTGGGAAAAATAAATCTAACCAGAGGAGGTCTTTTTTGATAATGATGTGTGATGAAGGAATCTGAGACGATTGCTACTCCAAACAGATGATGAAGGAATCTTGGATGATTACTACAACAATGGGATGATGAAGGAATCTTGGACGATTACTACCTCAGCAGGATAATGAAGGAATCTTGGATGACTTCTACCTCAGCAGGATGATGAAGGAATCTTGGACGATTACTACCTCAACGGGATGGTGAAGGAATCTTGGACGATTACTACCTCAACAGGATGGTGAAGGAATCTTTGACGATTACTACCTCAACGGGATGATGAAGGAATCTTGGATGACTTCTACCTCAGCAGGATGATGAAGGAATCTTGGACGATTACTACCTCAGCAGGATGGTGAAGGAATCTTGGATGACTTCTACCTCAGTAGGATGATGAAGGAGTCTTGGACGATTACTACCTCAGCAGGATGGTGAAGGAATCTTGGATGACTTCTACCTCAGCTGGATGATGAAGGATTCTTGGACGATTACTACCTCAACGGGATGATGAAGGAATCTTGGATGACTTCTACCTCAGCAGGACGATGAAGGAATCTTTGACGACTGCTACTCCAAAAGGTAATGACTTTTATCTGTTGATCGATCTTTCCTGAAAAGGTAAAGAGTTAGTTGTATGCAATGTCATGATGTATGCATTGTGTAATGATGTTCTCAAAATAAATGAGATTTATGTTATATGCATTTTGTATGCACATGTTATGAATGTTATTGAAATGTAATTTTGTCTTGGAGAATAAATTCTTGACAAGCGTTGGGGAGTTATTAAATCCCGGACTGCTGTTGAAGAGTAGGTATGTCTTCAAACTTTGCTTAAAATGTTTCCACTGAGGATCCTTGTTTTGTTGAGGAGAACTTCGTTGGGGAAAGTTGTGAACTATGTGGAGAGTATTGATTCGTTCTTGGGGAACAAGTTCAGGAGTCTCGGTTGTCCGTTGCTCTACTGGGGAGTCAAAGTTAAACTGACATCTGGTCGGGTCCAGGTTTCACAGTAACTTGCTGGGGAATGCAGAGTAGTCTACTGGGGAAGAGGAGTTGTGGTCCTTTGATTTGTAGTAGTCGGAGAGGCAAACTCAAGCTAGGGAATCCTGGTGTTGTTGGGGAAATAAACCATGTCGTCAGTCCGCTAGAGAGGTGACATCTTCGTTGGGGGAAGTCCTCGAGGATTCTTGAGGTGGATTCAGTTGGGGAAAGGTTTTCAGAGATTAAACTCTTGTTGGGAGTCATCCAATGAGAAGGATCTGGGGAGATTTGTCATTGCCCCTAGCAGCAGGTGTTTGTGGCACTGCCTGGAAATGTTTGACTGTATGTAACCCTTCATTGAGATTGGTGTTCAATGCCCCAAGTGACGGAGATGGAGATTTGCCCCTGGTTACTCTGCACTTCTTTGAGAGATGTCCTGGAATCTTGATTGGACTGCCCCAGGTGATGGACAATGATTATGCCACGCCCCTTGATTGGAAGTGTCATCCTTTTTGAAGTGATTTTGTTCACTGAGAGGGTTTTCGTTCATCGGATATTCGTTGTGTGAATTTCTCCGCTGTCAAACAAATAGCCAAATGAAAACAGTGATATTCAAATAATGCAAAGTTTATGCTTGTCTCGAAGTTTTGAAAAGTGTGTTTTTTAACATAAAACTTTTTTTTATAAGACAAATTCAACGCAAGATTTAGGGCAAAGCCTTAAAGGAGTCAGGATACCTTTTGTAACAGTATGCTTTCAAACTAACCCATGCTTCAGTTAGGACTTTTGAAGGGTTGTAACGTGGCTTGGTTCACGGTTTAAGAAACAAAGGATAAAGGCTCAAAGTATATTTGTACCCACCCGCTCTTCGTGATGTTCTTCAATCCTAAACTCAGTTAATTGTGCATTTGGACTCCAAATGAGTCTGGAACGACGTTTTTGGTGATGGTTCACACAAGTTGAATTTGTTGGAAGGCAGTCATTTTTGCAACATTTTTTCATGTTATTGAGGATTTTTAGCGACCTCGTTCTTTTGATTTGTTATCCCTAACTTTTGCCTGACTGTTCTTGTTTTCGAGATTACAGTCAGCGGGATGCCCCAGCTTTCTTAAGCCTCCTTTATAGATTTTGGCTCAGTGGGCTTTTCTCTTTTGAGAGATTGACTGCCTATGAGATAAGGAACCACCACTGTCTTTTGATTCCAGAGGAATGCTTTTGATGTCGTTTGTTGTATTATGAACTGAGAGTTTTGCGACTTTAATGCACATCTTTTGAATTAACTGAGAGACTACCCTGCCCCAGGTTTAAATCAAAGGTTTCAATTTGTTTAAAAACATAAAACTCCTACTTCTTTGGCTCGAAGGGGTTGACTAGGGATTATCTTCCTTATAACTCCAGTGTTTAGGATTTGAAAGAAATGCCTGTACATCGTCAGCAAGGTCTGTCCAAAAGCATACTGTATGAGATTATGGCATTGTTTCGTCATCCTCCCTCTAAAGGCTTGTAACTTTTTAGCAAGAGTTGAATGTCATAAAGAGAGTAAAAAGCATAGTTTAAATATAATGAAAATGATTGGATCAAATCAAGACAAACATATGCGATGCATTAATGAAACAAAGTTTGGCATTAATGGATAATTGTTTGAATAACAAAGAGATTACAACTTGAAAATTCAAATGAACAAAAATCTTCTCGTCTCAGTACTTGTCACTTCAAATGGTGAACCTTGGAGGGATGGTAGAAGAACTCAGCCTGACCATCTTGTGTGAATTTCAATGCTCCCTCATCAATCAGGTCTTGAATTTTGTTCTTCAAAGTCCGACAGTCGTCGGTGTCATATCCAGGACTGTCAGAATGGTATGCACACCTTGCATCACGATTGTACCTTGGGGAGGCTGTGTTGGGATTCTTAGGAGGGTCCCTTAATGTCACCAGATTCAATCTTAACAGGTGTTGTAAATCTTGAGACAGCGGCATGTTGAGCTTGGTAAATTGCCTCCGGTCAACCCGTTGCTTTTGGTGAGGTTGATGCTGGGCTTGTGACCCTGAAGCAAGCTGAGGAGCTTTTCCCTTGTCTTCTTGCCCCAAAGGTGGTTGAATGATGACTTGATCTTCAACCCTAGTTGTTTGCCCCACTCGGTTATTTTGAAGCAGCTTGTTGACGAGGACTCTGAGCTCTTCTTGTCTTTGAGCTAAGTCTTGAATGAGAGCCATCTGGCCCACCAGCTGTCCCATCACCTGGATCTTCATTGTTGCCAACTCAATTTGTAGCCCTTCCAACTGATCATTCCTGATGCCTCCTGGATTCCCTAGGACTAAGCCCCTTGTGAGGAGAGCTTTTATTTCTTCTTGCCCCTGGGATAGGTTCAAGAACATTTCTTGAAGTTGGGCGTTTTGAGCCCGGAGATCTTGGTTGTCTGGTTGGAAAGCCATTGCTGCAATAAACAGCGAGAACATGAGAGACCTGTATTGGAAGACCTGTTATGATATGTATGATATATGTATGCAATGTTTTCAAGGATCTCGCGGGGTAAACAAGAAACTGTTAGAATCTGAATCTGGTAGTTTTGATTGAAGGAACTTCATGTTGCCGAGAGTCCTTCTTCAAGAGTCAAGCTCACCATATCGAGTGGGTCATAGCCCCTAACTTAAGTTATCGTGCTTGGATTTCTAGATGGTATTGGCTAGAGGAAAATAAATCCCCTTTGCCCCTTGCTAGACTTTTGATTTACCATAACCTGCATCACAGACCCTTGAGATCCTTGAAATGGTTAAGGAAATGTTAAGGTATGATGTTATGATGTATATGCTATGCGTTCAAGCAAAAAGTGAGGTGATGTAAGTGAGCCCTGCAATAAATCCAATTTGTTGGATAAGGACTGTAAACAAAACCTGCAAGGAACCCCTGTTGTCAGATAACAAGTAGTTTAAGTTTGAAGGCACACAAGTCACACATATAGCCTTAAGTTTAGGCTGGCGTGGAGTTTAGGCATTATCCTCTTCAGTTTAGTTGGTCTAAACCTGTCCTAAAAAAAATAGTAACCGGGTTCTAGAGGATCTCAATATCACTGACTACCCTGAATCGGTCATAATTCCAGCTTAGCAACCTTTTCTTGCGGCCGGAACCATTGCGAGAGTTTAGTCTCAATGAGTGTAGTATACTGCTACTGTTCTATGGCCAAGTTGGTCAATTTAAGGTTCTAAGGTCAGTTGGTGCTTAATGACTCCTTAGAAGACCCATATTCTCCTCGTTTCAACACAAGGGATATCGGTACAGACTAAGGTGCCACACCAATGTAGCTACTGCTTCATCCGTGTTGGTCTACGCCGGACGGATCCCTCACAGTTTTCTGCTACTTACCTAAAAAGGGTACCCCAGATCCGGGTTAGGATTTATAGAACTCCGATACAAGCCCACAAAATTAAAAGCATACAAAGCAATACAATTGAAAACACAAGTGATCTAATCCTAAGGTACACCTCACTTATTTAAACGTCCCCAATAGAGTCGCCAGTTCTGTGGTCGGTGGGAACGAGAACTGACTATTTTTTGAATGCTGGTTCGCGTTTGCGTTTGTTTTTGCAAAGTGTCGCGGTAAGCAAGAGTCACCACCGTCTTTTATTTTATCCAACAAGGGAAAGGACAAAAGCACAGAAAAATTCCTTTTCGAGATGTTTCTCGGGTTCGGGAGGTAGATTATAGAAAGGGAAGGTGTTAGCACCCTTTATATTCGTGGTTATCCACGGGCTCTTAGGTACTTGCTCACTATGTTTTCAAAAGGTTTGCTTTTCTTTGTGTTTGTGGGTTTTGAAAAGAGTTTTGTTTTTGAAGAAAGTGTAAGTGCGAAAAGTTTTTGTTTTATTTTAAAAGAGAGCAAGTACTTAAGAACCTCTACCTACTCAAAAGGGAATTTAATTGTGCAAATGTCCTTTAGACAGTACTATCCTGCTATTGAGGAGTAGGTAGCACCGTCGTTGGAGTTTTTGGGTCAATTCGATTTTAGGGACGCGTGGTCACTAAAGCAACGTTAGGACGCTTTAGTGGTAATCCTAATATCTTAGATCATTTTTATCGAGGCGACCATTTCGAGGCAACTTATTATCTTGGGACAAAGGACGACCTCTAAAACATCATATACTTAATGACAACGTTCGAGGCAACCAAGTGAGGTGTACCCTAAGAGTGGCATGTGCAAGTGTGTCAATTTTTAGTTACTTTACTCTTGCATGTCATGGTGAGCTATTGTTGATTTTAAGTTTAAGAGTTAATCTTGTCATGCAATCCTAGTAAGCATACATCTAAGCAGTTTAATATATGTACAGGAATTTAAAGTGCAGGAATTGTAAACCCTATGCTATTACAAGGCTTTCGGGGAGGGGGATTATTTACATGTCCAAAATTGGGGGGAATAAAGTAGTAAAGGGTCTTAGTTAAGCTATTACATCCCAATAGGCAATTACAATAAAATAAACGCGCGTAAAACAAGGAAAAGAGATGTCTAAGAGATTTCTAAGTAAATAAGAAAATCTTTTTGGTTGTTTTTGATTAAGAAGATATTTGAATTAAATACTCCTAAGTCTAGTTTACTTTAAATTGATAAAATGAAGTTAAAATAATTAATTAATTTGTTTACAAAATTAATTTGAATAAAAACTAACCTAATGTTTTTTTATGTTTTTTTTTATTTTAATGTTAATTAAAAAGATAAAAAGAAGTCTGTGAGAATAAAAACAAAAAAAAATAAAGTGCATGAGGGATCCTTCGATCCAGGGAAAAAAGGAGTTTCGACCCAGGGAGGGAATGGACTGCTTCGGTCCAGAGAGGGTCCTGGTCCTTTCGATTGGGCCAGACAGTAAGGCGTGAGTAGCCTTCGATCCAGGGAAGAGGATTTCCCTTCGACCATGGAGGTCATGGCTTTCGATCCAGGGATGAGATGCCTCTTTCGATCCAGCACACTAATGGGTTCGATCCAGAGAAGGGCTCTCCTTCGATCTGGGATGTTATACCTGCAAAAGTATGTGAGCGAAACAAAAATGCAGGGCCTGGGTATTGAATCCCAGGCCCTTCGATCCTGCACTTGTTGGGGTCTCTTCAGGCTAAATCTGCAGCAAATGTTAGCACACGAAAAATGTGACCTGGGTGCCAAACCCAGGCCTTTCGATCCTGTCTAAGATGGCAAATCAAAGGTAACAACAAGTAATAATGCGTTTATGCAAATGTAAGGTTGGACAATTTACCCTTTCTTACCTGCATATTGAGTCTTTGATTTGGGCACTGTCTGGATGGGAGCACTTTCAATCTGGGATTTCTGGGCGCAGGCACTTTCGATCTGGGCACTTTTGGGCGCAGGAACTTCCGATCTGGGCACTTCCTGGATGTAGGAACTTTTGATTTGAGGGCTTCTGGGTGTAGGCACCTTCGATCTGAGGGACTGCTTTGGCTTGGAAAATTCTGGGCAGCGTCTCTCCAATGTTTTGTTCTCCTGCAAATTTTTTTTGTGTGTGTATAATTTTCGTTCTATGATTTTCGTGTGATTTTTCGTGTAACTTTATGTGTGTTGTAATGTGTCACTGGCCTCCTATTTATAGGAGTGTGGGAGTGCACGAAAATGGCAAGGGACAGCCATTAAAATAGGCCTTTAACACTCTGGACAAAAATCAAACACATTAAATCATTTCCTTTTTTGAAACATTCGTGTCCCTTGAATGAACCTGGACGCTTGGATTTCGAGTGCTTTCAGGCCATGCTCTTCGATTAGTCCTGATTTGCCTCTTTTGAATGGACTCCCTGCGTACCCTTCGAATGGGCCTGGCCCAAATATCAATCGAAGGATTCCAATCGAAATGCTCTGCTAACAGGCCAATCAAAAGGTGTTGTTCATGCCAATTGAAGGACATGGTTGACATGCCTGTCGAAATTGCCTTGACATAATTCCAATCGAATGCTTGTCCATAATGCCAATCGAAATACTCCTTCAGAATGCCAATCGAAGGGTCTTTCAGGATGCTAATCTAAATGCTTGTCCAGAATGTCAATTGAAGTGTCTTTCAGAATGCCAATCGAAAGGTATTTGAAGTACCACTCAAAAATCTTCTTTTTCCTTAGGCAAGAGTTTATGATCAACCAGGCAGGGGGGAGACTTTGGAAAACATGAGAGGGAAAATTTTGGGGTGCAACATTACCAAATCAATGGTAAGATAACAATGTCAAAGGAAAAGGAAATGAACATGAAAGACTTTTGAGTAGGTAGAATGCTCCTAATTACTTGCTCCATTTCAAAACAAAACATCCTTGCTATTTTCAAAACAAACACCTACACTTTCAAAATATCTTACAAACTTGAAAACATTTTCAAAAGATCAACATCTTTGTATACATTCTTACGAACGAGAATCATTATAAAGCTTGCCTAAACATTGGCGTATTTACAAAATACTTTCAAAAACCACAAAGCACAATTTCAAACAAAAGCAAGTGATCTAGCAAGTAACTAAGAGCCCGTGGAAATTCATGGATGAAAAGGGTGCTAATACCTTCCCTTTTCATAATCTACCCCCCGAACTCAAGAAATAATCTCAAAGGTCTTTTCTGTGCTTTTTCACCTTTCCTTTTGGATAAAAGAAAAGTCAGTGGCGACTCTTGCTAACCGCAACATTTGCGATAAAACGCAAAACCTTCAAGTCAGTTCTCCCACGTGCAATTACAAAACATGACTATGGGTTCGAATGATGGGTTCTAAGAATATGTCCAGAAGTGGAGAGACTTAGCTGGAAGGGTAAAACCTCCCTTGTCGGACTGGGAGCTAGTTGATATGTTTATGGGTACTCTAACATGCCCATTCTTTAATCATCTGATTGTGAGTTCTTCATGTGGTTTTGCTGAGTTGATTCTAACTGGGGAACGAGTTGAAAGTGGTATTAAGAGCAGAAAAATTCAAGTGGCTGCATCTTTGAGTGCCGTGAAGAAGACATTCAATGTAAGAAGGAGACCAATGCTTTGAGTGTCGTGGTAAAAGTGACCGCAATCAGTCTGTGGGAGCGGTATTGATTTCTAATCCTGCACCTGTTCAACAACAACAACAGGGCAATAAGCATAGGTTAGACGCTCCAGGAAGGCAGTTTACCAAGATTAATATGCCACTGTCTCAGGCGTTACAACATTTACTAAAAACGGAGCTGATTACGCTAAGGGATCCTCCTCAGAATCCCAATACCTCCTCTCCTAAGTATAATTCGAATGTGAAATACGCCTACCATTCTAACAGTCCTTGGCACGACACCAAAAACTGCTGGAGCCTGAAAAACAAAATTGAGGAAATGATTGACAATAAGGAAATTGAGTTTGATCCTCCTGAGACTCCGAATGTAATTACTGCACCAATGCCAAAGCATGACAAAGGCATAAGTGTTGTTGACGATGTTATTTATGTTGAAACTATAAGTGAGTTGGTTACTCCTCTACCAATAATCAAGATGAATATGTTGCAGGCCCGTTTATTTCAGAGCTGTGTTGAAAAATGTTACTGTTGTGCAATCCAACCCGATAGATGCAAGTTACTGAAGGAAGACATTCAACGTCTAATGGAAAATCATATAATTCTGATCGAGAAGATTTCTTCTGCTGACAATCTGTGTCAAGACTTATCCGTAATTTCTAGCCCTCCTGTCAGGATCACCTCCAGAGGTCCTATAAGGATTGCTGCCAATCCAAAAGTTGATCCCCTGAACATCACTACACCTGGACCTATCCCATATTCTTCGGATAAAGCTATTCCTTGGAACTATGGATCCGACGTCTACTACCATAACATCAAACAAGAACTATTGACTGTTGAAGATGAAGTTACTAAAGTTGTTGATCCCGACATTGACAATATTGCTGGAACCAGTAAAGTTACTAGAAGCAAAAGGGTTTTCTCTCCGTAAATCTCTCCGAAGACTATTGCTACACCTTTTAGAGTTACAACCACCAAGTTAAATGTTGAGGCTCGGGGTAAAGAGCAAGTGACAAAGCCTGCCCAGATGGAGGCACCTAAGGAAGCTACAGTTGAAGATGCCTCCAGACAAGAGTTGAAAGAGGTATTGAAGATTATCCATAAGAGTAACTACAAAATTGTTGAACAGCTGGGGAAGACCCCATCCAAGATCTCTATCTTATCCCAACTATTATGTTCTGAAGCCCATGCACAGACTTTGGTAAAATTCTTGAAGACTTCTCACGTGCCACAAGATATTTCTGCCGATCAATTTAGAAGTTATGTTGTGAGCTTAACAATTGACAATGGTTTAGGTTTCTCTGATGTTGATCTGTGTGATGCGGTGGGAGAGAACTGACTGTTTTTGAATGTTGGTTCGTGTTTTGTGTTTGTTTTCACAAAATGTTGCGGTAAGCAAGAGTCGCCACCGTCTTTTATTTTATCCAACAAGGAAAGGAAAAAAGCACAGAAAAATTCCTTTTTCGAGATGTTTCTTAGGTCCGGGGGGTAGATTATAGAAAGGGAAGGTGTTAACACCCTTTCTATCCGTGGTTATCCACGGGCTCTTAGGTACTTGCTCAAAGTGTTTTCAAAAATTGCTTTTCTTTGTGTTTGTGGGTTTGAAAGAAGTTTTTGTTTGAAAGGTGTAAGTGCGAAAAGTTTTGTTTTGTTTTAAAGGAGCAAGTACTTAAGAACCATTTACCTACTCGAAAAAGGAATCAATCTGTGCTAATGTCCTTTAGGCAATGCTATCCCACTATTGATGAGTAGGTAGCATCATCGTTGGAGTCTTAAGGGTCAATTCGATTAAGGGACGTGCGGTCACTAAAGCAATGTTAGGACGCCTTAGCGGTAACCCTAATGTCTTAGATCACTTTTCCGAGGCAACCGTTTCGAGGCAACTATGATCTTTGGACAAGAGGGCGACCTCTAAAACTTCATATACTCAATGACCATGTTCGAAGGCAACCAAGTGAGGTGTACCCTAAGAGTGCGCATGTGCGAGTGTGTTGTTTCGGTCAATTTTATCTTTGTACATGTCAATGGTTATCTATGTTGATTTTAGGTTTAAACATTTGATCTTGTCATGCATTCCCTATTATCAAACATCTAACAGTTTATAAGTTGCGGAATTTAAATTGCGGAAATTAAACTAAACTATTACAAGGCGTCGGGTATTTACATCGCCAAAAACAACCCTTGAATTTAAAATGCAGAAAATAAATAAAGCGATAAAAATATGTCCTAATTATCTATTACATTCCGGGAAACAAATACAATATTGAATAAAATGGCACGCGTGTGAGAAATTAAATCGGGCGCATTCTAGGGTTTTGACCCTTCGATTATTAAAGAAAAAGATTTTTTGGTTTATTTTGAATTTATGGAAGAAATTAAATTAGGTTAACATTAAATTAATAAACAAATTAATTAATTAAGAAAAAACGATATTTTTTTTAGATTTTTGATATTTAAAGAAATAAAAATAAATTTGATCAAAGTTAATAAAACCTAATTATCTAAGTTGATTTTAATTATTACAAAAAAAAAAAATTAAAGTTATCTCCTAATTAAGCTAAATCCATTAAATTAATATTTATTTACAAAAATAAAATGCTGAAAATTAATTTAATAAATAAAATATTTTTTTTGGTTTTAATTTTATGAAAAAAAAGGTTTTAATTGATTAGTTAAAATAAAAATAAAAATAATAACAATAAATTAATTAAAAGAAATAATAAAAATAGAGAGAGTTTAGAAATATATGGGCCTGATTGGAGGGGTCTGGATAGCAAGTTCAAGGCCCAATTATGCAGGCATGTGTTTGACTTTCATGATTCAGTTTGCGTCCATTGACTCATCCCCATGGTGGATATTCAGCCTGAGTCATCAGATTTGGCCTGGGGGCCATCTGGCCCTTTGAGATTTGAGGGAGTATGATGGGCTTCCACTATTGGTTTGCACCTGATTGCATAATAATACAAAGGAAAATGTAAAGCGCTGGAGGCAGGGATCGAACCCCTGACCTCCAGCCAACAATGCCTTGAGAACGCTCCCCTTGACCACTGGACCATTACGCTTTATTTGTTAGTAAAATGCAAACTAATCATAATATAACAAAAACAAATTAATGGGTCAGAAAAAAATAAAAGCGCGCTATATTTGAAACAACCAATGGGAGGGAGACGCATCATCGTCTTCTTCGTTGGAACATGGTTATCTACCTGCGGATTTATATCCGCAACTAAATCCGTAGGTGTCTCCTAAAATCAATTTTAGGCCATGGAAATTGATTCCAAGACCATGGTCATGCTCGTCTCCCTTCCCTGATCACGTCTATTCCCATCAATGGCACTGATTTTACCTGGAAAAGAAACGCCCAAAAATAAGAACCAAGAACCCTAGATTCGGCTAGGGGGTTACAGGCTATATAAATACAATCAAATAATGTAGAAAGTTTAGAAATTGCACAAGGATCATGAATATGTCAACGATTTGTCAAGAAAATGCAAGAATGAGAGGTTGCGATTTCAAATACAGGGAGGTTTTTTGAGAGACTTACAGCGCGATTGAGAGGGTGTGAGGGCTTGCTTTTGATTACTTCTGACTCAGTGATTGCCCAGCAATGGAGTGGTGTGGAGATTTTGTGTTGAAACTGCCTCTAAGCACGATTTCAGATTCACACTTTTTTCAAGTTTTCTCAAGTTTGGTTTTTGTGTTCTTGCAGCCTCTAACCTCTAAAACTCGTGCCTTTGCATTGTATATGTAATAAGGAGTGCATTAGGTCAACAATTTTGGACTGAATCCTTGTGCATTATGGCTTGGAGATTTGATATGATCCTCCATTGAAAACCTTCCAATTTTGCCAAAAATCCATCTTTTTGTTCATGATATGGTGAGATACGAATTTGATGCTGATAATGATGTTAATTAAGACCTATAACAACCAAAAAGATCCTAAGTAATCAATATTTGGATTTTATTTGATTTAAATTGATTTTAAATGAATTAATTCAATAAATAATCAAATAAAACAGAAAAATTAATAAATGGACACAAGGCTGAAGCTAGGGAACGTGTGTAGTGTAACAAGATCAAATCAAGTGGAAAAGAATGGGCCCATTTGACCAAATATAAAGTTTTGGGGATAGTTGACTTTTGGCAATTTTGCAAAAATGCCCAACTTCAACAATGCATAACTTCTTCAATTTTGAACTTTTGGAAGTGTTCTTTGACTTTTTAAAAAGCTTGAGATGTCCTATAACCAACACTTTCGGTCGCATCTCATTTTGATATTCCATGCTCCAGTTACAAGCTTTGGGAAAAAAGGTGTTTTTGTTGACTTTCAAAAATGACCTATAATGTCCAAATTTGTAACTTTTTGTGAGTCCATTTCCTAATCTTGGGGTGTGAAGATGGATTGTAGGAAATTTCATCCTCTTTAAAATGAGCTTTTGATGGGTCATTTCTCATAAAGTATGAGAAGGTTATGCTTGGTCAAAGTTGAGTTGACTTTTCCTGCAAAACCCTAATTTAGCAACTTTTGAATCTTGATGAATTTTGAGCAACCCTTGATGAATCATGATCAACCCTTGATCAAATGATGAAATATCCTTCAAAATGAGAATGTTGACAAAAAATCTTGAGGTTTGACTGTATTTGGGTCACAGTTGACTTTTGCCCTAGCACAGTCGATTTTTGGACCCTTTGAGCAATTGACTGAGCAAACTTCCTCTGCAAGGATTGAAATTTGACATGGATGAACTTGAGAACATATTAGGACATTTGGGAGCACTTGAGGTCATTTGGATGCAAGAACCTTGATGCAACACAAAACCCTAATTTGAGATTGACTGCCTTAGGAGATGACTTGAATGTCCAACTCTTGAGCAATCTTGAGCAACTTGGAGATTATTCTTGCAATGTCTTGAGAAATATGAGAGGGAAAATTTTGGGGTACAACAGCTGCCCCTGTTCAATTTTATTAAACCTGAGGATATAGATTGGCTTTCGGGCCTTTCGTGATCCGAAGGTGGAAGATGATTGGACACTAGAGTGCCTAGAAATTTGCACTCGCATGAAGTGGTATCAGCATTATGATGTCGGGAATGGGCTTACAGATGCCATTTGGAGACTGTTGATAGGTGTTCCGGACTTTAACTGGAATACGAATCAGGGAGATCTTATCGGCGATCTACCTGAACCAGAAAAGGTCTTGGATTAACTTTGACTGGATCGACATCAGAAAAATCTTTAGGAATCGATTTAACTGGACCAGACAAGGTCTTGGAATAACTTCAACTAGAATACAAATCAGGGAGATCTTATCGGTGATCTAACTGAACCAGAGGAGGTCTTGGATTAACTTTGACTGAATCAGCATCAGAGAAATCTTTAAGAATCGATTTAACTGGACCAGACAAGAGTCTTGGAATAACTTCAACTGGAATACAAATCAGGGAGATCTTATCGGCGATCTGACTGAACCAGAGGAGGTCTTGGATTAACTTTGACTGGATCGGCTTCAGAAAAATCTTTAGGAATCGATTTAACTGGACCAGACAAGGTCTTGGGATAACTTCAACTGGAATACGAATCAGGGAGATCTTCGCAGCGATCTGACTGAACCAGAGGAGGTCTTGGATTAACTTTGACTGGATCGGCATCAGAAAAATCTTTAGGAATCGATTTAACTGGACCATACAAGATCTTGGAATAACTTCAACTGGAATACGAATTAGGGAGATCTTCGCAGCGATCTGACTGAACCAGAGGAGGTCTTGGATTAACTTTGACTGGATCGGCATCAGAAAAATCTTTAGGAATTTATTTAACTGGACCAGACAAAGTCTTGGAATAACTTTGACTGGATCGGCATCAGAAAAATCTTTAGGAATCGATTTAACTGGACCAGACAAGGTTTTGGAATAACTTTGGCTGGAATACGAATCAGGGAGATCTTCGCGGCAATCTAACTGAACCAGAGGAAGTCTTTAACATAATTGAGAATTTAACTGCATTTTTCCTGAAATTTAAAGGCCAGTCATATGCAATGCATGATATGGATCAAACAATGATGTTCTCAAAATAAATGAGATTGTGTTATATGATGCGTATATGCATATATCATGATGTATGGAAATGTAATGTTTTAGCTGGGGAAAACTAAATCCCGGACAGCTGCTGGAGAATAGAGTTGAATTCTTTGTTTCCATTGGGGATGACGAACGAAAATGATTGGAGAATAAACCTGCAGGAGCAGATAACTCCGTTGGGGAATAAACTGATGAGGAGATTACTCTGCAGGGAAGAGACGCCCTACTGAGGCTTCCACTGATAAACTCTACTTGGGATGGATTATCGTTGCTGGTGATGCTGAATCCTGTTGGGGGATTGAATTCCTGTTTGTGAAAGGGAAGAACTTCGCTGGGGATAATCTTTCAGTTACAAATTGCTGTGGATAACCCTGTTAGAACTTGTAGGGATAATCCTCTGAATTCTGCTGGGAATGATCCTTTGAACTTGGCTGGGGAGATTTATTTTGTACTCCGCTGGGGATAAACTTCCAGAGTCTACTGGGGATGATGATTCAACTCCGTTGGGGAAGCTTTTTTAGACCGTGCTAGGGAAATATTGACTCCGCTGGGGGTATCTTGTACTCTGTCAGGGAACACTCTCATACTCTGCTAGGGAATATTAAGACTGCTGGCGATATCAAGCCTTTTTAGTGCTGATGGTAGATAAACTTTGCTTGGGGAGAGCATTGCTGATTCGTTCATAGTTGCAAGTCCCAGTTGGGGGAGCTACCATTACTGTCTTACTCTGCGGGGAGTGAAGGTATCTTAGCCATATTCTTCAGCCGAATTTACCTTGTACCTGGTGGACAAAGTAACTATACAGTTCAGACAATTCTTATTGCCCTTGTTTCTGATATTACCCGTAATCGTCTTTTATTTCGCATGTAAATATTCATGAGCAACAATTAATGTCAAATGCATATATCAAAAACGAACATTGGACATTTTTTGCAAAACAAAACAGATAAAGGAAAAACAGTTTGAAATTTCTTTGAGAATGAATTGTATTGATTTTGAAGTTTGGCCTGTAAATAGGCGTTTTTTGTACAAGAGGCTGGCGTCCTAGTAAGAGAACACCGCCGAACAATAGAATTTTCATAATTTGTGAAAAACTAAAACAAAACAGCTATGTGAATAATCCCACTAGGTTCCAACTCTGCTATTGCCTTTATGTCCTCGAGCATCTCATCACTTTGCGGTTGGTTAAAGGCAGATCAGATTGATTAGTGTCGTCCGAGATTGATAGTCGATACCGAAGTCTGGATGCAAGGTGATCCAATGAGACATAGTGTTACGCTTTGATCCCTAATTTTTTCCTGGACCGCCCTTTCGGGTTTTTAATCCACCGGGATACCCATTTTTGCCCAAGCCGCCTTTTCAGGTTTTCGACTTGCCGGGTGTACATATTTTTTCATTTTCATACCTTATTTTTGCCCGAACCCTTTTGGTTCACCGGGAAGCCCTTATTTTTGCCTAGGCCAGTCAACCTAGCGGGTTTTTGATTATGCGTAGTATCTTTTCACTATGTCTGCATTGGCGGGGTAAGGAAGGTCGTCACCATCCATGGTGGTTAGAATCATAGCTCCTCCTGAGAAAATGTTCTTAACCACAAATGGCCCTTCGTAAGTAGGGGTCCATTTTCCCCTGGGATCACCTTGAGGTAAGATAATTCGCTTGATTACCAGGTCCCCAACTTGATACTCTTGTCGTCTGAATTTCTTGTTAAATGCCTTGATCATCCGTTTTTGGTACGTCTGACCATGACAAATAGCAGTAAATCTCTTTTCGTTGATTAAATTTAGCTGATCAAGTCGGGTCTGAATCCAGTCATCTTCGCTGAAACTTGTATCCTTCATGATTCCGAGAGAGGGTATCTGAACTTCAATGGGCAAGACTGCCTCCATGCCATATACCAATGAATAGGGTGTTGCCCCTGTTGACGTCCGCGCTGAGGTACAGTACCCATGAAGAGCAAATGGTAACATCTCGTGCCAGTCTTTGTAGGTCACTGTCATCTTCTGCACAATCTTCTTAATGTTCTTATTAGCCACTTCGACAACCCCATTCATCTTCGGCCGGTAGGGGGAAGAGTTGTGATGATGTATCTTGAATTGCTCGCAGAGCTCGGTGATCATCTTGTTGTTGAGATTGGTACCATTGTCCGTAATGATCCTCTCTGGTACCCCATATCGACAGATCAGATTGTGCCGAATGAACCGTGCCACGACGTTCTTGGTTACGGTAGCAAAGGAAGCTGCTTCAACCCACTTCGTAAAGTAATCAATTGCTACCAGGATGAAACGATGCCCGTTGGATGCCGTAGGTCTGATCTCGCCGATCATATCAATGCCCCACATTGCAAAAGGCCAAGGTGCCGTCAAGACGTTCAGAGGAACTGGAGGTATGTGCACCTTATCGGCATAGACTTGGCACTTGTGACATGTCCGAGATAGCTGATAACAGTCGGCTTCCATTGTGGACCAATAATATCCTGCCCAAAGGATTTTCTTTGCCATGGTGTGTCCACTGGAGTGAGTTCCGAAAGTACCTTCATGTAACTCAGCCATGATCCTTTCTGCTTCGTTCTTATCCACACAACGCAGTAAGGTTGAATCATGGTTGCGCTTGTAAAGAATGCCATTGCTGATGAAGAACTTCTCCGCGAACCTCCTCAGAAACTTCTTATCATTAATAGACGCACCCTCGGGGTATTCCTGAGCTTCAAGATACCTCTTTACTTCATGAAACCAAGGTTTATCCGCTACCTCTTCAGTCTCAATATCACAGCAATATGCTGGTTCGTCCAGTTTTTCAATGATGATCCTGGGAGCTTCGTTGTCCCAATTGACCTTAAACATAGAAGACATTGTAGCCAGCGCGTTCGCCAACTGATTCTCCTCTCTAGGGAAGTGTTCAAAGGTTATCTCCGCAAAATGTGGAAGCAACGTCAATACATACTCCTTGTAAGGAATAAGATTTGGGTGTTTCGTATCCTACTCACCTTTGATCTGACTGATCACGAGAGCGGAATCTCCGAAGACACTCAGAAACTTAATCCTTAGGTCAATTGCTGCTCGAAGACCCATAATGCACGCTTCATACTCCGCCATATTGTTGGTGCAGTTGAAACATAGTCGGGTGGTGAACGGAGTATGAGAGCCTTTAGAAGATATGATCACAACGCCAATGCCGTTACCCAAAGCGTTTGAAGCTCCATCAAAGTACATAGACCATCGGGATCCTTCCTCAGGTCCTTCATCCGGTCCAGGTGTCTCACAATCAGTCACTATCATGATATTCTCGTTCGAGAACTCGAAGTTCATAGACTGGTAATCATCCACTTCCTGATGTGCCAAATGGTCTGCCAACACACTTCCATTGATTGCCTTTTGGGTCGTGTATTATATGTCATACTCAGTCAAGATCATCTGCCATCTTGCTATTCTTTCGGACAAGGCAGGCTTCTCGAAGATATACTTGATTGGATCCATCTTTGATATCAATAGAGTAGTGTGAGTCAGCATATACTGTCTCAGCCGGCGAGTAGCCCATGCCAAAGCGCATCAAGTTTTCTCGAGCAACGAGTATCGGGTCTTGCAGTCGGTAAACTTTTTGCTAAGGTAATAAATGGCATGCTCTTTTCGGACAGACTCGTCATGCTGACCCAGCACACACCCCATTGAGTTGTCGAGTACTGTCAAGGATAGGATCAGAGGTCTCCCTTCAACTGGTGGCATCAGAATAGGTGGCTCTTGGAGATACTCTTTGATTTTTCGAAAGCGGCCTGGAATTCATCGTTCCATCGTACTACTTGATCTTTCTTCAGTAGCTTGAAGATTGGCTCACAAGTAGCAGTCAAGTGCGAGATGAATCGGGCAATGTAGTTCAGACGTCCCAGGAAGCCTCTGACTTCTTTCTCTGTTCTGGGAGCTGGCATCTCCTGTATAGCCTTCACTTTTGCAGGATCCACTTGAATACCTTTGTCACTTACGACGAAACTCAGTAGCTTACCAGATCTCACCCCAAAGGTGCACTTGTTCGGGTTTAACCTCAGCTTGTACAATTTCAACCTGTCAAATAGCTTCTGCAGATGGTCAAGGTGTTCTTCCTCAGTCTGGGACCTTGCAATCATGTCGTCGACGTAAACTTCAATCTCATGATGGATCATGTCATGAAACAAAGCAACCATGGCACGCTGATACGTTGCCCCAACATTCTTCAATCCAAAAGGCATGACCTTGTAGCAAAAGGTACCCCCATTGAGTAACAAAAGTTGTCTTCTCCATGTCTTCGGGAGCCATCTTAATCTGATTATAATCGGAGAAACCATCCATGAAGGAAAAGACCTTATGTTGAGCAGTGTTGTCAACCAGAACATCAATATGAGGTAGAGGGAAATCATCCTTGGGGCTTGCCCTGTTCAGATCCCTATAGTCAACACACATTCGAACCTTACCATCCTTCTTCGGCACAGGAACCACGTTGGCCACCCACTGTGGGTAAGAAGTAACTGCTAGAAAACCGACGTCAAACTGTTTCATTACTTCAGCCTTGATTTTCTCAGACATCTCCGGGCGCATTCGGCGGACTTTCTATTTCACTGGAGGACAATCTCCCTTGGTAGGAAATCGGCGAACCACAATATCAGCATCCAAACCAGGCATATCTTCGTAAGACCAGGCAAAGATCTCAACATAGTCACGCAGCATCTGAATCAACCGTTGTTTCACACTAGCTTCCAGATTGGCACCGATCTTGACCTCTCTTTTGTCTATCTCTGTACCCATATTCACTTATTCAACCGGCTGTTCGTGCGGCTGAATAGCCCTCTCCTCTTGGAGTAATAGTCTTGCAAGTTCACCAGGCACTTCGCAATCATCTTCACCTTCGTCTTCGACTAAGTTGATCGGATTTTCGAAGTCATAACTGGCAGTAGCAGAGTCGTTACCAGTGAGATCCAGAGTGGATGTAGACCTGTATATATGAGTGTGTGTAAAATAGCTGTTTTGCAATATATAATAAAAGAAAAACAAGGAGCACAAGATTTGAAATGCAAGAAACGTCCAATGCTTTTATTAATGATATATGAAAATGACACACATAAAGCCCTCACAAATGAAGCCACGATGCCCCGGGTAAGACACCGGGCCATAAAGTTTAAAACATTTGTCTGTTACATATTAAAAAAAAGAGTCATTAATGGGTGATAACAGAAACGGGCATATAATCCTTTGCTGTCCAGTTGCTTAATCCACCATCGGCAGTTGGGTATATCCAACTGTCAATGTCAAACTCTTCATCATCGTCATCCCCGATAGCATTCACCCCTGCATCTTGTTTAGGCTTCTCGGGTGCTCCGAACTCAATCTCTTTCGCATCAATTAAGTCCTGTATCTTGTTCTTCAAAGACCAACAATCATCTGTATTATGCCCCGGGCTATCAGAGTGAAAAGCACAGCGGGCATTAGGGTTATACTTTGGTGATGTAGTGTTGGGATTCTTCGGGGCCTCCCTTGGCAACACTAGATTGGTCTTTAATAACTGCGGCATAATCTGAGACAAAGTCATGCTGAGATGGGTGAATTGCCTTCAAGGTCTCTCGTCCTTTTGTTGATTGTTGTGCTGAGGAGCACCAGCAGGTCTTGAAATAACAACCGCATTAACAGCTTGGCGGCGTTCAGGTCTATTCTGGCTTTTCGAACTGTAAACAGCACTGGACTCTTTCTTAAAAGGCTTCTTCTCAGTGCTTGATGAAGCACCCTTTTGTATCTTACCGGCCTTAATACCAGCCTCAATCCTCTCACCGGTCATAATTAGCTCTGTAAACCCAGACGAAGAGCTTCCGATCAGGTGGTTGAAAAATGGACCAGACAGGGTCCCCAGAAACATATCCACAAGCTCTCGATCAGCCAAGGGTGGTTGTACTCTTCCGTCGAGGTCCCTCCACTTCTGAGCATAATCTTTGAATCCTTCACCCGTTCCCATTGACATACCCTGGAGTTGGGTACGCGTGGGAGCGAGGTCGGAGTTGTACTGGTACTGCCTGTAGAAAGCAGTAGCCAAATCTTCCCAACTGTGGATACTAGATCCGTCCAACTGGTAGAACCATTCAAGCTGAGTCCCTGAGAGATTGTCTTAAAAGAAGTGGATCCATAGGTTCTTATCAGTGGTGTACGACTGAATCTTCCTCACATATGACCGGAGGTGCAGCTTCGGACAAGAAACTCCGTCATATTTAGCAAAGGCTAGTGCCTTGAACTTGTGGGGAATCACCACCCCAAATGATAAACCTATATCACCAAAGTCCAGACCAGGCACTTTCTGAACTTCCATCACACTCAACCGATCTTCCAATTGTTTGTATTTATCCTCAGACGGAGGATACTGGTCTTCTTCGAAGTCCGTTTCATTGTCTGAGACCACAGGGCTAGGAGCCCTTCTTTCCTCTTAATTATCTTTCCCTCCATATGAGGTGGTCAACTCAACTTCATCCCGTAGCCTGTTTCCAAACTGGTGACATGTGTTAAACAGGATTGTCCTCTTCTTCTTCTCTTTCAGAATCAGGGTCTTCAAATCTTGTTGACCCTTAGCTAGATTCATGAACAGCTCTTGGAATTGGGCATTCTGGGCCTGTATGGCCTTGATTGCTTGCTCAGTTGATGGTTCAGCAGACATGATGAGTGCTGAAATAAACAGCGAAGAAGATAAGAGACCTGTAAAGGGTACCTGTTATGAAGTGCATGGGATGAAATGCGTATGATATGATTTCAAAGACAATCGAGAGATTCAAATTTGTAAACAAAAAGGAAACACACTTTTATTAGATAAACTTTGTAATTCAAATTGTTCAACAAATTTCCCTTAAGGCGTTACAAGAATGGAAATAAAAACTGGAAAGGAAATAACCAAAGGACAATCAGTGCTCCCATGGTCTATTTTTCTCGGTGCGGACATAGTCATTGAGAATCTGCTCGTTCTCCACTGCCTAGTCAACCTCTGGATCTTCTGCTCTTGCTCGTTAAACTTTTCTCGATAAGCATCACGTTCTTCTCTCAGCTGCATCCAAGACCTTTTCAGTGCCCCAATGTCAGTGGGCATGTAAGGGTGGAGGATGGTAGGAAGAACCCCCTCTTCATTAGCAACCTCAACAATGATAGGCAAGACGACTTCATACGGCATACCCAGCTTTTGGGCACGGATACGGACCCATCTGAGATATGGCTCCATCGGAAGTGAAGTCTTTGGGCCCAGCTCGTGTGGATCAGATCTGTGAACTCTATCCCAAGCCCTTATGAATCTGCGGCGTTGCTCGTCACTATCCCCTTGAAAATCAAAGATGATACTAGGCATTAGCAACTCATGAGGTCCTTCTCTTCTGGCTCTCCCAAACTGACGTAAGGCTAAGCATGGATTGTAAGAAATTCCTCCATGGGTTCCTATCAGTGGAACATTGGGGTATTCCCCGCAACGATCAATAATAGCCACTTCATCCATACCCTTGAGAGTCCAGATAATGTCATTATGAGAGAGAGACATAACCCTGTAAGCCCAGCCCATGCCTTCTTTGTTCTTCAGCACTGATTTGGGGAGGTGCGAAATAAACCACCTCGCCAATAATGGAGCACAGTACATCAAGGTTCCCCGCTTTTGGGCGGTACGGGCATAAAGCTGATGAAGAATGTCACCCAAGAGAGTGGGTACAGGATTACGAGAGATGAAGATTTTCACCGCATTCACATCAACAAAAGAGTCAGAGTTCGGAAGCAATACCAAGCCATATATCAGAAGAGCCAGAATATCTTCGAATGCCTTGAAGTCTAGACTATCCCAGAAATAATTAGCCTTACCAACCAAAAACTTAGTCAGAAAGCCCTTTGCTCCACTTCTAGTCTCCCAGTTAGACATTACCTCATCCTTGGTCATATGAAGGGCTGAAGTAATCTCTTCCGGCCTAAGGATCTTCTCCCAACCAGTAAATAGGGTCTGCTCCAGAATAGAGATACCGAACATCTCAGATAACTCTTCTAAGGTGGGAACCAGTTGATAGTCTTGAAAGGTAAAGCAATGGTACAACGAATCATAGAATTGGACCAGGACACTCATCATCTGTTCGTCCAATTTGGAGGTGACCAAACTGAGAAGATACCCATGTCTTCTGATGAAAGAGGTAGTATCAGGCATCTTTGCAATCAACTCTTTAAGCATGATGGGAACCTGGACAAAGTTGATCCGGATGGTATTCTTACGCATGGGCATCATGACCTACAAAACAGAACAAAGATGAATCCCTCCTGTCTTTGAAATAGGTTAGTCCAATGCAAGATGTATGCAATGTTATGATGTCATGATGTCATGATAGAAAGCACATCACAAGTATTCACAAATAGCAAACATGGTAAAGGCACACAAGTCACACAGAGAGCCCTTAGATTTCAGGTTGGCAAGGAGCTTAGGTACTATTCTCTTTCAGTTCAGTTGGTTTAAACCTGTCCTAAAAATAGTAACCGGGTTCTAGAGGATCTCAATATCACTGACTACCCTCAATCGGTCATAATTATAATTTAGCAACCTTTTCTTGCGGCCAGAATCATCGTGAGAGTTTAGTCTCAATGAGTGTAGCATACTGCTACTGTTCTATGGCCAAGTTGGTCAATTTAAAGGTTCTAAGGTTAGTTGGTGCTTAATGACCCCTTAGATGACCCATATTCTCCTTGTTCCAACACAAGGGATATCGGTACAATCTAAAGTGCCACACCAACATAGCTACTGCTTCAACCGTATCGGTCTACGCCGTACAGTTCCCTCACAGTTTATTGCTACTTACCTAAAGGGTGTTCCCCAGATCCGGGTTAGGATCTATAGCAACTCCGATACAAGCCCACAAATATAAAGCATACAAGTCAAGCAATTGAAAACATTATGAACTATTCCTAAAGTACACCTCACTTATTAAGCGTCCCCAACAGAGTCGCTAATTCTGTGATACGGTGGAAGAGAACTGACTGTTTTTGAATGCTGGTTCGCATTTTGCGTTTGTTTTCGCAAAATGTCGCGGTAAGCAAGAGTCGCCGCCGTCTTTTATTTTATCCAACAAGGAAAGGAAAAAAGCACAGAAAAATTCCTTTTTCGAGATGTTTCTCGGGTCCGGGGGGTAGATTATAGAAAGGGAGGTGTTAGCACCCTTTCTATCTGTGGTTATCCACGGGCTCTTAGGTACTTTCTCAAAGTGTTTTAAAAAATTGCTTTTCTTTGTGTTTGTGGGTTTGAAAGAAGTTTTTGTTTGAAAGGTGTAAGTGCGAAAAGTTTTGTTTTGTTTTAAAGGAGCAAGTACTTAAGAACCATCTACTTACTCGAAAAAGGAATCAATATGTGCTAATGTCCTTTAGACAATGCTATCCCACTATTGATGAGTAGGTAGCATCGTCGTTGGAGTTTTAAGGGTCAATTTGATTAAGGGACGTGTGGTCACTAAAGCAATGTTAGGACGCCTTAGCGGTAACCCTAATGTCTTAGATCACTTTTCTGAGGCAACCGTTTCGAGGCAACTATGATCTTTGGACAAGAGGGCGACCTCTAAAACTTCCTATACTCAATGACCACGTTCGAAGGCAACCAAGTGAGGTGTACCCTAAGAATGCACATGTGCGAGTGTGTTGTTTCGGTCAATTTTATCTTTGTACATGTCAATGGTTATCTATGTTGATTTTAGGTTTAAACATTTGATCTTGTCATGCATTCCCTATTATCAAACATCTAACAGTTTATAATTTGCGGAATTTAAATTGCGGAAATTAAACTAAACTATTACAAGGCGTCAGGTATTTACATCGCCAAAAACAACCCTTGAATTTAAAACGCGGAAAATAAATAAAGCGATAAAAATATGTCCTAATTATCTATTACATTCCGGGAAACAGATACAATATTGAATAAAATGGCACGCGTGCGAGAAATTAAATCGGGCGCATTCTAGGGTTTTGACCCTTCGATTATTAAAGAAAAAGATTTTTTGATTTATTTTGAATTTATGGAAGAAATTAAATTAGGTTAACATTAAATTAATAAACAAATTAATTAATTAAGAAAAAATGATATTTTTTTTGGATTTTTGATATTTAAAGAAATAAAAATAAATTTGATCAAAGTTAATAAAACCTAATTATCTAAGTTGATTTTAATTATTACAAAAAAAAAAATTAAAGTTATCTCCTAATTAAGCTAAATCCATTAAATTAATATTTATTTACAAAAATAAAATGCTGAAAATTAATTTAATAAATAAAATATTTTTTTTTTGGTTTTAATTTTATGAAAAAAAAGGTTTTAATTGATTAGTTAAAATAAAAATAAAAATAATAACAATAAATTAATTAAAAGAAATAATAAAAATGGAGAGAGTTTAAAAATATATGGGCCTGATTGGAGGGGTCTGGATAGCAAATTCAAGGCCCAATTATGCAGGCCTGTGTTTGACTTTCATGATTCAGTGTGCATCCATTGACTCATCCCCATGGTGGATATTCAGCCTGAGTCATCAGATTTGGCCTGGGGGCCATCTAGATTTGGCCTAGGGGCCATCTGGCGCTTTGAGATTTGAGGGAGTATGATGGGCTTCCACTATTGGTTTACACCTGATTGCATAATAATACAAAGGAAAATGTAAAGCGCTGGAGGCAGGGATCGAACCCCTGACCTCCAGCCAACAATGCCTTGAGAACGCTCCCCTTGACCACTGGACCATTACGCTTTATTTGTTAGTAAAATGCAAACTAATCATAAACAAAAACAAATTAATGGATCAGAAGAAAAAATAAAAGCGCGCTATATTTGAAACAACCAATGGGAGGGAGACGCGTCATCATCTTCTTCGTTGGAACCTGGTTATCTACCTGCGGATTTATATCCGCAGCTAAATCCGTAGGTGTCTCCTAAAATCAATTTTAGGCCATGGAAATTGATTTCAAGACCATGGTCATGCTCGTCTCCCTTCCCTGATCACGTCTATGCCCATCAATGGAACTGATTTTACAAGGAAAAAGAAACGCCCAAAAACAAGAACCAAGAACCCTAGATTCGGCTAGGGGGTTACAGGCTATATAAATACAATCAAATAATGCAGAAAGTTTAGAAATTGCACAAGGATCATGAATATGTCAACGATTTGTCAAGAAAATGCAAGAATGAGAGGTTACGATTTCAAATACAGGGCCTTTTTTGAGAGACTTACAGCGCGATTCAGAGGGTGTGAGGGCTTGCTTTTGATTGCTTCTGACTCAGTGATTGCCCAGCAATGGAGTGGTGTGGAGATTTTGTGTTGAAACTGCCTCTAAGCACGATTTCAGATTCACACTTTTTCAAGTTTTCTCAAGTTTGGTTTTTGTGTTCTTGCAGCCTCTAACCTCTAAAACTCGTGCCTTTGCATTGTATATGTAATAAGGAGTGCATTAGGTCAACAATTTTGGACTGAATCCTTGTGCATTATGGCTTGGAGATTTGATTTGATCCTCCATTGGAAACCTTCCAATTTTGCCAAAAATCCATATTTTTGTTCATGATATGGTGATATACGAATTTGATGCTGATCATGATGTTAATTAAGACCTATAACAACCAAAAAGATCCTAAGTAATCAATATTTGGATTTTATTTGATTTAAATTGATTTAAAATGAATTAATTCAATAAAAAATCAAATAAAATAGAAAAATTAATAAATGGACACAAGGCTGAAGCTAGGGAACGTGTGTAGTGTGACAAGATCAAATCAAGTGGAAAAGAATGGGCCCATTTGACAAAATATGAAGTTTTGGGGATAGTTGACTTTTGGCAATTTTGCAAAAATACCCAACTTCAACAATGCATAACTTCTTCAATTTTGAACTTTTGGATGTGTTCTTTGACTTTTTAGAAAGCTTGAGATGTCCTATAACCAAAACATTTGGTATCATCTCATTTTGATATTCCATTCTCAAGTTACAAGCTTTGGAAAAAAAGGTGTTTTTCTTGACTTTCAAAAATGACCTATAATGTCCAAATTTGTAACTTTTTGTGAGTGCATTTCCTGATCTTGGGGTGTGAAGATGGATTGTAGGAAATTGAATCCTCTTCAAAAAGAGCTTTTGATGGGTCATTTCTCATAAAGTATGAGAAGGTTATGCTTGGTCAATGTTGAGTTGACTTTTCCTACAAAACCCTAATTTAGCAACTTTTGAATCTTGATGAATTTTGAGCAACCCTTGATGAATCATGATCAACCCTTGATCAAATGATGAAATATCATTCAAAATGATAATGTTTACAAAAAATCTTGAGGTTTGACTGTATTTGAGTCACAATTGACTTTTGCCCTAGCACAGTCGATTTTTGGACCCTTTGAGCAATTGACTGAGCAAACTTCCTATGCAAGGCTTGAAATTTGACATGGATGAACTTGAGAACATATTAGGACATTGGGGAGCACTTGAGGTCATTTGGATGCAAGAACCTTGATGCAACACAAAACCCTAATTTGAGATTGACTGCCTTAGGAGATGACTTGACTGTCCAACTCTTGAGCAATCTTGAGCAACTTGGAAATTATTCTTGCAATGTCTTGAGAAATATGAGAGGGAAAATTTTGGGGTACAAAAATCTGACTCCTAAGGGAAGAAACCAGAACAAAGCTCTGTATGTCCCCATTGAATGTAGGGGCACTACTTTAGCTCATGCGTTGATTGATACTGGTTCCTCGTTGAATGTCCTACCAAAGGCACTCTTGACAGACTTGATTGCAAATGGGTCATACTAAAACCCATTGATTTTATAGTTCGAGCCTTTGATGGGTCTAAAAGGATGGTACATGGAGAAGTGGATCTTCTTATCAAATTAGTTTTGAAGATCTTTGAATATACTTTCTATGTGATAGACATTCAACCAACTTATTATTTCTTACTGGGATGCCCCTGGATCCATGGGGAAGACGCTGTTACCTATACCCTACATAAAAAATTAAAGCATCCCGTGAACGAAAAAATTGTTACTGTCTGTGGTGAAGAGAAGTATATGGTCAGCCACTTAAACTCTTTCTGGTATGTAGAGATGGACGACGAATTCATCCAGACTCCCTATTAAACTTTTGAAGTCATCCCTCCGGCCTCTACTTAAGATGTCTTTGCCATTCCCAAAGTCACTAAAGTTCCGCCTAGGATGGCTTCATTAAAAGATGCTAAAGCTACTGTAGAAGAAGGTGGTTGTACTATTTGGGGCCAGCTTTCTGACATTCCCTATAAATATGAAAAGTTTGGTTTGCGTTTCGCTGCAGAGGGTCAGGAGGCTGTTATTCGCGCTTGAGCTGGAAGGCCACCATTCCGCATCAGCAATAACAGAATCAACGTAATAGAAGATGCTGACAGTGATTATGACCTTGACAACTGGATCTTTCCTACCATAGGCAATGAGCTCAACAACTGGAAGGCTGAGGATGTTATCTTTCTCTCCTTTAGTCAGAAGTAATAGCTACATTTATGTTTTTTTATTGCTTTCAAGTTTTGGATTTGTAATATTTAAACAATAAATTTAAGCCTTGTGCCTTACTCAGGGCACAACGATTCATTTGTTAAGGGTTGTCATTCATAAACATATTTTCATTTAATAAAAGCATTGGATGTTTTGCATTCAAATTTTGTGCTCTCTTTCTTTCTTTTCACTTTTATCACTTTAAAATAGCCATGTGTTCTTACACACACCTACACAATACATTGCAGATCCACATCCACTCTGGATCCCATTGATAACGATTCTGATATTGCCACTTATGACTTTGAAAATCTAATATACCAAGCCGAGTACAAAAGTGAGAAAGATTGTGAGATACCAGGAGAACTTGCCAGACTGTTGGTGTAAGAGGAAAAACCTATTCAACCGCATGAAGAGCCAGTTGAAGTGGTAAACTTGGGTTCTAAGACAGACAGGAAAGAGGTTAAGATATGCGCCAACTTAGAGGACGATGTTAAGAACAGGTTAATACAGATGTTTCATGAATATGTCGAGATCTTTTCTTGGTCATACGAAGACATGCCAGGGTTGGATACCGATATTGTGGTTCACCATCTACCGATGAAAGAGGGTTGTGCTCCGATAAAATAGAAGGTTCATCGTATGCGTCCCAAGATGTCAGAGAAGATTAAGGCTGAGGTTATAAAACAATTCAACATAGGGTTCGTAGCAGTGACATCCTATCCTCAATGGGTTGCAAATGTTGTTCCGGTACCAAAGAAAGACGACAAGGTACGTATGTGTTTAGACTACATGGATCTGAACAGGACGAGCTTCAAAGATGACTTCCCACTTCCACATATTGATGTTTTAGTCGACAACACCGATCATCATAAGGTGTTCTCCTTCATGGACGATTTTTCAGGGTATAATCAGATCAAGATGGCATCCGAAGACATGGAAAAGGCTACTTTTGTTACACAGTGGAGCACTTTCTGCTACAAGGTTATGCCTTTTAGGTTGAAGAATGTTGGTGCAACATATCAGCATGCTATGGTAACTTTGTTCCATGACATGATTCATCACAAGATAGAGGTCTATGTCGATGATATGATAGCCAGATCACAGACCAAAGAAGAGCATCTGGACCATTTACGTACGTTGTTTGAGAGGCTGAAGAAGTATAAACTGAGGTTGAATCCGAACAAGTGCACCTTTAGGGTGAGATCCAGTAAAACTCCTGGGTTTTGTTGTCAGCGGTAAAGGTATTGAAGTTGATCCCGCCAAGGTTAAAGCTATTCAAGAAATGGCCGCTCCCGCACTGAGAAGTAAGTTAGAGGTTTCTTGGGACGATTGAATTATATTGCCAGATTTATTTCTCATCTGACCGCTACTTGTGAGCGAATCTTCAAGTTATTGAAGAAATATCAGGTAGTAAAATGGAACGACGATTGTTAGATAACCTTTGACAAAATCAAGGAGTACCTCAAAGAACTTCTAATCCTGATGCCACCAGTTGAAGGAAGACCTCTGATCATGTATTTAATAGTGTTAGAGAACTCAATGGGATGTGTACTGGGCCAGCATGATGAGTCTGGTAAAAAAGAGCATGCAATATACTACCTTAGCAAAAAATTTACCGACTGTGAAACAAGATACTCATTGCTCGAGAAAACTTGTTGCGCTTTGGCATGGGCTGCTCGTCGACTAAGACAATATATGTTGACTCATACTACTTTGTTGATCTTTAAAATGGATCCCATCAAGTGCATATTCGAGAAGCTAGCTCTCTCCGAAAGGATATCCCGATGGCAAATGGTCTTAACAGAATACGATATTCAGTACACCACTCACACTACTAAAACTAAGACATTTGGTTAAAAGGTTTTACATCAGATTTCAAGATATAAGATGTGAAAAATATTTTTCAAATGATTTTACATCAAACATTTATTTCCACTGATGTGAAAAACATTTGATTTAGGGATTTTACATTAGACATTTATTTTCACTGATACCAAAAATAACACGGTGACAGTTTAGTAAATAAAATAAAATTTTATTATAAAGGATTTCACATCGAACCTAATTTTGCACTGATGTGAAAAATACAATTATGAAAAAAATTACACAGTGGCAATTTCGTAATTATAATGATATTTTGTTATGACGGATATCACATCGGGCTTGGATTAGATCTCAATGTGAAATGTGGGCCACTACATCGGGCCTATGCTCAACCGATGTAAAATCCATTTCCTTCAATTTTAACGAAAACCCTAGTTTTACACACCTTTTTGTTTCCTTGTTTCGCGTAGACCACTTTACATATGCTACTCCCTCTTTCGCGCAGACCACACCACCTGCGTTTCCGTCACGACGACCGACCACACCACCTGCGATTCCATAACTCCCTCCATCACATTTCCTTAACTCCATCCGTCACGGTGCCATTGCTGTTATCATCCACACGCCTAGCTCCCTCGGTCGCGACGAAAAAACAATGGAAAAAATGAACAAAGCCTTCGAGCAAGTGAAAATGATGGTAGGAATGAAAGTCGAAGAGCAACAAGCTGCAACATTGGACAACGAAAGCTCCTTCGCTTTTATGGACGATTTCAACCGCAACTGCACTTTGACTACCAAACAAGTCCATTTTTTTCTTCAAAATCAATCGTATTTTCTTGCTTTGTTTCATAAAGATAAAAAAACATAGCGGTGAGTTGAAAAATGGATTGAAATTGGATAATTCTATAGAGAATTGGATATTTAGATTTTGATTTGAGCAAGGATTTTGAAAACTGTGATCTTGTGGCATTTCATTTTCCATTCATGACAGTTTTGAAGTTCAAATGAGACCTGCTAATGTAGTTGATTAACTCTAGGTTTTAAGGTCGCCTAAACACTTTCATGATTGATACAAGTGTTGTAACAGTAATTGCAGTTGTCAGTGCGAATTAATCTAAAAACGGTGAATAACAGGATTGATATCAACTGCTTTTGATACCATTTTGTTGTGGTTGTTTTCGCGGTAATAGACTGTTATTTAAAACCTGGTTAGGCTGTTTTTTTAGTCTTCTCTTGTTGCTACATATTGGAATATTTAGATTTTTAAAACTAAATCATGCATTAACCTCCTCGGGTGTTATTCCTCTCACAAATTTGTGTCTTCATGAAGTGTTTGTTTGATAATTGATTCATTCAATATGTTTCGATATGTATATCTTGTACAATTTTATTGATTAACTTTCTTTTTATGACCAGAGACTTTATGGTTTTGCCATATGCTTTGCTACTCGAGTAACCTGTACAATGTTGGTAAGTTTTACATATTGTTTTTTTTCGTTTAATTTAGAATTTTGATTAATAAAGATATGTACTCTCTCTAGTTCAATGTTGAATATTAATTTAAAGCTTGAGTGATTCTGTAAATATGGTCTCACACAAGTAATTGAGTAGCTGCGAGATTTTGACTATATTTGTTTGCAAGTTTTGTTCAATGTTTCTTGAATGCTTTATAAGATAGTAGGCGTAATGCAAATAATGATGGATTCTCTTTTCTGTTTCCAAAAAAACTTAATTGCTAATGTGTTCTTTATTCGTATATGATCATGCAATTAAGATATGTATCATGTTAGTTTTCCTCTCATGTTTTCATGATTGTCACGACTCACAAACACAATTTACAAAGCTTGTCATTTTGCCGTAGTTAGATCCAAAATATCATTAGTTAATATTATTAAGTTCACTGTCCAAAATTTATATGCGGCTTCTAACCAATACTAAAATGGACCCCAATGCCTGAAGTCCTAGATTGCATGTTGCCTGTGTAGGCTCTATAAGCTAGATCAGCTAAATTAAGCCTTATTACTGCGAGTGGATAGGATGTTTCTATGACTACAACCTATAATCACCAATATCATTATATAAGGCAGTGACCTTTACCACTGTTTCAAGTGCTCATTCCCCTTCTGACCAACTCTTAGTGGCATAAATATATTGTTCATATTGATATTGGATAATGTAATTGTAATATGGAGGTTTAAATGGTTTCTCTAATTATGCTACCTTTGATGCTATTCACCACTATATTGTACATCGTGGTTTATTCTAACTTCATTCAAAAAATTCTAATGATACTTGCAACTAGTGAGCATGGGTAATAAACTATTATACTTTTAGATTTTGTTCCTCAAATTTAGTGTTGGGTTATAATGGATGAAATGGAAATTACATATGTACTATATGGGGATAGTGAACATGTTTCACATTGATTTCTCGCCTTTGTCTTGTCAATGTGATGGGAACATGTATTATTTTACTACCACTTTGAAAACTTTATCAATAAGTGTTGGCCTTCATACCTTTATATAGTATATTAGTTTTTTAACTCAAATTTATATTGGCAGACAAGAATATTGACTAATTAATGGCAATTTACCCTCATATTGCAGTCTATGTTTGTTTTCCTCAAACCAATCAAGTTTGGGATAACTTTCACTCTGGGCAATTTGCTTTCACTTGGAAGGTATGTTGTGTCTTCCAGATTTATAATTACACTTTGATGTTGTTTGATGATGCATCTAGTTCTATAAATTTCCATTCACGTGTTTCAAATATTTTGAGAAAGAATATTGTTATGTTGCTATGGCTAGTAATGGAAAATGTGGGTTTTTTAGGAGGGGATTGTGAGAGAAACTGGTACCAAGCATAGGTATTAGTTTTGGTTTTTTTATTTTGTAAGATTCTCAAATTGAAGAAGCTGAAAATGGTGTCTTTGTTTCGGAGGGACGTAACAATATCTTAACAGCATTTAGAAATGAAATTAAGTTATTGTGTGAGTGTCACTAATTTTTATATGTCAGCTAAGTGTATCAGAGAGTTATTGGTGAATTTTCATTGGATTAACGTGTCTACTCTACAAGTTTAGTGCACGTAAGTACATTTTTATTTTATTTTTTATTACTGTCAATATCTGTTAATACGTTATATCTCTCATCACTTTGATTCTAATGTTTATTTTAAAATTATCCAGGTATATTCATCGTTAATGCATTGATAATTCCATATCAGAAGTATATGAATTTATGGACCCTGCTATGTGTATGTATGTTGATAATGTGTCGAAATCTCAAGCAGATGTTAAAAAATACATACAAGATAAGTTACGTGACGAAAAGAGTGAGTTACTTACTACCATTTATTCATGGGTAAGTTTGTATGAAATTGTGTTTTCTATTTTTTTAATTTTGATAACATATATATTTTATATGACTTTTGTATTTTCACACACACGTAGAAAAATCATTGGTAATTAATAGTCAAAGAATAACTTTATATTGTTATTTACGTATGGTAGGTATTTGATGACCTAACAAAATTAACACAAGATGATTTGTATGATTTGCGACTTTGTTGGGAAAAATATTTCTCTGAGTTATATAAAAGTTAAGTTTTATCTAGTGTATATATATATATATATATATATATATATATATATATATATATATATATATATATATATATATATATATATATATATATATATATATATATATATATAATTTGAGTTTCTTGACTTTGATGTTGTTTGTTGATGTTAATTGGTGTTATTATTTATTGTCAGCAAATGTGATTTTGGTGTTGACTATTGAAGCTACAACTCATCTTCTTGTGGATTGCATGTTGGTAATTCAAGTGTGGGAAATGACTTATAAATGATTGGATATTGTTGTATGTTTTCACTAGTTTTGTTGTTGTTGTTGTTGTTGTTGTTGTTGTTGTTGTTGTTGTTGTTGTTGTTGTTGTTGTTGTTGTTGTTGTTGTCCACCGTGTAAACTTCTTTATAATATTGTACACTTGTATGTAAGAATATGTGCATCCAAGCTATTCGGTGCAATGCAATTATCAGTTTGGTTGGAAAAATATGAAAAATTAGATACCAAATAGCGACTTAAATGTGGTGTGTGTGATATTGGAAAAATATGAAAAATTATGTACAAAAAAAATTTACAGGAACTCCATCTCGATTCCGTCAAAAAATAGTCTAATTTTTGAAAAAGATAGCATACATATTACATCAGACGCGCCTTGTAACCGATGTAAAAACCTATCTTTTACATCGGGCTAGAACGACAACTGATGTAAAATGTTGTATTTATTTAAAGAAAAATAAAATAAAAATGATTTCACATTAGGCATAACTGTCAACCGATGTGGTAAGTGTATTTTTCACATCGGACTATTGCTCGATGTAAAATGTACTTTACGCCCGATGTTAAATGTCTTTCCTGCACTAGTGTCAAAAGGCAATTAAAGGAAATGTACGGGCAGATCATTTGGCACATCAAGCTATAGACGATTACCAATATATGAATTTTGAGTTCCCGGATGAGAACATCATGATAGTTACAGATTTTGAAGAACCCGGACCGTATGAAGGACCTGAGACAGGATCCCAATGTACTATGGTTTTCGATGAGCCTCTAATTCACTTGGCAATAGAATTGGTGCTGTAATTATATCTCCTCAGGGTTGCCATACACCCTTCACCGCCCGATTATGTTTCGACTGTACCGACAATATGGCTGAATACGAAGCGTACATCATGGGTGTTAAAGCTTCTATTGACCTGAGAATCAAGTTCTTGAGCGTATATGGAGACTCAGCCCTGGCAATCAGTTAGATTAAGGGAGAATGAGATACTAAGCATCTGAATCTCATTCCGTATCGAGAGCATGTGTTGACTTTAATTCCGTATTTCGAGGAGATCACTTCTGAGCATATCCCAAGAGAAGAGAATCACTTGGAAGACGCATTAGCTACCATGTCGTCTATGTTTAAAGTTAGATGGGATAACGAGGCTCCTAGAATCACCATTGAGAGGCTAGACGAACCGACACATTGCTATGAAATTGACACTAACAAAGTAGAGAAGAAGCCTTGGTTTCATGAAGTGAAAAGATATCTTGAGGCTCAAAAGTATCTTGAAGGAGCATCCATCAACGACAAGAAATTCCTACGGATATTCTCAGCTAAGTTCTTCCTGAGCAACAAAATTCTATACAGGCGCAACCATGATTCGACTCTGCTTCATTGTGTGGACAAGAAAGAGGCGGATAAGATTATAGAAGATATGCACGAAGGTATTTTTGGTACTCATTCCAGTGGACATACTATGGCCAAGAAGATTCTGAGAGCGGGTTATTATTGGTCGATTATGGAAACTGACTGCCATCACCACTCGAGAACTTGTCTTGACTTCTCCTTGGCCATTTGCAATGTGGGATATTGATATGATTGGAGAGATCAAACATACTGCTTCTAACAGACATCACTTCATCCTCGTTCCTATTGATTATTTCACAAAGTGGGTCAAAACAACCTCATTTGCCTCCGTTACCAAGAATGTTGTCGCCCGATTCATTAAGCATAACCTTATCTGTCGGTATGGAATCCACGAGATTATTATCACAGATAATGGTACCAATCTCAATAATACTATGATCACGGAACTCTACACGCAGTTCAAGATCAAACACCACAATTCTTCTCCATATCGATCAAAGATGAATGGCACAGTGGAAGACGCCAATAAGAATATTAAGAAGATTGTGTAGAAAATGGTTGTGACCTACAAAGATTGGCACTGAATGTTACCATTTGCTCTTCACGATTATCGCACTTCAGCTCAGACATCAACTGGGGCAACCCCGTTCTCTCTAGTTTACGGTATGAAGGCTGTCTTACTTGTCAAAGTTCAGATTCCTTCCTTGAGAATTATGAAAGATGCAGATTTGGACGAAGACAAATGGATTCATACTAGGCTGGACCAATTGAATTTAATTGACGAGAAGAGGCTTGCGGTTGTCTGTCACAATCAGATGTATCAGAAGCGTATGATCAAAGCCTTCAATAAGAAAATCAAGCATCGAGTATATCAGGCTGGTGACTTGGTAATAAAGCGTATCATCCTACCACAAGATGATCCCAGGGAAAAATGGACTCCTACCTACAAAGGGACATTTGTGGTCAAAAGATATTTTCGGGCGGTGCTATGATACTTACCATCATGGACGGTAAAGATCTTCCATACCCTGTGAATGCGAACATAGTTAAAAGATACTACGCGTAAAGACGACCTGCTAGGTTGACTGGCCTAGGCAAAAATAAGGGCATCCCGATGAACAAAAAGGGTTCGAGCAAAAATTAGGGATATATATAAAAGACTGTACACCCGACAAGTCGAAAACCTGAAAAGGCGGCTTGGGCAAAAAAGGGTATCCCGGTGGACTGAAAACCCGAAAGGGCGGTCCAGGAAAAAATTAGGGATTAAAACATACAACTATGTCCCATTGAATCACTTACAACCAAATTTATTACCAATGTCAAGTTCGAATGGTGCCGATCAATTCAATCAACTTCTTCCGACAAGCGAGGGATGAGATGCTCGAAGACATATGGGAAATAATAGAGTTGGATCTCGACGAGAACATTTACACATAGCTATATATTTTGTTTTGAATTTGTACTCTTTTCATTTCATGATGATTTCCTCTTACTAGGATTTCTGTCTCTCCGTACAACAATTGTTTGTTTATAGGCACACTATCAATACAAATAACAATTTCAAAATTCAAATTTTTACTTTTTCTGTTTTGTTTGCAAAAACACCCAATGACTAAATTGAATGGACATATGCATATGAATATGATTACTGATAACAAATAAATATGCATAAAAATAGGAATAAGCATTTACTCAAGACTCTAGGAGTTGGGATAACTTTCAAGTCGTCCATAAATCCCCACAGAGTAATCCCCAATAAATTTTCCCCACATAGCAGTTTCCATAAGATTATTCCCCCGGAATCAGCTTCACAAGCTCATCTTCAACAAAGACATATTCTCCGCAAGCCAGAAATACTCTAATCGAACTCACCAGCAGATCCCTCTAGTGGACAAAGGAGTATAATTATTCCCCCAGCAATGTCGCCAACTTACGGAGTCCCAACCCTCATCAGAGATTAGGTCATCAACATATTTCATATGAATTCTCTCCCCCAACTGAGTTTATTTCTCCAACACTGTAAAATCCCCTGGAGATTTCTTTTTCACCCGAGCTCATGTCCCCAGCAGAATATATTCCTCCAACAGGTTTATTTCCTCAACAAAGTATTTCTCGAGCATGGTTTATTTCCCCAACATGGTTTATTTCCCCAGCGGAATTTAGTCTCCCCAGTTTGAGTCTATCCCTATAACTACTGTAAATCACCGACAAAACTTCTCTCTCTAGCAAAGGGCAGTCCAAACCACTATCCCCAGAGAGTTTCTACGAAATCTGAAACTGAACCAGATATTAGTTAATTCTATCCTCCCCAGAAGAGTTGGCATCCATATCAGAAACTTGGTCAGACAACACCTCAGAAGTTTATCCATCTCTTATTTCCCTAGTCAGGGTATATAAAATCTAAATCCCCAGTAGAGCGGCAAACGACCAATGTTTCTGAACTATATTCCCCAAGAAGAAATCAAATTCCCCAGCAGAGTTTCCTCAAACAGCAAGCCGGAATCCCCGATTGATCAAAGATTCATATTCGTCATCCCCAGCAACAATCATTGATTTATTTTCCCGATCAAAGCTACCGATACATTTCAATGACATCTCACATTCATACATCATTCATCGTAGCACATGCATACGAAACGCATTAGCACATTCACATTTATTTCGAGAGCATTTTTACACAATGCACCATATACATCATGACACTGAATAAATACTAACTCTATATTTTCAGGTAAAGTTCACAAACAAACGAACATTATCAACAATTTTCTAACAGGTCACAAAATAATTCCTGAAAAAAGGACTGAGCAACTATCTATATGACCAGACAATTTCCTTCACAAACTGAATTCTAGAAAGTATTTCCCTCATAGACTAAATTTGACAAGTAACTACTTAAACATTTTCCCCAAAGAGTCATTCTGAAAGATATCTCTTCTAGATGAAGTCGGGCGTAGACATCTTCTAGTGCATCATTCAGATGAAGTCAAGCGTATATTTTCTTCTGATACTCTTTTTGGAAAAGTGAGGCGTAGACTCCTTCCAATATCTCTTCTAGATGAAGTCAGACGTATACATCTTCTAGTGCATCATTCAGATGAAGTCAAGCGTATATTTTCTTCTGATACTCTTTTTGGAAAAGTTAGGCGTAGACTCCTTCCAATACCTCTTCTAGTTGAAGTCAGGCGTAGACATCTTCTAGTTCAGATGAAAACAAACATAGAATTCCTTCTGATACTCTTTTTGGAAAAGTCGGGCGTAGACTCCTTCCAATACCTCTTCTATTTGAAGTCAGACGTAAACATCTTCTAGTTCGGATGAAATCAAGCATAGATTTCCTTATGATACTCTTTTTTGAAAAGTCAGGCCTAGACTCCTTCCAATACCTCTTCTAGTTGAAGTCGGGCGTAGACATCTTCTAGTTCGGATGAAATCAAGCGTAATTTTCCTTCTGATACTCTTTTTGGAAAAGTCAGGCGTAGACTCATTCCAATACCTCTTATAATTGAATTCAAGCGTAGACATCTTCTAGCTCAGATGAAATCAAGCATATATTTATTCTGATATTATTTTAGATAAAGTCGGGCGTAGACTCATTCCAAATACATCTTCTAAGACAAAATCAGGCATAGACTTATTCTGATATTCCTATCAACAGTTACTCTGGGTGGCATCTATAAGCCCATCTCCGACGACTCTCCATCACCTCTCCAAGTGGCATCTTTAAGCTGATTCCCGGTATAATCAACCAACAGTGTTACTTCGTGCATAGGCGAGTGCAAATTTTTGGGCACTTAAGTGTTCAATCATCTTCTACCTTCAAGTCACGAATGGAAGACATACCAATCTAACTCCTCAGGTCTAAGAAGATTGAACAAGGGCAGTTGTTGTACCCCAAAATTTTCCCTCCCATTTCTCATTCAAGATATGCTCATAAGGTTCTCAAATGCTCAAGGGCTCAAGAATTGATCAGACAAATTCTCCTCCTAAGCAATGGGTACATAACTAGGGTTTGGTATTTCTTAAGGATGATTGGGTTCTCAAGGTATCAAGTGATTTTCATGGCTCCTCATATGCTCCAAAGAATGCTCATATCAAGTTTCAAGCCTTGCATCTCAGTCAATTTCTCAGATGACTGGAAATCAATTGTATTGGGTAAAAAGGTCAACTATGGTCAACATATAGTTAAACTTCAAGATTTTTGGTCAACATCAACATTTTGAATCCATCATTTGATCAACGGTTGATCATGATTCCTGAATAAAAGCCATCAAATCATCAAAAGTCAAAAGTTGCTAAATTAGGGTTTCCTTAGGAGAAGTCAATTGAACTTTGACCAAGCATAACTTTCACACACTTCATCAGCTTTTTCCTAACCAAAGCTAATTTTGAAGGAAATTAAATTCTCTACAACTTTGCATCTCTAAGCTCAAGTCCAAAAAATGCATCATTTGAAAGATATAAGCCAATACATTACAGGTCATTTCAAAAGTCAACAAAAAGACACTTTTTGTCAAGGAAACTTGCATCAAGATAAAGTATTCAAAAGAAACAATGATCAACATAGAGGTTATATAGGACATCTTGAGCTTTCCAAAAAGTCAAAGATCACTTTAAAAAGATAAACATTGAGTGAGTTATAACCATTGCAAGTTGGAGAATTTTGAGCGAATGCATGAAGTCCAAATTGAGCAAGCTTGATATTTTCGACTATTGGACCACAGTTTAAGAGTCCAAACGTGTATTATGCTCTTCATACACCTCAAACCTTGTTCTTACACCCCTTGAAATTGTTCTATTTTAATTAATTTTGATTTAATTCATTAATAATACAAAATAAATAAGATAGAAATTATATCTTACTACAAGAGTCTAAGACCATCATTTGGTTGCCCTAAATTTATCTATATATTCAGACATTAAGAGAGAACAAAACACACACGAATCCTTGCCTCTCAAAATTGTAAAAAGATAGCAAACTTTTTTCAAGAACCCTAAGTCTTGAAATCCTATTTTCAAGCCTTCTCACTACCAAACCTCCATTCCATTCACTTCCAGGAACATTGAAGGGTAAGGTTGGATCGGTTACAATGATCTAAAGGGCCTGAACCAGTATACATGCACCATCGTTTCTTCATTATTTCATGATTTTTGTATTTCTGTTTTCATTATGTTTTAAAGTCCACTAACGCCAATAACGTGCTCTTGAGATGCTAACGTGTAGGTTTGAATCATCGCATGAGTCCCATGCTATCTGAACCATGAATGGACATGATCAAACCGATTCATGTTATTTTTACCATACCTCATAAACCAGGATGAATTAGACCTAAAAAATGCTCCCATTGGATTCACATCCTCTGTTTTAGGGGGGTAGGACATTGTTGGATCATTAACGTTTTATTTTTTGCAGGGTTTAAAATAATAGGTTGTCGGAGAAGACGACCAGAGCTAGGGCTTCGACGCTTCTCCGACCAATTTATTTGTTTATATATTATATATTTATCGTTTCAATGATATAAATGGATGAAACAACAACCCCGGTGGCAGAAGCGCGCACGATAAATCATTAGTATCAAAGGGCATGGGTTTAATCCAACCATTTGACGTTTTGTTTTTTTAATTTCTCATATTTTTGCAGGTTGATTACAAAGGGTGTTCGAGGCGTATCCTAGCCACAAGCGCGCACTTGGCCTGTGGTATGCATGCTGCATGAAGGTGTTGGGAGGCATGAGTTCAACACTCATCTCCATCATTCTTTTTCTTTATTTTTTTTACTAACATCATTTTATCTTTTTACCCTAACCCTAATTTTTTAATAAACCCTAATTATTTTTTTAATCAATATTGAAACAAATTAGGTTTAGTTTCTTTTTAATAAATTAATTTTGATTTTTTAAATTAATTAGGATAATTACTTTCGATTGATTTAATTACCTAACTTTTTTCGATTAACTAAAATGAATTAGACTTTAGGTTAATCATCGAGTTTTTCTTTCATCAAACAATTTTCCCTTTTTTACAATCTTCGCATGCTCTTTACTATTTTCTCATTTAGTTTTTTTTCCCAATTATGTAACTGCTAAAGGGCTGTAATAGTTTAATTAGGGTTTTTACTTTCTTTTTCGCCCGATTTTATGGTATTGTATCCCCCTTCCCCGAAGCTTTGTAATAGCGTAGGACCTTTATTTTTTGCTTTTACTACTTTCTTTATAACTGCTAGTAATTAGGGCATGTATGACAAGACGTAAAAATAATCGTTAGATAACCCTAATCAAAATAAAATAATTGAACTGAATCACTATTCACATACACACACACACACACACACACACACACACACACCTCTAGCGTAACCTCACTCGTTGCCTTCGAATAAAACACTCATCTCCTTTGAACGTGGAAATGCTTTAGCAAAGACCCTCGATTAAAAATATCGTATCCCTCGATGACCCTTCGATGTTGCCTTCGGTAAACGATCTTAGTCCCTTACGATAAAATTTCTAAAGCGTCCTGCAAGTTACCTTTATGACTGTACGATGACCCGCGCCTGTCCCTCAAACATCCAATAGATAGGGCTACCTACTAACTAATGGTATGGATATCATTACCTAAAGGAGGAGGAAAATAAAACGAAAGACTTTTGAGTAGGTAGATAGCTCGTAACCGCTTGCTCACAAAAATAAAACATTTTTACAATCACACTTTTCTCTAAAATATTTTCAAAAACAAACACTTTGAATGCATTCTTAACTTATACGGGAATCATTACAAAGTTGCCGAACTTAGGCATTTTCAAAATATTTTCAAACACATACAAAAAAGAATTTCAAACAAAGTGAGCTAGCAATTAAGAGCCCGTAGATAACTACTGATGAAAAGGGTGCTAACACCTTCCCTTTTCATAACCTACCCCCGAACTCAGAAAATTCTCGAAGGTCTTTCCTATTCTTTTCACCCTTTCCTTATTGGATAAAATAAAAGTCGGTGGTGACTCTTGCTATCTGCAACATTTACGATAAAATGCAAAAGCAAGTCAGTTCTCCCACCGTATTATAGAACTAGCGACTCTGCTGGGGAAAACTAAAAGTGGGGTTACCTTTAGAGCTATATCACTTTTAAATGTTTTCCTTGTTTGATTTGTTTGCTTTATTTTCAAAGGGTGTTTGGGTTTTATTTCTTGCAAAGATCCTATACCCGAATATATGGAACACTTTAGGTAAGTAGCAATAGATTATGGAAACTATACAGCGTATACCGATATGGTTGAGATGGTGGCTACGTTAGTGCGACACATTGGTTTGTACCTTTATCCCTCGAGTCAGTTGGGGAGCATACTAGGATTCCGCGTGGTGTCATAAGCACTAACTGACCATAGAACCTTAATTGACCCAACTTAGCCATTAGAAGGTAGTGAGATAGCCGACTTTGGTGCAGTTCGAAGTTGGTTGATACTCGATACTACACTCATTGAGATTCGACTCTCGAGTTTTGTTTGGTGGTAAGTCAGTTGCCATACTAGACGAAACTTATAGGAAAATTCAGTGATATTGAGATCTCTAGAACTCGGTTACTTCTCTAGGGAAGGTTGAGACAATTGAACTTCAAGAGGGTACTTACCTACAAACTCCATGAAAGCCTTAAACCTAAGGCCTTGGCGTGCTTTGCTTGTGTTTGATTATCTGTTTGGAGCATGACATCATAACATCATAGCATCATAACATCATATCATGATGCGTCTACAAGTGCACGAAAATATTGAAGTAATATAAAATATTATTGAACCCACAGAAACCAATGTCAACCTACTGTAATCTATCGTTGCATTGTAAATCTAAGGCTAATGAATAATTGATTTAGGGGAAGCTAAGAACTAAAGCAAAGACTAAAATAATATTAAAGAAATATATAATAAAAGAGAGACTGGAATGTGTATTCTGCATACCTCTAGGGCTCTGTAACTCGTTGGCTTATACTGATGTTAAAAATGTGTTTAGTAGAAAATATCAATTTAAAGACTGAACCTCACACTCTCGTGATTTTGAATAAAGCCGCATTCCTAAACCATTATATTTTGCTCTCACTCGCCCATTTTTTATTAAGGAATGTGTTTTGAAAACTGAACAAGTTCTAATTAATCCTAAAGCGCTCTCGCTGTGTTTAGAATTAATGCCTAGTTTCTACAATCTGGTACGACCCCCATGCTCTCGCAGTGCCGACTCGAACCTTAGTTAATTTCCCACTCTCGTGGAAAAATCGTGTTAAGTAACCTCTCACTCTCGTGACAAAGCTATTTAAATTAAGTTTAAAAACAAAGATCGAAATTGAATTTTCAAACAGATATTAAGCCAACTTATTACCGAGTCCCGTCGGGAACGACAATCCTCACATACTGGACTCAAAATTATTTAGCTAGACATATTGTTAGATGAAAGTTAATTAAACATAACAATTGAAATTAAGAATGACATGGTAATTAAATTAACAATGATGAACGATAATAATAATAATAATAATAATAATAAAGCAATAAAAAGAAACCTGTAAAAGTTGGGAATAAATTGCGAGACTTGAAATAAAGATGAAATTGAAGTAACTTCTTTTAAAGAGGCAAAATTTAATCCAAACATTACACAAATTGTAGGCCTAATACTAATAGTGTGGTAGTTCCCCAATGTGAGAAACTACCACTTTTACAAAGTCATTTTCTTCCTAAAACTATGAAGCGCTTCCGCATACAAAACTTGGATTTTCTTCCTATATATAGAGAATTAAAATGGAAGTTACAACTTTAGTTGAGAAAATCATGGGAGCTTTGTTGCAGACGTGAAGAGAACTTCGTGTTTAATACTGAAATTAGCTTGTGCCGATCACCATACAATGTGTGCCGAGGGGCACACATATTTGACTTATGCCAAGCGGGACATGTTGCATGCCGAGGGTACACTAATGTAACTTGTGGCGAGCAACATATGGCTGTGATGGGCGGCATGACTTTCTGTCATGATATTTTTTGCATTTTCTGCAAATTTGTCTCTTTTCTTCTTCATTTCTTCCTTTTTTCTTATGCGAGCCTTGTGAAATATAAATACCTGAAATTAAATAGAAATACCAGCATAATAAGATAAAATGAATGAAAAAAATATAAAACTGCATGTGAATCAAGTCGAAAATACGATATAATTTCGTGTTATCAAATACCCCCATACTTAAACCTTGCTTGTCCTCAAGCAATCGACCAACACGGTAAAAGAAATGATTAAGCGTGATTTGAAACAAGGGCACAACACAACTCCTAATCATACGCAGTTGCTAGGCTAATGTTAGATCGATAGGTACTAACTTTTCAATACCAAGGACACCGTAATGACACAATGTTCAAAGACTCCCTCTTTATGCAAATCAATTCGAATCATGCCATTATAGCTCAACCTATATCTCTCATTTTTCTTTCACTCTTTTCATTCAAGCACAATCACATTAAGCCTGTTATCCGTACACGCGCATAATAGGGAAATCAGTTAACGACTATGATCCTTTGTCTCGAGGTTCTGATACATAAGTTTGGTAACCCCTTATATTTAACCAATCGCAGTTGCGGGGGATCAGGCTGTAGTCCACCCTACCAAGTTCAGCACCAGACACCTCTGAACCAACAGACGATGGGTTGTTTTATTAAATTTTTATAGATTCCACAACCATTGGATTAAGTGACTGGGTGAGGGTCACCTAACTTAATAGGTGCCCTCCCTATTTTAAATTTATTACGGCAACTAATTTTTATAAATTTTGGGATCATTCACTTATATTCATCGTCTCCCTACGTAGTTTGTGCTTAAGATGGTGCTGAGTGCTAATATAAACTACTTAAGAGCTACTTTGAAAACTTGATCTTAAGGTCTCGGCATAACGGGCATCTAAATTGATATCACATAATGAGGGGGTTTAGGGTGTCATAACGGTATCGATTTTATCAAAACTTTCCCAAGTCTCTCTAACACAACCGAAAGTGTGACAACCTATATACTTTCAGAGTGTGTGTGCCATGCATCAACAAGAAAATTGTTGTTGGTCACAATTTTAAAAATTCTGGGAAATTCAGTAATAGTTGAAAAACATGCATACAGGCTCGACATCAGATGCAATGACTCGACCAAATACTAAAATCAAATAAAATTCTAAAAACATGAAATAAACTAGAAAACAAATAAATCGAACTAAAAAGCAATAAATGGGAAAAGGTAAAGTTCCTCCCCCACACTTAAACCAAACATTATCCTCAATGTTTCAGTAAAAAGTAGGAAAAAGAATAAAGAACCCGATCAATGCTCTCCTCGATAGTTTCCCGCATGCAAATGATAGGTGCCAAGCGTCGATATCTTTATTTTCTGCAAACTCAAACAAAAGAAAAAACATTAATTTAAAAACCCATGGGTTGCCTCCCACGCAGCGCTTCTTTTAACGTCGGTAGCTCGATGACTCAGGAGTATCAGCACTCATGGTGATTCTCTCGAGAATGACTCCCCGATCGAATATTTAATCATCTTTGGTTTCTATGGCCACTTATCAAGCCATCTCACATATCCCTCACCTTCTCTTTTCTTTCTTCTGTGAGGTGGTTTATTCTTTTGGACTTATGGTAGTGGTTCAGGATCTATCCTGAGTATCAGCTTTTCAAGTTCGGGCTTAGTTATTTCATACATCATCTCGAATGTTAACCTTCCCTTCTTAATGCTAATGGTTTCCCTAGTTTCGTGGTCCTCAGATTTTCTCTTTTTATGCGGGACCTCAAACAAAGGTACATTGGTGTAGATATTCTCCACATACTTATTAGATTGGGCATCTACATTAGCTTCCAAAAATATTTGCAAGAAATAAATAGGTAGGTTATAGGGAGGAGGAACAACAATAGATGTTTCCTTCTCTACCTCTTCGACAACCTCCCCTTCAGATGGCTTCAGTGTATTTTTCTCAATCTCTACTCTTTCCTCATCAGAACTCTTCTCGACCTCATTATTACTCTCTTTAACCTCATTATCACTCTCCTTAGTATTTTCAATTTGTTTTTCACTACCGGTTTTTACAACATCCACATGCTTCTCAGGGAAGGGTCCTAGAGGTTTTTGTTCAAGCAGGGAGATTTGAGTCTCCAAGGCAATGTTATGAGTTGCGAGGGACTCAACCACATTATTCAGCTGCCTAAGAGTTTCATTATTTTGAAGACTTTGATTTCTTATCTCTTCATTTTGGATAATTTGTGTCTATATAAAGTTCTCTATCACAAATTCTAGCCTAGAGTGAGTTAGCGTCACATTAAAATCCTCCATTGATGTTGCAAGGTTGAAATTATGGGATTCCAGTGGTTCCTCAAAATGAGTTAGCGTCACATTTTGTGTTTCCACAAAGCACTCCATCATCATAGTTTCTATCCTAGTGATTTAGTGTCACAATCATATCCTCCATTAATGTTTCGAGAGTGGAATTCTTGGATTCTTGTGGCTCCTCAAAATATTGGACGTGGTGATTATAGAGGAAATTTGGTTAAGGATAAGTTAGCGTCACATTGTAGTCCTCCAGTAATATTTTGAGATCGAATTTATGGGATTTTTGCGCCTCCTCAAAATCTTGGGATTGGTAGTTGTAGAGGCAATTTGGGCAAGAGTGAGTTAGTGACGCATTGAAACCCTCCATTTGTATTTCGAGGTTGGAATTATGGGATTCTTATGATTCCTCGAAATACTAAGAATGGGAAATGTAGAAAAAATTCGGGTGATACATAGTAATTAAGGTAAGAGTACCTTAGTCTATACGGTGCAACAATGAAAGTAACAATATTGACTGTTGGTCTCTGAAAACAGTGCCAAAAACTTGATGCGTCCGTAAATGCACGAAAATGCCGAAGTAATATAAAAGGTTGTCGAACCCACAAACCAGTGTCAACCTACTGTAATCTATCGTCGCGTTGTAAATCTAAGGCTAATGAATAATTGATTTAAGGGAAGCTAAGAACTAAAGCAAAGACTAAAATAATATTAAAGAAATATATAATAAAAGAGAGACTGGAATGTGTATTCCGCGTACCTCCGGAACTCTATAACTCATTGGCTTATACTGATGTTAAAAATGTGTTTAGTAGAAAATATCAATTTAAAGAATGAACCTCACACTCTCATGATTTTGAATAAATCCGCATTCCTAAACCATGAGATTTTGCTCTCGCTCGCCCATTTTAATTAAGGAATGTGTTTCGAAAACTGAACAAGTTCTAATTAATCCTAAAGCGCTCTCGCTGTGTTTAGGATTAATGCATGGTTTCTACTATCTGGTACGACCTCGACACTCTCGCAGTGTCGGCTTGAACCATAGTTGACTTCCCACTCTCGTGGAAAAATTGTGTTAAGTAACCTCTCAATCTCGTGAAAAAGCTATTTAATTAATTTTAAAAACAAATACTGAAACTAAATTTTCAAACAGATATTAAGCCAACTTATTACCGAGTCCCATCGAGAACGACGATCCTCACATACCGGACTCAAAATTATTTATCTAGACATATTGTTATATGAAAGTGAATTAAACATAACAATTGCAATTAAGAATGATATGGTAATTAAATTAACAATGATGAACAACAACAACAACAATAATAATAATAATAATAATAATAATAATAATAATAATAATAATAATAAAGCAATAAAAGGAAACCTGTAAAAGTTGGAAATAAATTGCGAGACTTGAAATAAAGATGAAACTGAAATAACTTATATTAAAGCGGCAAGTTTTGATTCAAGCATTACACAAATTGTAGGCCTAATACTAATGATGTGGTAGTTCCCCAATGTGAGAAACTACCACTTTTACAAAGTGATTTTCTGTCTAAAACTATGAAGCGTTTCCGCGTACAAAACTTGGATGTCTCAAACTAATTTCTAAGATCCTATATATATATATATAGAAATAAAATGAAAGTTACAACTTTATGTGAGAAGTAGTGGAGATAATGGAGAAAGTGGAGAAAGAAGTGGAAAAATAGGAAGTTGAAAAGATAATGGAGTGATAATGGGAAATTGAGAAAAGCATGGGAGCTTTGTTGCAGACGTGAAGAGAACTTCATGTTTAATACTGAAATTAGCTTATGCCGATCGCTATACAATGTGTGTCGAGGGGCACACATATTTGACTTGTGCTGAGTGGGACATGTTGTGTACCGAGGGGCACATTAATGTAACTTGTGGCGGGAAGCATATGGCTGTCACAGGCAGAATGGTTTCTGTCATGATATTTTCTGCATTTTCTGCAAATTTGACTCTTCTCTTCTTCATTTCTTCCTCTTTTCTTATGCGAGCCTTGTGAAGTGTAAATACTTGAAATTAAATAGAAATACCGGCGTAACAAGATAAAATGAATGAAAAACAATATAAAAGTGCATGTGAATCAAATCGAAAATACGATATAATTTCATGTTATCATATCATGACTAACCATTTCAAGGATCTATGGGATTTATCTTTGTTCTGTGTTGGAGGATCATGGCTTCCAATCGTAGGAATACCATCTGGATCAACTTCGTAAGGATACCTTCTCAGCTTATGAAATTAGTCTCAAAAGTATCGACAATTCTCAATTCATCAAGAGACATGGTCATCTACTAAGTTTGGTTACCACTAGCTTTCAGGAAGACATGATAAGAGTTATTTTCTAGTTCTTTGATCCGAAGCATCACTGTTTTACCTTCCCGAATTATCAGTTGGCACCCACAATGGAAGAAATCTCTAAATTGCTCGAAGTGTTTATTCTTGATTAGACACCTTTCACCAGTTTAGAATAAGTTTCGAAACCAGAAGGCGTTGCAATAGCCCTACATCTCAAGTTACCGGACATTGTATCTAATTGAGAAACAAGGAATGGATTCAAGGGTCTCTCTCCTAAATTTCTAATAAAGAAGGCTCAAAGGTTTCTAGATGCCATGAATCTCCGTGATTTTGAGGATATTTTCGCTTTGCTGATCTATGGGTTGGTGCTATTCCCTAATCCGGACCAATTCATAGATGTTAATGCCATAAAAATATTTTTCACTCATAATTCGGTACCTACTTTTCTCAGAGGTATCCTGCATTCCCTCCCGTACTATGAAGAAGCGGAGAACTCTTATATGTTGCATAAATCTATTGTCCAGGCAGTTTATTTCACACCTGCCCCGATCAGTGATAAAGAACGAACAAGGTTTAAGGTGGTCTCAAATGTTGATGTCACTCAATCATGCATATATTCGTTGGTGTTCTCGATCTCAGGCAGATGTCACTATCAATTATCGCTGTGGGGAATTCCCTAATGTACCACTCCTTGGTATAAGAGGAGGTATCACTTACAACCCTTCTCTAGCTCTGCATCAGTTTGGTTATGCTCGAAGGGACAATGCTCATGATATGCTCATCCAGGGTTTTGTATTCGACTATGAGAACGATCCTCAAAACTACCATCAAAGGTTTATACGTGCTTGGGGCACGGTCAACAAGATTGATTGCAAGACGTTGGGACACAATAATTCCATTCATCTAGAGCCTTACCTTAGATGGGTGCGCTCTTGTGCTTAAAATCTTAAAATTCCATATCCTGCTATCTTACCAGTGATCATAGAGCCTATTTTTGAAGGAGATGTTTCTCACACCGTTCTTCATCCCAATATGCCTACCGTCTTTGAAGAACTACATAAATCCTGGATTCAACTAAAGTGAGAAAGAGATACCTTCAAAGCTCATTTCTATGCTAGTGAGAAGAAAGTACTGGAGCTGATAAAACGTCTCCACAAAGAACAAAGCCTTAACGCATATGTCAACACAAAGAGGAAGCATCAGTGGGAGACTTGAATTTATATTTTGCTATTTTGTAACTCTTTTATTAAAAGCAATTGTAATTTGAGTTTATTACTAAAATTTATCTTGTTTCCTCTTGTTTAAACAAATTTAAATCCCACAGCGATCCTTGAAAACATTGCATTTGCATATCATGCATCATTACATAGACAAGTTTTCCCATACATGTTTTCTCATATTCTTGCTATTTATTTAAGTAAAAGATGGCTCTTGAACAAACTATTAAGAAACTCCAAGCACAGAATGCCCAATTCCAGGAGACCCTCCTGAACCTGGCTCAAGGACAGGAAGATATGATGACACTCATCACCAAAAATAAGAAGACGCAGAATCCAATTGCTATTCTCAACATGGGAAGAAGATTCAAAGGTCAGGCTAAACAAGTTCAAACTGCTGACATCACCTTTGATGAAGATGACAACTAAGAGGAGGATGGTAGAAGTGTCAGGACTGAAGGTGGAAGTAACCCTGGTTCTAGTAAAATTCCTGAGGACGAAGAATATTATGATGAATAGTACCCTCCTGCTGATGATAGATACAAACAGTTGGAAGACCGCCTCAAAGCCATGGAAATCTAGAAAGTTCTTGAATTGGATTTCGAAGAGCTGGGTCTTATTCCGGGGGTAGTTTACCCTCACAAGTTCAAATTCCATGTTTTTTCTAAATATGATGGTGCGTCTTGTCTGAAACTTCATCTGAGGTCTTATGTTCGGAAGATCCAACCCCATATTGCTGATATAAAGCTATGGGTTCACTTATTTCAGGAAAGTTTGTCTGGTACAAAACTCGAGTGGTTCTATCAGCTGGAAGAAACCAACATCCGTATTTGGGAAGACTTGGCTTCTGCTTTTTATAAGAAGTATCAATATAATGCTGACCTTGCGCCAACTCGTGTGCAATTACAAAACATGACTATCGGTTTGAATGAAGGGTTCAAAGAATATGCCCAGAAGTGGAGAGACTTAGCTGGAAGGGTACAACATCCCTTGTCGGACCGAGAGCTAGTTGATATGTTCATTAATGGTTTCTCCTATCTTGTTTAAATCTTGGTATTAGATCTTCAACATAAGTTTATCGTGCTAGGTTTTTCTCCTTAAGGCTACAAGGATAATCATCTGTTCCTTATTGTGATTTCATCATCATCATGTAGAGCTTCCCTTTATTACGTACTCTATGGGTCATTTATTTTCAAGAAGTCTAAAAGATTGAATCATGGTCTTCTTCTTGTGGTGAGACTTGCCAAATGATTAAGTGTGGTTTTGGGTTTTCAGCATAATATTTTGTTGGCTAAAGAGCGAGTAATACAACATGGTAGGATTTTGGGGATTCTTTGTAATCAAGGCCTTGTCATCTCTTCATCTTCTTGATTGTTTGCAAGTTGACTTGAATTTGAAGAGTGAAGTAGAGAATGTATTCATTATTGTGAAATGTTTCTCTCAAGACTGATTCAATAAAATTCATGCATATGGTTTGGTTGGAATATAATTTACAAGTGACAAATTCAAAGTATAATCTGAATTCAAAATCTAGTCAAGTGGACCATCGAGAATTCGAATTACAAAGGCCTTTATCATGTTTCATACAAGTATCATTTTAAGATTAAGGTTGCAAAACTAGGAAATATTTGAAGTTGGTTCGCTCAGAATTTGGAACTTACATCTTGATTCATGAAAAGTTATGAGCATGCCATGTTTCAAAACTCGCTCCACCTCCCTTAACTCATCGTGTCATCACGCCAAAGACAAAAAGAAGGGTAATTGGAGAAGATCACTTGAGATGGGTGAAGTTTCTTTATAAAGGACAAGATTTGTTCAAGATGAGATTAGAAAAGACTAGGTATTACAAAATCAATACTTGATTCAAGATTTCAAGATAAAGGAAGATTGGATGTCTAAATTGAAGAATTGAAGTAAAATTTGAGATTCAAATTAAAAGAAAAGGTCAAGTTGCTTTTTTCTTGGAATTACTTCATTGAATGAAAGAAAAATTCAAAATTCATTACAAAGTTACAAAAAAAACCAAATTCATAAAATATAAACCTATTCTATTTTTCATTAATTTCATTCTATTTCATATTCACTTTGCTTCATCCTTTCAACCAAGTTAAACTTCAATAATTCAGGCAATAATCTCATCCTTGCTTCAAAATCATTGCTCCATCAAAAGCTGATCATAACAGCCCTGCAATCAAAAAAGCCAGTGGCATCACATCCTAACAGCCCATCATAAGAATACAACAATCAAGTAAAAGAATCATCATTCAGTACATTAAAAAGCACACATACTTGCTGTCCAAACATCTAGATTTGAAACAGAAAATATCCCTCAGGAATACAATCATGTTCCCTGCTTCAGTCTCCGCTATCTTCTTTGTATTGAACAGTCTTATATGGGGGAAAAATCGTCTGGAGCTGTGCCATTTAGAACAATGCTTATTTTGATCTTTTTAGGGTTGGAATCTCAATTCCACTTGATTTTTTGGTAGCTATATTGGGTTCAGGAAACCTGCAATTAAGAATCCCGTGAAGACAAATAAAATCCCAAGGCAGATCCCTGAACAGGCATGGTACATGAACCCAACCTTCTCAGTTTTGATAGGATGAATACTCCCCTTTGGAGCTGTTTTCATTGAGATTTTCTTCATCCTTACGTCAATCTGGTTGAATCAGTTTTACCACATCTTCAGCATCTGTTATAAAGAAAAAATTTCAGCCTTGGGAGTATCTGGAGTGTTAGCAGAACATCAGTTTCAAGCTCAACTACAAGAGCATCATCTGAAAGGCCATCTAATCAGAATTTCCTCAATGATTCAGTCACTTGTAGAGTAAAGCTGCCAATTAAAAAAATAAAATAATCATTAACAGAATGGTAACAAGTATAACTATCTTTCAGAGCCCTTAACTACCTTAATCCCAGTCATCTATTTCCCTAACCGATTTTTCAATCGATGGCTGATATTGATTCTAATCTCTAACCAACTCTCAACAAACTATATCATAAATTATAACATAATAGAAGAGGAGAGAGATATCAGTTTTCAAGATTCACTCACCAGAAATTTCCAACTCTTCCCTCTCTGAAGTCTCTGAACATTCATTACCATAATCTTCTGCTTCAAATCTTCAACCACCTTCTCAACAACCTTCAGTCACCAATCTCTTATTCTTGGAAAATCTTTATGTGACCTCTCTCTCATCTTCATTCTACAGAAATAATCCACCATCATCACCACAATAAACCTTCAGTCTTCATCTATCTTTTCAACATCACAACATATATGCAGCAAGAACACTGAGTTTATTTCTCAATCGCGTTCGCTCGGAATTTCGATACAAAAATGCAACCTGTTGTACCCCAAAATTTGATCTCCCATTTCCTCAATATTTTACTCACCACAAGATCCTTGGAGCTCAAGATCAAGTTAGGGTTTACTCTGCTCAGGACCCCTCCTTGCACTGTTGACCCAAATTAGGGTTTGAGTTTGCACAAAGATGTTTTGATCTAAAAGGCCAAAAATGACTTTCATGCTTCATGTTGGACTCACAAGTTTATCCATACCAAGTTTCAAGCCTTGATTCCAATCTTTGCCCAGTCAATTGGACAGTTGACCTAGAAATCAGCTGTATTGGGGAAAAAGTCAACTGTGGCCAATTGACAGTCAAACCTCATGATTTTTGACCCACATCAACATTATGAACTCATATGAACCATTTGGTCAAGTTTGGATCACAATTCCACAAGAAATTTGATCAGATCACCAAAAGGGCAAAATGGTCATTTTTAGGGTTTTGACTGCACAAAGGAAATTTTTGACTGTTTGACCTAGCCAATGGCAAAAAAAGCTCACATATGGACTCAAGGACTAAATGACATGGCCTTGACACATTCAACAAGTTCAAAAGGTCCCAATTGCACAAGATTGACAAATGAATTTTCCAGTCAACTGAGCAAAATTTGACTGTATACTGAAAAGTCAAACTTTGACTTTTTGGTCAAAATCAAGTGCCAAGATTCATTTTTCATCAAGACATGTCAAATTATGAAACTTGTTCATCATGAAATCAAAAATCACAAATTAGGGTTTGAAATGAAGAAATTTCATAACTTAGAAATTTTCTAAGTTATGAAATTTCCTAATTTTTTCCTAACTTTGTCCCATCTTTTCATCAAGATACATTTGGATTCAAACAAAACTCAAAACATGAAAGTTATAGTCCATTGCAAAATCTACAACTTTGATTCACAAAGTTTCCTCAAAAGAAGCTTGTAGCTCAAGTTATGATTTTTCGAATAGGGGTGCAAAACATTCTTAACTTAGAAATTTTTTGACCTATTTTAGGCAGGATTTTTGCCTAACTTCATGGCCACCTTTCACATGCTTCCACTTGGAATTTCAATTTGCATTACAAATATGGATTGTATTACACATTCCAAGCTTTCCAAATTGTCCAAGAACTTCTCAAACACCCTTCTGGTTAGGGAGAATCGAATTTGTCAATATGGGCAAAAGTCACTTTGTTCATGAGCCAATTTCATGTTCATACACTATGCATTTTCAAACTCAGCTTGCACAAGCTAGATTACAAGCCTCTGATCCTTCTTACACTCAATAATTAAATGCATATCCTTTGTGTTAGAGTGTTATTTTGTGCATTTGGACAATACACACAAAATCAAGCCATATTTGGAAAAAGCATTTTATCCATTCTTGTAAAGCATGGCTTTATGTCAAAACACAAATCAAAGAAGTACAAAGCATATCTTTTGGGCACAAGTTTATGGACTAATCCCACTGATCAAGGAGAGATTATGCAGCATGCTTGAGGGGCCTGTATGAGCCTATAATCTAAGTTGACAACTTTTGCTTAAAGAAGAAGAAAACTTGCATATTGAACATCATCTCTCATTCCTGTAACAACGAGCCAAAGCAAAGTTTGTAAACATTTTCCATACATCATAACAGACCTAAGGCACAACCTAACCACCTTCAATACCTCCCCAAACATCAAAACACCATTTTTCTGCACAAAACAGGGCATCCCTGCAGATTGAGTTGCACAACTCAGTTTGCTCGTGCGTTTTGGCCAAAGCTTGTTCATACACACTCCATAACATCCATACAAGCTATCCCAAGCCCTAGCTACAGACTGTAACACCTCTAACCAAGTTCACCATTTTCATTTTTTCAGTTGTGCAGGTTGAGTTACATAGCTCGTTTCAGTTAGTTTCAAAGCAAGCTAGAGGTTGGAAGAGCATCCTTGGACCTCAAGCAAGCTGTACAAGTCCTCACACTGCATTGAAAGTGCCTCCATTATTGCACACAATTCAAGCTGAACAGGTAAAAGTTTGAAATTCTATCTCTCTATCCAAGCATATTTAGGCTTAGGTTTGTGAAGAAGTTATGTCCTACTCATGGCCCTGAAGCTACCCATATCATTACTTTTCATTTATATTGTGTGTGTTAAGAGAATTTGGAACCTGAACATTAGAAAAAAGTTAGGTCAGGAATTGGGGGAGAAGAAATTCTCTCTCATTTCTGAGAGTTAGATCAAGTTCTTTATATGTATGGATTCGTGGTTTGATGCCCTACATTTTTGATGTTATAGGTTTTTGTTAAAAGTCAAAGGATCAAGAGATAGCAGGGACAAGGGAAAACGCGCGCTTTTTTGTGTTTGAAGTGGCTGGAGGTTGAAGACAACTCTCCTTGGGCTGGGCCTGACTTGTTTTTCTGTTTGCACCTTCATTTTACAATTACACCCCCTTGGCCCATTGTGTTTTATTTTTATCATTTTTGATTTTTTCTTTTTGTTTCTCACTTGTTTATTTTTTGTCAAAACATAAAAAATATTAAAAATATTTTTCAACCATTTTTGCATTTTATTTGGATTTTATTTGTTTTATTTGAATTTATACATATAAATAAACATAATGCCTTTTATTTAAAATACTAAAAAAATAATACAAATACATTTTATTTTCTGATTTTATTTTATTTTATCTTTTGAAAACATTTTCTTAAAATATACTCTTTTTTTGTAAATAATAAATATTTTTATTTTTTGTATATATTTAATATATTTAATATATAATATAAATACTTATATATTTAGAATATTTAGGATAAAAAACATAAAAATAATACATATTTTCTTTTATTAAATATTTAACCTCAAAAATCACTTTTTTACAATATACTTCCTTTTTATTCATTGTTTGTGTATAATTAATAAATATTGTATATAATACATAATAAATACTTTTATTTAGCAAATTAGGGTTTTGCCCTAAAAACACAAAATATCCAAAAATTGATTCTTTTATTTTTTGTTTATATTTCACATAAAAAATACTTTCCCATACATATAAAAACCATTTTTGTGCATAAATACATTTTTGCATATTTATTTACTTAATTATTGTACAATTAATCTTTGTATATTCAATTTGGATGTAATAGCTTAGATTTTAATTTCTTGCTAAATATCCCCCATTTGAATATTTGTACCCCCCATCCCATAATTATGTTGTAATAATTTAGGATTTTATTTTCCGCATTTTAAAGCTTTCTAATTATACCATGATAGACTTAGGGTTTTGTATGCAAATCAAAAATAACAAATAGCTTGACCTAATTCAAAAGACAAAAAAGCATGAAAATGGACAACACCAATCAAACTTGCACCCCTAGGGTTACTCCACTTGTTGCCTTCAATAATGGGCCATGTTGCATGTTGAGTATCTTTGGCAAAACAAAACAAATCAAATGATCATAGTCCCTCGATGACGCTTTCGAAAGTTGCCTAAAAATGATCAAGTCCCTTAAAGGAAAAATTGCCAAAGACACTTGGCACTATTGCATTCATGGTCTAAACGATGACCCGCGCCCGTCCCGTTAACATCCTAACACAAGATTGTCCACCAAATACAATGGTGGAACAAAATTGTTAAAAGGGTTAAAACATAGGAAAGATCTTTGAGTAAAATAGGGTAGACAACTCTTAGTTACTTGATCAACTTGCAAAACACAGTTGCCTATTTTTCGAAACACACATCACAACACACTTTCAAAACAACTTTCAAAAACATTGAAAACTTTTCAAAAGATAAGTACACCTTTGTATACATTCAAACATGGATCATTACAAAGGTTGCCACAACAAATGGCCTCTTTTCAAAACATTTTCAAACCCATACACAAAGCACCATTTCAAACAATTGAAAACACAAGGCAAGTGATCTAAGCAAGTAACTAAGAGCCCATGGATAACCATGGATAGAAAGGGTGCTAATACATTCCCTTTCTATAATCTACTCCCCGAACCCAAGAAAACATCTCAAAGGTTTTTGCTGTGCTTTTTAACCTTTCCTTAGGATAAAATAAAAAGTCGGTGGCGACTCTTGCTCAACCGAAACATTTGCGAATACAAACGCAAAACCCAAGTCAGTTCTCCCACCGTATCACAGAATTGGCGACTCTGCTGGGGAAAATTTTAAAGTGGAGTAACCTTAGGGCTTAGATCACCCTCTTGCATGACTAATTGTTTGCTTTGATTGCTTTATGTCTTGGTTCTCTTGTTTGGGCTTGAAATCCTACACCCGAATTTGGGGAAACATTCATAGATAGCAATATGTTGTGGAAACTGTGCGGGGTATACCGACACGGTTGAAGCAATAGCTATATTAGTGCGACATATTTGTGAGTACCGGTAACCCTTGAGTTCAATCAAGGAGAGTACGGGGCCGCTGAGTGATGTCACTAAGCACTAATGACCTAGAACCTTACTTGACCATCTTAGCCTTTCATTAGGGGTAGTGAGATGACCGGCTTTGGTGCAGTCCGAAGTTGGTAGATACTCGATACTACACTCATTGAGGGTTGTTTTCTTGGAATATTTTGGTCGCTAGTTAAGTGGCTAAACCAAAACAATGAACATGGAAAACAATCCAGTGATATTGAGCTCCTTAGAACCCGGTTACTATTTATAGGACAGGTTTTTAAGCCAACTTCACTCAAGAGGGTACTTACCTATGAAACCTCATGCAAGCCTGAAACTAGGGTTTTGTGTGAATTGCTTGTACATATGTTTGTGCATGCATCATAAACATCATAAAGCATCATATACATTCACTAACCATTTCAAGGGTTTGGATCTTCATCTTTGTTCTTGTTTTGTAGGTCATGGAAATTCTTCGCAGGAAAACTATCCAAGTCAACCTTGTGAGAATCCCTCCTCAACTCAAGGAGCTCACATCCAGAATTCCCGAAAGCTCTCCCTTCAGTGAAAGACATGGTAGACTGCTCAGCCTAGTCAGCACCAACATTGAAGAGGACATGGTAAAGGTGTTGTTCCAGTTCTTTGACCCCCTTCACCACTGTTTCACATTCCCCGACTACCAATTGGTGCCCACTTTGGAGGAATTTTCTCAACTCCTGAGAATTCCTATTCTTAATCAACTACCCTACAACGGTACGGAGAAAGAACAAAGCCTGAAGATGTTGCTCAAGCACTACACTTGCAACCATCTGACATCAAGGGGCATTGGGAAACTAGAAGCGGTGTCAAAGGCTTCTTGGCAAAATTCTTGTTTGAGAAGGCACAAGAGGGTTGGAATTCATTGGATCTACAAGCCTTTGAAGAAATTGTGGCACTCCTCATTTATGGGTTGGTCCTGTTCCCAAATCTCGACCAACTTATAAATGTCAACGCCGTCAAGATCTTCTTATCCAGGAATCCAATACCAACATTGCTTGGGGACATTCTTCACTCATTTTACACACGAACAATGAGAAAGAGGGGTGTTCTCATGTGCTGTACTCCTCTCCTTGCAAGGTGGTTTATTTCGCAACTTCCACAATCTGTTTTGAAGAATGACCAAGGCTTAAGGTGGTCACAACGGTTGATGACCCTCACTCACTCTGATGTACATTGGTGTTCTCGGTCCAGAGAAAATGTCATCATCATCGATCGTTGTGGAGAATTCCCTAATGTTCCATTACTTTGCATTAGAGGAGGCATTACCTACAACCCTTGTCTAGCTCTGAGACAATTTGGATATGCACGGAGGGATGGCCCTCACGACATGTTGATTCCTGACCTAGTTTTTGACTTCGACAACGATGCGCAAGGACTTCGCCAAAGATTCATCAGAGCTTGGAGGATGCCTAACAAGGTAGACAGCAAGACACTGGGGCATAAGAACTCCATCCCTCTTGAGCCTTATCTCAAGTGGGTACGAACCCGAGCCCAGAGTCTAATGATGCCTTACCCTCATGTTCTCCCTGTGATTAAAGAGCCCGTTAGGGAAGGAGAGGTTCCCTACACCGTCCTATATCCTGACATGCCAACATCGTGGGAGGAGATGCAGAAGAGTTGGATCCAACTCAAGGAGGAACATAACACTTTTGAAGCCAGCTTCTACGCCAGTGAGAAGAAGGTTTTGGAGCTTACCCGCCAACTCCACGAGGAAGAGACCCTCAACACCTACATCGCACCAAAGAGGATGCGCAACGTCTTTTTACCTTGAGAAGTTTTTGTAATATTTGGCCCATGGGGCATTTATGTACTGACAAATTTCTTCTTATTAATATGACGTGTGTTCTTTTTGTTTGCAACAATTTTGAATTTTCTAAATCCTTGAATGCATTGCATAAACAAACATATCATTCATCATGCGCATAAGCAGGTCTCCACACCAGGTTTCCTTATCTTTCTGCTGTTTATTTCAGTAAGATGGATCTCGAACAAACGGTCAAGGATTTGCAGTCTCAAAACTCACAGTTTCAACATCTCCTGATGACCTTGGCAAAGGGTCAGGAGGATCTAAAAGCCCTGCTGGGGAACAAAGAGCAAGTGAAAAAGAAGAAGAAAAGAGTCGGGGTGGCTACCCTGGGAAGAAGGTTTGAGGGTGAAGCCAGAAGAGTTCTTGAATTTCCCCCTACGTCTGAAGAGGGAACCAGTAAAGGGAATGGGGCTGCGGTACCTTCCGAATCCGAAGCTGAAGAAGGAGAGGCTGAAGAAGACGAAGACTACTCAGAGCAACAATACCCGCCCGCCGATGATAAGTACAAAAGCTTGGAAGACAGGTTGGCAGCTATGGAGCTACAGAGAGTTCCCGGATTAGATTTCGAAGATTTGGGATTAGTTGCTGGAATTGTGATCCCCCCGAAGTTTAAAGTGCCAATTTTTGCAAGGTATGACGGGCTGTCCTGCCCGAAGATGCATCTCAGATCATATGTAAGGAAGATCCAACCTTACACTACAGACAAGAACCTATGGATCCATTTCTTCCAGGATAGCCTTTCAGGGGCTCAACTCGAATGGTTCTATCAACTGGATGGAGCCAGTATTCGAAACTGGGAGGACTTGGCTACTGCATTTTATAAGCAGTATCAGTATAATTCCGACCTTGCTCCCACGCGTACCCAACTCCAGGGTATGTCACTGGTGACGGGCGAAGGATTCAAGGAGTATGCGCAAAAGTGGAGGGACCTGGCTGGCAGGGTGCAGCCACCGCTGACTGACCGTGAGCTTGTGGACATGTTCTTAGGGACCCTGTCTGGTCCGTTCTTTAACCATCTGATTGGTAATTCTTCTGCTGGGTTCACAGACCTGATATTAACCGGTGAGAGGATAGAAGCTGGTATCAAGTCGGGGAAGATACAGAAGGGTGCCTCCGCGAGTACTGAAAAGAAGCCCTTCAAGAAGGAAGCCAGTGCTGTATATGGTCCCAGAAGACAAATTAAACCGGAACGCCGCTAAGCTGTCAACGCGTTGGTAATTTCAAAGCCTAATGCTGCTCCTCAGCAGTATAACCAACCAAGGGGTGAGAGACCCAAAAGGCAGTACGCTCGGCTCAGTATGACCCTGTCTCAGATTTTGCCGCAAGTACTGTCAACCAATCTGGTAACTGTCAAAGAAGCTCCGAAGGTAGTGAACACAGCTTCTCCAAAGTACAACCCCAACGCCCGTTACGCTTATCACTCTGATAGCCCGGGGCATACCACAGATGATTGCTGGGCTCTGAGGAATAAGGTTCAGGACCTTATTGACGCTAAAGAAATACAGTTTGAGGCGCCCGAAAGGCCCAATGTGGTGACTGCTCCCATGCCCCAGCATGGAGTGAATGCTGTGGAAGAAGACCTGTATGTGGCCTCCGTGGATGATATTGTTACTCCGTTGCTGACTGTCAAGAGGAACCTGTTGCTAGCCGGTTTATTTCTGGGATGTAGTAAAGGTTGCCATCTATGTGCTGTTTCACCTGCTGGTTGTCCTTTGCTAAGGTCAGGCGTCCAAAACCTGATGGATAGCAAAGAGATCTTGTTCGAAAAGGTTGCTGTTCCTGCTGTCCCTGCTGAAGAAGTGTCCATTGTTATTATTTTCAACAACCCTCCTAAGGCTCCCTCAAAGAAGCCTGTCAAAATCATGTCCACTCAGAAGATTGCTCCTATCATCATCACTGTTCCGGGGCCTCTCCCTTATACATCTGACAAAGCTGTCCCTTGGCACTATGGGGCATATGTTTATGTGCTTGGAGTTAAACAAGAGTTTGATACTAGTACCGGCGTCAGTAACATCACCGGGCCTGCCAAAGTTACTCGCAGTGGTAGGCTGTTCTCACCAGATATTGCGCCACCAGCTATTCAGAGACCTCTTATCATCACACCTGCAAGTGTGCCTGCTCCCCTTCCTGATCAAGTTCCTATTTCTACCCCTGCTGCCGAGTCATCTGACGCTCGGGGCAAAGGGATTACTACTGATTTGCCTTCCCTGACAGAGGCACCAAAGACAACCAATGTTGAAGCTTCCCAGCAAGAGATGGAAGAGATTCTCAAGATCATCAAGAAGAGTGATTTCAATGTAGTTGAGCAGCTGGGGCACACCCCCTCTAAAATTTCTATGCTATCACTGTTGTTGTGTTCAGAGGCCCATGCCAAGGCCCTGATTTCCTTCCTAAAGACGGCTCATGTGCCACAAGAAACATCTGCTGATCAATTTACCGATTGTGTGGCCAACTTGACTGCCGATAATGGGTTGGGCTTCTCTGACGCCGATCTGACTGCCAAAGGAAAGAACCATAACGACGCCCTGCATGTCTCCATTGAATGCAGGGGCACTACTCTTGCCCATGTGTTGGTAGACACCGGTTATTCATTAAACGTATTACCCAAGAAGGCCCTAGACAGGTTGGATTGTGAGGGTTTGGAGCTCAAGCCCAGTAACATTGTTGTCCGAGCCTTTGACGGTTCGAAAAGGATGGTACATGGGGAAGTTGACATTCCAATCAGGTTGGTTCTCAAGTTTTTGATTCTACTTTCTATGTGATGGACATCCGACCATCCTATTCTTGTTTGCTGGGTCGTCCATGGATCCACAAGGCTGGAGCTGTGACCTCCACACTACATCAGAAGCTTAAGTACCCGGTCAGAGGGAAGATTGTTACAGTTCAGGGGGAGGAAGAGTATATGGTCAGCCACCTCAACTCGTTCTGGTACATAGAAATGGATGGGGAATTCATTGAGACTCCATTCCAGCGCTTTGAAGAAGTTCCTCAGACACTGGCATCAGCTGGAACTGTGATTGAAGACCCTCCTTTGAAGATGGCTTCCTTAAAGGATGCCCGGGCTGTTATTGAGAAGGGTGAGTGTGCAAACTGGGGCCGACTTCCTGATTTCACTCCAAAGACTGACAAGTTTGGTTTGGGCTTCACTGCAGAGGCTCAGAGGGCTGTTCGTAAGGCAAGGATTGGAAGACCTCCTGTATTCATCACCAACCCGGGAGTAAATGCTATTGAAGACGATGTGGAGGAATCTGAATTCGACAGCTGGATCTACCCAACAACCGACGGTGGACCAAGCAACTGGACTGCCAAAGACTTCACACCTATTAATTTTGTCACTCAGTAATGAACTCTTTTGTTTTGAATTTGTAACAGACAATATTTTGAAACTTTTATGGCTCGGTGTCTTACCCGGGGCACCGTGGCTTCATTTGTGAGGGCTTTTGTGTGTCATTTTCATATATCATCAATAAAAACATTGGGCGTTTGTTGCATTTCAAAATCTTGCGCTCCTTTTCTTTCTTTATTATATATTGCAAAACAGCTATATTTACACACTCACCTATACAGGTTCCAATCCACTCTGGATCTCACTGGTAACGACTCTGCTACTGCCAGTTATGACTTCGAAAATCCGATCAACTTAGCCGAAGACGAAGGTGAAGATGATTGCGAAGTGCCTGGTGAGCTCGCAAGACTGCTACTCCAGGAAGAGAGGGCCATTCAGCCACATGAAGAGCCAGTGGAAACGGTAAATCTGGGTACTGAGACAGACAGAAAGGAAGTCAAGATTGGTGCCAATCTAGAGCTCAGTGTGAAACAACGGTTGATTCAGATGCTACATGACTATGTGGAAATCTTTTCCTGGTCTTACGAAGACATGCCTGGGTTGGATACCGACATTGTGGTTCATCACCTGCCTACCAAGGAAGAATGCCCTCCGGTAAAACAGAAGGTCCGCCGTATGCGTCCAGAAATGTCCGAGAAAATCAAAGCTGAGGTTATGAAACAGTTTGATGTCGGGTTTCTAGCAGTGACCTCTTACCCTCAGTGGGTTGCCAACGTGGTTCCAGTGCCGAAGAAGGATGGTAAGGTCCGAATGTGTGTTGATTACAGGGGTTTGAACAGGGCAAGCCCTAAGGATGATTTCCCTCTGCCTCATATCGACGTTCTGGTTGACAACACTGCTCAGCATAAAGTATTCTCCTTCATGGATGGCTTCTCCGGTTATAATCAGATCAAGATGGCTCCTGAAGACATGGAGAAGACCACTTTTGTTACTCAGTGGGGAACCTTTTGCTACAAGGTCATGCCTTTCGGGTTGAAAAATGCTGGGGCAACCTACCAACGTGCCATGGTTGCTTTAGTTCATGATATGATCCATCACGAGATAGAAGTATACGTCGACAATATGATTGCAAGGTCCAAAACTGAGGAGGAACATCTTGACCATCTACAGAAGCTATTTGACCGTCTGAAGTTGTACAAGCTGAGGTTGAACCCAAACAAGTGCACCTTTGGGGTGAGATCGGGAAAATTGCTAGGCTTCGTCGTAAGTGACAAAGGCATTCAAGTGGACCCTGCCAAAGTGAAAGCCATACAAGAGATGCCAACTCCCAAGACAGAGAAAGAAGTCAGAGGCTTTCTAGGACGGTTGAACTACATTGCCCGATTCATATCGCATCTAACTGCTACCTGTGAACCAATCTTCAAGCTGCTAAAGAAAGATCAAGTAGTATGTTGGAACGATGAATGTCAGGACGCTTTCGAAAGAATCAAAGAGTATCTCCAAGAACCACCCATTCTTATGCCGCCGGTTGAAGGGAGACCTCTAATCTTATACTTGACTGTACTGGACAACTCAATGGGGTGTGTGCTGGGGCAGCATGACGAGTCTGGATGAAAAGAGCACGCCATTTATTACCTTAGCAAAAAGTTTACCGACTGTGAGACCCGATACTCACTGCTCGAGAAAACTTGATGCACTTTGGTATGGGCTGCTCGCCGGCTGAGACAGTATATGTTGACTCACACTACTCTGTTGATTTCCAAAATGGATCCGATCAAGTACATATTCAAAAAGCCTGCCTTGTCCGGAAGAATAGCAAGATGGCAGATGATCTTGACAGAATACGACATCCAGTACACGACTCAGAAAGCAATCAAGGGAAGTGTATTGGCAGACCATTTGGCGCACCAGGCAGTGGATGATTACCAGTCAATGAACTTTGAATTTCCAGACGAGGATATCATGGTAGTGACTGATTGTGAAATACCTGGACCGGATGAAGGACCTGAGGAAGGATCCCGATGGTCTATGCACTTTGACGGAGCCTCGAACGCTTTGGGTAATGGTATCGGCGCTGTGATCATATCCCCTAAAGGAACTCATACTCCACTCACCGCCCGACTATGTTTCAACTACACCAATAACATGGCAGAGTATGAGGCATGTATCATGGGTCTTCAAGCTGCAATTGACTTAAGGATCAAGTTTCTGAGTGTCTTCGGAGATTCCGCTCTCGTGATCAATCAGGTCAAAGGCGAGTGGGATATGAAACACCCAAATCTTCTTCCTTACAAAGAGTATGTGATGACATTGATTCCCCACTTCGAGGAGATAACTTTTGAACACTTCCCAAGAGAGGAAAATCAGTTGGCGGACGCGTTAGCTACAATGTCTTCTATGTTCAAAGTCAAATGGGACAACGAGGCGCCCCAGATCATCATTTGGAAGTTGGATGAACCTGCACATTGCTGCGATCTCGAGACCGAAGAGGTAACAAAAAAGCCCTGGTATCATGAAGTGAAGAGATACCTTGAAGCTCAAGAATACCCCGAAGGCGCATCTGTTAATGACAAGAAGTTCCTGAGAAGGTTCGCGGCAAAGTTGTTCCTCAACAATGGCATTCTCTACAAGCGAAACCATGATTCAACCTTGCTGCGTTGTGTGGATAAGACTGAAGCAGAAAGGATCATGGCAGAGCTACATGAAGGTACCTTCGGAACATATTCCAGTGGACATACCATGGCAAAGAAGATCCTTCGGGCAGGATATTTCTGGTCCACAATGGAAGCCGACTGTTATCAGCATTCTCGAACCTGTCATAAATGCCAGATCTATGCTGATAAGGTGCACATTCCTCCGGTTCCTCTGAACGTCTTAACAGCACCTTGGCCTTTTGCAATGTGGGGCATTGATATGATCGGCGAAATCCGACCTACGGCATCCAACGGGAATCGCTTCATCTTGGTAGCGATTGATTACTTTACAAAGTGGGTTGAAGCGGCTTCCTATGCTACCGTAACCAAGAACGTCGTGGCACGGTTCATTCGGCACAACCTGATCTGTCGATACGGCATACCTGAGAGGATCATTACGGACAATGTTACCAATCTTAACAACAAGATGATCACTGAGCTCTGCGAGCAATTCAAGATACAGCACCACAACTCTTCTCCCTACCGGCCGAAGATGAATGGGGCTGTAGAAGCGGCGAATAAGAACATCAAGAAGATTGTGCAGAAGATGATAGTGACCTACAAAGATTGGCACGAGATGTTACCGTTTGCTCTTCATGGGTACCGTACCTCAGCACGGACGTCAACAGGGGCAACTCCCTTTTCCTTGGTCTATGGCATGGAGGCAGTCTTGCCTATTGAAATCCAGATACCCTCTCTCCGGATAATGAAGGATGCAGGTTTGAGCGAAGATGATTGGATCCAGACTCGGCTTGATCAATTAAACCTAATTGACGAAAAGAGACTCACTGCTATTTGTCATGGTCAAACGTACCAAAAACGGATGATCATGGCATTTAACAAGAAGGTCAGACGACAAGAGTATCAAGTCGGAGACCTGGTAATCAAGCGCATAATTCTTCCTCAAAGTGATCCCAGGGGAAAATGGACCCCTACGTACGAAGGGCCATTTGTGGTTAAGAACATCTTCTCAGGAGGAGCGATGATTCTAACCACCATGGATGGTGACGACCTTCCTCACCCCGCCAATGCAGACATATTAAAAAGATACTATGCATGAACTAAAGACCCGCTAGGTTGACACACCTAGGCAAAATAAGGGCTTCCCGGCGAACCAAAAGGGTTCGGGCAAAAATAAGGGACGAAAATGAAAAAAAATCTGTACACCCGGCAAGTCGAAAACCTGAAAAGGCGGCTTGGGCAAAAATGGGTATCCCGGTGGACTGAAAACCCGAAAGGGCGGTCCAGGCAAAAGTTAGGGATAAAGCGTAATACTATGTCTCATTGGATCACCTTGCATCCGGAATTAGGGATCAACTATCGGGCTCAGACGGCCCCAATCAATCAGCTTCATCTTCAACTAAGCAACAAAGTGATGAGACGCTTGAAGATATAAAGGCGATAGCAGAGTTTGGAACCCAGTGGGATTATTTTTCACATAGCTGTTTTGTTTCCTTTTCACAAAATTGTATAAACTCTATTTTGCTCGGCGGCGTTCTCTTACTAGGACGTCAGCCTCCTGTACATAAAACGCCTATTTACAGGCAAATTTCAAAATCAATACAAGTTCAATTTTTCAGACAAATTACTCATCATTTTTTTCTTTTATCTGTTTTGTTTTGCGAGAACGTCCAATGTTCATTTTTTGATATATGCATTTGACATTAATTGCTAATCATGAATATTTGCATGCGAAACAAAGGACTAATTACAAATGACATCAGAAACAAGGGGCAATTTAGAATTGTCTAAGCGATCTAGTTGCTCTGTCCACCAAGGTACCAAGGTAGGTTCGGCTGAAGAACGTAACCAAGTTACCTCAACTCCCCACAGAGTAAGACCAGATTTCAGCATTACTCTCCCCAGGCAGAGTTGGTCCCCCATCAGCCCTGAAAAGGCACAGTATCTCCAGCAAGTCAGCGATACTCTCCCCAAGCAGAGTTAGTCTACTGCCAGCCTTAAGGAAGTTGGGTATCCCCAGAAGATCTCAACATTCCCCAGCGGAATAGACATTCCTCAGCAAGCATCCCCGGCAGTCTTAATATAAGATTTGTTCCCCAGCGGAATACAGACACCCCAGTGGAGTCACTCCCCCAGTACGGTCTGAAAGGTTTCCCAAGGAAAGTTGAATCGTCCTCCCCAGTAGGTTCTGAAGCTTATCCCCAGTAGATTCTGGAAGCTTATCCCCTGCAGAGTACATACGTCTCTCCCCGACTTTGTTCAGAGGTTATTTCCCACCAGAGCTTATAACTGGGTTATCCTCAGCTAATTACCACGGAAAGTTCGTCCTCGAAGAAGTTCTTCCTATCCCCAGCGGAGTTCATCAAGTTCCCCAACATAACTTATCGGTGGAATCCCCAGCGGAGCTCTCATCAAAAACTCAGCCAAGTATCTCTTCCCACAGAGTAATTCCCCGCAGAGTAATCTCTTCACCAAATTTATTCCCCAAACGGAGTCGTCTTCTCCTACCAGTTTATTCTTGCAACCATCATCCCCAGCGGAAACGAAGAACTCTACTCTTCAAAACATCAACCCAGGATTCCACAAACTCCCGGCAGTCGTCAAGGATTTATTTTCCTAGACAAAAATACATTCATCACATTATCATACACCATGACGCATGCATATACACATCATATCACACAATCTCATTTATTTTTGAGAACATCATGACATCATACATCTCATACATCATGACATTGCATACAACTAATGTCTTGCCTTTTCAGGAAAAAAGGACAATCCAAAGATGATTACTATCAACTATCACAATTTCCAGATTCGAAACCTGCATCCAGCCAGGGCATATCTGTAGACGACAAATTCCAGATTCGATTCCTGTATCTAGCCAGGGCATATCTGTGAGTGATCGATTGTAGATTCGATACCTGTATCCAGCCAGGGCATATCTGCACAAAGAGATTCCAGATTCAATACCTGTATCCAGCCAGGGCATATCTGTAGACGACAAATTCCAGATTCGATACCTGTATCTAGCCAGGGCATATCTGCATGAAGAGTTTAGAGATTCGATACCTGTATCCAGCCAGGGCACATCTGTAAGAAACCTTTTGAAGTTCCGGATTCGATTCCTGTATCCAGCCAGGGCATATCTGTAGACGACAAATTCCATATTCGATTCCTGTATCTAGCCAGGGCATATCTGTGAGCGATTGATTGTAGATTCGATACCTGTACCTAGCCAGGGCATATCTGCATGAAGAGTTTGAAGATCAACTGTAACAGGCCAGGAAACCATCTTCCTTTCTCAAAGTACGCAAGTTCTCGCTAAGGAATCTCTTACGCGATCAACACCTCCAAATGGCATCTATAAGCCCATTCCCGACAAGGTTCTGTCACGTCTCTAGATGGCATCTATAAGCCCATCCTCCTATCCACCATCTCTCCAAATGGCATCTATAAGCCCATTCCCGACATCACATTGCTGATACTCCACTATGCGAGTGCAAATTTCTAGGCACTTTAGTGTTCAATCATCTTCCACCTTCGGATCACGAAAGGCACGCAAGCCAATCTACATCCTCAGGTCTAAGAAGATTGAACAGGGGCAACTGTTGTACCCCAAAATTTTCTCTCCCATTTCCTCAATATTTTTCTCACCACAAGATCCTTGGAGCTCAAGATCAAGTTAGGGTTTACTCTACTCAGGACCCCTCCTTGCACTGTTGACCCAAATTAGGGTTTGAGTTTGCACAAATATGTTTTGACCTAAAAGGCCCAAAATGACTTTCATGCTTCATGTTGGACTCACAAGTTTATCCATACCAAGTTTTAAGCCTTGATTCCAATCTTTGCCCAGTCAATTGGACAGTTGACCTAAAAATCAACTGTATTGGGGAAAAAGTCAACTGTGGCCAATTGACAGTCAAACCTCATGATTTTTGACCCACATCAACATTATGAACTCATATGAACCATTTGGTCAAGTTTGGATCACAATTCCACAAGAAATTTGATCAGATCACCAAAAGGGCAAAATGGTCATTTTTAGGGTTTTGACTGCACAAAGGAAATTTTTGACTGTTTGACCTAGCCAATGGCAAACCAAACTCACATATGGACTCAAGGACTCAATGACATGGTCTTGACACATTCAACAAGTTCAAAAGGTCCCAATTGCACAAGATTGACAGATGAATTTTCCAGTCAACTGAGCAAAATTTGACTGTATACTGAAAAGTCAAACTTTGACTTTTTGGTCAAAATCAAGTGCCAAGATTCATTTTTCATCAAGACATGTCAAATTATGAAACTTGTTCATCAAGAAATCAAAAATCACAAATTAGGGTTTGAAATGAAGAAATTTCATAACTTAGAAATTTTCTAAGTTATGAAATTTCCTAATTTTTTCCTAACTTTGTCCCATCTTTTCATCAAGATACATTTGGATTCAAACAAAACTCAAAACATGAAAGTTATAGTCCATTGCAAAATCTACAACTTTGATTCACAAAGTTTCCTCAAAAGAAGCTTGTAGCTCAAGTTATGATTTTTGGAATAGGGGTGCAAAACATTCTTAACTTAGAATTTTTTTGACCTATTTTAGGCAGGCTTTTTGCCTAACTTCATGGCCACCTTTCACATGCTTCCACTTGGAATTTCAATTTGCATTACAAAGATGGATTGTAGTACACATTCCAAGCTTTCCAAATTGTCCAAGAACTTCTCAAACACCCTTGTGGTTAGGGAGAATCGAATTTGTCAATATGGGCAAATGTCACTTTGTTCATGAGCCAATTTCATGTTCATACACTATGCATTTTCAAACCCAGCTTGCACAAGCTAGATTACAGGCCTCTAATCCTTCTTACACTCAATAATTAAATGCATATCCTTTGTGTTAGAGTGTTATTTTGTGCATTTGGACAATACACACAAAATCAAGCCATATTTGGAAAAAGCATTTTATCCATTCTTGTAAAGCATGGCTTTATGTCAAAACACAAATCAAAGAAGTACAAAGCATATCTTTTGGGCACAAGTTTATGGACTAATCCCACTGCTCAAGGAGAGATTATGCAGCATGCTTGAGGGGCCTGTATGAGCCTATAATCTAAGTTGACAACTTTTGCTTAAAGAAGAAGAAAACTTGCATATTGAACATCATCTCTCATTCCTGTAACAACGAGCCAAAGCAAAGTTTGTAAACATTTTCCATACATCATAACAGACCTAAGGCACGACCTAACCACCTTCAATACCTCCCTAAACATCAAAACACCATTTTGCTGCACAAAACAGGGCATCCCTGCAGATTGAGTTCACAACTCAGTTTGCTCGTGCGTTTTGGCCAAAGCTTATTCATACACACTCCATAACATCCATACAAGCTATCCTAAGCCCTAGCTACAGACTGTAACACCTCTAACCAAGTTCACCATTTTCATTTTTTCAATTGAGCAGGTTGAGTTACATAGCTCATTTCAGTTAGTTTCAAAGCAAGCTAGAGGTTGGAAGAGCATCCTTGGACCTCAAGCAAGCTGTACAAGTCCTCACACTTCATTGAAAGTGCCTCCATTGTTGCACACGATTCAAGCTGAACAGGTAAAAGTTTGAACTTCTATCTCTCTATCCAAGCATATTTAGGCTTAGGTTTGTGAAGAAGTTATGTCCTACTCATGGCCCTGAAGCTACCCATATCATTACTTTTCATTTATATTGTGTGTGTTAAGAGAATTTGGAACCTGAACATTAGAAAAAAGTTAGGTCAGGAATTGGGGGAGAAGAAATTCTCTCTCATTTCTGAGAGTTAGATCAAGTTCTTTATATGTATGGATTCGTGGTTTGATGCCCTACATTTTTGATGTTATAAGTTTTTGTTAAAAGTCAAAGGATCAAGAGATAGCAGGGACAAGGGAAAATACGCGCTTTTTTGTGTTTGAAGTGGCTGGAGGTTGAAGACAACTCTCCTTGGGCTGGGCCTGACTTGTTTTTCTGTTTGCACCTTCATTTTACAATTACACCCCCTTGGCCCATTGTGTTTTATTTTTATCATTTTTGATTTTTTCTTTTTGTTTCTGACTTGTTTATTTTTTGTCAAAACATAAAAAATATTAAAAATATTTTTCAACCATTTTTGCATTTTATTTGGATTTTATTTGTTTTATTTGAATTTATACATATAAATAAACATAATGCCTTTTATTTAAAATACTAAAAAAATAATACAAATACATTTTATTTTCTGACTTTATTTTATTTTATCTTTTGAAAACATTTTCTTAAAATATACTCTTTTTTTGTAAATAATAAATATTTTTATTTTTTGTATATATTTAATATATTTAATATATTTAATATATAATATAAATACTTATATATTTAGAATATTTAGGATAAAAAACATAAAAATAATACATATTTTCTTTTATTAAATATTTAACCTCAAAAATCACTTTTTTACAATATACTTCCTTTTTATTCATTGTTTGTGTATAATTAATAAATATTGTATATAATACATAATAAATACTTTTATTTAGCAAATTAGGATTTTGCCCTAAAAACACAAAATATCCAAAAATTGATTCTTTTATTTTTTGTTTATATTTCACATAAAAAAATACTTTCCCATACATATAAAAACCATTTTTGTGCATAAATACATTTTTGCATATTTATTTACTTAATTATTGTACAATTAATCTTTGTATATTCAATTTGGATGTAATAGCTTAGATTTTAATTTCTTGCTAAATATCCCCCATTTGAACATTTGTACCCCCCATCCCATAATTATGTTGTAATAATTTAGGATTTTATTTTCCGCATTTTAAAGCTTTCTAATTATACCATGATAGACTTAGGGTTTTGTATGCAAATCAAAAATAACAAATAGCTTGACCTAATTCAAAAGACAAAAAAGCATGAAAATGGACAACACCAATCACACTTGCACCCCTAGGGTTACTCCACTTGTTGCCTTCAATAATGGGCCATGTTGCATGTTGAGTATCTTTGGCAAAACAAAACAAATCAAATGATCATAGTCCCTCGATGACGCTTTCGAAAGTTGCCTAAAAATGATCAAGTCCCTTAAAGGAAAAATTGCCAAAGACACTTGGCACTATTGCATTCATGGTCTAAATGATGACCCGCGCCCGTCCCGTTAACATCCTAACACAAGATTGTCCACCAAATACAATGGTGGAACAAAATTGTTAAAATGGTTAAAACATAGGAAAGATCTTTGAGTAAAATAGGGTAGACAACTCTTAGTTACTTGATCAACTTGGAAAACACACTTGCCTATTTTTCAAAACACACATCACAACACACTTTCAAAACAACTTTCAAAAACATTGAAAAATTTTCAAAAGATAAGTACACCTTTGTATACATTCAAACATGGATCATTACAAAGGTTGCCACAACAAATGGCCTCTTTTCAAAACATTTTCAAACCCATACACAAAGCACCATTTCAAACAATTGAAAACACAAGGCAAGTGATCTAAGCAAGTAACTAAGAGCCCATGGATAACCATGGATAGAAAGGGTGCTAATACATTCCCTTTCTATAATCTACTCCCCGAACCCAAGAAAACATCTCAAAGGTTTTTGCTGTGCTTTTTAACCTTTCCTTAGGATAAAATAAAAATTTGGTGGCGACTCTTGCTCAACCGAAACATTTGCGAATACAAACGCAAAACCCAAGTCAGTTCTCCCACCGTATCACACAACCATGACATCATCATGTTCTGCATCGCAAACGCAACATTAATACACGCTGTAGAAATTCAAGATCACAGAAGAAAAAGCGAAAAGAAGATGAAGAATAAAATTATGAACGCGTAAGTTTACCGGTGAATTCAAATTTATACTGGAAGCTTCAACGTGATGAAGGGGCACCAGACTTATCACCGCTATTTGAGAAGATGAGAAAAAGGAACCAGAAGCGGACGACGAAAGGAGAAGTCCAGGCGGAGTCTGAATATTGCAATGACGTTAGTGTCGTACCCCAAATTTTCCCTACCTTTTACTTTTGTCTGGTTTAGACTTTGCATCCCATTTGCATCATTAGGTACTTTGCATCTCATGAAATCAGGAACTTTGGTTCAAGGCATTAGGGTTGTGCCATCTTTATGTTTAATTTTGTTTTGAAGTTTCCTCATCAGGTTAAAGGCAAATTCATCTGGTTCTCGATTAGTGGATTGTGGAATGAAGTTCTGAGGTATTTTGGGTTTCCTTCTTCGTCGAGTCACAAGGATATTCTTCAAGGTCCTGGATTAGGGTTTCGATTATCTTCAACACTTCGAGATATTTCTTCATCAGTGTGCATCATCATGTTTGATCATGTTACATAACTTAGATTATGGTCAAGGGTTGTGACTAATATTGCAAGTGTTCCACCACGTACCTCTACTGTCTTGGGATAGCAACTTAGATACTAAGCCCATGCTCTGCTTTTTGCTTTTCCTTAATTCCTGCTGACAACCACCATGCTTACTTCAAAGACAAGGCATCACTTCAGCACATGAAGTCTATTTTCAACGCTTTGGTCAGAACATGACAGAATCCCAAAACCATGCTTATACAACTTGCTGCAAACCTATGACCAACAGCTAGTTCAGCCTATGCCTGCATCCCATGATTACACCAAACTAGCATACGAAAACGGTGATGAAAAAGCAAAATAACAGGATGCCAAAAGAGGTTCAAATTCCACTTGCTTTTTCCCCAAAATCACAGCAAATTCATCTATAAATACTTGGCTCCATCACACGTTCAAGGGGATGGCTTTTGGAGAGAGAGATTGGCCAAAATAGAGAAAAGGAAGTTGTGAAACCTTCATAAAAATCAAGATTTCTCATACATAAAAACAAACCTTTGTTCTTCCCTTTTGAACAAAAGGAAACAACCACTCTTCCGTCTCTCTTGCTGACTCAGAACATCCAGAGGCAGCCACTCAAAGCTCCAAGCACGCTCCAGGTAAGTCTTTCTGACTTTACTTGTTTTTCATTCTGAACATCATTAGCTTGTAAATATCATAGTATTAATATTGTACATATCATTGCATAAACTGAAAAACTATGGATCAGAACTTCTAGAGTAATGCTAGACTCAAACTTAAGATTAGAACTTCTATGAACTGTTGTGCTGTTATTCTTCTGATTTGCTGTTTGCTAAAATGAATGAGCTGTTGACGTGCTGATTAATATGAGAAAAGATTTGAAATGTAATATAGAACTTCTGATTTTCACTTGCTGATAACACACAAAAATTTTATGATATTTTCTCACTATTAACACACTGAACTTTTGATTCTCACATACTGATAGTGCACTGAACTGCTAAGGTTCATTCATTGGCTCAACACAACACTGAAATTCTGATGACTCACTCACTGTTCTAATACAACACATAACTTATGAGTTCTCCTTACATGTCAAATACACTGAACTGCTAACGTTTGCTCACTGTTTCAGTGTAATACAGAACTTTTGACTTTTGGTTCACTGGCTGAACACCACCTAGAACCTCTGTGTTTTCCCTCTAACGTTTTTGCAGGACTTCATAGTGTATCAATCCAGAACCTCTGCTCCCTTTCCCTCTGACATTTTTGCAGGAACTCAGAGTGTACCAATCCAGAATTTCTGATTCTGACGCTTCCTTCTAAGTCACGCGCCTGGCTTCAAAACTTTTGATCCCAGTTTCTTTGTTTGCAACAACACGCTGTTTCTACCTTGCATTTATTTTCTTTTCATCTTTTTTTATTATTAACATAAAAAACATAAAAATATTTTCCTTCTAACTTATTTCCTTAAGACAAAAGCGTTTTCCAAACAAGTTTATTCCTTTCTTATATTGTACATATTCAATATGGTTGTATTAGTAACTTAAGACTTATTTTACTTGCAATCCCCATTCGTAAACTTGTATACCACATCCCCTAAATGTTGTAATAGCGTAGGACTTTACATTTCTGCACTTTTATTTGCTTTCATATACTGTATAGTAATTAGGCATGTATGGCAAGATAAAACTAACAAATAGACCACCAAAAATCAAAGACAAATGCATGCAATCAAACACACTTGCACACATGCACTCTTAGGGTAATCTCACTTGTTGCCTTACAAAAAATGGCCATGTTATGCATGTGGGATGTCTTAGCACAAACAAATCGAAAAATACAAGATCATAGTCCCTCGATGACGCTATCAAATTTGCCTTTCAAAATGATCTTAGTCCCTAAAGAAAAGTGCTAAGTCATCTCACAACATTGCTATCATGGCCATACGATGACCCAACGCTCGTCCCTTCACATCTAACGATGAGGCTTCTTACTAAATCAATGGTAAGATAGCAACATCTAAAGGAGGAGGAAAAGTACATCTAAGACCTTTTGAGTAGGTAGATTACTTTTAGTTACTTGCTCATTCTCAAAAACAAATATCCTTTCTATTTTCAAAACAATCACATACACTTTCCAAACATCTTTCCAAAACTGAAATATTTTCAAAAGCTCAACACTTTGCATACATTCTTACGAATGGGAATCATTGCAAAGTTTGCCTAAACGATGGCACCTTTTCAAAATACTTTCAAAACCGCACAAAATCACAATTTTCAAACACAAAAGCAAGTGATCTAGCAAGTAGCTAAGAGCCTATGGAAAACCATGGATGAAAAGGGTGCTAATACCTTCCCTTTTCATAATCTACCCCTCAAACTCAAGAAAACATCTCTAAAGGTCTTTCCTGTGCTTTTTCACCTTTCCTTATTGGATAAAAGAAAAGTCGGTGGTGACTCTGGCTAAACCGCAACATTTGCGAACACAAACGCAAAACCTCAAGTCAGTTCTCCCACCGTATCACAGAACTGGCGACTCTGCTAGGGAATGTTTAAAGTGGGGTTACCTTAGGGCTAGATCACCTTTACTTTCTTACATTGTTTGATTTGTTTGCTTTACATTTTGGTTCCTTGTTTGGGTTTGTTTTAAATCCTACACCCGAATTTGGGGACACCTTTTAGGTAAGTAGCAATAAACTGTGAGGGAACTGTGTGGGGTATACTGACACGGTTGAAGCAGTAGCTACGTTGATGTGGCACTTTGGTTGGTACCGGTAACCCTTGAGTCAGTCAAGGAGAGTACGGGGCCGCCACGTGGTGTCGTGAAGCATCAACTGACCTTAGAACCTTACTTGACCAACTTGGCCATTAGGACGTAGTGAGATGACCGGCTTTGGTGCAGTCTGAAGTTGATAGATACTCGATACTACACTTATTGAGGTTTGACTCTTGAGTTTTGTTTGGTTGCGAGTCAATCGCTTATTGAACGAAACTTGGGGGAAAAATCAGTGATATTGAGATCCCTTAGAACCCGATTACTATTAACTAGGACAGGTTGAGCCAACTAAACTTCAAGAGGGTACTTACCTACAAACTCCATGCAATCCTAAACCTAAGGACTTGTCTGCTTTGTGTGAATATGATTATTTGTATATACACTTGCTTACCTCGCATATTTGTACATAACATCATAACATCATACCATAGCATTTTCAATAACCATTTCAAGGATCTCAAGGGTCTTTGATGCAGGGTCACGTTGAATCAGACGCCTATCAAGGGGCAAGAGGATTTATTTTCCTCTAACCAAACGCCATCAAAAATCAAGTACAACAATTTGAGTCAAGAGATACAACCCACTTGACATGGTGAGCTTGATTCCCGTGGAAGGATATCCACCGATACAAAGTTCTCCAATCAAAGTTGTTGATCAAAGTTTAATCTCTAACTTTTTCTTGTGTTTACCCCGCAAGATCCTTGAAAACATGCATCCACATATCATGCATCATATCATGACAGGTTTCTCCCATACAGGTCTCCTTATCTTCCTACTATTTATTTCAGTAAGATGGATATGGAACAAACGGTGAAAGATCTCCAAGCTCAAAACGCTCAATTCCAACAAATGTTTCTGGCTATGGCTAAGGGCAAGAGGAACTGAAAGCTCTCCTTATCAAAGACAAGAAGAAAAAGCCTAAGAAGTCAATAGGCGTCCTGAACTTGGGAAGAAGACTTGGAGGACCAGTCAAGAGAGCTCTAGATCTTTAAACTCTGTCCAACATGGGGGATAGTCATGAAGAAGACAACAGTCTGGAGATTAATGAAGTTGAAGCTGACTACTCCGAGGAACAATGTCCTCCCACTGATGACAAGTACAAACAATTGGAGGATCGCCTCAGTGCTATGGAGATTCAACAGATACCTGGCTTGGATTTAGGAGATATGGGTTTTGTTTCTGGAGTGGTCATCCCGCCAAAGTTCAAAATACCTACCTTTTCCCTGTACGATGGAGTCTCTTGCCCTAAGATGCACTTAAAGTCTTATGTCCGCAAAATTCAACCATACACAACTGATCCAAAGCTTTGGATCCATTTCTTCTAAGAAAGCCTGGTAGGGACTCAACTCAAATGGTTCTATCAATTGGAGAGTTCTCGTATCCACACCTGGGAGGATTTAGCTGCTTCTTTCTACAAGCAATATCAATACAATACTAATCTTGCACCCACTCGTGTGCAATTGCAAAACATAACCTTGGGTCCCAATGAAAGCTTCAAAGGGTATGCCCAAAAGTGGAGAGATCTGGCTAGTAGGGTGCAACCCCCTTTAAATGACAAGGAGTTGATTGATATCTTCATGGGAACATTGACAGGGCCTTTCTTCAAACACTTGATCGGAAGCTCCTCAACCGGGTTCACCGAGCTAATACTGACCGGCGAAAGGGTCGAAGCTGGCATCAAGAGTAGAAAGATTCAAGGAGATACACTTTCTAATACTCAGAAAAAGCCATACAGCGGGAAGAAAGAGTCCAATGCCATGTACAGTCATAAGAGTCGTCATGACCAATACGTGGGGGCTGTCCTGATCTCTGGTTCTGCGTCACATCGACAACAGCAAAGGGGAAATCACCGAAGGCCAGACGAGCCCAAAAGACAGTTCACCAACATCAACATGCCGTTGTCTCAAGCGCTACAATACTTGTTGAGGATGAATCTGATTGCATTGATAGGACCTCATCTAAACCCCAAGAATTCTTCTCCTAACTACAATCCTAATGCAACATGTGCTTATCATTCTGACAGCCCCGGGCATGACACTAATGATTGCTGGGCATTGAAGTACAAAATTCAGAATTTGATTAACGCCAAGGAGATCGAGTTTGACCCTCCGGAGAATCCAAACATAATCACTGCTCCTATGACGAATCATTGAAAGCTTCTGTTCATTTTGAATTTTCAAGTTGTAATTTCTTTTTTGTTATTCAAACAATTATCTATTAATGTCAAACTTTGTTTCATTAATGCATTGCATATGTTTGTCTTGATTAGATCCACTCATTTTCATTACATTTAAACTATGCTTTTTACTCTCTTTATGACATTCAACTCTTGCTAAAAGTTACAAGCCTTTAGAGGGAGGATGACGAAAACAATGCCATAATCTCATACAATATGCTTTTGAACAGACCTTGCTGACGATGTACAAGCATTCTTTCAAATCCTAAACACTGGAGTTATAAGGAAGATAATCCCTAGTCAACCCCTTCGAGCCAAAGAAGTAGAAGTTTTCTATTTTAACACAAATTGAAACCTTTAATCAAAACCTGGGGCAGGGTAGTCTCTCAGTTAATTCAAACACGCGTTTAGCCACAAACTCTCATCTCGTAATACAACGAATGACGTCAAGAAAAATTCCTCTGGAATCAAAAGACGGTGATGGTTCCCTATCACATAGGCAGTCATTATCTCTCAAAAAGAAAAGCCCACTAAGTCAAAACCTACAAAGGAGACTTGAGAAAAACTAGGGCATCCCGCTCACTGTAATCTCAAAACAAGAACAGTCAGGCAAAAAATCAGGGATAACAAATCAAAAAGAGGTCACCACAATTCCTCGACAACATGAAAAAAGATGTTGCAAGAAATGAATGTTTTCCGAAAAACTTAATCTGTCTGAACCATTACCAAAATGTCTTTCCAGACTCAATTGGAGTTCAAACGCACAATTAACTGAGTTTAGGACTGAAGAACATCACGAAGAGTGGGTGGGTACAAATACACTTTGATCCTTTACCCTTTGTTTCTTAAACCGTGAACTAATCCTCGTTACAACCCTTCAAAAGTCCTAATTAAAGCATGGGTTAGTTCGAAAGCATACTGTTATAAAAGGTATCCTGACTCCTGTAAGGCTTTACTCGAAATCCAAAGTTGAATTACAAACTTCTTTACTTGCTAAAAACACATTTTTCAAAACTTCATGACAAACATAAACTTTGCATTACTTGAATATCACTATTTGCATTTGGCTATTTGTTTGCAAGCGGAGAAATTCACACAATGAATATCCAGTGAACGAAAGCTCTCTCAGGTGAAAAAAATCAATTCAAGAAGGATGACACTTCCATTGACAAATCTCCTATCAAAAGGGGGACATGACACGTCAATATCCAGCACACCTGGGGAAGTCCAGTCAAGATTCCAAGAAATCTCTCAAGAATTGCAGAGTAACCAGAGGCAGGTCTCCATCTCCGTCACTTGGGGAATTGAACGTCAATCCCGACAAAGGGTTACGTACAATCAAACATTTCCAGGCAGTGCCACAAACACTTGCTACTAGGGGCAGTGATAAATGTCCCCAAAATCCTTCTCATAGGATGATTCCCCAGCAAGAGTTTAATCTCTGAAAACCTTTCCCCAGCTGGGACAACTTCAAGAGTCCTCGAAGACTTTTCCCAACGAGGTCGTCACCTCTCTAGTAGAACGGAAACATGGTTTATTTCCCCAACAAACTACAGATTCCCCATCTTGAGTTTGCCTCTCCGACTACTAAAAATCAAAGGACCACAACTCCTCTTCCCCAGTAGACTACTCTACAATCCCCAGCAAGTTACTGTGAAACCTGGACCTGACCAGATATCAGTTTAACTTGGACTCCCCAGTAGAGCAAAGGATAACCGAGACTCATGAACTCTTTTCCCAAGCAGGAATAAAAATTATCCCCACAGAGTTTTTAATATCCCCCAACAGAGTTCTCCTCAAACAAAAAAATAGGAACCTCCGGTGGAAACATTCTAAGCAAAGTTTGAAGACACACATACTCTTCAACAGTAGTCCGGGATTTAACAACTCCCCGACATTTGTCAAGGATTTATTTTCCCAGACAAAAATACATTTATAAACATTTCACATTTCACATTTACATACATGATAAGTGCATACGACACAATCTCATTTATTTTGAGAACATCATGACACCATGCATTTCATACATCATGGCATTGCATACAGCTAACGTTTTACCTTTTCAGGAAAAGGTCAATCAACAAATGGCTACCGTCAACCTTTTCAAAGTTCCAGATTAATACCTGTAACAAACTAGGAAAACTATCCGTGGACGACTGATTTTAGATTAACACCTGAAACCAGACAGGACAACTATCTACTTGATCATCATGAAGCAACCCTACACAGGTTCCTTCTCAATTCAAGATGAAGTTTTACACGGACTCATCATCAGGCAACCCTACACAGGTTCCTCCTTTCCAAATGCAGTTTTACACGGACTCATCATCAGGCAACCCTACACCGGTTCCCTCTCTTCCTAAGATGCAGTTTTACACGGACTCATCATCAGGCAACCCTACACCGGTTCCCTCTCTTCCCAAGATGCAGTTTTACATAGACTCATCATCAGGCAACCCTACACCGGTTCCCTTTCTTCCCAAGATATAGTTTTACACGGACTTATCATCAGGCAACCCTACACCAGTTCCTTCTCTTTCCAAGATGCAGTTTTACACGGACTCATCATGAAGCAACCCCACACTGGTACCTTCTTAGGAAATTTCAGATGATGTTTTACACGGACTCATCATGAAGCAACCCTACACAGATTCCTTCTCAGGAAATTTCATATGAAGTTTTACACAGACTCATCATGAAGCAACCGTACACAAGTTCCTTCTCAATTCAAGATGAAGTTTCACACGGACTCATCATCAGGCAACCCTACACAGGTTCTCTCTTTCCAAGATGCAGTTTTACACAGACTCATCATCAGGAAACCCTACACAGGTTCCTTCTCAGGAAATTTCAAATGAAGTTTTACACGGTCTCATCATGAAGCAACCCTACACAGGTTCCTTCTCAATTCAAGATGAATTTTTACATGGACTCATCATCAGGCAACCCTACACAGGTTCCTCCTTTCTAGATGCAGTTTTACACGGACTCATCATCAGGAAACCCTACACCAGTTCCCTCTCTTCCCAAGATGCAGTTTTACAAGGACTCATCATCAGGCAACCCTACACCGGTTCCCTCTCTTCCCAAGATGCAGTTTTACACGGAATCATCATCAAACAATCCAACCTTCCGATACAGTTCAGATGCGCTCCAAACACGGACGCCATTCTGGCAATCATCCAGTTCCATCTTATAGATACAGTCCAACAATCACTTCCGGATGGCATCTTTAATCCCATCTCCAACAACTATCCATTACCTCTCCAAATGGCATCTTTAAGCCCATTACCTATATAATTAACTAACACATCTTCGAGTGCAAATTTTTTGGGCACTCTAGTGTTCAATCATCTTCCACCTTCAAGTCACGAATGGAAAAATTACCAATCTAACTCCTCAGGTGTAAGAAGATTGAACAGGGGCAGCTGTTGCACCCCAAAATTTTCCCTCTCATTTCTCAAGGAATCACCTTAGATCCTCAAGTTTTCCTCCATCCAATTTCAAGCCTTGAACTACAATTTTTCAAGGAAATCATCGATAAGGGAAAAATGGTCATTTGTATGCTGAAAGGTCTAACTTTGACTTTTGGATCAAAACCAAGTTTCAAGAATCATATTTCATCAAGACATGTTGAAATGTGAAATTTTTTTCATCTAAAAATTCAAAAGTCAAATTTACTTTGGAAAAGTCAAAATTCTAAATACTTAGAACTTTTCTAAAGTATGACACTTCAGAACTTCTGAGCCAACCTCCATGCCAATGCAGTCAGAAGTTGCAAACATGGTTCAGAACATAGCTTTCAGTCAGAACATGGTTCTTCAGCCTCTACACAAGCTCAGTCAGAGTTTTCCAGGGTAATTCAAAGAAGGCTAAGAAGCATGCTGCATGCATTTCAATAAAGTCTAAAAGCTCCTTCAGAACATGCTGGAGCCAGAAGATAAGAGGATCAGAAGATGGGTTGCTACGCTGAAGCAGAACTTCTGATCCAGAACTAAGCCTTGGTAATGAGTTTCATGTTGCAGGATTTATGGTTGTGATAAGTCTCATCATCATTTAATGCTCATTTAATGCTCACAACCACCTTCCGAGTCTTTATCCAAAGGATTTCCACCACGTGTACCTCTACTGTCTTGGGATAGCAACTTAGCTACTAAGCCCATGCTTTGCTTTTTGCTTTTCCTTAATTCCTACTGACAACCACCATGCTTGCTTTAAAGACAAGGCAGCGCTTCAGCACATGAAGGCTATTTTCAACGCTTTGGTCAGAACATGACCGAATCCCAAAACCATGCTTATACAACTTCCTGCAGACCTATGACTAACAGCTGGTTCATCCTATGCCTGTATCCCATGATTACACAAAACTAGCATACGAAAACGGTGATGAAAAAGCAAAAGAACAGGATGCCAAAAGAGGTTCAAATCCCACTTGCTTTTTCCCCAAAATCACAACAAATTCATCTATAAATACTTGGCTCCATCACACATTCAAGGGGCTGGATTTTGGAGAGAGAGATTGGCCAAAAGAGAGAAAAGGAAGTTGTGAAACCTTCATAAAAATCTAGATTTCTCATACATAAAAACAAACCTTTGTTCTTCCGTTTAAACAAAAGGACACAACCACTCTTCCGTCTCTCTTGCTGACTCAACATCCAGAGGCTGCCACTCAAAGCTCCAAGCACGCTCCAGGTAAGTCTTTCTGACTTTAATTTTTTTTCATTCTGAACATCATTAGCATGTAAATATCATAGTATTAATATTGTACATATCATTGCATGAACTGAAAAACTATGGATCAGAACTTCTAGAATAATGCTAGACTCAGACTTAGGATTAGAACTTCTATGAACTGTTGTGCTGTTATTCTTATGATTTTCTATTTTCCAAAATGAATGAGTTGTTGACGTGTTGATTAATATGAGAAAAGAGTTGAAATGTAATCTAGAACTTCTGATTTTAACTTGCTGATAACACACAGAACTTTTATGATTTTTTCTCACTATTAACATACTGAACTTCTGATTCTCACATACTGATAGTGCACTGAACTACTAAGGTTCATTCACTGGCTCAGCATAACACTGAACTTCTGATGACTCACTCACTGTTCTAACATAACACAAAACTTCTGAGTTCTCCTTAGATGTCAAATACACTGAATTGTTGACGTTTGCTCACTGTTTCAATGTAATACAAAACTTCTGACTTTTGGTTCACTGGCTGAACACCACCTAGAACCTTTGTGTTTTCCCTCTAATGTTTTTGCAGGACTTCATAGTGTATCAATCCAGAACCTCTGTTCCCTTTCCCTCTGACGTTTTTGCAGGAACTCAGATTGTACCAATCCAGAATTTCTGATTCTGACACTTCCTTATGAGTCACGCGTCTGGCTTCAGAACTTCTGATCCTTGTTTCTTTGTTTGTAGCAACACGCTGTTTCTACCTTGCATTTATTTTCCTTTTCATCTTTTTTTATTATTAACATAAAACACATAAAAATATTTTCCTTCTATCTTATTTCCTTAACACAAAAACATTTTCCAAACCAGTTCATTTCTTTCTTATATTGTACATATTCAATATGGTTGTAATAGTAACTTAAGACTTATTTTACTTGCAATCCCCATTCGTAAACTTGTATACCCCATCCCCTAAATGTTGTAATAGCGTAGGACTTTACATTTCCACACTTTTATTTGCTTTCATATACTGTATAGTAATTAGGCGTGTATGGTAAGATAAAACTAACAAATAGACCACCAAAAATCAAAGACAAATGCATGAAATGAAACACACTTGCACACATGCACCCTTAGGGTAATCTCACTTGTTGCCTTACAAAAATGGCCATGTTATGCATGTGGGATGTCTTAGCACAAACAAATCGAAAAATACAAGATCATAGTCCCTCGATGATGCTATCAAAGTTGCCTTTCAATATGATCTTAGTCCCTAAAGAAAAGTGCTAAGTCATCTCACAACATTTCTATCATGGTTATACGATGACCCAACGCTCGTCCCTTCACATTCAACGATGAGGCTTCTTACTAAATCAATGGTAAGATAGCAACATATAAAGGAGGAGGAAAAGCACATCTAAGACCTTTTGAGTAGGTAGATTACTTTTAGTTACTTGCTCATTCTCAAAAACAAATATCCTTTCTATTTTCAAAACAATCACATACACTTTCCAAACATCTTTCCAAAACTTGAAATATTTTCAAAAGCTCAACACTTTGCATACATTCTTACGAACGGGAATCATTTCAAAGTTTGCCTAAATGATGACACCTTTTCAAAATACTTTCAAAACCACACCAAAGCACAATTTTCAAACACAAAAGCAAGTGATCTAGAAAGTAACTAAGAGCCCATGGAAAACCATGGATGGAAAGGGTGCTAATACCTTCCCTTTTCATAATCTACCCCCCGAACTCAAGAAAACATCTCTAAAGGTCTTTCCTGTGCTTTTTCACCTTTCCTTATTGGATAAAATAAAAGTAAGTGGCGACTCTTGCTAAACCACAACATTTGCAAACACAAACGCAAAACCTCAAGTCAGTTCTCCCACCGCATCACAGCAGCAAGCTAGCAATAGCTCACAAAGCCCTATGCATTATTTTCCTAAAATGCAAACCCTTCAAAAACTTTTAGAAAGAAGAACATCTTTATATCATAGAAAGATAAAGAGAAAAAGAATAGGGTTTAGCTCTGTTATGAACCACTAAAACCAGTCTAAAAAAACCTGTTAAAACAATTCACAACATGTCAAAAGTCATCCCTGCAAAACCTGTGCCACACCTGCTCCAAACAACCTGAAAGTAACATCAAATAAAGTAACATAAAACCTGCATCCTAAAGCCCAAAGTTAGCATAACGGAATTGTTCAAATTCACCAAAACCTTCCCTCTAATTTCCACCTTTATCTCACTATAAAGCCACTATTTCATTGAACCCAAAGAAAAAAAGAAGAGGCAATCTTCAAACCGGTCCACTAACAACATTCATCTCTATGCACTATCTTACTACATTCCTTCATCCACCTTACTCCATTCAAATCATACTCTACTCTTTAACCTTCAAATTTACAACCTACATATCCCAAGCATCCTGCAATTGTAATCCTTCTCATACACTGATGTGTAACCAAAACTGCTCCTCGGAAATATATAAACAACCATATTTCAGTTAGTTCAATCATCTTCCTCAACAACCAAACATTCATCATAACCAAGCATCAACTAGATTGTGGATCAAAAAATTAAAAGGAAGAATTCACAGAAGATAAAAGATGCCCGTACCTGAAGCAGTTCCACTAGAATTGCCAAAATTCCCACTGGTTAGCGCTTCTCTCTCATTTTATCCCTGGTGCTTACATGATAAAAGGGGTAGATGGATTTGCTGGGGAATAGGGTTTATGTCGTGACTGTATGTTTTTATTTTTTTCTCTTGCTTCCTGTACCTGCGTAATAATTCAAGTAATATCGTTACTTTACTAAGTTTATCTGAGGAATGGTCAAGAGAAGCGATTTACATAAATTGATCACGAAACCCACAATTAAAACCCAGATTCCGAAAGGGGTAATTACCAGAAGAACTTTGAAAGAAAACTCACCAAAAGAAATAAAAAATATTCATCTATGTCTCCACTACCGTACTAACAACATCACCCATCACCATCTCTACACAACACATACTGTCATCACTTTCATCTACAACTTTATCAATATTTGTTTCTCAACAATAAATCTGCAAAAAATACAAAGTCTCATATTTCAGCAAATCAAACTTTTATACTTAATGCCTACATACCTTTATCAGACGCATCTTTGTCGCCCTCAGCCATGGTTGTAGTTTGTTCTGGTCACTGCCGATGCTTCTAATGTCCGGTCACCATGAAACAACACCTCCATCATCTCGTCACTCTCTCTCTTCTCCATAGGTCAGACGTCGCCTTAAACCACAATTAAACTCTTAGAAAGGGGGAAAATCTCCACGCTGTGCTATGATTTGATGTGAACTGTACCATGCTACGGCTTAAGGACGCGAAGAGTTTGAAGGAAGTAGACCCTAAATCGATTGCATGAAGAATTTGAGTGAGATAAATCAATGAGAGTGAGAAACGGAGGAAGATTGAAGGCCAGCGACGCTGTAAGAGAATTGAGAAAGAATAGAGAAAACATGGGAAGAAAGGGGCAAGCGATGACGTTTAGGGTTTCCCACCCGTTTTGTCTCTCAAGAGGCCGCTAGGTCCGAATCTCCCTGACCCGGTCCAGCCCAACACTTTTTTATATATATTTTTATTTGTTTTTTTTGTAACTTTATTTTATAAATCTTTATTTTTATTTCTGGGCCTTACAAAAAAATTTGTTTATCCTTCTGCCCATTCCGAAATGCTAGCTAATCCCCCTTTTTTACCCCCAAACTCAATTTTGTATTTTTACTTCTTAATTTTACATTTTTATTTATTTGATAGATTTTTTTTTTTTAATTTTCTTAATCAAGTTATAATATAAAATCACAAAAATATATACTTTTAGAATTAGATTTTAATTTTCTTTCAATATTTTCTTTACCTAAAAATCACAAAAATAAAAATAAAAATAGAATATGTTTAAATTAGGTTCTAATTTACTTTTAAATTTTATTTGTTTATTTAATTTGATAAAACCATAAAAACGTTTAGAATTTAAGTTACACATCCAAACCTTGATACCATACTCCCTTAGGTAGCTCTATGAGGCGATTAAATCCCATTTTGATCGCTTTATATCGAGGTAGACTTTTAGCTCATCACTGTACATGACAACATTAGCATTTATTAGTCCCCCTCATAATCTTTTTTCTTCTTTTGTAATTAAAACTCATCATTCACAAATCAAAAATCCAAAAACATTTAATCATTATTCGAATTCATTTAAAACCCGCAAAATACTCATCCAATCAAAACTCCCCCAAATGGGATGTCATCTCCGTTCTACCGTGATACAGGCCGTGCCTATTGCTAGAATATGTGCATTAACGTCGCCCACTAAAAAACACTAACAAACCAACCATTTTCTAGAAAAACTACGGTGTTCTGATTCCTTCACTGGATACGTAGGCAATGGGTCACGAAACCCTCACGAACACACTAATAAAAAACCTTTTCTTTTCCCTTAAGCAAGTATAGTTTTAGATAAACACACCCTTAGAGAAAAAAATGGATCTCATTGAGTACAACATACGTGAGGGGTGCTAATACCTTCCCCTTGCATAACTGACTCCCTTACCCTTTCTCTTGGTCACAAGACCATCTTATCCATCCTATTGTGGTTTTCTCGATATTTCCCCTTCCTTTGGGATAAATAAAGTTCGGTGACGGCTCTATGTTTTTTGCCGGTAACTTTAGCAGACGACTCTGCTGGGACCTTTTTGTGAGTCTCTCATAGTTTTGTTTGTTTGTCTCTTTAGGTGTTTATTTATTTGCTTTACTTTTCTTTACTTTTTTATTTCTTTATTACTTTATTGTATTCTTTTGTATGTATTGCATTATATTATTGCTACTCACATATTCTGGATATGCTGTGTTGTTGGGTTAGGTGATTACATTTGATAAGTCCTATACCCGAACTTGGGTTACACCTAGGATTAGGATGGGCAGTATAGTCATGTTAACTTTGAGGGAGTAATCCCGAAGATGGAGGCATGAAAATCCCCCACTCAGTGGAGGTCCCATTGAAAGTAGCAATGTTTACCGAGTAATTGGGAAGACATTGTTGCTTTTGACCTGGGAACTCAAGAAGCTGAAAGCCGTAGAACCATTAACCAATCCCGAACTTTTTAGGTGTAGTGCAGAGACTATAGCAGAGTAATCCAGAAGTAGTTGTCACGCGATGCTGCACTCAGACGAGTTTTTCCTGCGAATATTACTGATTATCTAGTAATTGGGACATCTGTAATATCCAAAGGAAGAGCGTAGACTCTGAGATTTCCCTAGAACCTTGTTCTGCAGGTAATAAACCCCTAGTACATACATTATGGGTGGTTACTTTGACTCCATGCCTGTGACGTCAAACTTTTGATCCTGTTACTTTCATCTTATGCAAATGACTACACAATGGTTATCCAAAATATGTGGACCTGAAGCTTCATGCCATAGCATACCATGACAACATACCATCATGTATATACATCTCATATCTAAGGAATTATAAAGACAAGTCTCTTTGGTCGAGATCTTCAAAATGAAAACAAAGTTTAAAAAAAAAGATAGACGAGTCTTTGGATTTCCTCAGAAATGAAGATAAAACATTCATTCATACTATCATGCATTCATTATTCACAACATAAATTTATTCGGGTCCCTTTTCCATCAGACTTCAGTGAACAGTAAAGACGACTTCTCCACATCCTTACCGTTCAAGAAGCAACCAGCAAAGACTTATGGATCTTTTTAAAGAGAATCAGAATGCTCTCCGCCGAGATATGGACACCATGGGCACTCGCATGGATCAACTTATGGAAACCATTCATGCTGTTATCAAGGGTCAAGAAGAGTTACATCAAAGTGTTGCCAAGCTTGCTACTGCTGCTCCCACCACTTCTGCTAATGGAAGTAATGATAATGCAAATGTGGAGACCCCTACTGGAGCTCCTCGGAATGACGTTGATGACCATCATGATGTCATTGATCTTGATGAGCCCCACGTGAATCTTGCTGTTGGAGTTGCTGATATTAAAAAGATGTACCATGCTCTCGAAGAGCGTCTCAAAGCCATGGAGGGTGTCAACACTTCAGGTTTCAATACTGCTGCAATGTGTCTCGTGCCTGGGGTAGTTATCCCTCCCAAGTTCAAGGTTCCTGATTTTGACAAATACAAAGGCACTTCCTGCTTAGAGACCCATCTCCGTTCCTACTGTCGCAAGATGGCGACCTATGCTGAAAATGAACTATTACAAATGCACTTCTTCTAAGATAGCTTGATCGGGGCACCGTTGGACTGGTGTGTGCAACTAGAAAGAACTTAGGTTAGTACTTGGGGAGAACTTGCTGACGCCTTTTTGAAACATTATCATTATAATACTGCCATGGCTCCTAGCCGCACTCAGCTTTAAGGGATGATACAAAAATCTGAAGAGTCATTCAAAGAGTACGCTCAAAGGTGGCGTGAACTTATTGCAAGGGTCCAACCTCTTCTCTTGGATCAATAACTGATTGATTTGTTTATGGGTACTCTACGAGGTCATTATCTCCAACACATTCTCAGCAGTACCTCTACTTCTATCTCTGATATGGTCATTATTGGAGAACATGTTGAAACTTGTATCAAGGCTAGAATGATCCAAGGTATCCCTAACAATACCAACAACAATACTGGAATTGGTAGAAAGCCGTTTTCTAGCTTCTCAAGAAGAAAGAGGGTGAGACTAGTGTTATCACTATCAACCAAGGAAAATCTCCTGCATATCCTCAAGTTTGATTTCCTTATTTTCCAACACATGCTGCCGTTCCTTATCAATTTGTTCCTCAAGTCTATGCTGCTATGACTCCAGCACCCTGGATGGCCCAACGACGGCTTTTCACTCCTCAATAGTATCTTCCACAACAAAAATTTGCACCACCTCTAACTTATCAACAACAGAATCAACAACCTCAAGGTCCGAGAGCTCCATAAAGACAAAGAGCGCCCGCAAGAAGATTTGATCACATTCCTATGTCCTATGCTCAGCTTCTCCCTCAGTTACTTGCCAATCAGTTGGTTCAACTACGTGAACTAGGTCCACCACCCAATCCTCTCCCCAGGGGGTATGACATTAATGCTCATTGTGAATTTCATTATGGAGCCCCAGGCGACACGATTGAGAATTGTAGAGCATTTAAATGTAAAGTTCAATACCTCCTCAATGCAAAGGCCATAAATTTCAACCCTGTTGGTCCCAATATTTAGAATAATCCCATGCCTCCTCACCCAGGGGGCAGTGGTCAATGCTATTGAAGAAAGTAGTGAATAGACTCTAGTAACCAAGGTTAACGAGATCAAGATATCATTAGGGACTGTTAGAGAACATTTGTTGGAGTACAAGGTGCTACAGGAACTCCATGATTTTTACTTAACATGTTCCTCTAAATCCGAAGAGTGTACTGGTTTGAAGACGGCTATCCAACAATTAATGGATGAAGGTGTCCTACAGGTAGAGAAGATATTTCGAAAAGAAGAAATTGATGTCTTGGAAATTACTTATTATCCGAAAAGCATCTCAGCAACACTAGGTACCCCATTGACAATTCAGGATCCTACTCCCCCAATAATGATTCAAGCTCCCGCTACCCCCGCAACAACTCAAGCTCCTATTCCTCCTCTATGCAACAACTCAAAGGCAGTTTCGTGGGAGTATAATGTGGTCTATATTCTTGGGAAGAAATATGAGTGTCCTCCTGTGGTTGACAAGATTATTACCAATATTGTAGGAACCAATAACATGACTCGTAGTGGCAGGATCTTTTCTCCCCCCACCACCTCCCAAAGAAACTAACAGTGCTCTGGTTAAGGCTAGGGGAAAACAAGTGATTGATAGTTAGACTGAACCTTCTGTAGGACAAGAAGCAGAGCAAATTTTGAGGATTCTTAAGCGAAGTGATTAAAAAGTGGTGTATTAACTAAACCAAACGCCGTCCAAGATCTCCATCTTGTCTCTTCTCTTCTGTTCAGAGACCCACCACAATGCTTTATTAAAGATTTTGTGTTCTACCCATGTTACACAAGACATCTTTGTGGCCCAGTTTGAAGGGATCGTAACCAATATTGTTGTGGGAAATTGTTTGGGTTTCTATAATGATGAGCTCCCGGTTGAAGGCAGAGCCCACAACAAAGCATTGCATGTCTTTATGAAGTGTTTGGATATGGTTTTATCTCGAGTTTTGGTAGATAAGAGTTCTTCACTCAATGTGATGCCTAAGGATACTTTGTTCAAGTTGAATATGGACGGGGTAATGATGAGGTCTTCCACCCTAAGTGTTCAAGCATTTGATGTTTCAAGGAGAAATGTGGAAGGAGAAATGGACTTGCCTGTCAAGATTGGTCCCTACACTTTCTATATGTCATACTATGTTATGGACATCCATCCATCCTATACTTGCCTTTTGGGTCGCCCATGGATCCATGTAGCAGGAGCAGTAAAATCTACTCTTCACCAACACCTGAAGTTCATTGTAAATGACTAAGTTGTCATTGTTTATGGAGAAGAAGATATAGTGATCAACAATATGATAACCTACTGTTATGTGGAAGTGGAAGGTGAGGTGCAAGAATTTCCCTTTCAAGCTCTAGAGATTGTTACTGTTGACAAGTTTCCCGTCGTGGAAGGTAAGAAGTCTGAAGAGCCCATGGCCTCTTTGAAGGATGCCAAAGCACTCATAGAAGCTAGGTCTCCCCATGATGGTTAGGGAAAATTGATTGAAGTACCCGAGAAGAAAGATCGCTATGGTCTTGGGTATCAGCCATCGTCCTCCGTGCAAGCTAGTTTGGTTCCCCTCAAAGGAAAGCAGGTTCCCCCTATTTCTGAAGTGTTCATCAGTGCTGGTACAAGCACATAAGGACAAGTTCTCTCGGCAAATGATGAAGGTGAAGATGAAGACGTTTTCAGATTATTCTATCAGATTACGCCGAACCAGGAGCTCAGCAATTGGACTGCCATGGACATCCCTGAAGTTGTTTTCCTTGATGTGTAATTTTCTGTTTCTATTAAGTCATATGTCCAGCCCAATGCATAGAGACAACTTGTAGAAGGGCCCCCTTATGTTTCAATCTTCGTTTAAAATTGAATGAAAAATCACATTTTCGTATACAATTTTGTTCCCCGTCTTTCCTTTTAATTTTACTTTTCAAAATAAAAATGGAAATTCTTTTCCTTTCATATTTTAATTATTTTCTTGCACTTTCTAAAATAAAACATAAAATCATCAATCATACCGATCCGCCTCGAACTCCATCAAAAATGATAGTGCTATGGTTCCTAATATCCTTGAGAATTCAGTTGACCATGCTAATGAAGATAGTGGGGAAGATTGTGAAGTCCTTGAAGAACTAGCAAGACTCTTGAGACAGGAAGAGAAGGTCATTCAGCCATATCAAGAAGAAACAGAAGTTATCAATCTCGGTACTAAAGAGGTAAAGAGAGAAGTCAAGATAGGTGCTGCTTTGCAAAGTGAAGAAAATAAGGGGTTGATTGAGTTGCTTCGAGAGTATGCTGACATCTTCGCCTAGTCGTATGAAGACATGCCCATTTTAGATACTAATATAGTGATGCACAGATTGCCTCTCAAGCCAGAATGTCCTTCTGTAAAGCAGAAGTCGTGAAGGACTAGACCCGACATGACTCTGAAAATCAAAGATGAAGTTCAGAAACAATTTGATGCAGGCTTCCTATCCGTGATAAATTATCCTCCTTGGATTGCTAACATTGTGCCTATACCTAAGAAAGATGGTATGGTACGTATGTGTGTTGATTACCGAGACTTGAATAGAGCAAGCCCAAAGGGTGATTTCCCATTGCCTCATATTGATGTATTGGTTGATAATAATGCCCAGTCTTCAGTGTTCTCCTTCATGGATGGATTATCTGGTTACAATAAGATAAAGGTGGCTCCAAAAGACATGGATAAAACAACTTTCATAACTCCTCGGGGTACCTTTTTCTATTGAGTCATGCCTTTTGGTATCAAAAATGTTGGTGCGACATATCAGCGTGCTATGCTGACTCTCTTTCACGACATGATTCATAAAGAGATCGAGGTGTATGTTGATAATATGATTGCAAAATCACAAACTGAAGAAGAACATATGGTCCATTTGCAGAAGTTATTTGATCGTCTATGAAAGTTCAGGTTAAGGCTTAATCCCAACAAGTGCACCTTCGGGGTCCGATCGGGAAAGTTACTTGGTTTTATCGTAAGTCAACGAGGAATTGAAGTAGATCCTGACAAAGTAAGAGCAATGTAGGATATGCCGACACCGAAAAATGAAAAGGAAGTATGAGGTTTTCTTGGAAGGTTGAATTACATAGTCAGGTTCATTTCTCACCTTACTGCTACCTATGAACCCATCTTTAAATTGTTACGCAAGAGTCAAGATGTCCATTGGGATGAAAGTTGTCAAGAAGCCTTCGAAAAGATAAAGCAGTACCTTCAGGAACCACCAATACTCATACCTCCAGTTCCAGGGAGACCTCTCATTATGTATTTGACTGTGCTTGAAGGATCTATGGGTTGTGTGCTCGGATAACATTATGATACTAGACGAAAAGAACACGCCATCTATTACTCGAGCAAGAAGTTTACTGATTGTGAATCAAGATATTCATTACTTGAGAAGACTTATTGCGCTCTTACGTGGGCAACTTGATGTTTGAAGAAGTACATGTTGACGCATTCTACACTTCTGATATCTAAGATGGATCCGATAAAGTATATCTTTAAGAAACCAACACTTACAGGGAGTTGGCTCATTGTCAAATGCTCTTGTCTGAGTATAACATCCAGTACGTCACACAAAAGGCTATCAAAGGTAGCATTCTTGTTGATCATCTCGCCCACCAGCCATTGGAATAATATCATTCAATGAAGTTAGATTTTCCAAACGAGGATGTTATGAAACATGATGATAAAGAAGGACCCGAACCAGGGGAGCGATGGACTCTCATATTCGATGGTGCATCGAATGCTATGGGCTATGGCATTGGGGCAATTCTGACCTCTACATGCAATACTCACATACCTTTCACAGCCAGGTTATGTTTCGATTGTACGAATAATGTCGCAAAATACGAAGCTTGTGTGATGGGTCTGGAAGCAGCCATTGATTTGAAGATTAAGATTCTTGAAGTCTATGGGGACTCTGTCTTAGTGATACATCAAGTACGAGGTGATTGGGATGCATGACACCCTAATTTATTCCCATACCGGGATTACATATTAGAGTTGTTTCCCACTTTTGATGAGGTCACGTTCGAGAACATTCCTAGAGAAGCAAATCAATTGGCAATAATGTTCAAAGTCAGTTATCCGAATCATGCACCCAATGTAGGAATCTTTCATCATGAGCCAACACACATTTTTCCTGCTCATTGTCTCACAACTTAAGACGTGTCGGGCGAAAAGCCGTGGTATTTCGACATCAAAAGATATCTTCATAAGAAATAGTATCCCGAGGGTGCTAAAATTTGTGATAAGCGGACTCTTAGAAGGTTGGCATCCAAGTTTTTACTATCAGGAGACGTTCTGTACAAAAGAAACTATGATTCGGTTCTGGATGCATGGATAGACACGAAGCAGAATCCATCATACGAGAAATTCACGAGGGCTCTTTTGGGACTCATGCCAGTGGATATTCCATGGCCAAGAAAATCCTACGAGTAGGTTATTTCTGGATGACGATGGAAAGTGACTGTTGTGTATATGCAAAGATGTGCCACAATTGTCAAGTTTAGCAGACAAGATACATATTCCTCCCACTCCTTTGAATGTGATGAATTCACCATGCCCTTTGCAATATGGGGAATTGATATGATTGGACGGATCGAGCCGAGCGCTTCAAATGGACATAGGTTCATTCTCGCTGCTATTGACTACTTAACCATGTGGGTGGAAGCAGCTTCTTATAAGTATGTGACCAAGCAAGTTGTTACCCGCTTCATTAAGAAAGAAATCATATGCGAGTATGGAACTCCTAACAAGATCATCAGTGACCTTTTAGTAGGATGCCCCTACCTTTGTACCTGCTGGAGAAAGTATCTGTGGAGGTTTTGTGGCTGGTTTGAGTGTCATCCTAACTCCTGGAGTCCTTGGTGAATGCAGATCAGGGTGATAAACCTTCTACTGATACATAAGTGACGAGATGATGGGACATAGTCATACACTTTAATCCCTAACTTTTGCCTGGACTATCCTTTTAGATTTTATGTCCACCAGGATACACTTTTTTTGCCCAAGCCGCCTTTTCAGGTTTTCGAATTACCGGGTGTACAGTTTTATTTATATATCCCTAATTTTTTCTCGAACCATTTAGGGTTCACCGGGATGCCCTTATTTTTTCCCAGGCCTATCAACCTAGCGGATCTTTTTCATGCGTCGTATTTTTCGACTATGTCTGTGTTCACCGGGTGCAGAGAATTGTCACTGTCCATAGTAGTAAGTGTTGTCGCACTTTCCAGAAGGTGTTTTCTTGATCGCACGTGATTTGTTGCTGGAATTCATGACTAATTCCCCAAGTGATTCAGATGGAGATCTGCTCCTGGCTATTTGCCATTTTGGAGAGATTCCTTGAACCTTGACTTGACTGTCCGAGATTAGCTGGACACCATGTCATGCCCCTTGATTATGAAAGGCCTATCACTGGAATGTATTTCCATCTGAGGTGATTCTGTCCATTGAGAGGATTTTAGTTCATTGAATATTCGTCGTGCGAATTTCTCTGCTGTTGAACAAATAGTCATATGCAAACAATGGTATTTTAAGAATGCAAAGCTTATGTCTGTCTTGAAGTTTGAAAATTCATTTTTTAGTAAAACAAATAAATTTTGTAAAAGTGTGATATCAACTCAGGATTTAATAGTAAACATTACAGGAGTCAGGATACCTTTTGTAACAGTACGCTTCTGAATTAACCCATGCTTCAGCTAGGACTTTTAAGGGTTATAACGTGTCCCGGTTCACGGTTCAAGAAACGAAGGATAAAGGCTCAAATTTTATTTGTACCCAACCCATTTTTCATGATTTTCTTCAGTCCTACACTCAGTTAATTGTGCATTTAGATCCCAATTGAGTATGGAATCTTTGCTCTGGTACTTCGTGATGGTAAATTGAACGTTTGTTTGAGAAGGCAATTATTTTTGTACCTTTTTTCTTTTCTGTTGAGGATTTGTAGGACCTCTTTTATTTTGTTTTCGTTATCCCTACTTTAGCCTGAATTGTTTCTTTTGTGATTACAGTCAGCGGGATGCCCCAGTCTTCTTCATAGGTTTTGACTTAGCGGGCTTTTCTTTTGAAAAATAACGACTTCCTGCTTTGATGATTATGCGGAACCATCTCTATCCTTTGGAAGGTATCTTCTACACTATTTGTCGTGTATGAAGGATGAGCTTACGATTGAATGCCCCTCTGAATTTAACTGAGAAAGCTACCATGCCCCAGGTTATGATTAAGGGTTTTAATTTGTGTGAAAAGAAAAACTCCTACTTCTTTGGCTCAAAGGGGTTGACTAGGGATTATCTTCCTTATAACTCCACTGTTTAGGATTTGAAACAACGCCTGTACATCGTCAGCGAGATCTATTCAAAAGTATACTATAGAGATTGTGGTATCATTTTCGTCATCCTCCCTCTAAAGGCTTAAAGCTTTTAATCGAGAGTTGAATATCACAAAAGGAAGTAAAAACACAGTTTGAATATAGTGGATACGAATGAAATAATTCAAGACATACATATGCAAAGAATTGATGAAATGACAAAGTTTGACATAAAGGTAAGTGTTTAAACCAAACAAAGAAATTACAACTGAAAATTCGAATGAACAAAAATTTCTCTGCCTAAAATTTATCACTTCAAATGATATGCCTTGGAGGAATGACAGAAAAATTCCAGTTGACCATCTTGGGCGAATTCCAACACTTCTTCATCAATCAAGTCTTGAATTTTGTTCTTCAACGCCCAACAGCTATTAGTGTCATGTCCAGGACTATTTGAGTGGTACACACACCTTGCATTTGGATTGTACCTTGGGGAGGCAGTGTTGGGATTCTGAGGAGGATCCTTTAACGTAACCAGCTTGGCCTCCAATACCTGATGCAATGCTTGAGTCAAGGACATGTTGATTTTAGTGAATTTCCTCTTGGGCTTGTCTTGCTTTTGCTGATTACCCTGTTGTGGTTGGCGAGGTCGTTATTGGACCCTTGGTGTAACAACCGTCTGGAAAGGTCTACTCTCCAAGCTAACTTTTTGTCCCATCAGGGGTTGATGAATGACTTGATCTCCAGCCTCGACTGTCTGTTTCATACGATTGCATTCATCTTGATGAAGCTTATTGACAATGCCTCTCAGCTCTTCTTGTCCCTGGGCTCGGCCTTGGATAAGATCCATTTTCCCCAACATCTGGATTCTCATTGCTTCTACCTCATCTTGTAGTTGTTCCAACTGTTCATCCTTGTCGTTGTCAGGATGTTTCTTGGTCAGATTCCCAGTGAGGAATGTTTTCAATTCTTCTTTCCCCTTGGCTAGATTTAGGAGCATTTCTTTGAATTGAGCATCTTGAGTTTAGAGATCCTCTACTGTCTGTTAAAGAGCCATTTCTTCTTGCTGAAATAAACAGCGAAAAAGATAAGAAACCTGTCCTGAAACCTATCTATGCAATAATATGTATGATATATGTATGCAATGTTTTCAAGGGCCTTATAGGATTTAAACTCTTTTAACCAAAACAGAAACAAATACTTTTTATTAGTAATCTCAAATTAAATCAAAGTTTACAAAGGAATAACAAATAAGAAACTTCTAAAACTTCTAAGTCTCCCAAGGACGCTTCCTTTTGGTGCTAATGTAGGCATTGAGATTCTTCTCTTCGTGAAGCCGCTTTGTCAGTTCTAACACCTTTTTCTCACTGGCATAGAATTAGGACTCAAAGTTATCTCGTTCTTCTTTGAACTATATCTAAGATTTTTGCAATTCTTCAAAGTTTGTTGGCATATCAGGATGAAGAATGATGCGAGACTCGACCCCTTGAACAATAGGCTCTGAAATCACTGGTAGGATAACAACATACGACATCATGAGATTTTGAGCACGAGTTCACACCCATTTGAGGTATGGCTCCAAAGGGATGGAGTTCTTGTGCCCTAGAGTCCTACTATCAGTCTTTTTAACCATTCCCCAAGTGCGGATGAACCTATGGTGATAGCCTTATAGATCATTTGAATAGTCGAACACAATATCTTGAATGAGCATATCATGAGGACCATCCCTCCGGGCATAGCTGAACTGACGTAAATCTAAAGAGGGGTTGTAGGTGATTCCCCCTTTAATGCCAAGGAGTGGCACATTGGGTAATTCTCCGCAACGATCAATGAAAGAGATGTCTTCTTAGGAGCGAGGGAACCAATAGATGTCAAAGTGAGAAAGAGACATTAATCTCTGGTTCCATCTTAAGCCTAATTCATTCTTCATTACTTACTGAGGAAGGTGTGAAATAAACCACCTATAGAGTAGAGGTACATAACACATAAGAGTCCCTTGCTTCTTCATGGTGCGTGTATGGAGTGAGTGAAGAATATCCCCGAGAAATGTAGGCACTGGATTGTGAGCAAGGAAAATGTTGATGGGGCTGACATCTACAAACTGGTATGAATTGGGGAACAGAACCAACCCGTAGATCAAAAGAGCTAAAACATCTTCAAAGGCATGGTAACTCATAGCGTCTAGGAATACATGGGCTTTCTTCATCAGGAAACTTGTGAGGAGGCCCTTAACTCCACTCCTCCTTTCCCAATTGGACTCAATGTCATATGGTTTCAAATGCAAAGCTATGGCAACATCTTTAGCAGTTGGATCTTGTTCTAAACCGGTAAAGGGTATCTGCTCCAATATAGGCAAATTGAGTATTTTGGAGAATTCTTCCAACGTAGGCACCAACTGATAGTCTGGAAATATGAAGCAGTGGTGCTTAGGGTCGAAGAACTGGAATAAGACACTCATCAAACCTTTGTCAAAACCGATAGCAACCAAACTGAGCAAGGAGCCATATCTCTTGTTGAATGAGGAACTCTCTAGAACCTTTGAAACCAATTCTTTGAGTTTGGGAGGGATCTCTACAAAATTGATCTGGATGGTTTTTCTGCGAGCTGAATCCATGACCTACAAAACAGATAAGAGATAAATCCAAAGGCCCTTGAAATGGTTAGTGTACAGGACATGTTATGTTGTTTATGATGTTATGCTTATGCTTTGAAATCACAAGTATATCAAACACAAACAAGTCACATAGAGACCTTAGGTTTAAAGGCTTGCATGAGTTTTAAAGGTAGGTACCCCCTTGATGTTTCAGTTGGCTCAACCTGTCCTATTAATAGTAACCGGGTTCTAAGGAGTCTCATATCACTGGCCTTTCTTTTAGGCATGGTTCTAGCTCAAGCACCGAAGTATTGCGGCCAGAATATCCCAAAAGTCTAGTCTCAATGAGTGTAGTATCGAGTATCAACCAATATTTGGTCGGAACCAAAGCCGACCATCTCACTACTTTCGAATGGCTTAGGATGAGTCAATTAAAGGTTTTAAAGGTCAGTTAGCGCTTAATGACACTAAGGAAGCCTAATGTTATCCTTGACTGACTCAAGGAACATTAGTACAAATCAAAGTCTCACGCTAACGTAGATATCACTTTGTCCATATCGGTCTACGCCGTATAGCTTCCACGATTTATTGCTACTTACCTAATAAGGTGCCCCAGATCCGGGTGTAGGATCTATAGTAACAACCAAAACAAACCCTCAAAAGTAAAGCATAAAAACACATAAATGAAAGCAAATTTAAAGATGAACTAAGCTCTAAGGTAACCCCACTTTTTTATAATATCCCGAGCAGAGTCACCAGTTTTGTGATACGGTGGAAAAATCGACTATTTAATATTGGTTTTACGTATGTATTCGCAAATGTTGCGGTAAGCAAGAGTCGCCACCGACTTTTCTTTTATCCAAATTAAGGAAAGGTTGAAAAGAACAGAAAAAGACATTTTCGAGAGTTTTCTGAGTAAGGGAGGTCAATTATGGAAAGGGAAGGTGTCAGCACCCTTTCCATCTGTAGTTACCTACGGGCTCTTAGAGGTGTGCTCATTTTGAAATACCTTTGTGCTTTGTGTATTTGAAAGTTTGTTTTGAAAATGCCTTGGTATGGCAGACTTTGTAATGTTTCTCGGGAATGTTGAGAAAGTATATAAAGTGTCTTGAAAATGTTTTTGAAAATTAGTTTTTTGTGTAAGTGCAAAGATGTTTTGAGCAAACTTCTAACAGCTATATGCTTTTATACTCGAAAAGGTAGTTTTTTTCCTCCTATCCTTTAGACAATTCTATCCCACTATTAGTGAGTAGGTAGCCATATCGTTAGATGTATGAGGGACATTCGGAAGGGGCATTACAGTGACAAAGGAAACTTGTGGAGACGCTTTATCAATTTTGTTTAGGGACTAGATCATTTACCGAAGAGGCAACTGTAGGGTCATCGAGGGACTATGATCTTTTAATTTATGGGTCTTTGCTAAAGCGTTCCTGCCTCATGACTGTTTTATTCCTAAAGGTAACCAAAGTGGGGTAACTTAGAGGTGTACATGTGCAAGTGCGTTATGTTCAGTTATTTTTTGTCTTTTTATTAAGTTTGCTAACGTTTGATTATTAGTCTTATCATACACGCCTAATTACTAGCAGTTAATATATATTGCAGAATATTAAAGTGTAGGAATTTAAATCTACGCTACTACAATGCTTTGGAGAGAGGATTTACATTATACAAGAATGAGGGGGATAAAGCAGTAAATGTCCTAGCTTTAATCTATTACATCCAGTGAGCAGGTACATTAGTGATAAAAATGCGAAATTAAATAAACGCACGTGAAATTGAAAATAACGTCTAAAAATATCATAAGAAATAAAAATCTTTTTGTTTTGTTTTTATTTTAAGAAAATATAGCCTAAGTCTATTTATTTTTAATTTCAAGAAAGAGGTTAAAATAATTAATTAATTAATTTACAAAATTAATTTAATTAGAAAAACAACTAGCCTAATATTTTTTGTGATTTTTTGATTCAATGTCAAGTTAAATAGAAAAAGGGTCAATAAAGAAATGAAACAATGAATAAAATACAAAAAAAAGGATTCCTCCGATTGCAGGGAGAATGGACTTTTCGACCCAGAGGGAGAATGGATCTTTCAATCCAGAGGGAGAATGGACTTTTCGATCCAGAGGGGATGTTGTCTTCCGATTCTGTGAAGGGAATTATCCTTCGATCCAGTGACATGATATGAGTTTCGATCCAGAGGGTGAATATTGTGAGTGTACTGAATTTGCAAAGGTGTGTTAGCAAAAACAAAGAAGCAGGACCTGGGTATCGAAACCCAGGTCCTTCGATCCTGCATGCACTGGGTCTGTTCAGGCTATATCTGCAGAAAACGTTAGCAAGAAAACAAAATCAGACCTGGGATCGAACCCAGGTCTTTAGTCTTGGATAGAAAATCGAATGAAATTATAGATGTGTCATTCAAATGTAGAGTTTGACCTTTTTACTAATTCTTTCCAATGATAGATGGATAAATCAGTGGTGATGGGTATGAATATCCTTGTTTGAGGATTGCTTCGATTTGGCTTATGGACATGGGTGCCTTTGTTTAAGGGTTGCTTTGATTTGGATCACTTTTGAGTTTTTTTAATACTTTGGTGGGTTTATGGGGCAGCGTATCTCCAATGTGTGTGTACTCCTTTGGCTTGCAAGCACTCTTCTTATATAGAGTAGGAGGGAGGGGACAAGAAGGAAAAGGTTTAAACAACCTTGATTATGTTTGAAAGCTATGATTGAGAGTTTGTAACGTTGGCCAAAAACATGGGATCTTGTCCTTTTTTGAAATTTGAATGTATGAGGACATTTTTTCTCCTTCGAATGCCCTCTAGTCTTGCTATTCGACTGGACCTCTTGTGTAGCCTTCGACTGGACTTCTTGTGTAGTCTTCGACTGGGCTTCTTGTGTAGCCTTTGACTGGGCCTTTCTGCATGCTTCTTCAAATGTACCTCTTGTGTACCCTTCGATTGGCTCTAGTATTACTTCCTTCGAATGGGTCTTCAGGTGGTCTTTTTGGTGTTCCTTTCGAATGGGCCTTTGGTGTGTCCTTCACATGGCTATTTTGAATGGACTTTCTATGTACGCTTGGTGCCCTCTTCGAATGGGCCACCAAAGTGTGTCCTTCAAATGACTATCACGCGTGTTAAAGTGTGTACAATTGTTTAAACTGGGGCCATTGCCTAGGCGAAGCTGGCACAAAGGCAGCCAGTGCCTTGTGGTTCGAAGGTAACTTTTTTTTGTCTGGAGAATCAAAAGAAGTTCTTTGCCTAGGCAAAGCTGGCACAAAGGTGGCCAGTTCCTTGTGGGTCTAAGGAAAATTTGAAGGAGTCTCGGCCTTGTGCTGGAGACAAACTGCAGAGGGATACATGCGCTGGTGACACGCTGAAGGGTCTTTTTCCCAGTGGGAGCGTTGTGAATCGAAGGCCAGTTTGGAGAAGTTCTTGCTTTTGTGCGCTGAAGGCACGCCCAGAGGGATAATTTGCCTAGTAGAAGTAGGAAACAAACTTACTCTAAGGAAAACAAATTCCCAATCGAAGCAGGGATCCAACTTGCATGCAGGTAGCCATTGAATTTGTTAGTCAAGCCATCATGTGAAGACAATGGTGCAATCGAAGAAGCACTAATAATAAGCCCTTCCCCTTTCGATTGAAGGAGGCTTCTTTAAAGGGAAAACAAGCCCAATCGAAGCTGGTGTGCAACAAACAAGCAAAAGACCAAGGCTTCAATCGAAGCTTAGAAATTTGAGGCAAACTTGGAGGAGGTTAGGCGCTCAGTCGAAGCCTTTCCAAATACCAATCGAAAGGCATTTTAACATGCCAATCGAAGGATTTTGTCAAAATGCCAATTGAAGACTCCTTGTTTATCTTCAAAATTTTTTATCTTTCCTTTGATCAGATGCTTGTGATCACCATGTAAGAGAAAGATCTTGGGAAAATATGAGAGGGCACATTTTGGGGTACAACACTCATAAACTAAAAACCATTTCCATACTCACACTTTCAAAACATCTTCAAAAGAAAACATCTCTAAAATATTTTCAAAACCAACACTTTGTATGCATTCTTATAGAGACGAGAATCATCACAAAGTTTGCTGCAACAAAGGCGTTTTTAAAATATTTTCAAACTCACACCAATCACAAACACATTTCAAATAAAGCATTTTCAAAGTGATAAAGAAACTAAGAGCCCGTAGATAACAACAGATGAAAAGGGTGCTAATACCTTCCCTTTTCATAATCTACCCCCCTAACTCAAGAAAATATATCGAACGATATTTCCTGTTCTTTTCACCCTTTCTTTTATTGGATAAAAGAAAAGTCGGTGGCGACTCTTGCTATTCGCAACATTTATTATAAAATGCAAAACACCCATGTCAGTTCCCCCGCCTTATTATAGAACTGGAGACTCTGTTGGGGAATTATCTCTTGATTGGAGAGAAAGGAAGTTAGTTGTTATCTGGTCGGATCCAGGCTTCACAATAACTTGTTGGGGATAATAAAGTTGACTGTTATCTGGTCAGATTCTAGGCTTCGCAGCAACTCACTCGGGATAATGGTAAACTTTAATGGGGAAGAGGAGTTTTGTTAGTGATTTGAAGATGTTAAACTATCATCTGGTCAGGTCCAGGTTTTGTAGTAACTCGAATGGTTATCTGGTCGGGTCTAGGTTTCAGCAACTCGAACTGTTATCTGGTTGGGTCTAGGTTTCAGCCATTTGATCTTGAGGTTAACTGGTATCTGATCGTGTCCAGGCTTCAGCAACTCGAACTGTTATCTGGTCGGGTCCAGGTTTCAGCAATTTGATCTTGAGGTTAACTGGTATCTGGTCAGGTCCAAGTTTCAGCAACTCAAACTATTATCTGGTTGGGTCCAGGTTTCAGCAATTTGATCTTGAGGTTAATTGGTATCTGCTCGGGTCCAGGTTTCAGCAACTCAAATTGTTATCTGGTCGGGTCCAGGTTTTAGCAACTCAAATTGTTATCTGGTCGGGTCCAGTTTTCAGCAATTTGATCTTGAGGTTAACTGGTATCTGGTCGGGTCCAGGCTTTAACAATTCGAACTGTTATCTGGTCGGGTCCAGGTTTCAACAATCATTTTTTTGAAAGAGATGAATTTGAACTAGTATCTGGTCGGGTCCAGGCTTCATAGTAACTTTCTTTAAAAGAATGGAATCAATTGTTATCTGGTCGGGTTCTAGGCTTTACAGTAACCTCTGGCGATAATAACGATTCCGGTTGGGGTTGTAATGACTTAACGGGAGGTTAAGGGGTTCTATCTATTAATTTTTGTAATAGTCTGAGAAGTCTACTCAAGCTGGGGAATTTGTAGTTTGTTGGGGAAATGAACCCTGTTGAAGAAAGTATTTTGACGACCTGCTGGGGAGGTGACTTCTTTAGGTAGAATTCTGCAAGGCTTTTTCTTTTAAGAGCAACTCGGCTGGGGATTGGGTTTTCCGGAGAGTGAAACTATGGTTGGGGATTGCATGAATCCAACTTTTTAGGGATAACTCTGTGGAGATATCCATGAATTTTTCCTTGTGGGGGTTTGGACCCTTATCTGAGAAGATTATTCTGTGGGGATAACCTTATAGAGGTGGCTCCGGCGACTTCACTGGGGATCACCTTATGAAAGGGACTTCGTGAGGATTTATCACTGTTCATAATAGTAAGTGTTGTAGCACTTCCAGAAAATGTTTGTTTGGTCGTGCGTGACCTTTTACTGGAATTCATGTTCGATGCCCCAAGTGATTCGAATGGAGACCTGCCCCCAGCTATGACAGATTTCTTGGAATCTTGACTTGACTGCCCTGGATATGTTAGACAATAAGCATGTTATGCCCCTTTATTATGGAGGGTTTGTCATTGGAAGTGTCTTTCCATTTGAAGCGATTCTGTTTATTGAGAGAATTTCCGTTCATTGGATATTCGCCGTGCGAATTTCTCTATTGTTAAACAATTAGCCATATGCAAACAACGATATTCAAACAATGGAAAGTTTATGTTTGTCTTGAATTTTTGAAAATGCATTTTTTAGAAGATAAAAGAATTTTTTAAGAATATGAATTCGACTGAGGATTTATAGTGAGCCTTACAGGAGTCATGATACATTTTGTAACAGTATGATTTCGAACTAACCCATGCTTCAATTAGGATTTTAAGGGGTTACAACGTGGCCTGGTTCACGGTTTAAGAAACAAAGGATAAGGCTCAAAGTTTATTTGTACCCAACCGTTCTTTATGATATTCTCCAGTCCTAAATTCAATTAATTGTGCGTTTGAACTCCTATTGACTTTGGAATGATATTTTGGTGATAGTTCGGATACTTGGAAGTTTATTTGAGAAGGCAGCCATTTTTGTAACATTTTTCTGTTCTTGAGGATTTGTAGCGACCTTTTTTTTATTATCCCTAATTTTTTGCGTAACTGTTTTTGTTTTGGGACTACAGTTAGCGAGATGCCCCAGTTTTTCTTAAGTCTCCTTTGTAGGTTTTGACTCAGTGGGCTTTTCTTTTGAGAGATAATGACTACCTATTTTACGGGGAACAATCATCAACTTTTGATTCAAAAGGATATTTTTGAAGTCATTCATTGTGTAATAAGTGAAAGCTTGCGACTGAATGCACATTTGGATTAACTGAGAAGCTACCCTGCCCCAGGTTCTGATTAAAGGTTTCAATTTGTGCGAAAAATAAAAACTCCTACTTCTTTGGCTCAAAGGGGTTGACTAGGGATTATCTTCCTTATAACTCCACTATTTAGGAATTTAAAGAATGCATGTACATCGTCATCAAAGCTTGTCCAAAATCATATTGTATGAGGTCATGGTATTGTTTTCGTCATCCTCCCTCTAAAGGCATGCAACTTTTAACGAGAGTTGAATATCACGAAAAAAAGGAATAAAAGCACAGTTTAAATATAGTGAAAACGAATGGATTAACTCAAGACAAACATATGCAATGTGTTGTACCACAAAATTTTCCCTCCCATATTTCTCAATACATTTCAAGTGAGGCCCTCAAATTGCTCAAGGAAGTCCAAGGGTTGACCAGACAAACTCTTTCCTAAGGCAGTCTACCTCAAATTAGGGTTTCATGTTGCATCAAGATACTTGAGTCCAAGGGATCCAAAATTCTCACCATTTTCCTAATATGTTCTCAAGATCATCCATTCCAAGTTTCAAGCCTTGCAGAGGAAGTGTGCTCAGTCAATTGCTCAAAGGCCTGGAAAATCGATTGTGCTAGGGCAAAAGTCAACTGTGGCCCACATACAGTCAAACTTCAAGATTTTTGGTCAACATCCTCATTTTGAAGTGTTATTCATCATTTGATCAATGATTGATCATGATTCATCAAGGATTTCTCACAATTCATCAAAAACCAAAAGTTGCTAAATTAGGGTTTTGTAGGAAAAGTCAACTCAACTTTGACAAAGCATAACTTTATCATACATTATGAGAAATGAACCATACAAAGCTAACTTTGAAGAGGATGCAATTCCCTGAAATTCATCTTCATCTCCCAAGTTCAAAATATGCACTCACAAGAAGTTATGAATTTGGACATTATAGGTCATTTTGAAAAGTCAACAAAAACACCTTTTTTGTCAAAGCTTCATACATGAACATGGAAGACTCAATTGAGATGAGACCAAAAGGTTTGCTTATAGGACATCTCAAGATTTCTAAAAAGTCCAAGAACACCTTCAAAGAGTCAAAATTGAAGAAGTTATGCATTGGTGAAGTTGACCTTTTTTGCAAAATTGTCAAAAGTCAAAAGTGCCTCAAATTGCAATTTTTGTCAAATGGGCCTAACTTTTTGCACTTGTTTTGAGTTGGTAGCATGGTCCACGAGCTCTAGATCTTTCCACTTGTCTTTATATTATTTTTGATATTTATTTTGATTTTTTTATTTCAATTAAATCAATTTAAATCAAAATAAATCATGAAAATATCCAAACCATTCAAACCTCAAGATTTTGTGCACATTTCAAGTCCCATATACAGCTAGCAAGTGAATCAAATCGTGCAAGGCATAGGTGTGAATAAAAAGATTGATTTTGGCATATTTTGGAAAGATTTTCATGGGAATCAAATCATGATCAAAGATCATAATTGATAAGGATTGAGAGCATAATTGTAACCCTAATTCAATCAGTGGTATATAGTGGACAATTGCAGACAAAAAATACAAGGTTTTGGAGGCGTGGAGAGGAAGAACCAAACTTGAAAAAACTCAAAGAAAGTGGTGATCTGACTTGATAATTCCAAGCATTTTCAAGACTCCCAAGCCATCCCATTCGATTCCTGGGAGTGCAAGGAACCTATACCAATCAGAAACAAGCGTTCTAGTGCCCAGAATCCAGTTCCACGACCCCCATGGTTTGCCTTTATTTCCAAAATCGAATCTTGTTATTCTTGCATCTTTATCATGTTTCAATAGCATATTTGTAATCATGATCATGTTTGCAAGCTCATGGTAACCATTAATTGCATTTTCACTAACTGTATATGAATCCACCATTGTTAGGGTTTCATTTTGTGTTTTGGGTTTTTTCTGTACAGGCAAAATTGGTCCACAAGAAGGGCACCATGATGCTCAGCAGGCCAAGGCGATTTGATCTATTTCATTAGATTCCATTTATCATTCCTGTGGATGATTTTGGAAAACCGTTGGCTTATACCTACGCCTCTGGTCCGTAGGTAAAAGTCATTGGACCTTTTAGCAACAGAGAGAGGACAAAGACGATGACATGGCAAGCTTTGATTTCCCCATTTAAATTTCGCGCGCTGATAAGTTAATTTTGTTTGTTTTTTAATATAATGATTATTGGGTGTTTGATAGACAACAAAGGCGCCTGGCTCAGTTGGTAGCGAAGCAGGTGGAAAAGGCCATAGGACCTGGGTTCGAATCCCAGGTCCCCCATGTATTCCATGTTATTTTTCATTGCTTAATCAGGCACACACATAGGTGTGAAGACCACCATGGACCATCATCTTCCAACCATCAGATTACCCACCATCCAGATCTGAAGGCCACTACATAAGGATCTATCATGCGTCCCAGTCAACGTGTAACACTGAATCCACAGAAGTTAACATGGACCTTTGATTTTGGGCTCAGTATTGCTATTGACACACCCCTCCAATTGCTGATTACAGGCCCAATACTCTTTTCTTTTCTTTTTTATTTTTCCTTTATTTAATTTATTTAAATTATTTTTACTAACAAAAATTAATTCTTTTTTCTAATAAAATTATAAAATTAATTTTTCATCAAAAGTAGATTTAGGTTTTATTTTTTATAAAAATTAATTTAATTGGTTAATTTAATTTATTAGGTAACTTTAATTTCCTTTGTAAATAAATTAAAATCAAGTAGAAGAATTAGGGTTTGTTTAATTTAATTTTTATTTCTCTTTTCTTAAAAAATCACAAAAATACAAAAAATAGGTCAAATTTAATTAGTTTTTATTAATTTAATTTAATTAGTAATTAAGTTTGTACATATTTAATTCAAACCCTTATTTTCTTAAAATAATCAAAAACAACAAATTTTTTTTCTTTTAATTAGGTTAGACGGGGTCAAAACCCTAATTTCCTTTCGTTCTATATTCGTCGCGCGTTTATTTATTTTTGTAATATTGATGTTACTGCTCACAGGATGTAATAGATTAATTAGGACTTTTTCCTTTCATTTATCGTTTTGACGGGTTTTTTAGTTATGTAATTAATCTCACCCGAAGCCTTGTAATAGCGTAGCTTTACTTTCCGCATTTTAATTTCCGCAAATATTAACTGTTAGATGTATGATAATAGGGTTGCATGACAAGAATGTATGCTAAAATTTAAACAGTTAGCAAACCCTAAATGTGCAAAGATAATAACTTGAAATTGAATCACTCGCACATGCGCACTCCTAGGGTATACTCTAACTTCGGTTGCCTTCGGTAAACGATCATTAAGTATAGGGTATTTTAGTGGTCGCTCTCTTGTCTAAATAAAGATCAAAAGTCCCGTTCGGAAAGGTTGCCTCGGAAATGTTGCCTCGAATATTGATCTTAAGACATTAGGGTTATTACTAAGACGTCCTAACTTTGCTTTAGTGACCATACGTCCCTTTCGAATTGACCCTTAAAACTCCAACGATGGTGCTACCTACTCACTAATAGTAGGATAGTGCCGTCTAAAGGAAACAAGAATAGAAACATTCTTTTTTCAAGTAGGTAGATGCTAATAGGTACTTGCTCAAAACAAACTTTTCCACACTTACACTCTTTTCAAACAAAGTTTTCAAAAAAACACTTCGTAACACTCTTGAAGACAGAAGCAAGGGTTAAATCAAAGTAAAACAAAAACTTTTCAAATCACACAAACACAGAAGCAATTTTAAAAATGACGAGCAAATACCAAAGAGCATGTGGAAAACCACGGATGGAAAGGGTGCTAATACATTCCCTTTCTATAATCTACCCCCCATACTCAAAATCTCAAAAAGGGAATTTTTCTGTGCTTTTTTCCTTTCCAGTTGGATAAAATAAAAGTCAGTGACGACTCTTGCTTACCGTGACATTTTGCAAACACAAACGCAAAACGCAAACCAGCATCTTCCTAAAACAGTCCGGTTCTGCCACCGTATCACAGAACTGGCGACTCTGCTGGGGAGTAATAATAAGTGGGGTATACCTTAGGATTAGTTCATCATATTGCTTCTATTGTTTGATTTGTTTGCTTTACTTTTGAGGGCTTTGTATTGGAGTTACTATAGATCCTAACCCGGATCTGAGGGACAACTTTTAGGTAAGTAGCAATAAACTGTGAGGGAACTGTATGACATAGACCGATACAGTTGAAGCTGTAGCTATGTTGATGTGGCATATTGGTTGGTACCGGTATCCCTTGTGGAGAAACAAGGAGAATACGAGGCTGCTATGTGTCTCGTTAAGCATCAACTGACCTTAGAACCTATAATTGACTAATTTGGCCATAGGAAGTAGTGAGATAGCCGGTCTTGGTATAAAGCTGAGAACTGGTTGATACTCGATACTACACTCATTGAGACTATACTCTCGAGATAGTTTCGGCCGCAAGAAAAGATTGCGTGAGCTGAAACCATGACTGATGGAGGATGGTCAGTGATATTGAGAATCTCTAGAACCCGGTTACTATTATTAGGACAGGTTGAAACCAACTGAACTTCAAGAGGGTAGTACCTAGACCCCATGCAAGCCTGAAACTTAAGGGCTCTTGTGTGACTTATTTGCCTTTACCATGTCTGTTATTTGCTATACCTGTTGTGTGTTTTATCATGACATCATGCATCATAACATAGCATGCATACTTCATTATGCTAACCATTTCAAAGACCAAGGGGATTTATCTTTGTTCTGTTTTACAGATTATTGCTTCCATGTCCAGAAATACTATTCAGGTTAACTTCATGCAAATACCTGCTCAACTCAGAGAGTTAATCTCAAAAATTCCTGATACTTCTTCATTCGTTAGAAGACATGGTCAGCTCTTTAGATTGGTCACTTAAAAGTTGGATGAGCAGATGATGAGCGTGCTTTTACAGTTCTTTGATCCGGTGCATCATTATTTCACCTTCCCGGATTATCAGCTAGTTCCCACTTTGGAGGAGTTTTCTTATTTACTGGGCATATCCATCCTCGAGAAGACACCTTTCACAAGTTTAGAAGAGACTCCTAGGCCAGAGGATATTGCTTCAGCCTTACATATAAAAAGGGCTGATGTAGTATCTAACTGGGAGACACGGAGCGGGGTTAAAGGTTTCTTGGCCAAGTTTCTGATTAATCAAGCTCAACAGTTCTGGGATAACTTGGATTTTCAAGCTTTTGAAGACATCTTGGCTCTCCTCATCTACGACTTGGTTCTTTTCCCGAATCCATATTCCTTCATAGATGTGAATACGGTCGAGATCTTCTTGTCTCGTAATCCTGTACCTACTCTTCTGGGTGATATCCTACACGCCCTCTATACTCGTACCGTGCGAAGAAGAGGGACCCTCATGTGTTGCATGCCGCTCCTGGCGAGGTGGTTTATTTCGCACCTCCCCAAGTTTGTATTGAAGAATGGGGAAGGTTTAGGTTGGGCTTACAGGATAATGTCCATTGCCCATACGAACATTCTTTGGAGTTCTAAGGCTATGGAGGATACTGCTGTCATTGATTGATGTGGGGGATACCCTAATGTTCCGTTGCTTGGAATTAGAGGAGGAATAACCTACAGCCCTTGCTTGGCTCTACGACAGTTTGGTCGCGCTCGAAGAGACGGTCCTCATGAGTTACTTCTTACAGATATTGTCTTTGACTACAAGGGGGACGTGGATGAGCATCGCCGAAGGTTTATACGGGCCTGGGGCATGATGAACAAGTCTGACCCCCACGAGCTAGGACCAAAGACTTCTCTCCCTATGCAACCTTATCTCCAGTGGGTCTGAGCTCGGGCTCAAAAGCTTGGGATGCCTTACGAAGCTGTGCTGCCGGTGATTGTGGAGCCTACCAATGAAGAAGGTGTTCCTTATACGGTCCTTTATCCCTACATGCCTACTGATCTTGGGGCATTGAAGAGATCCTGGATTCAGTTGAAAGAAGAAAGGGATACCTACCGGGAGAAGTATCATGAGCAGGAAAGGAAGATCTTGAAGCTCACGAGGAAACTTGAGAATGAAAGGACAATCAATGATTACGTCAGCATGAAGGGGAAACGACCATGGGATTTCTGACATCTTTTATTGTTTCTAGTTTAGATTTGCTTTTCAGTTATTTCCTTGTAAACGCCTTGAAAGGCATTGTTAAACATTTTTACAAGTTAATCTAATAAAGTGTGTTTTATTTTGTTTTATAAATTTGAATCTCCCAAAGTCTTTGAAATCATTTCATACGCATCCCATTATCATGCACATCATTACAGGTACCATTACAGGTTTCTCATCTTCTTCGCTGTTTATTTCAGCACAAGATGTCTTCTGAAATACCTATCGATCAGGCTATCAAAGCTCTTCAGGCACAGAATGCCCAATTCCAAGAGATGTTCTTGAACTTGGCTAAAGGGCAAGAGGATTTGAAGACTCTCATCCTGAAGGAGAAGAAGAAGAAGAAGAAGAAGGTGGTTCTTTTGAATATGGGTCTCAGGTTTGGGAATAGGTTGCGACAAGAAGCTGATTTGTCTCATTCATCCAAAGGAGGAGAGAGTCAAGAGGAAGAAAAAGGTCCTAGTCCAGTGGTATCTGATAATGATACTGATTTTGATGATGAACAGTACCCTCCTGCTGAGGATAGGTACAAACAACTTGAAGATCGTCTAAGTGCTATGGAGATTCAGAAGATTCCCGGTTTGGACTTCGAAGATCTGGGACTAGCATCGGGGGTGGTGATCCCTCACAAGTTTAAAAAGATCCACCTCCGCTTGTACGTCAGAAAGATCCAACCTTACACTGCTGATAGGAATCTGTGGGTACATTTCTTTCAAGATAGTCTGTCAGGGACCCAGCTTGAATGGTTTTATCAATTGGAAGGAGCTAATGTCCACAACTGGGAGGACCTTGTTGCTGCTTTCTACAAGCAGTACCAGTATAACACCGACCTTGCTCCCACTCGTACTCAGCTTCAGGGTATGTCTATGGGTGCAAGTGAAGGTTTTAAGGACTATGCTCAGAAGTGGAGAGATCTAGCTGGAAGAGTCCAACCCCCTCTGTCTGATAGGGAGTTGGTTGATATGTTTCTGGGGACCTTGTCTAGTCCATTTTTCAATCATCTGATCGGCAGTTCATCATCTGGGTTTACTGAATTAATTATGACTGGGAGAGAGTAAAAGATGGTATCAGAAGTGGCAAGATACAGAAAGGTGCTTCGTCAAGTACAGAAAAGAGACCTTTCACTGGAAAGAAAGAAGCTAGTGCAGTTTATGGCTCGAGGAGCCAAGGCAGACTGGAACGCCGCCAAGTAGTGAATGCAGTGGTAATATCAAAACCTACAATTGCCCCACAATGCAATAATCAACAAAGAATGGAGAGACCGCAGAGACAGTACACTCGGCTTAATATGACCCTGTCACAAATTCTTCCGCAATTGTTGAAGACCAACCTGGTAACTCTGAGGGAAGCCCCAAAGAATCCCAGCACTGCATCTCCGCTATATAATCCGAACGCCCGCTGTGCCTATCACTCTGATAGCCCGAGTCATGATACGAACAACTGCTGGGCTTTGAAGAATAAGGTTCAAGATTTGATTGAAGCTAAAGAGATTGAATTTGATGCCCCGGAGAAGCCCAACATCATAACTGCTCCTATGCCCAAACATGATCAGGGAGTGAATGCAATTGAAGATGATGAAGAAGAGTCAGATATCGGCAGCTGGATTTACCCGACTACCAACGGTAGATTGAACAACTGGACGACAAAGGACTTCGTGTCCGTTTATTTTATTACATAGTAATAGACTTTTGTTTTGGGATTTGTAAAAAACAGTTTGAAAATTTACGGCCCGATGCCTTGCCCGAGGCACTTTGGCTTTGTTTGTGAGGGCTTATTATTTGTCATTTTCATATATCATCAATAAAGCATTGGATATTTTCTTGCATTACAAATTTTGCGCTCCTTGTTTTTCTTTTCTATCTTGCACTTTATCAAAACAGTTATTGTCTTACACACACTCACATATCATAATGCAGATCCACATCCACTCTGGATCCCATTGATAACGACTCTGCTACTGCCAGTTATGACTTTGAAAATCCGATCAACCTAGCCGAGGACAAAGGTGAGGATGATTGTGAGGTTCCTGGGGAACTTACTAGACTGTTACTTCAGGAAGAGAGGGCCATACAACCACATGAAGAGCCAGTGGAATCAGTAAATTTGGGTACGGAGGAAGACAAGAAAAATGTCAAGATAAGTGCAAATCTGGAGCCTAGTGTCAAGCAACGGTTGATACAGATGCTACGCGACTATGTTGAGATCTTCTCCTGGTATTATTAAGATATGCCTGGTTTAGACACTGATATCGTGGTTCATCATCTGCCAACTAAAGAAGACTGCCCTCCGGTAAAGCAGAAGGTTCGCCGTATGCGCCCCGAAATGTTTGAGAAAATCAAAGCTGAGATCATGAAGCAGTTTGACGCCGGATTTCTAGATGTTACTTCTTACCCGCAGTGGGTTTCCAACATTGTTCCGGTGCCGAAGAAAGATGGTAAGGTACATATGTGTGTAGACTATAGAGATCTGAACAGGGCGAGCCCCAAGGATGATTTCCCTCTGCCTCATATCGATGTTCTGGTCGACAACACCGTGCAACATAAGGTCTTCTCCTTTATGGATGGTTTTTCTGGTTACAATCAGATTAAGATGGCTCCCGAAGACATGGAGAAGACAACTTTCGTCACGCAGTGGGGCACTTTCTATTAGAAGGTAATGCCTTTCGGGTTGAAGAATGTTGGGGCAACTTATCAGTGCGCCATGGTAGCTTTGTTCCACGACATGATTCATCATGAGATTGAGGTATACATTTATGACATGATTGCAAGGTCCCAGACGGAAGAAGAGCACCTTGACCATCTCCAGAAACTGTTCGACAGGTTAAAGATGTACAAGCTGATGTTAAACCCGAACAAGTGCACCTTCGGGGTGAGGTCTGGTAAGCTGTTGGGTTTCGTTGTTAGTGATAAATGTATTCAAGTGGATCCTGCAAAGGTAAAGGCTATACAGGAGATGCCAGCTCCTTGCACAGAAAAGGAAGTTAGAGGCTTTTTGGGACGTCTGAATTACATTTCCCGATTCATTTCACATCTGACTGCTACTTGTGAGCTGATCTTCAAGCTGTTGAAGAAAGATCAAGTGGTAAAATGGAATGATGAATGTCAGACCGCTTTCGAAAGGATCAAGGAATACCTCCAAGAGCCACCTATTTTGATGCCTCCAATTGAAGGAAGACCTTTGATCTTATACTTGACAGTGCTGGATAATTCAATGGGGTGCGTGCTGGGGCAGCATGACGAGTCTGGCCGAAAAGAGCATGCTATTTACTACCTTAGCAAAAAGTTTACCGACTGTGAGACCCGATACTCACTGCTTGAGAAAACTTGTTGTGCTTTGGCATGGGCTGCTCGCCGACTGAGACAGTATATGCTGACTCACACTACCCTATTGATATCAAACATGGACCCAATCAAGTATATCTTCGAGAAGCCTGCCTTGTCTGAAAGAATAGCAAGATGGCAGATGATCTTAACTGAGTACGACATCCAATATACAACCCAAAAAGCAATAAATGGAAGTGTATTAGCAGATCATTTGGCGCATCAGGCCGTGGATGATTACCAGTCTATGAATTTCGAGTTCCCGGATGAGAACATCATGTTGGTGACCGATTGTGAAGAACCTGGACCGGATGAAGGACCTGAGGAAGAATCCCGATGGTCTATGTATTTTAATGGAGCCTCAAATGCGTTGGGTAATGGCATTGGCACCGTGATTATATCTCCCGAAGGCTGTCATACTCCATTCACCGCCCGATTATATTTTAACTGCACCAATAATATGGCAGAGTATGAAGCGTGCATCATGGGCCTTTGAGCAACTATTGACCTAAGGATTAAGTTTTAAGTGTATTCGGAGATTCCGCTCTAGTGATCAGTTAGATCAAAGGTGAGTGGGATACGAAACACCCAAATCTTATTCCTTACAATGAGTATGTATTGACGTTGCTTCCACACTTTGAGGAGATAACCTTTGAACATTTCCCCAGAGAGGAGAATCAGTTAGTGGACGCGCTAGCTACCATGTCTTCTATGTTCAAGGTCAGGTGGGCAACGAAGCTTCCCAAATTACCATTGAGAGGTTGGACGAACCCGCACATTGCTGTGACATCGAGATTGAAGAGGTAGCGGATAAACCCTGGTTTCACGAGGTAAAGAGGTATCTTGAGGCTCAAGAATACCCCGAGGGTGCATCTGTTAATGATAAGAAGTTTCTAAGAAGGTTCACTGCGAAGTTCTTCATCAATAATGGTATCCTTTACAAGCGTAACCATGACTCAACCTTACTGCGATGTGTGGATAAGAACGAGGCAGAAAAGATCATGGCGTAGTTACACGAAGGTACTTTCGGAACTCATTCCAGTGGACATACCATGGCAAAGAAAATCCTACGGGCAGGATATTATTGGTCTACTATGGAAGCCGATTGTTATCAGCATTCTCGGACCTGTCACAAGTGCCAAGTCTATGCTGATAAGGTGCATGTACCTCCAGTTCCTCTGAATGTTTTGACAGCTCCTTGGCCTTTTGCAATGTGGGGCATCGATATGATTGGCGAGATCATACCTACTGCGTCGAACGGGCATCGTTTCATCCTGGTAGCTATTGATTACTTTATAAAGTGGGTTGAGGCAGCTTCCTTTGCTACAGTAACCAAGAACGTCGTGGCGCGGTTTATTCAACACAATTTGATCTGTCGATATGGTGTACCAGAGAGGATCATTATGGACAATGGTACAAATCTCAACAATACAATGATCTCCGAGCTCTGCAAACAGTTCAAGATACAACATCACAACTCTTCTCCTTACCGGCTGAAGATGAATGGGGCTGTTGAAGCAGCTAATAAGAACATCAAGAAGATTGTGCAGAAGATGACAGTGACCTACAAAGACTGGCATGAGATGTTACCATTCGCTCTTCATGGGTACCGCACCTCAGCACGGACATCAACCGGGGAAACACCCTACTCTCTAGTGTATGGCATGGAGGCAGTCTTGCCCATTGAGGTCTAGATACCCTCTCTTCGGATTTTGAAGGATGCAGGTTTGAGCGAGGACAATTGGATCTAGACTCAGCTTGATCAGCTGAACTTAATCGACGAAAAGAGACTTACTGCTATTTGTCATGGTCAGACGTATCAAAAGCGGATAATCAAGGCATTTAACAAGAAAGTCAGACGACAGGAATATCAAGTCGGGGATCTGGTGATCAAACACATCATACTGCCACAAGGTGATCCCAGGGGCAAATGGACCCCCACTTACGAAGGGCCATTTGTGGTTAAGAACATTTTCTCGGGAGGAGCTATGATTCTAACCACCATGGATGGTGACGACCTTCCTCACCCCGTCAATGCAGACATATTGAAAAATACTACGCATAATCAAAGACCCGCTAGGTCGACTGGCCTAGGAAAAAATAAGGGCTTCCCGATGAACCAGAAGGGTTCGGGCAAAAGTAAGGGATGAAAATGAAAAAAAAACTGTACACCCGGCAAGTCGAAAACCTGAAAAGGTGGCTTGGGCCAAAAAAGGGTATCCCGGTGGACTGAAAACCCGAAAGGGCGGTCCAGGCAAAAATTAGGGATTGAAGCGTAACACTATATCTCATTGGATCATCTTGCAACCAGACTTCAGTATCGACTATCAAGCTCGGACGACGCTAATCAGTATAATCTACCTTCAACCGAGTAGCAAAGTGATGAGACGCTCGAAGATATATAGGCAATAGCAGAGTTGGAACCTAGTGAGATTATTTACATAGCTGTTTTTCTTTGTTTTTTACAAATTGTATAAATTCTATCTTTCGGCGGCGTTCTCTTACTAGGACATCAGCCTCTTGTACAAAACGCCTATTTACAGGACAACTTCAAAATCAATAAAATTCATTTTCACAAAGAAATTTCAAAATTGTTTTTCTTTTTTTGTTTAGTTTTGCAAGAACGTCCAATGATTCATTTTTTATATATGCATTTGAAAATAATTGTTGCTCATAAATATTTACATGCAAAACAAAAGACGATTACTCGTAATACTAGGAACAAGGGCAAACAAGAAATGTCCAAACCTTACAGTTGCTCCATTCACCAGGTACAAGGATAGACCCAACTTGATAAAATGACTAAAAGTATATACACTCCCTGCAGAGTAAGAGGTACCAGAATACAGCGGTGTTAATTCTCCCCAAGCAGAGTTTATTTATCACCAACAATGGAATATTACCCCCAGTGGAGTTTATTTCTTCCACAAGCAGAAACTCAAAATCCCCGACAAAGTTTATCATCGCCAGCAATGATAATTCATCCACAGCCGAGGTTATTTCTCCAAGTCAGCAGATCTCCTGACAGAGTATCACTTCCCCACAGAGTCATCCTTTCACCAGCTTATTCACCAGCAGAATTAATCTCCTGCCAAGTTATTCTCAAATCATCTTCGACCGTCATCCCCAGTGGGAACGAAGAATTCAACTCTTTATATTCTCCAGCAGCAGTCCAGGATTTATTTTCCCAGCTAGAGAACATCCTAAAAAAACATTGCATCATGGCATGCGCATATGCATCATACAACACAATCTCATTTATTTTGAGAACATCATTGCTCGATACATGTCATGCATCATGACATTACATACGACTAACTCTTTACATTTCAAGAAAAGATACAATCAAATTCTCACAAAGTTCAAGCTATGAAGCCCGGATCCGACCGAATAATATCTTGATTCCTCCATCATATTGTGAAGCCCGGAGAACGACCGGATAACAGTATCAGAATACCGCGAAGCCTGGATTACGACCAGATAGTGGTTTTATCTCTGATTCAAGCTATGAAGCCCGAATTCGACCAGATAGTAGTTTAATCCCCAGCAAGTTATTGTGAAGCCTGGATTTCAACCAGATAGCAATACAAAGGACACCATGAAACCTGGATTACGACCAGATAGTGGTAAATCATAAACACAAGCCGTGAAGCCCGGAGTCGACCGGATAAAAGCCTAACAAGTTATTGTGAAGCCTGGATTACGACCAGATAGCAATACAAAGGACACCATGAAACCTGGATTACGACCAGATAGTGGTATATCATAAACACAAGTCGTGAAGCCCAGAGTCGACCGGATAGCAGCTTAGCAAGTTATTGTGAAGCCTGGATTACGACCGAATAGCAATACAAAAGACACCATGAATCTTGGATTTCGACCAGATAGTGGTATATCATAAACACAATCCGTGAAGCCCGAAGTCGACCGGATAGCAGCCTAACAAGTTATTGTGAATCCTGGATTACGACCAGATAGCAATACAAGACACCATGAAGCCTGGATTCGACCAGATAATGGTAGAAGATGTTGTGAAGCCTGGATTACGACCAGATAGCAGCCAAGAATACTACGAAGCCTGGAGTCGACCAGATAGTGGTACATCTTTAAATGCAAGTTTTGAAGCCCGGATTCAACCGGATAATATCTTGATTTCCCTGAACATCGTGAAGCCTGGATTACGACTAGATAGCGGTAAAGAACACTGAAGCATGGGATTACGACCAGATAACAGTAAGTGACACTGTGAAGCTTGGATTTCGACCAAATAGCAGTTTACCCAGCCAATTACTATGAAGCCCGGAGTCGACCGAATATTAGTAGGCCTTAAAATCAAATGGAAGCCCGGATGCGACTGGATAATCAATTGATTTCTTCTGAAGCCTGGATTTTGACCAGATAAGAAGTGAGGTATTGTGAAGCCTGGATTCGATCAGATAGCAGTACAGGATACCATGAAGCCTGAATTCGACCAAATAATGATATGAAACATCGTGAAGCCTGTATTACGACCAGATAGCGGTACAAGGCATTGTGAAGCTTGGATTTTGACCAAATAGCAGTTTTACCTGGAAAATTACTAAGAAGCCCGGAGTCGACCGAATATTAGTGTGCCCTAAGGTCAAGTTGAAGCCCAGATGCGAACGAATAACAACTGAATTCCTTCTGAAGCCTGGATTACAACCAGATAAGAATTGAGAAATTGTGAAGCCTGGGTTACGACCGGATAGCAAGTTTAATCTGATCTCCCTAGCAAGTCACTGTAAAGCCTAGATTACGACCAGATAGCAATCGATCTTATCACTATGAAGCCTGTATCACGACCAGATAGTAGTTCATTTTAGCCTCTTCGACCAAGAGATGATTCCCCAGTAGAATAACAGACGACTGAAGCTCCTAAAATTCAACTTTCTCTCAAGACAGAGACCAACATTCCCCAGTGGAATCTTCCTCAACAACAGGTATACAAGCTCTCGCTAAGGAATCTCTTATGTGATCGACACTTCTTCTGATGGCATATTTAAGCCCATCTTCCGTCATCAATCTCCAAATGGAATCTATAAGCCCATTCCCGACATCACAAGACAAGTACCACTTCACGCGAGTGCAAATTTCTTGAGCACTCTAATGTTCAATCATCTTCAACCTTCAGATCACGAAAGGCAGACAAGCCAATATATATCCTCAGGTTTAAGAAGATTGAACAGGGGCAGCTGTTGTACCCTAAAATTTTCCCTCCCATATTTCTCAATACATTTCAAGTGAGGCCCTCAAATTGCTCAAGGAGGTCCAAGGGTTGACCAGACAAACTCTCTCCTAAGGCAGTCTACCTCAAATTAGGGTTTCATGTTGCATTAAGATACTTGAGTCCAAGGGATCCCAAATGCTCACCATTGTCCTAATATGTTCTCAATATCATCCATGCCAAGTTTCAAGCCTTTTAGAGGAAGTTTTCTCAGTCAATTGCTCAAAGGCCTGAAAAACCGATTGTGCTAGGGCAAAAGTCAACTGTTGCCCACATACAGTCAAACTTCAAGATTTTTGGTCAACACCATCATTTTGAAGTGTTGTTCATCATTTGATCAAGGATTTATCATGATTCATCAAGGATTGCTCACAATTCATCAAAAACATAAAGTTGTTAAATTAGGGTTTTGTAGGAAAAGTCAACTCAACTTTGACCAACCATAACTTTCTCATACTTTATGAGAAATGACCCATCCAAAGCTCATTTTTAAGAGGATGCAATTCCCTACAATTCATCTTCATCTCCCAATTTCAAAATATGCACTCACAAGAAGGTATGAATTTGGACATTATAGGTCATTTTGAAAAGTCAATAAAAACACCTTTTTTGTCAAAGCTTCATAGATTAACATGGGAGAATAAATTGAGATGAGACCAAAAGGTTTGCTTATAGGACATCTCAAGCTTTCTAAAAAGTCCAAGAACACCTTCAAAGAGTCAAAATTGAAGAAGTTATGCATTGGTGAAGTTGACCTTTTTTGCAAAATTGTCAAAAGTCAAAAGTGCCTAAAATTGCAATTTTTGTCAAATGGGCCTAACTTTTTGCACTTGTTTTGAGTTGGTAGCATGGTCCACGAGCCCTATATCTTTCCACTTGTCTTTATCTTATTTTTGATATTTATTTTTATTTTTTATTTCAATTAAATCAATTTAAATCAAAATAAATCATGAAAATATCCAAACCATTCAAACCTCAAGATTTTGTGCACATTTCAGGTCCCATATACAGCTAGCAAGTGAATCAAATCGTGCAAGGCATAGGTGTGCATAAAAAGATTGATTTTGGCCTATTTTGGAAAGATTTTCATGGGAATCAAATCATGATCAAAGATCATAATTGATAAAGATTGAGAGCATAATTGTAACCCTAATTCAATTAGTGGTATATAATGGACAATTGCAGACAAAAAGTACAAGGTTTTGGAGGCGTGGAGAGGAAGAACCAAACTTGAAAAAACTCAAAGAAAGTGGTGATCTGACTTGATACTTCCTAGCATTTTCAAGACTCCCAAGCCATCCCATTCGCTTCCTGGGAGTGCAAGGAACATATACCAATCAGAAACAAGCGTTCTAGTTCCCAGAATCCGGTTCCACGACCCCCACGGTTTGCCTTTATTTCCAAAATCGAATCTTATTATTCTTGCATCTTTATCATGTTTCAATAGCATATTTGTAATCCTGATCATGTTCGCAAGCTCATGGTAACCATTAATTTCATTTTCACTAACTATAGGAATCCACCATTGTTAGGGTTTCATTTTGTGTTTTGGGTTTTTTCTGTACATGCAAAATTGGTCCACAAGAAGGGCACCATGATGCTCAGCAGGCCAAGGCGATTTGATCTATAACATTAGATTCCATTTATCGTGCCTGTGGATGATTTTGGAAAATCGTTGGCTTATACTTACGCCTCTGGTCCGTAGGTAAAAGTCACTAGACCTTTTAACAACGGAGAGAGGACAGTGACGATGGCGTGGCAAGCTTTGATTGCCCCATTTAAATTTCGCGCGTTGATAAGTTTATTTTGTTTGTTTTTTAATATAATGATTATTGGGTGTTAGATATACAACAAAGACGTCTGGCTTAGTTGGTAGCGAAGCAGGTGGAAAAGGCCATAGGACCTGGGTTCGAATCCCAGGTCCCCCATGTATTCCATGTTATTTTTCATTACTTAATCAGGATTGCACATAGGTGTGAAGACCACCATGGACCATCATCTTCCAACCATTAGATTACCCACCATCCAGATCTGAAGGCCACTACATAAGGATCTATCATGCGTCCCAGTCAACGTGTAGCACTGAATCCAGAGAAGTCAACATGGACCTTTGATTTTGGGCTCAGTATTGCTATTGACACACCCCTCCAATTGCTGATTACAGGCCCAATACTCTTTTCTTTTCTTTTTTATTTTTCCTTTATTTAATTTATTTAAATTATTTTTACTAACAAAAATTAATTCTTTTTTCTAATAAAATCATAAAATCAATTTTTCATCAAAAGTAGATTTAGGTTTTATTTTTTATAAAAATTAATTTAATTGGTTAATTTAATTTATTAGGTAACTTTAATTTCCTTTGTAAATAAATTAAAATCAAGTAGAAGAATTAGGGTTTGTTTAATTTAATTTTTATTTCTCTTTTCTTAAAAAATCACAAAAATACAAAAAATAGGTCAAATTTAATTAGTTTTTATTAATTTAATTTAATTAGTAATTAAGTTTGTACATATTTAATTCAAACCCTTATTTTCTTAAAATAATCAAAAACAACAAAAAATAATTTTTTCTTTTAATTAGGTTAGACGGGGTCAAAACCCTAATTTCCTTTCGTTCTATATTCGTCGCGCGTTTATTTATTTTTGTAATATTGATGTAACTGCTCACAGTATGTAATAGATTAATTTGGACTTTTTCCTTTCATTTATCGTTTTGACGGGTTTTTTGGTTATGTAATTAATCTCACCCGAAGCCTTGTAATAGCGTAGCTTTACTTTCCGCATTTTAATTTCCACAAATATTAACTGTAAGATGTATGATAATAGGGTTGCATGACAAGAATGTATTCTAAAATTAAAACAGTTAGCAAACCCTAAATGTGCAAAGATAATAACTTGAAATTAAATCACTCGCACATGCGCACTCCTAGGGTATACTCTCACTTCGGTTGCCTTCGGTGAACGGTCATTAAGTATAGGGTATTTTAGTGGTTGCTCTCTTGTCTAAATAAAGATCAAAAGTCCCGTTCGGAAAGGTTGCCTCGGAAATGTTGCCTCGAATATTGATCTTAAGACATTAGGATTATTACTAAGACGTCCTAACTTTGCTTTAGTGACCGTACGTCCCTTTCGAATTGACCCTTAAAACTCCAACGACGGTGCTACCTACTCACTAATAGTAGGATAGCGCTGTCTAAAGAAAACAAGAACAAAAACATTCTTTTTTCGAGTAGGTAGATGCTAATAGGTACTTGCTCAAAACAAACTTTTCCACACTTACACTCTTTTCAAACAAAGTTTTCAAAAAAACACTTCGTATCACTCTTGAAGATAGAAGCAAGGGTTAAATCGAAGTAAAACAAAAACTTTTCAAATCACACAAACACAAAAGAAATTTTAAAAATGATGAGCAAGTACCTAAGAGCCCGTGGAAAACCACGGATAGAAAAGGTGCTAATACCTTCCCTTTCTATAATCTACCCCGTACTCAAAATCTCAAAAAGGGAATTTTTCTGTGCTTTTTTCCTTTCCAGTTGGATAAAATAAAAGTCGGTGGCGACTCTTGCTTACCACGACATTTTGCAAACACAAACGCAAAATGCAAACCAGCATCTTCCTAAAACATTTCGGTTCTGTCACCGTATCACACAATGAATTAATGAAAGTAACCAAAGTATGACATGAAAATAAGTGTTTAAGCAAACAAAGAAATTACAACTGAAAATTTGAGTGAATGAAAGCTTCTCCGCCTAAATTTCTCACTTCAAATGGTGTGTATTTTAGCGGTGACAGAAAAACTCCAGTTGACCGTCTTGTGTAAACTCCAACAATCCCTCGTCGATCAGGTCTTGAATTTTGTTCTTCAACGCCCAACAATGGTTAGTGTCGTGTCCCTGACTGTTGGAATGGTATACGCAACTTTCATTGGGATGGTAACTAGGAGCAGAAGTATTAGGTTTTTGAGGAGGCTCCCTTAATGCAACCAATTTGGCTTCCAACATATGATGTAATGCTTGAGCCAAGGACACGTTGATCTCGATAAACTGTCTTTTGAGCATTTCTTGCTTGCCCTGACTGCCCTGTCGTGGTTGGCGAGGTCGTTGTTGGACCTGTGGTGTAATAGCCATTTTGAAAGGTATTCTCTCGACCAAAACCACTTCTTATTTTGTCGGGGGCTGATTAATGACTTGATCCCCGATCTTAACTGTTTGTTTCATATGATTACATCCTTCTTGATGAATCTTGTTGACAAGGGCTCTCAACTCTTCTTGTCCCCGAGCCAAGTTTTGGATAAGAGCCATCTAACCCACCATCTAGATTTTCATCGCTGCCATCTCGGTTTGTAACCGTTCCACCTGGTCATCCCTATTATCCTCAAGATTCTTCTTGGTCATGCTCTTAGTGAGGAGTGCTTTCACTTCTTCTTGCCCCTTGGATAGGTTCAAGAACATTTGTTGAAGCTGATCATTTTGGGTCTGAAGATCCTTGATAATCTATCATAGAGCTATCTCTACTTGAAATAAACAGTAAGCAGATGAGAAAACCTGTAAGGGAAAAACCTGTCATGATATGATGCATGGTATGTGGGTGCAATATTTTCAAGGATCTCACAGGGTAAACACAAGAAGATGTTATAAGTTGAACATTGATTACAACTTTCGCATTGTTGAATGGACTTCTACGAGAATCAAGCTCACCATGTCAAGTGGGTCATAGCCCTTGACTCAAGTTACCGTGCTTTGGTCTTTGAGAGTGTTTGGTTAGAGGGAAATAAATCCTCTTGCCCCTTTATATATGTCTGGTTCAACATAACCCTGGATCACAAACCCTTGATACCCTTGAAATGGTTAGCGTAAATGTCATGGTATGATGTCATGATGTTATCTTCAAGTAAACGCAAACACACAAAGCAAACAAATCCTTAGGTTTAGGCTTGCATGAATTCCATAGGTAAGTACCCTCTTGAAGTTTAGTTGGTTCAACCTGTCCTAGAAAATAATCGGGTTCTTGGGGATCTCAATATCACTGATCTTTCTTCACCGGGCATTGTTTCAGCACAAGCCTCTTTATTTGCGACCAAAATATCCCGAAAGTCCGATCTCAATGAGCGTAGTATCGAGTATCAACCGACTTCAGACTGCACCAAAATCAACTATCTCACTACATCCTAATGGACAAGTTGTTCCATTAAAGGTTCTAAGGTCAGTTAGTGTTTCATGACACCACACAGCAACCCCGTATTCTCCTTGACTGGACTCAAGGGCTACCGCTACCAACAAACGTGCCACACTAACATAGCCATCGCTTCAACTATGTCGATATACCCCGCACAACCTCTACGATATATTTCTACTTACCTAATGATGTTCCCTGATCCGGGTAGAGGATCAAAAACCCAAACAAGGACCCAAAATGTAAAGCAAGCAAGTCATACAAGGAAAGCATTTTAAAGGTGATCTAGCTCTAAGGTAACCCCAATTTTAAATTTTCTCCCCAGCAGAGTCGCCAGTTCTGTAATACGGTGGGAGAACTGACTTGGGTGTTTTATGTTTTATCGCAAATGTTGCGGATAGCAAGAGTCACCACAAAATTTTCTTTTATCCAATAAAGGAAAGGGTGAAAAGAACAGGAAAGACTTTTCAAGATATTTTCTTCAATTCAGGGGGTAGATTATGAAATGGGAAGGTATTATCACCCTTTTCATCCGTAGTTATCTACAGGCTCTTAGTTGCTTGATCACTTTGAAAATGCTTTGTTTGAAATGTGTTTGTGATTGGTGTGAGTTTGAAAATATTTTAAGAACGCCTTTGTTGCGGCAAACTTTGTGATGATTCTCGTCTCTATAAGGATGCATACAAAATGTTGGTTTTGAAAATAGTTCAAAGAGATGTTTGCTTTTGAAGATGTTTTGAAAGTGTGAGTGTGGAGATGGTTTTTAGTTTATGAGCAAGCAACTATGAGCGTCATACCTACTCAAAAGGTATTTGTTCTTTTTCTCCTCCTTTAGATGTTGCTATCTTACCATTGATTGCTAAGAATCCCCATCATTGGATGTGAAGGGACGGGCGTGGGTCAAACATATAGTCATAGAAGGCAACTCATGAGCCGCTTTAGAAATTTTCATAAGGGACTTAAGATCGCTTTACTGAAGGCAACATCAAAGGGTCATCAAGGGACTACGATCTTTTTTTATCGAGGGTCTTTGCTAAAGAAACCATATTCGAGAAACATGACTATTTTCCGAGACAACAAGCGAGGTTACCCTAGAGGTGCTTGTGTGAGTTATGTTTTGATTAGATGCATTTTTTGTCTTTTGAGATTAGGTTTTTCTAACGGTCCATTTTATCTTACCATACACACCCTAATTACTAACAATTATATGAAGATGATAAATTTGCGGAAATTAAAATCCTATGCTATTACATCATTAGGGGGATAGGGGTACAATTTAAAATGGGGATGAAGTAAAAGTCTAAATATTACAACCATATTGAATAGCAATGAAGAAAATATAAAGGAAATGTAAAAACAGTGTAAAAAGAAAGGAAAAATGTTTTTTTAACCATTATGTGTCGACAAATGCATCTTTGCATTGATAGATAACTTTACTTGTTCCTGTAAAACCAAATCAGCCCAGTATGAGTCGATGCATAATGGGATGTGTCGATTCATTTCCTGTTTGTATCGACACATACGTGTTTTGTGTCGACTCATGCATCTTTTGTCTTTCTGTTTTGAGGTCTAGATAGCAATATGTATCGACACATAAGGCCTTGTGTCGACTCATACCCTGTTCTGTCACTAAAATGAGTCGACTCATGTGAGTATGTGTCAACTCATGCTGCAGTTTTTTAGTTCTAACATTGTTTTATGGTCTATACATGTTAGTTCACAGCATATGATTGATAAAAATAAACAGCAAGAAAATGGTTAGCTTCAAGGGGAAATGATTACCACATTTTATCTTCAAAGATGAATCACTAGTGATGTATGAAAAAATGCAAATTCAAGAAGACTTACCTTGAGACTGCAATTAGTGTTTTGAATCTGAAGACTTTTCAAGATGCTATGTGAACTTCAATGAATCTTCAGGGAGCTATTCCAAGCTATTGAATCACACCAACTCAGTCAAGTTGTACAATATTGTTTTTGTGTTTGGAAGGTGAAGATTATGGCGTTACAGAAACTGTTCTTGTGTTTGAACAATCTCTATGTGATATAAAGTGTTTAGCTGGTTGGTTTATGGGAGGGTTTGCAAGATGAAATAATGGGTTGGGGTTCTGTTTTGGTGAATGAAAATAGAGATGAGTATGAGCAAGGTGTTAGAACCTAGTTTGATTCTACAACCCTTAATTAGAGTTTTGATGATAACAAACACAAAGAACAAATATGCACTCTAAATTTATGTTATTTTATATGTAGAAGTTCTGACTGAAACAACATCAGAAGTTAAGCTACAGAAGCTTTCAAGCTGAGCTAATCAGAATGTTCTAAAGAATGATGATTAGAATCTGCACTAAAGTAAAGGATACTCTGATTCTAAACAGAAGTCTAATATACCATAAGATCTTCACATCTCTGAGTCATCAATGTTCTAAAGTAAAAGCAGCATTCAAGATTCTAGTTCTGAAGCGTTACTTTTCAATTAAGACAATATCATATGCAACAGCTTCATTCAGACAAGAATCTTCTCAATATGGAAATAACATTGAGTGTCCATTATCACGCTTTATGTTGGACAAGATTTCCATGCCTATATAAACAAGCTTAAAGGACAAATCGTTTACGATTTTTAACCAACGACTGCATATACATCTTAAACGCTGCAAACATTCATATTCACTTATACGCTCAAATTGTGTAATATATCATAGTAGTGATACAATTTTTGTAACGAAAAACAACAGTACACAGTAAATCATTTTCTTTTGATTAAGTTAGTTTTCCTTGAGATAAACCGGGTTGTGGTTGTACTCAAGAAGACTTTGGCAGTTGTCAAAGTAGTATTGTAATCAGTTTTGATTAGTGAATTAAGTCCTCGTTGGAGAGAGGAGAAATCACCTTGGCGGGTGGACTGTAGTAGTTTGAGATCAAAAGAACCAGGATAAAAATATCGTGCCTACTGCTTTTGATTTTAAGTTTCAATTCAACCCCCCTTCTTGTGTTTTTCACTTCTTTAATTGGCATCAGAGCGACTGGTTCTGAGTTTATACACTTAACCGCGTCAATACAAGATCCAAGCTTTAGAAAAACACTATGGTGGAACCAATCCAAAACATCAACAATGACTATCATGAGGACAAGGACAAAATCAGCGACAAACCTCCAGTCTTTAATGGAGAAAATTTTGACTACTGGAAAGACAAAATTGAGAGCTTCTTTCTGGCTCATGATGCTGATCTATGGGACATGGTAATTGATGGATACACACATCTTGTGGATGAAAGTGGTCAGAAGATAGATATAAAAAGGATGTCTAACCAACAAAAGCGTGATTTTAGAAACCATCATAAAGCCATAACAATACTTCTTAGTGCCATCTCATACTCAGAATATGAGAAGATCTCAAATAGAGAGACAACCAAAAACATGTTTGACTCTTTGAGAATGACACATGAAGGCAACATACAAGTTAAAGAAACCAAGGCCCTTGCGCTCATTCAGAAATATGAAGCATTCAAGATGGAAGACAGTGAATCCATAGAAGCAATGTTCTCAAGATTCCAGATTCTTGTTGCTGGGCTGAAAGTTCTTGACAAAGGATATTCTAATGCTGATCATATAAAGAAGATCATCAGAAGTCTACCAAAGCATTGGAGGCCAATGGTCACTGCACTTAAGTTGGCTAAAGATATCAACAAGATATGTATGGAGGAACTTGTTAGCTCCCTCAGAAGTCATGAGATAGAGCTAAAAGAAGACGAGCCTCAGAAGCAAGGTAAGCCTCTAGCATTAAAATCTTAAAAAAAATATGATTCCAAGGTTTTACAGGCTATGGAAGAAACCTCTAATGGATCCTCATCAGAAGAAGATGAATTGTCTCTTCTCTCCAGAAGGGTCAATCAATTGTGGAAGCAGATACAAAGAAAATTCAGAAACTCGAGAAGATCAGAGAATCAGAATGAATCCTCCTCCAGATACATAAAGTATGAGTCCTCCTCTGGACACAAGATCTGAAGCTTCCTCCGGTCACAAAAAGTCAAATAACAAAGACATCATCTACTATGAGTGCAATGAACAAGGGAACTACAAAAGTGACTGTCCAAGGATTCAGAAGGAGAAGCCCAAAAAGAAGTTCTTCAAGGAGAAGAAGAAAAGCCTCATGGAAACATGGGATGATTCAAACACTTCTGATGCTGACTCAGTCATATGATGAAAGAGCCAACACCGCTCTTATGGAAAATGTGACAGAAGATAGCGAAGCCTCTGGTTCAGACTCAGAATCAGACACAGAAGAGGTATTCCCTGATTTCACTGTTAATTTTACTAAAGCTGAACTTGCAGAATGTCTGAATGAAATTCTGGAAAGGTATCTGCAGATCAGAGTCAAATTCAAGAACCTGAAAAAGGACCTTGTCTCTGACTCTTAAAGAACTGAGAGTCTTAGATTAGAAAATTCTGAGTTAAAAGAAAAGATTTTAAAATTAGAAAATGATTTGCAAAACTCTCATAAGGAAATAATCTCAGAGACTCCCAGTAATACTGATAAGATCATCAAAGAGTATGATCACAACTTTCAGAAGTTTCTGGCTAAATACATAGATAGAAACAAGATGGCTTCAATGATCTATGGAGTTAGCAGAAATGGCAGAAAAGGAATAGGATACCAAGGTAAGGTATCTCCACCTAAGAAAGTCATGGACCTTGTTATAAAACGCACACCACTAAAATCACACTTCACATACGGGCACACACATGACATTAAATACACTAGTAATGATTATTCTGCCAAACCAAAATTCAAACAGAATTTTGGTAAAACTAATAAACCAGGACCCAAAAAGATATGGGTACCTAAGGACAAAATTATATATGTAGCAAATATCTTTAGCAGCAAGGCTAAAACACTAGTCATGGTACCTGGACTCTGGATGCTCTCGACACATGACAGGAAGAAAGCATATGTTCCAAAGCCTGGAACTTATACCTGGAGGCTACATAGGCTTTGGAGGCAACTAAAGAGGGAAGATGATTGGCTCTGGAACAGTAGGTAATGGTAATCTTCCTTCTATTAATAATGTGCTTTTAGTTGATGGATTGATGCATAACCTGTTATCCATAAGTCAATTAAGTGATAACAGTTTTGATATAATCTTTAATCAAAATTCATGCAAAGCTGTTAGTCAGAAAGATGGAAGTATCCTATTTAATGGAAAGAGGAAAAAACATTTATAAGATAAAACTTTCTGAACTAAAAAGTCAGAATGTAAAATGCCTTCTTTCTGTTAACAACGAGAAATGGGTCTGGCACAAAAGATTGAGGCATGTTAGTTTGAGAAGAATATCTCATATTAATAAACTCAATCTGGTCAGAGGACTTCCTAATCTGAAGTTCAGCTCAGACGCTCTGTGTGAAGCATGTCAGAAAGGCAAATTTGCAAAACCTGCTTTTAAAGCTAAAAATGTTGTCTCCACCTCTAGGCCATTAGAACTTCTTCACATAGACTTATTTGGACCAGTGAAAACTGCGCCTGTTAGTGGCAAAAGTATGGGTTAGTGATCGTAGATGACTATAGCAGATGGACATGGGTAAAGTTCTTAAGACACAAGGACGAGTCACATTTTGTGTTCGTTGCATTCTGTAACCAAGTTCAGAATGAAAAGGATCTTAGAATTGTCAAAGTCAGAAGTGATCATGGTGGAGAATTTGAAAATAAAAAATTTGAAACATTTTTTAATGAAAAAGGCATCTCGCATGACTTCTCTTGTCCTAGAACTCCCCAACAAAATGGAGTTGTAGAACGAAAGAACAGAACATTGCAAGAAATGGCCAGAACCATGATTAATGAGACTAACATTGCTAAGATCTTTTGGGCAGAAGCAATTAACACAGCGTGTTATATTCAGAATAGAATCTCTATAAGACCTATTCTGGAAAAGACTCCATATGAATTGTGGAAGAACATAAAGCCCAACATTTCTTATTTTCATCCTTTTGGATGCACATGTTTTATTCTGAATACTAAAGATCATCTGAACAAGTTTGACTCTAAAGCACAAAAGTGTATTATGTTAGGATACTCTGAATGCTCAAGAGGGTATAAAGTATACAATACAGAAACACAAATTGTTGAAGAGTCAATCAGTGTTAGATTTGATGATAAGCTTGACCCTCAAAAGTCAAAGCAAAATGAATCTTTTGCAGATATAGAAGTTGAATTCACAGGTACTGAAGACAACTCATCAGAAGTTCCCAACAGAGACGCTCCAACAACTTCAGAAAGAAATGTTACAAGTGCTCCAGTACCTTTTGTTGATCAACTCCAGAAAAGGTTATCCAGAAGTAGCATAGCTCACCCAGAAGATAAGATCCTGGGAAAGAAGGATGATCCAATCAGAACAAGATCAACATTCAGAAACTTTGAAGAATCCCTCATGGGACTGGTCTCACTGATTGAACCATCAACAATTGATGAAGCTCTTATGGGCAATGACTGGATTCTGGAAATGAAGGAGGAATTAAACCAGTTCACCAGAAATGGCGTATGGGATCTGGTTCCCAAACCAAAAGGATTCAATGTCATTAGAACAAAGTGGGTGTTCAGAATCAAACTGAATGAGCAAGGAGAAGTCATCAGAAACAAGGCTCGACTGGTGGTATAAGATTATAGTCAGCAAGAGGGGATAGACTATACAAAAACCTTTGCTCCAGTCGCCAAAGAATTTGCTAAGTGCATGCAGGAAGAATTTGAGATGAGCTTAATGGGGGAACTTAAATTCTTTCTGGGCATTCAGATAAACCAAACTCCAGAAGGAACTTACATTCATCAGAGCAAATATGTCAGAGAACTTATGAAGAAATTTGACCTCTCAGAATGTAAGCCCTCAAAGACTCCAATGCATCCCACGTGCATTCTAGAAAAGGAAGAGGTAAGTAAAAAGTTAGAACAGAAAATCTACAAAGGTATGATTGGATCTCTCCTTTATCTGACGGCTTCAAGGCCTGATATTTTATTCAGTGTTTGCTTATGTGCTAGATTCCAATCAGATCCTAGAGAATCTCACTTAACAACAGTTAAGCGAATTTTCAAGTATCTGAAAGGTACTACTAATCTGGGTTTGTTTTATATAAAATCCAATAAATACAGCTTAGTAGGATACTGTGATGCTGACTTTGCTGGAGACAGAGTAGAGCGTAAAAGCACTTCTGGAAGCTGCCAGTTTCTGGGAGATAACCTGATATTATGGACCAGTAAGAGACAGTCCATAATAGCGTTGTCAACAGCAGAAGCTGAAAACATAGCAGCTGCTGGATGTAGCACTCAAATGCTCTGGATGAAAAGTCAACTTGAAGACTTCAACATAATTGAGAGTAACATCCCTATCTTCTGTGATAAAACTTCTGCCATATGTCTATCTAGAAATCCCATTTTGCATTCTAGGGCTAAGCATATAGAAATAAAACATCACTTTATTAGGGATTATATTCAGAAAGGAATTCTCACTTTAAAATTACTTGACACAGACCATCAATGGGCTAATGTGTTTACAAAACCCCTTTCTGAAGATAAATTCAATTTCATTCTGAAACAGCTTAGCATGAAATTGTGTCTAGAATAAAATGTTTTATTTGCATATTCTAACCCTCAGAATGTTATTGTTTTCTATGAACATCTGATCAACTTGTCTTCAGAAGTTAGGAGGCCAGTTGCCTCAGAATCTATCTATGAAGATCTGAACTTTTCATTTCAAGGATAGAGGCATGTAATTCACACCATCAAACATTTGTCATCCTCTCACAAGCTACCTTCTAAGGATGAACACGCGTTCAAATTCTGAAGCATCCAAGGCTCTGATTAGATGCATTGAGACACTTATCATTGGTAACTGTTCAATATCTCTCTAAATCCCCTAATTTCAAGTTTCATTAATTCAGTATAATCATTACTTATTTTCTCTTTCTTACTGATTACTTTTTCTAAAGAACTTATATAAACTCAATTTACTATTTCATTCATTAACTTTTTACCACCTTCAATACTCTCTCTTTCTCTAGTTTTTCAAAAACCCTTTCTATCAATTTCCTTCAAAGAATCTGTGTGAACAATGGCATCCTCATCAAGTCTCAAGAATCTCAACAGTGCTCTTGGTTCTTCATCAACTGAACAATATGAGGAGCCCATTAGAACACTACTCACTCCGGTCGACAACCTTGAAGTTCTCTGTGAATTGATCTTCGATTTTGAAAGCTTACAAGAAAATGGGTTTAATCTGTATGAATATGTAACTGCACAGGGATGGAACAAATACTTTAATCGTCTGTTGGGTCCAACTTTTCCCATTCTTGTTAAAGAGTTTTGGATTCATGCTACTTCATCCAACCACCAGGTCACGCCATATGTTATAGGGAATAAGATAGTGATTACAGATGATTTGATTGGGAAAATCATTGGATACAATGGCGGCGGAGGCAGATGCATTGATATGGCTGATAAGTGTTATGACCTAAAATCCATTGCTAGGGTCATCTTCACTTATGGACAACCATCAAGCAAGATCAGATACTTGAAAGATCATTACAGAATCTGGGCTAGAATAATTCTTGGATGTATCAATCACAGGAAGCCTACAAGTTCTCCTGATTACATCAACATTGACCAACAGTTTCTGATATACTTCATTGCAAAAAAGACCAAAATAAACCTTCCACATTTTCTCTTCAACCATCTCATAATAAGTGTGAAAGAGACAAGAGAAGAAGAAAAAACTAAGAGGGATTGGATTCCTCTATGAAGATTGATTTTAGATATTCTAACAGAAAATAGGCTGATAAAACATCTAAAGAGGCTCAAGAAATCAGTACTCTGGAAGCAACTGTTGGGAAACCTCTGAATGCCAAGAAGCTGAAGAAAATGAAGATTATTGAAAGCATTAAGAAGGAACCAACAATTGATTCTCATGAGGTCATCACTTCTAGGAGAATCCCTCTGAAGGATTTTCCACTATTCTCTGAGATAGATGCCTCTCCAGAGATTATAGTCAGATACCTTGAAGCTTGTAAGGAAGATGGGACTATTCCAGAAATCAACATCCAAGACATGCACAAGCCAGCTCCAGAGGTTGTCCTAAAGAAATCCAGAAAGAGGAAGGCAGCATGATAAGGATCCTCTCAGAGGACACCCAAAGATGCGAAAAAGAAAGGTAATACATCTTTTGTTTCTGTTGTAGAATCAATAGCTATTCAACATCTGAAACCATCCCCCCTCAATCAACAGAAAATCCTTCACCTCAAACATTTGAGGATTTTGACATAGAGTTTGACCCATCTATAACTCTTGGAAATTTCTTAAATGAACCTCACTCCCCCAATCCAAATCCAGAACAACATCAACCAGAACATGCAAGAGTGCTCTCTGATATTGAACTGTTTGATCAAGAATTTTCCTCACCTATCCCAAAAAATCCAAACACTCAATCTCAATAACCAAAAAATCCACAACCACACCCTCCTCAACCAGAACATCAAAACCTCAACTCACCCCAACCAGAAAATGAAAACCCTCTCACTCCTCAATCTGAAAATCCATCTTCTGAAACACCTGAACCATAAATTCAACACGCTACCGCACACCAATCAGAAGACTCCCTTTCAGACTCTGATACCACTACCCCAATTCCTGGGATAACAGAACCTCTTACGGTTCATTTACCTCTATCCATCCATGATATTCCAGAAATACCTTCACCATATGAATCCACACCACCAAACACTCCTCACTCACCAATCCTGATTTCTGATTCTCCTACTCCCTCACCAATTCACAGTTCAGCTGATCATCTCAGAACTGTCATTGATCTAGAAGCGTTGTACCATCTAGCTTCAACCTCAAACAAAATTGCCATCCCCAAACCTAAACCAACCTTAACCAAATCAGATGTTGGCAAGAACCTATTGATTTTTGAAACAGAAATACAGGAATGGGTTACTTCTTTGAAACAAGCAAGTCAAGAGAATTCTAATCCTGCTGCTTCTGATTCTTTGTAGGATAGATTCAGAAAATGGTTCAACTCTGAATCCCAGAAGCTGAAATAATTGAGCTATGAAATGGCTCAGCAGAACTTCAGTGATCAGCTGAAAGCCTTCAAAGATCAAGTTCTAAGCCACTAGGACAAGAAATAAATTCTTCTGCTTGTAAATGCTCCCTAGAAAGAGCACCAACCTTTAGAAACCACTGAACTAGATTCTGATAGTCACCCTCTGACTACTGCTCCAGAAAAGGTGATTGCAACAGAAAAAGTTTTTCAATCAGAAGAGGCTGCAGAGTGTTCTGAACGACATGCAACCCTTGAAGATACACCAGCTTCGTCTCTAGTCATGCAAACTATGGAAGATTTGAAGAAGGAGAATGCCTTAATCCAAGCTAGACTGGATAAGCAAGAAGATACAAACAAATAGATCAGGGATATATTGGATAAATAAGAAGATACAACAAAAGAAATCAAAGACATTCTGGGAAAGTAGGAAGAATCAAGCACTCATATTTAGAGCTTGTTGGAAGTGTTGTTCACACGAATTCCCCTCCTTCTTAGATTTTCTTTAACTGTTTATCTGTATTTTTTTTATCTTCCTCTTTGTTTCTGAAAAATGTCATTGCATTCTGTTTTCAATATTAATCATCTTTTTGAGTATGATTATATTGCTTTTTGATACGTGACAAAAAGGGGGAGAACGTAAGATAGTTTCAATAACAGTATACCATGACAAAGTCTCAAACATTCTGAATATCTTAACCTCTATGTTTTCTGAAAAGCTTGAACATGAACATATTCTGATAAGGACAGAAGGAGATGCATCAAAAGCTCTTACGAGAAGGAACTTTAGGGAAGTAACTCATCTCTATCTGAGTAATCAACTCAGGGGGAGACTCTCTTAAGCTTTTTGTTCTATATTTTTTTTATTGAAAATCCTAGTTTTTGTCATCATCAAAAAGGGGGATATTGTTAGAACATAGTTTGATTCTACAACCCTTAATTAGAGTTTTGATGATAACAAACACAAGCTACAGAAGTTAAGCTACATAAGCTTTCAAGCTGAGCTAATCAGAATGTTCTGAAGAATGATGATCAAAATCTGCACTAAAGTAAAGGATACTCTGATTCTGAACAAAAGTCTAATATACCATCAGATCTTCAAATCTCTGAGTCATCAATGTTCTGAAGTAAAAGAAGCATGCAAGATTCTAGTTCTAAAGTGTTACTTTTCAATTAAGACAATATCATATGCAACAGCTTCATTCAGAAAAGAATCTTCTCAATATGGAAATAACATTGAGTGTCCATTATCACGCTTTACGTTGGACAAGATTTCCACGCCTATATAAACAAGCTTAAAGGACAAATAGTTTACAGTTTTTGACCAACGACTTCATATACATCTTTAAACGTTGCAAACATTCAAATTCACTTATACGCTCAAATTGTGTAATATATCACAGTAGTGATACAGTTTTTGTAACGAAAAACAACAATACACAGTAAATAATTTTCTTTTGATTAAGCTAGTTTTCCTTGAGATAAACCGGGTTGTGGTTGTACTCAATAAGACTTTGGCAGTTGTGAAAGTAGTATTGTAATCAGTTTTGATTAGTGAATTGAGTCCTCGTTAGAGAGAGGCAAAATTACCTTGGTGGGGGGGGGGGGGGGGCTGAAGTAGTTTGAGATCAAACGAACCAGTATAAAAATATCGTGCCTACTACTTTTGATTTTAAGTTTCAATTAAACCCCCCCTTCTTGTGTTTTTCACTTCTTCACAAGGGTCTTTTTTGAATGAATAAAGTTTACAAAGAATGTTGTCTTTTTTGTTTGTTCTCTCTTTTTTCTCTAAAAAGACCCCTTTTGTGTGTTGTCAAGACAATTTATTTGTAGATGAAATTTGACTGAGATTTAGGAGGGAAGCAAATAAGTTTTTGAACCGTTTGGGTATATTGTTCCATTTCTTTTTGATACAGCTCTTATATGCTAATTTTGTGCAAATATGAGACTGAGATAATGCATGCTTGGACTAGGCTACTGGTATCATAGCAAGGCTGTTTTGCAGCAGTTTTGGAGTGTTGTGGCCGCTTGGTGCAAAGCTGTTTTATAGCAGTACAGTAGATTGTTTTTGACATGGTTTTGGGCTTTCTTGGATAGCAACATTTGTAGCATGATACAAGTCAGTTTTATGGACAACATAGTGGCAAAGTTTGGACATTGAGTCAAAGGGAAAAATTTAAACAAGACAAAGCTTAGGATTTGTAATCTTGCAAAAATACAACCTTGTAATAAATTGAATTATTTGTAACACCTTGAATTATTTGTAACATCTTGAATTATTTTGAATTATAGTGAAAATATGTCATGAAGCAATGAAATTAACAAGTATACAAATTCTTAGAAAATTTTCTAAGCCTTGCAAAGTTTGTCTATCCAAAATGACTTTTAACCTTTTTGATTTTTGACGATCAAATTCTATATTTTGAATGCCTTGATGAAATGTGATCTTTGAAACTCAAATTTGGCCAAAAGTCAAAAGTTTGACTTTTCAGTGTAATTGAATTTTTCATCAGCTGACCAAATTTCATCTATCAATCAGGGAATGAATTGAAATATGCAATTAGGTCAAAATGATGTAGTTGAATCCTTGATATCATATTTCGAACCAATATGTCATGTACTAGGTCAAAAGTCAAAGATTGGTCATTCTCAGTCAAAATCCTAATTTGGGGTCCCGACGCTTCGGAGATGATTTTGTCTGATTAATTCCTTGAGAATCCTTGAAAAAGAGAGGGAAAATTTTGGGGTACAACATTCCCCATACAGACCTAAGATGAATGGCACAGTGGAAGCTTCCAATAAAAAAATAAAAAAGATTGTGCAAAAGATGGTAGTAACCTATAAAGACTGGCCCGAGATGCTACCATTTGCTCTTCATGGATACCATACTTCAGATCAAACATCAACTGGGGCAACTCCTTTTTCTTTAGTCTATGGCATGGAAGTTATCCTGCCTGTGGAAATTCAGATCCCTTCCTTAAGGATTATGAAAGAAGCAGACTTAGGAGAAGATGAATGGGTTCAGACTAGGTTGGATCAATTGAACTTAATTGACGAGAAGAGACTGTATGCTGTTTTTCATGGTCAAATGTATCAAAAGCGTATGATCAAGGACTTCAACAAAAAGATCAAACCTCGAGTGTATCAGACTGACGATTTAGTAATAAAGCGCATCATTCTTCCTCAAGGCGATTCTAGGGGAAAATGGACTCCCACTTACGAAGGGCCATTTGTGGTTAAAAAAGTACTCTTTGTCAGAGCTATGATACTAACTACTATGAACGGCGAAGATTTCCCACATCTGGTGAACGCATACATAGTTAAAAAATATTACGCATAAAAATGACCCGCTAGGTTGACATACCTAGGAAATAATAAGGGCATCCCGGTGAACCAAAAGGGTTCAGGAAAAAATTAGGGATATATACAAAAGATTGTACACCCAGCAAGTCAAAAACCCGTACGGGCGGCTTGGGCTAAAAAAGGTATCCTGGTGGGCTGAAAACCTGAAAGGGAGGTCCAAGAAAAAGTTAAGGATCAAAGCATATGACTATGTCACGTTGAAATCACTACAACCAGCTTTATTACCAAGGTCCAAGTTCATTGGTATAAGATCAATTCAATTAACTTCTTTAACGACAAGGGATGATGTTTGAAGACATAGGGGCAATGGCAGAGTTGGAACCCAATGAGATTATTTCCACATGGATTTTATTTTGTTTTCACTTTGTATTCCTTTCATTCTTTCGACGATTTCCTCTTACTAGGAATTATATCTCCTTGTACAAAAACGTCTGTTTATAGGTAAAACATCAATATAAATATACTTCGAAGTGCAAACTTTTTGTTTTTTCTGTTTTGAGTGCAAAAACATCCAATGATTAAATTGAATGAACATATGCATATGAACATGATTAACTATTAAAAAATGTATGTAATAAGCATTTCCTTAAGGATTTGGGATATCCCTACAAAGTTGTTTCAATAAGGTTATCCCCATAAAGTATAATCTCCTGAAAACTCTCTTCTCAGCTGAGTTGGTCTTAACTGAAAAAAAGAAAAAAAAATTGCAGAGTTATCCCCAAAAGAATTCATCTCCCCAATAAGGTCTTCAAAATATTATTCTCAATAGTGTTTATTTCCCCGATAGAGTATAGATTCCCCAACACGAGTCTTTTCGCAGACTGTTACAAATCAATGGATAAAACCCCTTTGTCCCCAATGGAGTCATTACTATCCCCAGTAAGTTACTACGAAGCCTGGAATCCGACCAGATAACAGTTAACTCCATTCTCCCCATAAATTTGCTACAAAGCCTGGATTTCGACAAGACACCATTCAACTAGCCTTTCCAAGACAAAAGTTTAACCATCTCTTTTATCCCCGGTTAGGGTAAAAAAGAATTAAGTTCCCCAGTAGAGCGATGGACAACCAAAGATCCCTGAGCCCTACTTCCCAAGCAGAAATCGACATTCCCCGCTGAATTTCCTCAAAAAAATGAGACAGGAATCCCCAACGGGACACTCTAAACAAAGTCGAAGATACACATACTCTTCATCTCCAATGGTAGTCCTGGATTTTGCTTCCCAACACTCCCCATCATTTGTCAAGGATTTATTTTCCTAGACAAAGATACATTTCAATAACATCCATACATCATAGCACATATATGACAAATTCATACAACATAATCTCATTTATTTTGAGAACATTATTACACCATGCATACATCTGCATGCAACTAACCCTCTTCCTTTTGGGGAAAATCAATCAACCAAACAAAGACCTCTTCTGGTTAGATTTATTTCTTTCAGTTAAAGACAGGAAGACGAATACCTCTTCTGGTTAGATTTACTTCTTCCAGTTAATGATAGGCAATCAACAAATCTCTTTTGATTAGATTTACTTCTTCCAGTTAAAGACAGGCAAGTGACATACCTCTTCTAGTTAGATTTATTTCTTCTAGTTAAAGACAGGCAAACAAAGAACTCTTCTGGTTAGATTTACTTCTTCCAGTTAATGATAGGCAATCAACATACCTCTTTTGGTTAGATTTACTTCTTCCAGTTAATGATAGGAAATCAGTAGATCTCTTCTGATTAGATTTACTTCTTCCAGTTAAAGACAGGCAATCAACATGCCTCTTTTGGTTATATTTACTTCTTCCAGTTAATGATAGGCAATCAACAAACCTCTTCTGGTTAGATTTACTTCTTCTAGTTAAAGACAGGCAAGCAACATACCTCTTCTGGTTAGATTTATGTCTTCCAGTTAAATCCATGCAGACAAAGATCTCTTTTGGTTAGGATTATTTCCCCAGTGAAGTCGCCAAACAACACATCTCTTATGGTTACACTTATCTCTTCCAGTTAAAAATAGGCACAAAACATCTAATGTTTCAGTATAAATCGACCAAAGATTTATTCTGATACTTTTTCCAATTTCTACCAACAGACACTCTGGATTTCATATGTAATCCCATCTCCGACAAATTCTTTACCACTTCTCCAAATGGAATATTTAAGTCCATTCCTGACATAATCAGCTAACACATCATAAAGTGCAAATTTATGGGCACTCTAGTGTTCAATCATCTTCCACCTTCAAGTCACGAATGGCGGACCCGCCAATCTAACCCCTCAATACATTTCTCACAAAAATCTTCAATGGTTCAAACTTGCACAAGCATTGACTAGGTCAAGCCATCTCCTCAACACTGGTGCCTCAAATTAGGGTTTGGTTTTTCACAAGGACAATTTGACTTCTAGTGCTTCAATTGACTTTCATGGATCATTATGGATATTCAAGAATGCTCATATCAAGTTTCAAATTTTGCATCTCAAAATTACCCAGTCAATTGGTCAGATGACCCAAAATCAGCTATATTGGGTAAAAGGTCAACTGTGGTCAACCTACAGTCAAACTTAAATATTTTTGACCAATATTAACACTTTGGAGTTATATGTATCAATTGATCAAGTTTGGATAACAATTCCCCCAGAAAAATGTTCAAATCATCAAAAGGGCAAAATGGTCAAAATTAGGGTTTTGATTGTATTTGACTGATCAAGGGTTTTTGACCTAATACATGATTTAATGTCTTGAAGCATAATCTCAAGGATTCAAACAAAACCTGTTGACCTAATTTCATGGCTCAAAAATTTCTCAAGATCAATTGGTTGATAGTTGAAATTCAGTCAACTAGTGAAAAGTCAATTAATACACCAAAAGTCAAACTTTGAATTTTTGATCAAGGCTGAGTTATAAAGATCACATTTCATCAAGACATTCAAAAATATGAAACTTGATCATCAAGAATTCAAGAAATTCAAAAGTCATTTTGAAAAGTTAAATTTTCAAGACTTAGAAAATTTTCTAAGTGTTTTAAATCTTATTTTTTCATGACTTCATACCAACTTTTCACCAAGATGCAAGATGATTCAAAGAAAACTTCCAAGATGAAAGTTGTAGATCTTGATGATACTACAACTTTTCTTTACTGATCAAGTCCTAGAAATTCTTGGATTTTGAGTTATGAATCCATAAAGTCATGCACTTATCCTAAAAACACTTGGTGAAACTTTGACATAGTTTAGGCAGATTTTTGACCTAACTTCTTGGTCAATTTTCACCAAGCTCCAATATGATTTTGTTAAAATAGCCATCATGAAGGTTGTAGAGGATGTTCCAAGATTTTCAAAATGTCAAAGAACTCATTGAGATCATTCTTGAGCTAGGAGAATCGAAGAGATGAAGTTAGAGTTTCAAACTTGAATTACAAGGCATTTTTCATGAAGAACATTTGACAAAATCCATAAGCCATGCTGCATAATATTGCTTTGCAGGCCTCAAACTTGTGTTTCATTCCATAATTAATGATTTACACAATTTATTGAGACATTGTCTAATTGATTCAAGCTTTGTCCATGTCAATTTCCCATTTTAGGTAGAAAGTAACCATTCCATTCTAGTAAAGCAAGCCTTTATGCAAAGTCAACATCTTGAGCTCCCAACTTGTTTCATCTGAGTACAAGCAATGTCAAAGCTAGAAGCAACATGTCTAGAGCCTCCGAAAAACTCAGACCATGTTTGTACTATACCTTGAAACCACATTTCTTACTTTTATTGAAAATCAAGTAATATAGCCATAACTCTATATCTCACAGATCTATCAAATTCAAGCTCTAAGACCTTTTGCTTATAACTATACAAGTTAATTGCAAGCAAGGACACAAATTAGCAAGCCCTCAAACACCCTCAAGCATTATGCAACATAGAACTGGCAAAAAACTCCATTTTTAATCTTCAAACTTGAAACTCAAAATCTACTCGTGCGTTTTTAGTTCTAATCAATCACAAAGCTTCTAATACACATATAGAGGCTATCCCAATACCTGCAACATAACTATAACACTATCTTCCTCATCTTCTATAACCAAAAATAGAGGTTCGTAACTTGACTTCTCCAGACCATTTCAGCCACTCTCCATTCAAGCTAAGCATTGCATTAGCTTCCTAGGGACTCAAGGAAGCTAACCTGATAATTGCAGCACCTTGAAACAAGCTCAAACTCAAAACACGAAATCCATTTTTGAGGTAAGTTTTATGACTTTTGAAATCTTCATATAGGCATTGTTAACTTTCCATTTTCCAAGATAAAATGTAGACATCATATCCCTGAAGCTAACCATATCCTTATAACTAATTTATGTTGCCTGAGTAGAGAGAATTTTCGAGTTGAACTTTTTGAAAAAGTTAGGTCAAAATTTGGTACCATTAGAAATTCATGCTCATCTTTGTTTTATAGCTTATGTTATTTACATTTTTGGAATCGTGATGAAATTTGGAACAAGTTTGATGTTTACATTTTTTCAAACGATTGAGAGATGAATAAGTTACATGAGTTGAATTTGTGGCCTGGTTATGGCGCGAGGTTGAAGATGAAGATATAACTAGGGAAAGTTTATTTTAAGTTTATTGCAACATGGTTTACTAATAGATGAAACATTCCACCCTAGTGGTAGCAAGCACGCGTAAAGTCTTTGGTATGGAAGGTCTTGGGTTCGAGCCCCAATGAGACCTTTTGTGTTTTTCATATTTTTCCATCTCATTTTTTGTTTGAAACACACAATGCGCTTGGGCTTCCTCATCTTGGGTCTAGTCACTTTTCTCTCTCTCACCCCCATGATTGCTAACAATATACGCAGACCCATGTTTTTATTTTTTAATTTTTTTAATTTTCTCATTTTTCTGATTCCAAACAAAATCTTTTGGGCCTAACATCAAACACAAAAATGTTTTCATTCACTTACATCCCTCTCCATTTTCAAACCCCCCTGACTTAATTTTTATATTTTCTTTTCTTTTCTTTTTCTATATTATTGTTATTATTATGATTATTGTTATTATTATTATTTATTATTATTATTTATTATTATTATTATTATTATTATTATTATTATTATTATTATTATTATCATTATTATTATTATTTTTATTAACCAAAAATACCAGAAATATTTTATATTTATTATTTAGATATTTAGTATATTTTTATTTTATTTCTTTTAGACAAAAAGACCAAAAACATTTCTTTAACAAATTTATTTTCTTAATTAAATTAATATTAGACTTAGTTTATTTTAATTAAATTAATTTAGAACTTAGGAGTTTAATTAATTAATTTCTTTCCATTCATTTTAGTTTTTAATTAAATAGGCTTAAATCTTTTCATAAAAAATACTAAGAATTGTTTTCTTAATTAATTTATTTCTTTTTCTTATTTAATTCAGGTTTAGTTTTTCTTAATTTAACTTAGACTAATTAACCATCCTCTTTTTAGTTTAATTAGGTTAAAAAAAACTCTTTCATATAAAAACTTAAATAAAAACAATGTTCTTTTCCTCTCACATTGCCTTCATTATTCTTGTACATTATTTGTTCATATTCGATATGGTTGTAATAGTAAATTAGAGTTTATTTGCTTTAATTTCCCCATTTGTAAATTATATCCCCATCCCCAAATGTCAATGATATAATAGCGTAGAATTTTACATTTTCGCAATTTATCGCTTTCAATATAAATGCTAGTAATAAGGGTTTGTATGGCAAGACATAAAATCAACAAGTAGAAAACCCTAATTCAAAGACAAAAATGCATGAAATCAAAACACTTGCACACTTATACCTCTAGGGCTAATCTCACTTGTTACCTAAGATAAAATAGTCATGTTACGCAAACGTGAGATACTTTAGCAAAAAAAATCAAAAACAAGATCATAGTCCCTCGATGACCCTTCAGTTGTTGCCTTCATAAATGATCTTAGACCCTTACAAGAATTGCTAAGGTATCCTACAATGTTGCTTTCTATGACTATACGATGACCCACGCCTGTCCCTTCACATCCAACGATAGGGCTTCTTATCAATCAATGATAAGATAACAATATCTAAAGGAGGAGGAAATGAACAAAGACTTTTTGAGTAGGTAGAACACTCGTAGTTGCTTGCTCACAACCATTTTCAAAACATCTTTTAAACACACCAACTCTTTCAAATGAAATATTTTCAAAAGTCAACACTTTGTATGCATTCTTATAGAGACGAGAATCATTACAAAGTTCGCCTACACGAAGGCACTTTTCAAAAAACTTTCAAAAACATCACAAACACATTTCAAACAAAGCATTTTAAAGTGAGCTAGCAACTAAGAGCCCGTAGATAACTACATATGAAAAGGGTGCTAACACCTTCCCTTTTCATATCCTACCCACAGAACTCAAGAAAATTCTCAAAAGGTCTTTCCTGTTCTTTTTACCCTTTTCTTTATTGGATAATAGAAAATTCAGTGGCGACTCTTGCTATCTGCAACAATTACAATCAAATGCAAAACACCCAAGTCAGTTTTCCCACCGTATTACACTGTTATTTTCACCCTTTCCTTTATTGGATAAAAGAAAAACCGGTGACGACTCTTGCTATCCGGGACAATTGCGATAAAACGCAAAACATCCAAGTCAGTTCTTCCACCGTATTACAGAACCCATTGCATTCCTTGATATCATGACCAGGTGCCCCAGAATGGAAGATACACCTAGTATTAGTATCAAAATCATGGGTGATGTTTATGGGGGAGAAGACCAAAATTATGAAACTTAATCAGCTGAAACTCTAACAAAAGAGGAAGTAACTGGCCACATGGAATTGGAATTGGGTCTGTTGTACCCCAAAATTTGCCCTCGCATTTTTCCATAAGAAATCACAGCTTCAGACGTTTCCTGATTTTTCAAACTGGCTAAAGAATCGGTCAAACAGACTTTTCTCGTCAGTCAGACAGAATTAGGGTTTTCATTGGTTTTCATGGCTCTAGAACAATTCAAACAGTTTGCGTAGGGTTTGGTTGATTTTGTTTCAGCTTCGATCAGGCGAACGCTTCTTCGGCATTTGATCAGGAATTAGGGTTTTTATGCGCGGTTCCTCAGAAAGATTTAATTCTACAGTGCTTGTCAAGTTATTCTGAGATGTGGATTGAAACATTTGGATTGAATTCACAGTATTTGACTTAATCAGTGAAAAGATGCATTTGGATTGGATTTGCAATGTTGGTTTAAAATCAGTAAAAGGAAAATACGTCTGGGCAGTTGTTGTGACTGACTGTGCATTGATTTGGATTTGTGAAGCGCCAGGCTTATTAGTTGATCGATGCTAAAACCATTTTGTTTATTTAATTGTTTATTATTCTGAGTTTAAATGATTGGAATTTATTTTCAATTATTATAATTTAAAGAATTATAAATAATAAAATGAACAATTGAAAAGAAGAAAAGAATTAATTGGATAAAAAAGCTTTTATTTATCTTTAATTTATTTGTATAATTGTTTTTGTTTACAAATTGTTTACAATAATAATATTACAGTAATTTAAATTTAAATAAGACTATTCTAATTTTTTCTAAGTCTTCAATTCTTCATCCTCCATCTGTTGCTATTCCTCTCCATTTAATTTTTATCTGCGAAGAGAAGAAGAAAAAGTCAGAAGCAGATAAATAATTAAAGAGACAGACAAATAAAAGAAAAGGTCATCATTAAAAGCAAATGGCCGGGATCAGTTCGCCCTCTTTGCAAATCACGGGATCTCTCCCGGTTCACAAAGAGGGATGAAAATGTTTGCAAATTAAAAATGAATGCACAAAGTTAAAAATTGCACATTTCAAATTGGTCAACCAACTGCATAGTTCAAAGCAAGACAGCATGTGCAAATACAAAGTCCAAGTTACAAACTGAATGGCCTAAACCAAGTTCAAATTGCTAAACAAAGTCATAATTTCAAAACTAAGTTCCATTGTCCAACTAAACAACAAGCTGCCAAAAGATATCTCAAGATATCAAAGTACCATCAATGTTGTCAAGAAGCAGAAAAGAAGACAAAATATGCAGAGTTAAACAACTATTGCAAGCAAGGTTTTCATAGCATCATTTCCTAGCCATTGCTTTTTCAGAACTAAAGTACACATAACATTATTTTAATGTTTTGATTTGTACTAGAGAGAGAGAAGAGAGACAGAAATAGGGCTTACAGGCTTTAGGCAGGAAGAAAGAGAAAAATATATAAAACAATCTGTCAATAAAACAGTAAGAGAGAGGCAGAAGTGATACACACAAAAACAGAACTGAGAAACATATCATAACCACAAAACTGTCCAAGCTGAAGGATGAGCAAAAAGCCTCTAGTCTTTAGGCACAAAACCTGCATAATATATCCCAGAGGTCAAGCATAAGCCTGAGGCGACAACCCTGTGCAAAAGACAAAAAATCACACAAAGCTGTCAACCCACCCTGCATCCAACAAGTTAAAAATATACAAAACCTGAACCATCAAAAGGAGGCAAAAACCCGATATCATAACGATACAAACTTTTCAAGCTAAAGCCTTGGTTCAAAAACCTTAACCCTGTCAAGCCAAAAACCTGCATTGTCAAGCTCAAAGACCCCGCATCTAAAAAACAACCAGTATACCCAAAAACAACATTAAGCCATAACCATTTCAAGGCCTCCCAAACCTGTATCCAAGCCAAAGAGCCAAAAGTCCTAAAACTGATAAACCAAACAGAAGTCAAAGCCAGCAAATCAAAACCTTCATCTGTTAAGCCATCAGACCCTCAGAACTCAAGGGGTTCATCATAGGGTTAATCAACAAGCAACTAAATCAGGAAATACAGGGTAAGGCTACAAAGGCCCTCAGAAAACCTTCATCACTGGGCACAAATCATCATCAAGCATACAGATTCAAAAACATACAGAAGCATTCAGAAGCTTTCAAAAGAGGCAATTCAAAGTCAAGCTTTGAGGCCCTCAGAACCTAGGGTTCATCATTGGGCTAACAAACCAAAATCATACATCATCAAGCAAAGCAAGCTAGGCAACAAAGGTAGCAACCAGAAAGAGGAGATAAGGAAGTGTACAGAAGCAAGAAGGCAGGCATCAAGGCAACAAAGCAAACAGAGAAGAAGAAAAGTCGTACTAGGTTTTCAATTCGTATCATCATCAAACCTAAAAGCAATACAAAAATACCAGGGTTACCAAAAGAGTGCGCTCAACACTGCTTCCTCCGCCGTCAAAGCCTCCACGCGCCTCCTAATCCCACCTCTTCCTCCGTCTCCTCCAAAAGGTAAAACTTTCCTCCTTTTTCACGCACCTCCAACAAAAGAAACATTCAATCAGAATCCATAAACGAAAATAAAACTAAACATGCAAAGAGAGAATTAACAAAAATCTTAAAGCATAAACGAGAAATCATACCCTTTTGTACCGCCGTTTGAGTGAGCCTGAGGATGAGGACGGATGATGGCGCGGTGGCCCTAGGCGGAGGGTTTCGGTTCAGTAATCTCTACAATGAAGACGAACGAAGAGGACGAAGCAAACGACGCCTTTGTTTCTCTCAAACCCTAGGCATTTCCCTTTATGAAACAATTCTCAAACCCTAAAGGAAATGTTGAAGTGTTGGGCCTAACCCGTTTCACACGCCTAAACCCTTTCAGTTTCCCATCATACACCCCCACGTTGCTACTTTTGTTTGGGCCAGTATAAACCCTTAAAGCCCATTCAAATCTCCAAAACTTCCCTCTTATTTAAAACATATTTTTTCTCTTTTGTTAATAAATTTACACACCTTTTCTTGTCATTAAAAATTTCATTAACTTTTTGTTCTTTTTTTATTTATAATCATAAATTTTGTTCATAAATAATTCATTAATCACAATACACCAAAAAATATATATTAATCTTTTCTTAAAAACATTTCTCATTTTCATTTTTCTTCTTAGTTAAGAATTTGTACATAAATACATAATTACATAATTTTTCCTTTAAAGTTAATATTTTTCTTAAAATTAGAACTTTCGATTTGTACATAATTAATTAAATGCATTATTTTTAATATCTAAAAAAATAGAATTTAAAAACATTTTCCTTCCTTTTAATTAAAATGCTTTTTTGTACATAATACAAAAACATATAATACACTTAATAATACATTTAAATTCACATCTCGCATTTGTAAATAATTTTCATTACACATTCACCATACACGAGTACATTGACACATTGTACATTTGCTTATTTTTGTATATTCGATACATTTACATTTTGATCGCAATTCGATTTGGTTGTAAATTATTGGACACTACACTCCTAAAGTCTCATCCCCATTTGTGTATATTTATACCCCCATCCCGGATACTATTTTGTAATAGCGTAGATTTTAAATTCTCGCAATTTACCGCTTTCGAATTATACCATGGTTAGACCTAGGGTTTGTATGTACATAAAATCAAACGCTAGATAACCTAATACAAAGACAAATACATGAAATCAATACACAATCACACTTGCACCCCCTAGGGTAATCCCACATGTTGCCTTCCAAAATGGGCCATGCTTGCACGTCGAGTTTCTTTGGCAAAACAAATTCAAATGATCATAAGTCCCTCGATGACGCTTTCGAAAGTCGCCTATCAAAATGATCAAGTCCCTTCAAGCAAATTGCCAAAGACACTTGGCACCATTGCATTCACGGTCCATACGATGACCCGCACCCGTCCCGTTGAACTTCTTAAACGCAAGATTGTCCACCAAATTCAATGGTGGAACAAAATTGTTAAAAGAGGTTGAAAACATAAAGAAAACCTTTGAGTATAATAGGGGTAGACAAAACTCTTAGTTACTTGAGATCAACTTGCAAAAACACTTGCCTCCTTTTCAAAAACCACACCTCACAAACACTTTCAAAACAAACTCTCAAAAACATTTGAAATATCTTTTCGAAAAGATACACACTTTTGTAAAACACTCAAACACGAGTCAATTACATTGGTTGCCGAGACAAGGCATCTTCTTCAAAAACATTTTCAAAACACACATGCACGCCACAATTTCAAGCAAATCAAAAATCAAGGCAAGTGATCTAAAAACCAAGTAACTAAGAGCCCATGGATAACCATGGATGAAAAGGGTGCTAATACCTTCCCTTTTCATAATCTACCCCCCGGACCCACGAAACATCTCAAAAGGTTTTTCCTGTGTTTTTTAACCTTTCCTTTTGGATAAAATAAAAAGTCGGTGGCGACTCTTGCTCAACCGAACAAGTGCGAATACAAACGCAAAACTCAAGTCAGTTCTCCCACCGTATCACAGAACTGGCGACTCTGCTGGGGAAAAATAAAAAGTGGGGTTACCTTAGGGTTTAGATCACCTTTTTCTCAATTGCTTGCTTTGTTTGCTTTTATATCTGTGGGCTTTGCATCAGAGTTTCATAGATCCTAACCCGGATCTGGGGAATCCCCTTTTAGGTAGCATAATCTGTGAGGGACCTGTCCGGCGTAGACCGACATGGGTGAAGTAGTGGCTACATTGGTGTGGCACCTTAGTCTGTACCAATATCCCTTGTGTTGCAACAAGGAGAATATGGGTCTTCTAAGGAGTCATTAAGCGCCAACCGACCTTAGAACCCTAAATTGACCCAACTTGGCCATAGAACAGTAGCAGTATGCTACATTCATTGAGGCTAAACTCTCGCGATGGTTCCGGCCGCAAGAAAAGATTGCGATGCTGGAGTTATGACCGATTGAGGGTAGTCAGTGATATTGAGATCCTCTAGAACCCGGTTACTTTTGATAGGACATGTCTTAACCAACGAAACTGAAAGAGGGTAGTACCTGAACCTCATGCAAGCCTGAACTTAAGGACTTGTTTGCTTTGTGTGAATATGAGTACCTGTATATACACTCACTTGCTTTTGCATGCATGTGCATAACATCATGACATCATACCATAGCATTTTCAATAACCATTTCAAGGATCTCGAGGGTTCTTTTGATGCAGGGTTACGTTGAACCAGACGTCTACCAATGGGCAAGAGGTTTCTCCTCTAAACAAATGCCAACCAAAGATCAAGTGCAACAACTTGAATCAGGGGCTATGACCCACTCGACATGGTGAACTTGATTCTCGTGGAAAGACATCCACCGGTGCACAGTTCTCCAATCAAAGATCAAGTGCAACGACTTGAATCAGGGGCTATGACCCACTCGACATGGTAAGCTTGATTCTCGTGGAAAGACATCCACCGGTGCACAGTTCTCCAATCAAAGATCAAGTGCAACGACTTGAATCAGGGGCTATGACCCACTTGACATGGTGAGCTTGATTCTCATGGAAAGACATCCACCGGTGCAAAGTTCTCCAATCAAAGATCGAAGTTCAACCTCTAACATTCTCTTGTGTTTACCCCAAGAGATCCTCGAAAACATTGCATATATATCATACATATCTTTGCATAACAGGTTTCTCCCATGCAGGTTTTCTTATCTTCTTACTGTTTATTTCAGTAAGATGGATATGGAACAAACGGTGAAAGATCTCCAAGCTCAAAATGCTCAATTCCAACAAATGCTGCTGGCTATGGGTAAAGGGCAAGAGGATCTGACAGCTCTTCTTCTCAAAGACAAGAAGAAGAAGTCCAAGAAGGCAACCAGCATCCTGAACTTGAGGAGAAGACCTAAGACCCAAGACCTTGCAACTCCATCCAACACATGGGGTAGTCTTGAAGAAGACCACAATGTGGAGATTGTTGAAGAAGAAGCTGACTACTCCGAAGAACAATATCCTCTCGCTGATGACAAGTACAAAGAGTTGGAGGATCGCCTCAATGCTATGGAGATCCAACAAATACCTGGCTTGGATCTAGGAGACATGGGTCTAGTTCCTGGATTGGTCATCCCTTCAAAGTTCAAAGTCCCTGCCTTTGCTCTGTACGACGGAGTTTCTTGCCCTAAGATGCATCTAAAGTCTTATGTCCACAAGTTTCAACCATACACAGCTGATACAGGGCTTTGGATCCATTTCTTCCAAGAAAGTTTGGTAGGGGCTCAGCTCGAGTGGTTCTACCAATTGGAGAGTTCTCGCATCCACACCTGGAAGGACTTAGCTTTTGCTTTCTATGAGCAGTATCAGTACAATGCTGATCTTGCACCAACTCGTGTGCAATTGCAGAGCATGACCATGGGTTCCGACGAGAGCTTCAAGGGATATGCCCAAAAGTGGAGAGATTTGGCTGGCAGGGTGCAACCCCCTTTAACTGACAGAGAGCTGATTGACATCTTCATGGGGACGTTGACGAGGCCTTTCTTTAATCACTTAATTGGAAGCTCCTCAGCAGGGTTCACCGAGCTAATACTGACCGGCGAGAGGGTTGAAGCTGGCATCAAAAGTGGAAAGATCCAAGGAGCTACATCCTCGGATACTCAGATAATTCCCTACAACGGAAAGAAGGAGTCCAATTTCGCAAGCAGTCAAAAGGGTCATCATGACCAACGTGTAGGGGCAATCCTGATCTCTAATCCTACACCTACTCAGCAAAGGCAGGGGCATCAGCGCAAGGAAGTCGCACCTAAGAGGCAGTTCACCAACATCAACATGCCACTGTCTCAAGCACTACAACACTTGTTGAAAAGGGATCTGATTACATTGAGGGCTCCTCTCTGTACCCAAATACTTCTGCTCCTACCTATCATTCCAATGAAAGGTGTGCATACCATTCTGACAGTCCGGGACACGACACCGACAACTGTTGGCCTCTGAAGAACAAGATCCAAGGCATGATCGATGCCAAGGAGATTGAGTTTGGTCCTCCAGAGGCCCCAGCATGATCACTGCTCCCATGCCAGCTCATTGAGATTGTGTTTGTTTCATTTTGAACTTTCAAAGTTGTAATCTTTTGTTATTCAAACAATTTTCTTCTAATGTCAAACTCTGTTTCATTAATGCATTGCATATGTTTGTCTTGAATTCATCCATTCGTTTTCACTACTCTTATGCTTTCTTTATGATATTTAACTCTTGATAAAAAGCTGCAAGCCTTTAGAGGGAGGATGACGAAACAATACCATAATCTCATACAATATGCTTTTGAACATACCTTGCTGATGATGTACAGGAATTTCTTTCAATTCCCAAACACTGGAGTTATAAGGAAGTTAATCCCTAGTCAACCCCTTCGAGCCAAAGAAGTAGGAGTTTTCTGTTCTAAACAATCAAAACCTTTGATATAAACCTGGGGCAGGGTAGTATCTCAGTTAATGCGCATTGAAGTCGCAAACTCTCAGTTTGTAACACAACGAACGACGTCAAAAAAAGAAAGCATTCCTTTGGAATCAAAAGACACGGGTGGTTCCCTATCACATAGGCAGTCAATCTCTCAAAAGAGAAAATCCCACCGAGCCAAAACCTGTAGAGGAGGCTTAAGAAAGATGGGGCATTCCGCTGACTGTGATCTCGAAAACAGAGACAGTCAGGCAAAAGTTAGGGATAACAAATCAAAATCAAAATAGTGAGGTCATTACAGATCCTCAACAACATGAAAAATGTTGAAAAGAAAAAGGAGATGATGACTTTCTCCCAAATTCAATGGGTGAACCATCACCCAAAGGTCGTTCCAAACTCAAAACAGAGTGCGACGCACAGTTAACTGAGCTTAGGATCAAAGAACATCACGAAGAGCGGGTGGGTACAAATATACTTTGAGCCTTTATCCTTTGTTTCGTAAACCGTGAACCAAGCCACGTTACAACCCTTCAAAGTCCTAATTGAAGCATGGGTTAGTTCGAAAGCATACTGTTACCAAAGGTATCCCGACTCCTGTAAGGCTTTGCTCTAAAATCTTGTGTTGACTTGTCTTATAAAAAGTTTTCTGCTAAAAAACACATTTTGCAAAACTTCGAGACAAACATAAACTTTGCATTGCTTGAATATCACTGTTCGCATTTGACTATTTGTTTGACAGCGAAGAAATTTATACAGCGAATGTCCGGAGGAACGAAAACTCTCTCGGTGAGCAAAATCACTTCAAAAGGATGACACTTCCAACGACATATCTCCTATCAACAAGGGGCATGACATGGCACCATCCAGTTAACCTGGGGCAGTCCAGTCAAGGTTTCAATAGATCTATCAAAGTTCAGTTAACCTGGGGCAATCCAGTCAAGGTTTCAACAGATCTTTCAAAGTTCAGTTAACCTGGGGCAGTCCAGTCAAGGTTTCAACAGATCTTTCAAAGTTCAGTTAACCTGGGGCAGTCCAGTCAAGATTTCAAGAAATCTCTCAATCCGCAGAGTAATCTGATTCAAGACTCCTTCATCACCACTTGGGGCATTCGAATGTCAAAAGTGTTCAACAATTCCCCCTCAGAAGATTGATATAGTTCAAGATGTAACCCAGAGATGGCGACATTCTATCACTTATTCAGACTTTCCTTCATGATATAGTTCCAGATGTGACCCAGAGATGGCGACATTCTATAACTTATTCAGACTTTCCTTCATGATATAGTTTCAGATGTGACCCAGAGATGGCGACATTCTATAACTTATTCAGACTTTCCTTCATGATATAGTTCAAGATGTGACCCAGAGATGGCGACATTCTATAACTTATTCAGACTTTCCTTCATGATATAGTTCAAGATGTGACCCAAGTTTGGCGAAATTCTATAACTCATTCAGATTTTCATTCATGATGTAGTTCAAGATGTGACCCAGATTTGGCGACATTCTATAACTCATTCATATTTGCTTCCAAATATAGTTCAAGATGTGACCCAGATTTGGCAACATTCTATAACTCATTCAGATTTTCTTCCAGATATAGTTCAAGATGTGACCCAGATTTGGCGACATTCTATAACTCATTCAGACTTTCCTTCACGATATAGTTCAAGATGTGACCCAGAGATGGCGACATTCGGTAACTTATTCCAGATCAACGCCTACGACAATCAGAAGATTCTTGCAGTCCCCAGCCTGAGAACCTTCCGGAATCTAATTCCCCTCAGAATCAAGTTTCCATATCCCCAGCGGAGCTAAACTTCCAACTATCAATCCCCAAGCAGAGTTGAAGACTCTCATTCTCAGTTCCTCACAGAATATTCAAATATTCTCCGGTGAAGATCTCCTCAAGACAGGATTCCCCAGTAGATTGGCATACAACCCAAGCTTCTGATTTCCCCAACAGTGGTCCCAAGACTTCTCATTTTTAACAATCAAAGATTCTGGCCCTCCACAACAGCAGCCAAGGATTTGCTCTCCCCAGTAGCAGTCAAGATTCTTTTATCTTCAGCCATCCAGGATTCGTCTATCCTCAGCAAGACAGCTCATCAGCTTGCATGCGCATTCATCACATTCATATCATAAACATTGATATAACATACATTGCATCATGCATCATGACATTGCATATAAATAACTCTTTACCTTTTCAGGAAAGATCAGTCAACAGACAAAGACCATCACCTTCCGAGGTTCATCCAGAAATAGTTCAGATGTGACCCAGACACGGCGACATTCTAATACTTATTCTAGATTCACTCAGAGACAGTTCAGATGTGACCCAGACACGGCGACATTCTGATACTTGTTCCAGATTCATCCAGATGCAGTTTTAAACGGACTCATCATCAGGAAACCCTACACCGGTTCCTTCTCGACTTCAAGACTTCTGAAAACAGTTCATGGATTCTTCCCAACACCAGATGTTAATCTATCACTTGTTCAATTTCTTCCCAACTTTTGAAAACAGTTTACGGACGCTTCCCAACAACGGATGCTTCTCTATTGCTTATTCAATTTCAACTCCTGAAAATAGTTTACGAATTCTCCAAACACGGATTTCAATCTATTGCTTGTTCGGACCCCCAGTTCAGAGACATTCCAAAGCATGGATGCCTTTCTGATACTCGTCCACTCACCAGTGACATACAGTTCAACGGTCATCTCCAGATGGCGTCTATAAGCCCAACCTCCTCAACAAACATTTCTAAATGGCATCTTTAAGCCCATTTCCAGATGGCATCTATAAGCCCATCCTCCCACCGGCAGTCACTAGATGGCATCTTTAAGCCCATCACCAAATGGCATCTTTAAGCCCATTTCCTCTACCATCACATCACCGAGTGCAAATTTTTTGGGCACTTTAGTGTCCAATCTCCTTTTACCCTCGAGTCGCGAAAGGCAAACTTTCCAATCTAACTCTTCAGGTCCAAGAAGATTGAACAGGGGCAACTGTTGTACCCTAAAATTTGCCCTCGCATTTTTCCATAAGAAATCACAGCTTCAGATGTTTCCTGATTTTTCAAACTGGCTCAAGAATCGGTCAAACAGACTTTTCTCGTCAGTCAGACAGAATTAGGGTTTTCATTGGTTTTCATGGCTCTAGAACAATTCAAACAGTTTGCGTAGGGTTTGGTTGATTTTGGTTCAGCTTCGATCAGGCGAACGCTTCTTCGGCATTTGATCAGGAATTAGGGTTTTTATGCGCGGTTCCTCAGAAAGATTTAATTCTATAGTGCTTGTCAAGTTATTCTGAGATGTGGATTGAAACATTTGGATTGAATTCGCAGTATTTGACTTAATCAGTGAAAAGATGCATTTGGATTGGATTTGCAATGTTGGTTTAAAATCAGTAAAAGGAAAATACGTCTGGGTAGTTGTTGTGACTGACTGTGCATTGATTTGGATTTGTGAAGCGCCAGGCTTATTAGTTGATCGATGCTAAAACCATTTTGTTTATTTAATTGTTTATTATTCTGAGTTTAAATGATTGGAATTTATTTTCAATTATTATAATTTAAAGAATTATAAATAATAAAAGGAACAATTGAAAAGAAGAAAATAATTAATTGGATAAAAAAGCTTTTATTTATCTTTAATTTATTTGTATAATTGTTTTTGTTTACAAATTGTTTACAATAATAATATTACAGTAATTTAAATTTAAATAAGACTATTCTAATTTTTTCTAAGTCTTCAATTCTTCATCCTCCATCTGTTGCTATTCCTCTCCATTTAATTTTTATCTGCGAAGAGAAGAAGAAAAAGTCAGAAGCAGATAAATAATTAAAGAGACAGACAAATAAAAGAAAAGGTCATCATTAAAAGCAAATGGCCGGGATCAGTTCGCCCTCTTTGCAAATCACGGGATCTCTCCCGGTTCACAAAGAGGGATGAAAATGTTTGCAAATTAAAAATGAATGCACAAAGTTAAAAATTACACATTTCAAATTGGTCAACCAACTGCATAGTTCAAAGCAAGACAGCATGTGCAAATACAAAGTCCAAGTTACAAACTGAATGGCCTAAACCAAGTTCAAATTGCTAAACAAAGTCATAATTTCAAAACTAAGTTCCATTGTCCAACTAAACAACAAGCTGCCAAAAGATATCTCAAGATATAAAAGTACCATCAATGCTGTCAAGAAGCAGAAAAGAAGACAAAATATGCAGAGTTAAACAACTATTGCAAGCAAGGTTTTCATAGCATCATTTCCTAGCCATTGCTTTTTCAGAACTAAAGTACACATAACATTATTTTAATGTTTTGATTTGTACTAGAGAGAGAGAAGAGAGACAGAAATAGGGCTTACAGGCTTTAGGCAGGAAGAAAGAGAAAAATATATAAAACAATCTGTCAATAAAAAAGTAAGAGAGAGGCAGAAGTGATACACACAAAAACAGAACTGAGAAACATATCATAACCACAAAACTGTCCAAGCTGAAGGATGAGCAAAAAGCCTCTAGTCTTTAGGCACAAAACCTGCATAATATATCCCAGAGGTCAAGCATAAGCCTGAGGCGACAACCCTGTGCAAAAGACAAAAAAGCACACAAAGCTGTCAACCCACCCTGCATCTAACAAGTTAAAAATATACAAAACCTGAACCATCAAAAGGAGGCAAAAACCCGATATCATAACGATAAAAAACTTTTCAAGCTAAAGCCTTGGTTCAAAAACCTTAACCCTGTCAAGCCAAAAACCTGCATTGTCAAGCTCAAAGACCCTGCATCTAAAAAACAACCAGTATACCCAAAAACAACATTAAGCCATAACCATTTCAAGGCCTCCCAAACCTGTATCCAAGCCAAAGAGCCAAAAGTCCTAAAACTGATAAACCAAACAGAAGTCAAAGCCAGCAAATCAAAACCTTCATCTGTTAAGCCATCAAACCCTCAGAACTCAAGGGGTTCATCATAGGGTTAATCAACAAGCAACTAAATCAGGAAATACAGGGTAAGGCTACAAAGGCCCTCAGAAAACCTTCATCACTGGGCACAAATCATCATCAAGCATACAGATTCAAAAACATACAGAAGCATTCAGAAGCTTTCAAAAGAGGCAATTCAAAGTCAAGCTTTGAGGCCCTCAGAACCTAGGGTTCATCATTGGGCTAACAAACCAAAATCATACATCATCAAGCAAAGCAAGCTAGGCAACAAAGGTAGCAACCAGAAAGAGGAGATAAGGAAGTGTACAGAAGCAAGAAGGCAGGCATCAAGGCAACAAAGCAAAAAGAGAAGAAGAAAAGTCGTACTAGGTTTTCAAGTCGTATCATCATCAAACCTAAAAGCAATACAAAAATACCAGGGTTACCAAAAGCGAGCGCTCAACACTGCTTCCTCCGCCGTCAAAGCCTCCACGCGCCTCCTAATCCCACCTCTTCCTCCGTCTCCTCCAAAAGGTAAAACTTTCCTCCTTTTTCACGCACCTCCAACAAAAGAAACATTCAATCAGAATCCATAAACGAAAATAAAACTAAACATGCAAAGAGAGAATTAACAAAAATCTTAAAGCATAAACGAGAAATCATACCCTTTTGTACCGCCGTTTGAGTGAGCCTGAGGATGAGGACGGATGATGGCGCGGTGGCCCTAGGCGGAGGGTTTCGGTTCAGTAATCTCTACAATGAAGACGAACAAAGAGGACGAAGCAAACAACGCCTTTGTTTCTCTCAAACCCTAGGCATTTCCCTTTCTGAAACAATTCTCAAACCCTAAAGGAAATGTTGAAGTGTTGGGCCTAACCCGTTTCATACGCCTAAACCCTTTCTGTTTCCCATCATACACCCCCACGTTGCTACTTTTGTTTGGGCCAGTATAAACCCTTAAAGCCCATTCAAATCTCCAAAACTTCCCCCTTATTTAAAACATATTTTTTCTCTTTTGTTAATAAATTTACACACCTTTTCTTGTCATTAAAAATTTCATTAACTTTTTGTTCTTTTTTTATTTATAATCATAAATTTTGTTCATAAATAATACATTAATCACAATACACCAAAAAATATATATTAATCTTTTCTTAAAAACATTTCTCATTTTCATTTTTCTTCTTAGTTAAGAATTTGTACATAAATACATAATTACATAATTTTTCCTTTAAAGTTAATATTTTTCTTAAAATTAGAACTTTCGATTTGTACATAATTAATTAAATGCATTATTTTAATATCTAAAAAAATAGAATTTAAAAACATTTTCCTTCCTTTTAATTAAAATGCTTTTTTGTACATAATAAAAAAACATATAATACACTTAATAATACATTTAAATTCACATCTCGCATTTGTAAATAATTCTCATTACACATTCACCATACACGAGTACATTGACACATTGTACATTTGCTTATTTTTGTATATTCGATACATTTACATTTTGATCTCAATTCGAGTTGGTTGTAAATTATTGGACACTACACTCCTAAAGTCTCATCCCCATTTGTGTATATTTATACCCCCATCCCGGATACTATTCTGTAATAGTGTAGATTTTAAATTCCCGCAATTTACCGCTTTCGAATTATACCATGGTTAGACCTAGGGTTTGTATGTACATAAAATCAAACGCTAGATAACCTAATACAAAGACAAATACATGAAATCAATACACAATCACACTTGCACCCCCTAGGGTAATCTCACATGTTGCCTTCCAAAATGGGCCATGCTTGCACGTCGAGTTTCTTTGGCAAAACAAATTCAAATGATCATAAGTCCCTCGATGACGCTTTCGAAAGTCGCCTATCAAAATGATCAAGTCCCTTCAAGCATATTGCCAAAGACACTTGGCACCATTGCATTCACGGTCCATACGATGACCCGCGCCCGTCCCGTTGAACTTCCTAAACGCAAGATTGTCCACCAAATTCAATGGTGGAACAAAATTGTTAAAAGGGGTTGAAAACATAGATATAACCTTTGAGTATAATAGGGGTAGACAAAACTCTTAGTTACTTGAGATCAACTTGCAAAAACACTTGCCTCCTTTTCAAAAACCACACCTCACAAACACTTTCAAAACAAACTCTCAAAAACATTTGAAACATCTTTTCGAAAAGATACACACTTTTGTAAAACACTCAAACACGAGTCAATTACATTGGTTGCCGAGACAAGGCATCTTCTTCAAAAACATTTTCAAAACACACATGCACGCCACAATTTCAAGCAAATCAAAAATCAAGGCAAGTGATCTAAAAACCAAGTAACTAAGAGCCCATGGATAACCATGGATGAAAAGGGTGCTAATACCTTCCCTTTTCATAATCTACCCCCCGGACCCACGAAACATCTCAAAAGGTTTTTCCTGTGCTTTTTAACCTTTCCTTTAGGATAAAATAAAAAGTCGGTGGCGACTCTTGCTCAACCAAACAAGTGCGAATACAAACGCAAAACTCAAGTCAGTTCTCCCACCATATCACAGGTCAACCTGATGCTCATGCTTCTTTTGTCTCTGTTAATAGGCCTTTCCCCGCAGATTCACTTGGTGAACAAGCACTGGCTACTAACGGGAAGAACCAGGAGCACAGTTGTGGAAGAGATCCATAAAATACCTTGTGATTTGAAAGAGATCCCAAAGGATGTGGAGGAATGACAGCTTTTGTTGTTGCAACGGGTATTAGGATTACCTTCTCTTCTCAATATTATTTTCAGAATTTCCATGACCAAACTAATCTGAGTCTTCAACTGGTCATTTTCCTCTTTCAAGAGTTCCTGACCGCGGGCCATGGCTTGTACAAATACCATAATCAACCCAATATGAACCTTCATCTCGGCCCATTCCCCATGAAGTTTTTTATATATCTGATCTCGGGTTGCTAAGAGTGGTAAGAAGTCAGGATTTCTAGTTCTGAAGAGAATACCAAGTCTGAATAAGAATCCCTAACTCTGAGTACCTGTTACAAATGCATGAAGATGCATGAGGTGCACGAGTGGATGCAAATTCTATGTTCAATCACTCCCAAGGAGTCTACATGCCTTGATTAGGATTTTAAGCAAGTAAGAGATGGAAAATCTCAACAAAAGGCTCACAGGTATGATTCCTTGGAAATGGAAAGAACATGTAAGTTATTTATTTTTTCATATACATTCTTTTTTTCATGAATGCTATGATGCAAATGCAACAATCATGCAATGAAGGTTCCCATTGTTGCACCCTAAGATTTACCCTCTTGATTTAGGCTTATGTTTCATCATAAACATCATATTGCATTGCCTTCTACATGGTGTAGGGATCAAGGTATTTTGTTTATCAAGCCTCCCTCAAGCATTGGAAGATTGATTGTATTGACAAGTTTCTCAAGAAGGGCCCTATTATCTAAACCCTTGGCTCTTTCAAGCCCAAAGGTATCACATATCTCAAGATATCTTATCTGCCTCATTGGATCATCAGAAGATTGAGTATTGTGTTGTTTATAAGGAGAATCACTTCCATTTTGATTCATCAGTCAAAACTAGGGTTGGAGTTTTAATCAGGGATTCTTTAGAATTTTGAGTGGAAACTCTTTCCATAACTTCTATGTATTTGGAATATCATATGTTTGAAGTTTTGATCATCAATTTTGAAGAGAAGTGGTTCAATTAAATCAAAGGGGCAAAACAGTCAATTTACTCAAAGTCAACAAAGTCAAAGTTGACCAAGTGGACTTTTGGTCAACATGAAGCACTTGACATGTATTTTCATGTGGGATGATCATTGATGATTGATTTTGATGAGAATTGCAAGTTTGAGAGGTTACTTGGATTTGAAGTTATCTTGGTGATTGGAATTTTCACTAAGTGTTTTTGATTTAGGCCTGACTTTACAAGGGCATAACTTTCTCATTTTTAGGGGATTTTGGTGGTTCTTTTTGCCAATTAAAGATGGGAAAAAGATCTACAATGACCCACAGAGGACAAAAACACACTTCTTACTCAAAATCAAAAGTTACGAGCCTTTGAAGTTATGGGCAAGTTGGTCAAGCGTTAGGCATCATGGGCGAGCCACACGGCCATCCTGAGGCATCTTGCCCAGGCATTTCATCAAACAAATGGCACACAAAATATGCAATCCATTTTCTTATAACTCAATCTAGGTTTCAATTTGATTTTGGGTTTAATTAGATGTATTACATGTTGGATTTCCATTGTGATAAGAATTATTAGAGATGGTTAGCGTTTGATCATGTTATGAATGCTGAAAGTGGGCATCCTCAACTGATCGGGTATGGCACACAAGATGTAAGGCATGGTCGAGCCAGCTGAACATCAGCACCAGATTTGACACAAAAATACATTTTTGTCATTTGGTTTCAAATTATTTCATCACACACGAGTGTCTCACGTGTGCACTCAGCTCCCACCTCACTTCTTACCTCATTTGTCTAAACATTATCACACATCATGCCTCACCTCACTTCTCTTGTGCCTTGCCATTTTTGGCAACTTTCTCTCACAAATATCACATATTCCATGTGCATCAGTTGGACACCTCAGCATTCACACTTATTTCCTCTCATTTCCACTCACTCTTTGTTCTGCAAAACGCAGGTCATTAAGGAGATACAAGGGATAAAATGCAATTTCCACTTTTTGGATTTTGGCTGAAATCAGAGAAAACCAAAAAAAAAATCTCAAACGAACTTCAGTATTATTTTGATCTTCACCATCCATTTTCCAGCTGGATTTTCTGATTCGAAGGCCAGGATTGCTTCAACTGTAACAATCTTTTGCTGCTATATAACAAACTTTCTCTTTCAATCCCATTGATTCCAAAATCACGGGTTGAATCACAAAAAAATCAAAGAGATAAGTCCCTCTCTTCTCTCTTATTTCTCCCTATACTCTCTCTCTCTCTCTTCCAACCTTATTCTAGACATCAAATCCATAATAAAATTCACCAATTCTTTTGCAACTTCTTCATCCTCCATCAATCTTCATCAACTTTTGAACCAAATTAATCATTACGATTCCTAGATCTACAATCTTTAACACAATATTTATCATCTTCATCGATTCAGCACCATCACAATACCTTCATTCTCTTAGAGTTTCTAATGCAACCTTCAACTAATAAACTTCAACAAATCTTCATTGTCATCAAGAACTCGAAGCAACCCCTCTCTTCAATCCTACATCCTCAGTCGAAAGGGAGCAGCATTGGCCAAGAATTTCAGATCTGAAGATCAATTTTCTCTCAGGAAATTCAGTTCTCGAATTCTCTCATTTTGCTGGATTATTCTTTCATTTTCTTGTTGAATCATCTTCAGTGAAGTGAGTATATCATAATGGAAGCATTAGTTTACATCTGGAGCAGCGGATCCGAGTTTCCAGATTTTGCATCAAGGTGAGTTTTCTTGGACTTCAATTTGTGTGATTGAGCTTGAATTAGTGATGTAGCTCTTGTGCATTATGTTTTAGCTGGCCAGACTATGGGTCTGATGTATATATTTGCCTTTGTTTGATGCATGAATCATGTGGTGGAGTTTCTGAAATTCTGTGTATAAATGATTTTCTTTGAGTTTTCATGAGATTTGTTCTTGATCCGTGGTTAATGAATTGAGATGATTTGAGTTGCATGATGTAAATTGTTTTGATAGATTTCAATTGCACTTTATTTTACTAAATCTGATGGAGTATTGAGTTTGTTTGAATGATCTGAGCATGAGCCCTTGCACTGAGTTTTCGCATAAGTTTCATTTGTGCTGGAGGTTAGAGTCTGTGAAGCTTCAAAGAGTGAGTCGAAACATTGAAATCCAAAGTCAGTGAAGCTTTGTTTGAAGAAGTTTGGAGTTTCTTTCTAAGAAGGTTGGAGCTTCGTTCGAAGAAGGTTGAAGCTTCGTTCGAAGAAGGTTAGAGCTTCGTTCGAAGAAGGTTGAAGCTTCGTTCGAAGAAGGTTGGAGTTTTGAAGAAGGTTGAAGCTTCATTCGAAGAAAGTTGAAGCTTCATTTGATGAAGGTTGGGTTGAGTCCAATCAAAGAAGGAAGAATTAAAGCCAATCAAAGAAGGAAGAACTGAAGCCAATTAAAGAAGGAAGAATTGAAGCTTCGTTCAAAGAAGGCAGAATTGAAGCAAATCGAAGAAGGAAGAATTGAAGCCAATCGAAGAAGGAATAATTGAAGCTTCGCTCGAAGAAGGAAGAATTGAAGCTTCGTTCGAAGAAGGCAGAATTGAAGCCAATCGAAGAAGGTTGTTGTTGCTGTTGCGGTTTCGAGGCAAATTGAAGAAGGATGCTACTGCAGTTCGAGGCAAATCGACGAAGAATGCTACTGCAAGGTTGAGGCCAATCGAAGAAGGATTCTACTTCAAGTTTGAGGTAAATCGAAGAAGGCGAAAGGATTTGCATCACGCCGCTGGAAGAGTTTCACTCTAGAAGCTGAACCACCATTCCAACTTTGAGATCTAATCCCTTTTATTATTATAATCATTTAATTCATTTCAGTTTTATGGTTTAAATTTTCATTTAATTAATTTTAATTTAGCTTTTTTGGATAATTGTTGAGATAAGATGCGGACCCAAACTAAGGTGGTGGCTGGGCCCTGAGCCCGTTAGTTTTTTTTTAAATCAATTAATACCAACAAAAGGGCTTCATGGATCACTTTTCAGATGGGCCTAGCACCTAACTCCTGATTCATATACACCCCTGGTTGCTTAGAGCTTTGTCATTTATTTTCTCATGGAATTTTATTTTTCTTAGTTTGATGATAAAAATGATAGAATATTTTTTAGAGTTTATTTTTTTTAGGATTTTAGAATTTAATTGAAGTTTCCAAATTATTCATTCCATGTTAATACTCACTTTGTTATTACTTTATTTCCATGAGTACGTGGTAAGAGTTTGGTTTGTGATATTGAGCGCTTGAGGATTAGTCCGGTTGATTATTGGTGAAGCTTTCGCAAAGATCGTCTGGTTTGTTTGTTTTAATATGCTCTGCTACAGATTAATATCCATTTGGTATTTTCTCTTGTTTATCTCATTTCACACTTTACTGCTTTCTAGAGATCATGTATAGTAGGAGCATTTATTTATTTCTAGAAATCATGTGAAGTAGGAAGCAGGAAATAAAGAGCGTGCGCTCGAAGTCTTTGTTTAAAGTCTTGTAGTAGGCACCGCTTTCTGTACGCTATCTGTGTTTGTTTAAAATCCTACCTTTGAAGTAGGTATTCTTCACATATGTTTACATTTGTGCTCGCATTGTATTACAGGTGAAAAGTCCTCAAAAGAATGCGAGCAGAAAGGGTTCGTAATCGACCCCCGCACATTCCAGTCCATGTCGTTCTTATGCTCATTTTCTTAAAGTAGATGCTCTGAACATGTGCCCCAGATTCGTATGAATTTAAGTCCTTTAAAGGCAAGTGAAAAGGGTTCCCGCAATCGGATCCCCATGCTTTCTTTAGCTCATGTTGACCAACACTGATGCTTAGTGTATGCATGCACTATATCTTTTCCCCCAGATCTTTCTTGCCCTGGTAATTGATACCACAGTTAAGGACCCTTGTGTATTCCTATAATTCTATCGCTTGTTGACTCAGGTGATATGCTCCCCTTGGCTATGGCTTGACCCTTGGTCTGATGCTTGGTTGCTTGTCTATGGAAGGACCTCCCCCTTTTACTACTAGGCCTATGCCTTGTAGGTGTTTGATGTTCGAGTGATGCTCGAGCTTTTGTTTGTCTAGATGTTTCGCCATTTGTTTTTTTGTTTTTGTCACAGGATCTGTGACAGTTTCTTGTTGCACCTTGTGATACGGTGGCAGAACAAACTGTTTAATACTGGTTTTTAATTTTTTGTTTGCAAATGTTGCGGTAAGCAAGAGTCGCCACCGAATTTTCTTTTATACAACAAAGGAAAGGGTGAAAAGAAACATATAAAGACCTTTTTCGAGATTTTCTGAGTAAGGGGGTAGATTATGGAAAGGGAAGGTATTAGCATCCTTTCCATCTGTGGTTTTCCACGGGCTCTTAGGTACTTGCTCATTTTTTGAAAATTGTTTGTGCTTGTGTGTTTTGAAAGATTTTGTTTGCTTTATGATAACTCTTGTATCAGTCTTCAAGAGTGTTATAAAGTGTTTTTCAAAAGATTTTTGAAAGTGTGTAAGTGTATAAAAAATTATATTTTGAGCAAGTACTTAAGAACTGTCTACCTACTCGAAAATGGTGTTCTTTTCATCCTTTCCTTTAGATAGTGCTATCCTACTATTAGTGAGTAGGTAGCCCTATCATTGGATGTTGAGGGACTATTGAAAGGGACGTTATGGTCATTGAAGGCAACATGTAAGGATACCTTAGCATTTCGAAGGGTCTGTCATCATATAGGCAACATCGAGGGACAAGATCATTTCTCGTAGGCAACTCGAGAGACATTAAGGGACCATGATATTTATGATGACTTTTAGATTGAGGGTCTTTACTAAGATATCCCTACGTTCGAGAGACACGACCATTTCTGAGGCAACCAAGTGAGGAATACCCTAAGGGTGCAAGTGTGCAATAGTACTTTTTTCAGATATTTGTCTTAAGATTAGTGATCTAATGATTAATTGATTTAATCTTGTCATGGACGCCTAATTACTAGCAATTTATATACAAGCATATAAGAAATATAAAGCGAGAAATAAAGTCCTATAGCTATTACAGGGCTTCGGGATAGTTACATAAAAAAAGTGCAAAATGAAGTGCGGAATTTTAAATCTAGATTATTACATCCCATAATCAGTTACATTATTATATAAAATGCGAGAAAAAAATAATACGCGCGAAATGAAATATTACGTCTAAAAAATTCTAAGAATGAAAGTCTTTTTTTGTTTTATTAAAGAAAAAATAATTCTAAATTTAATTAAGAAAAATAAATACTAAATGGAAGAATTAATCTAGGTTATGAAAGAAAAACTAATCCTAATATATTTTTTTGTATTTTTTATTAAGAAAATATTGAAACATAAATTACATCTAATTAATTAATTAAAAGAAAGAGAAAATTATTAATTAAAAATTATTCTAAACTATCCTAATTTTCGCAATTTTTATTATGAAAAGAAAATGATTAAATTAAGTTCTAAGTTCTAGTTCATTTTAAATTTAAAAAAAGAAGCTAAAATTCAATTAATTAATTAATTAAAGAAATTAAAAGTCTATGCCTAATTTTTGTAAGTTTTTAGATTATTTAGTTAATTAAATAAAAAAAGAAAAAATAAATAATAATAAAAAAAACAAACAAAACAAAAAAATGCCCAAATGGGCTGGGATACTGAAAGAAAAATAGGGGGTGTGTTGTTGCTGAAACGTCAAGCCCAAATGCTGAAGCCCATATTACTTTATTGGATCTAGTGAGGACTGGCCTTGAGGGTGCTTGATGGATCTCCTTTCAAGACTCTTAGATTCCAACATGATTGTGGTCTGATGGTGTATGATACTCTTCTGGCCATGTAGAATACTAGATCCTGTATAAAGTATCATGAAAATGGAAAATGTTGGACCTGGGATTCGAACCCAAGTACTCTCCCTTCACACAAGCGCGCTTTGCCAACTGAGCCAATTGTCAATTCATTAACCAATATAACATAATAATATTATATAAAAAAATATATCAAAATTATTAAAAAAAATGATGCGCGCGCTGGATTTGAATAAGCCAATGTAGGGCTGCCAACACATCGTCTTCTTCCTCCCTCAGTCATTTTAAATTATAATACCTATAGTAACAATTTTTTGTCCGTCACTGTAAACCCTGCATTTGAAACAAGCACAATACGCAAAATAAATTTACTTTGAGGCCATGGATTGATTGGTCTCAACTTCCTGAACACGATAGGGTCTTTAGTTTGGGCTAATTTTTCCTGTTATGAAAATCTCCAATTCTAAGGATCAAACCCTAGAAATGGTAGTATGCGATTTCGGCACCTAAACTGTAATCAAACTAAATCAAAAGCTTGCAAATGCTCAAAAGGTTATATATGCATGGTTAAAATACAATGATATTGTATGAATTGTACAAAAATAATTCAAAAAGGGAAGAAAACCGTGATGAGTGGAGAACGCGTTTGGCAATGCTTCAAGGCTTGGAAATGGTTGGGACAACTTCAGGTAACCTCCAGGAATTGATTGGGATCCTTGTTTGGGATTAAAACAAGCTGGAGACTGAAATTTAAATAGACAAATTTGGTGTTTTCTTGCAAAATTTTCAGAGATTCCCCGGGCTATGTGTGCCTGTTTGGAGCTGGCCAATGGCTTGTTTATGTAGAGAGTAGTGAGAAGACAAAGAAACAAAGGTAATAAGCACCATGATTATGTGGTTTTAAAACCATGAATGCAAAGTTGTAACCTTGGCCAAAAGCATGGGATTTTGTCCACTTTTGAATTTTGAATGAATGAAAACATGATGGCTTTACTGTACACGAAAATTGGGACCCATCCATGCATTGAAACAAGCCTTAACCATATTAATCTATATAATTTGCAATAATTTCAATTTATTTGATTTTTAATTAAATAAAATTAATATAAAATGAAAATAAAATCAATACTATGCAAAAATGGATTTAAGAGTCCTCTATACTCTTAGGAAGATGTTTGAAGTCCAAACAAATGAGCCATTGCCTTAAAAGCTCAAATTTTCTCAATGTATATTTCTTGAAATTTCCCAAAATTTCCCAACTTGGGCAAGCCATTACTTGCTCAATTTTTATCTTATGATGATGATATTGGATTTTTTGGAAATCTCAAGATGTCTACTTCAATCGCTCTTTTGATCAATTTTGCATTTGAATAAGTTATCTTGATATTAAAGGTCTTGGAAAAAGTGGCTTTTATTGACTTTCTAAAAATGACCTGTAATGTATGAACTTGTATCTTTCAAATGGTGCATTTCTTGGACTTGAGGGGTGAAGAGAAGTTGTAGGGAATTGAATTATATTAAAAATGAGCTTTTGTTGGGGAAAATGAATGAAGTGTGAGAAAGTTATTCCTGGTCAAAGTTTGGTTGACTTTTCCTATAGAAACCCTAATTAGCAATTCTTGACTTTTGATGAATTAGGAGCATTTCTTGAGAAATCATGATCAACCATTTATAAAATGATGTATATCACTTAAAAATATTGATATTGACCAAAAATGTTGAAGTTTGACTATATTTGGGTCATAGTTGCCTTTTGACCTAACACAATTGATTTTCCAATACTTGAGCAATTGACAAAGCAAACTTATTGTGCAAGGCATGAAATTCGGCATAGATAATCTTGAGGCATATTAGGACCATGGAGAACATTTGAGACCTTTGGAGCTCAACCATCTTGATAAAAATTGGAACCCTAGTTGGAGGTTCATTGCCTTAGGAGGAAAATTGTCTGGTAAATTCTTGGTCAACCTTGAGCAATTGAGGACCAATAGAGGAAATTCTTGTTACAGGATTTGTGACAGTTTCTTGCTGCATCCTTAGGATTGCTCGTGTAGGTTTAGACCTCGAGTTAGACCTTAGGATAGGAATCCATGCACACTAACATAGGGTAGAAACTTCCCTATTTCATCCTCAACCTTAGGGCCAATCATTTTATGATAACATTAGGGCTAGAGATTAGGATAGTCTCCCTTAGTTGTTTTATTTTTCTTTGTATATTGCATCTTAAAACTAAAACTTCTTCTTGGAAAATCATAAAATATCTCTAATAAACTTAAACCCTTCTTCAAGGTAAAAAATACAAACCAATCTTATTTGTTTGTGCGCCTCTTGGCTTTATTTTAAACTGATGTTTTTCCATCCTTGCCATGAATTTTTTTGTTATCTTTTAGTAGATGTTTCACCATCGCATATTCTTTTATCTGATGTTCACAATCTCATATTCTTTAGCCGATGTTTCGCCATCGCACATGTTTGTTATCCTACTTTGATTCTCAATATCATTGTTAGGTTTGATGTTTTGTTCTCTAGTTTATTGATGTTTCGCCATCTTTTCCATGTTATCTTCCTATCTCTTAGTCGATGTTTCGCCATCGCACATTCTTTTAACCGATGTTTCTCCATCGCACATGTTTGTTATCCTACCTTGATTCTCAATATCATTGTTAGGTGTGTTGTTTTGTCATCTGGTTTATTGATGTTTCACCATCTTTGCCATGTTATCTTCCTATCTCTTAGCCGATGTTTCGCTATCGCACATGTTTGTAGCCGTTGTTTCGCCATCACATATGTTTTTTATCCTACTTTGATTTTCAATATCATTGTTAGGTGTAATGTTTTATCGTCTTGTCTGATATTTTGCTATCATGCTGGGGTCTTACCACCTTATCTAAGTTTGTGTTGCCATGTGCTGTCTTTTCATCTCTTTTTGCTAGTTTATCATTATTGTTAACATTCTTGTTGTTTGATGTTTTGCCATCTTGATTGTTTCTTCTGTCTTAACTAAAAACCATAAACCAACCAAAACATATGAGCCGAACTACGGCTGCTCTGATTCCTTAAAAGGGATATGTAGGCATTGGGGTAGGGCCCAAACGAGCATAACTTTTATTTTCCCTACATTACTTTCTCCTTTATTTTGCATACATTCCCTGTACAACTTAGATATATATGTTTACACACCCATTAGATTAGAAAACAAGAGTGGATACCGTAGAGTACTACGGGCGTGTGGGGTGCTAGTACCTTCCCCTCGCATAACAAACTCCCTTACCCGATCTCTCGGTTGCAAGACCGTGATTTCTCCCTTTTCAGGTTTTCTCAATGTTTACCTTTCCCTCTCGGCGGGATAAAAGACGTTCTGTGGCGACTTTATTGATTTCATTATCAGACGACGGTTCGGCCGGTTGTTTCATTTGGTGACTTCACTGGGGATTTATGTGGACTGACTTATTATTGGTCTATCCCGGAGTCGATCCTAGCTCTTATTTGTCTTCTTTTTGGGTGTTTATTTTACCGCCTTGCATATCTATCTGTTCGCATTGCATCATATGTGTGCTTTATTTTCTGCATACTGGATTTGGTTGGACTGTTTGGATTATGGTTTTCTTGGTGGGTGGGTTATTCCATGAGGTAAAAGGCCTCATACCCAGGCTGTGATCGGTGGAAATAGAACTGACTGTTTTGGAATGCTGGTTCGCGAAATGTCGCGGTAAGCAAGAGTCGCCACCGTCTTTTATGTTCTCCAACAAGGAAAGGACAAAAGCACATCAAAATTCCTTTTCGAGATGTTTCTCGGTTCGGGAGGTAGATTATAGAAAGGGAAGGTGTTAACACCCTTTCTATCCGTGGTTATCCACGGGCTCTTAGGTACTTCCTCACTATGTTTTCAAAAATGTTTGCTTTTCTTGTGTTTGTGGGTTTTGAAAAAGTTTAGTTTGAAAACTTCTAGGTAACTCTTGTATCAGTCCTCAAGAGTGTATGAAGTATTTATTTGAAAACTTTTGTCAGAAAAGTGTAGGTGCGAAAAGTATTTTTGTTGTTTTGAAAGAGCAAGTACCCAGGAGAAATCTACCTACTCAAAAGAAATTAAGCTGTGTAAATGTCCTTTAGACAGTACTATCCCACTATTGAGAAGTAGGTAGCACCGTCGTTGGAGTTATTCGGGTCAATTCGATTATATGGGACATGTGTGGTCACCAAAGCAATAGTAGGACGCCTTAGCGATAACCCTAATGTCCTAGATCCTTTTTTATCTGAGGCAACTGTTTCGAGGCAACTTGGATCTTTAGACAGGAGGGCGACCTCTAAAACACCCTATACTTAATGACCACGTCGAGGCAACCAAGTGAGGCGTACCCTAGGAGTGGCATGTGCATGTGTGTCAGGTTTCATGTTAAGATTATCTTTGCACAAGTATTATGGTGAACTACGAGTTGGTTTTATTTTTCAGGCAAGTCTTGCATGCATAATTAACAGTTAATAATTTGCGGAAAGTAAATTGCGGAAAGTGAATCTACGCTATTACAAGGCGTCGGGTATTTACATCGCCAAAAACATAACCCTTGAAAAATAAATGCGAGAAATAAAGAAAGAGATAAAAAGGGTCCTAATTACGCTATTACATCCTCAGAGCAAATACATAAATATGATCAAAAATAATATGCTCGAAAAGAAATTAAATCGGGGAAGTCTTTAGGGTTTTGACCCTTTTTGAGAAAAGAATGGAATTTTGGTCCTTTTTTGCATTTAATTAAATATTAAACTTAAAACTAATTAATTAAATAAAAGAAAACAAAGTATTTTTTAGTTTTTAATGTTTTAATGAAAATAAAGTAAAATAAAATAAAGTCAAAAGTTAGTAGAAAACCCTAATTCTAATTTATTTTATTTATTATGAAAAAGTCAAAATTAAACCTAATTAAACTAAATTAATTTGTGTTAGTATTTATTTACAAAAAATAAAGTGAAATTAATAAATAATAATAATAATAATAAAAATATTTACATTTTTTAGTTGTCTGAATTTATTATGAAAAAAATTAATTATGTTAATTAAATAATAATAATAATTATAGTTAGTAAACTAATTAAAAGAAAATATAAAATAGAAAGAAAATAAGAAAATAATGAAACCAGGGGGGTGTACTGGCCCAATTAGGAGGTAAATCCTGGAACTTTGTGGCCCATTAACACACAAGCCTTTTTGACTTTTGGAGATCATCCACGCTTGCTTTGACCAGGGAGTACTATGATCATTCAATCCTGACCTTTAGATCCAAGCTTGTGGCCACTTGGCATGCTGAGATGGGAAGCGTATGGTGGAACGCTTTTGGAGACCTGTATGTAATTACATGAAGAAAAATATGAAACAATTATTTTGGGGGACCTGGGAATCGAACCCAGGTCCCAATGGATACCAGCCAGCGCATCTACCACCTCACCATGTGCCTGCATTTGTTATTATGATAATGAACAAATATTATATTGGATAATTAACACATATGCTGTAAACAACATAAAAACGCGCGCTCATTTGAATGGCCCAACCATGCGCTTACACGTCCTTCGTCTTCCTCGTTTGCCTGTAAAAACAAAGTTAGATAGCGGGGGTTTTCGACCCCCACAAAACAGGATGACCAAAAATAGCGAATAGAGCTGTGCTCTATATAAATATTTCACGAACAGTCCAGTGTATTCGTCTTGTTCTGACGGTTTCAACCATATGCCTTAGAGGTGCTAATTTTTCCTGGACTATAAAGCCCCAATTTGAGAACTCAAGAACCCTAGAATTCTTCAATGGTAACTTGTGATTCTGGGCATTATAATGCAATTAACTAATACCATTAGCTTTATATGAATTCAAGCAACACAAAACAATGATTAAAACATGTTAATTATGCCTGAAATATGAGTTACGATTATGAGAAAAAATGTCAAACTGTGAGACTGTTCTTGAGGGTTTCTTGAGCTTTAGTGCTTGGTTTCGATTGCAATACGTCTCTGACACTTCCAGCAATGTGTTTGAAACAACCAAAGTCCTTGAATTGGCCTGGAAGATGGAAAACCGTTTTCAAGTTTCTTGAGTTTTTTTCAATGTTGGCTTCTTCTGCAGCAAATTCACGTATGCATGAGTAGGGTTGGCTTGTGTACTTATAGGAGAACGAAACTAGGTCAAATCTTTGCCAAGAAATCCATGGAATTGATGATTGTATATTTGATTGAAAATCAAATATTTTTGAATTTTTTTATTGGAAAAACTTGCTAAATTTGGAGATTCTTGTCCCTTTGATTTGCACACGAAATTTCCAGCATATATTGACCACTTTTGCTTCATAAAAAGATTGAAAAATCAAATCTTTGTATTTCCTATAATTTAAATTAATTAAATGAATTAAAATTGATTAAAAATCCAAATAATTAATAAAAATAAGAAAAATAAGTTCAAATAATCTTAATGGGTCGTGCATAGGCCATGGATAAAGTTTCAAGAGGAAATTTGAGGCCCATTAGCAAAAACAAAGTGTTTTGAGCAAAGTTGACTTTTGCAAATTCACAAATATTTCCCAACTTCTCCAATGCATATCTTGCTCAATTTTGATCATATGAACATGTTCTTGGACATTTTGGAAAGGACTTGAAGTCCTCTAACCAATGCCTTTGGTCCCATGTCATTTGGATTTACCAATCTCAAGTTATGGTCCTTGACTTAAAGTGCATTTTTGTTGACTTTTGAAATTGACCTATAATGTAGAAATTGATAACTTTTTGTGAGAGAATTTCTTGGAATAGGAGTGTGAGGATGAGTTGTAGGAAATGTAATTCTCTTCAAGATGAGCATTGGATGGGATTTTTCTGATAAACCATGAAAACGTTATGCCTTGGTCAAGATACAGTTGACTTTTCTGCTGTCCAAAAATAGTAACTTTTTGCATCTTGATGATTTTTGAGCCATCCTTGTCGAATCATGATCAAGACTTGATCAAATGATTATTGTGAACTCAGAATAAGATATTGACCAAAAATTCTGACTTTTGACTGTGAAATGACCATTTTGCCACTGCAGTTGATTATGGATCAAATGAGGCTTTTGACTGTGCAAATTGACATTGTGAGTCTTGAGACTTGACATGTAGATGCTTGACAATGTATATAGGCCTATGAGACTTGATTGAGCCATTGAAAACCCCAAATTCCTTGAAAGAAACAAAACCCTAATTTTGACTGGCTTAGGAGGCATTTGGACTGTGCAACCCTTGAGAAATCTTGAACCATTTGAAGATGATTCTTGGAAAACCTTGAAGAATATGGGAGGGAAAATTTTGGGGTACAACAGTTGCCCCTGTTCAATCTTCTTAAACCTGAGGATGTAGATTGGCTTGCGTGCCTTTCGTGATCCGAAGGTGGAAGATGATTGAACACTAAAGTGCCCAGAAATTTGCACTCGCATAGTATAGTATCAGCAATGTGATGTCAGGAATGGGCTTACAGATGCCATTTGGAGATATGATGGATGGGAGGATGGGCTTATAGATGCCATCTGGAGATATGACAGAATCTTGTCGGGGATGGACTTATAGATGCCATCTGGAAATGTAATGGATAGTTGTGGAGATGGGCTTAAAGATGCCATCCAGGGGTGTCGATCGCGTAAGAGATTCCTTAGCGAGAACTTGCATACCTGAGAAGGAAAGATAGTTTTCCTGACTGGTTTTAGGTATTGGTCTTCAATTTCTTCATGTAGATAATTTCCTGGCTAGTTACAAGTGTTGATCTTCAAACTCTTCATGTAGATAACTTTCCTGGCTAGATACAGGTATCGAATCTATAATCAATTGCTCACAGATATTTCCTGGATAGATACAGGTGTTGATCCGGAACTCAAAAGGTTGGTAGAGATAGCTTTCCTGGCTGGATACAGGTGTAGACCTCTGACCTGAGAAAGAAAGATGACTTCCTGGCTAGATATAGGTATTGATCTTAAATCTCTTCATGTAGATAACTTTCCTGTCTGGTTTCAGGTATAGATCTACAATCATTCGTCCACAGATATTTCCTGGCTTGCTACAGGTATTAATCCGGAACTTAAGAAGGCTGGCCGATGAGATAGTTGTCTTGTCTGGTTTCAGGTGTTAATCTCTGACCTGAGAAAGAAAGATGGTTTCCTGGCCTGTTACAGGTGTTAATCTTCAATCTCTTCATATAGGTGGCTTTCCCGTCTGGTTTCAGGTGTTAACCTATGATCAATCGTCCACAGATATTTCCTGGCTAGTTACAGGTGTTGATCTGGAACTTAAGAGAGGTTGGTCGAGATAGCTTTCCTGGCTGGATACAGGTGTAGACCTCTGACCTGAGAATGAAAGATAATTTCCTGGCCTGTTACAGGTGTTGATCCTCAAACTCTTCATGTAGATATTTTCCTGGCTAGATACAGGTGTAGACCTACAATCAATCGCTCACAGATATGCCCTGGCTAGATACAGGTATCGAATCTGGAACTTCAAAAGGTTGATGGTAATCATCTTTTGATTTGGCTTTTTCCTGAAAAGGCAAAGCATTAGTTGTATGCAATGTCATGATGTATGAAATGCATGATGTCATGATGTTCTCAAAAATAAATGAGATTGTGTCGTATGCACTTTATCATGTATGTAAATAGGAGGTATGAGACGTGATATGTTTATGAATGTATCTTCGTCTGGGAAAATAAATCCTTGACGAATGCCGGGAGCTTGTTAAATCCTGGGCTGATGTTGAAGAGTAGAGTTCTTTGTTTCCGCTGGGGATGATGAACGAAGATAATTGCAAGAATAAACCTGTAGGAGAAGATGACTCCGTTGGGGGATAAACTTGGTGAAGAGATTACTCTGTGGGAAGAGATGCTTTGCTGAGATTTGAACGATAACTCCGCTGGGGATTCCGTTGATAAGCTCTGTTGGGGATTTTGATGAATTCTGCTGGGGATAGAGAGAACTTTGCTGAGGACGATCTTTCCGTTGCAATTTGCTGAGGATAACCCAGTTAGACTCTGGTGGGGAGTAACCTTTGAATATGGCTGAGGAGATGCATTTGTACTCTGCAGGGGACAAGCTTCCAGAATCTACTGGGGAGATGATTCAACCCCCCTGGGGAAACTTTTGGACTGTACTGGGGAAATGGCTCCACTGGGGGGTATTTTGTATTCCGCCGGGGAACAATCTTATATTTCTGTCGAGGAATATTAAGACTGCCGGGGATGCTTACTGAGGAATATCTGTATACTCTGCTAGGGAATATTAAGATCTTCTGGGGATACCCAACTTGATGGTAGACTAACTCTGCTTGGGGGGAGAGTATTGTTGACTTGTTGGGGATATAGTGCCTCTTGATTGGGCTGAGACCAACTCTGCTTGGGGAGAGTATGGATGATCTGTCTTACTCTGCGGGGAGTGGAGGTATCTTGGTTACATTCTTCAGCTGAACTTACTTTGGTACCTGGAGGACAGAGCAGCTTGTACAGTTTGGACAATTCTTATTGCCCCAGTTTCTGCGGAAGAAGGTACCTGTGGAGGTGCTTGATAACTGCCGATTGACACATCTTCTTCTGGTAGGCAAGTGACGAGATGACGGGACATAGTCGTACGCTTTGATCCCTAATTTTTGCCTGGACCGCCCTTTCGGGTTTTCAGTCCATCGGGATACCCCTTTTTGCCCAAGCCGCCTTTTCAGGTTTTCGACTTGCCGGGTGTACAGATTTTTTTTATTTTCATCCCTTATTTTTGCCCGAACCCTTTTGGTTCGCCGGGAAGCCCTTGTTTTTGCATAGGCCAGTCGACCTAGCGGGTCTTTGATTATGCGTAGTATTTTTCGACTATGTCCAGGCTCTCAGGATGTAGGGAGTTGTCACTGTCAGTGGTGTTGTGTTGCCATACTACCAGAAGATGTTTGCTCGTGCAAGATTCGTCGCTGGAATTCATGCTCAATGCCCCAATTGATTCAGACGGAGATATGCCCCTGGCTATTTGTCATATTGAGAGATTCCCTGAATCTTGACTGGACTGCCCCAGATGATGAACAATGATCATGCCGTGCCCCTTGATTGGAAGTGTTTTTTTTTTCTTTGAGATGACTCCTTTTTTATTGAAAAGGTTTTTGTTCACTAGATATTCTTCGTGCGAATTTCTCTGCTTGTTTGAACAAATAGTCATATGCAAACAATGTTATTTAAAAATGCAAAGCTTATGTCTGTCTTGAAGTTTTTGAAAATGCATTTTTCAGTAAAACAGGCAAATTTTGTAAAATGTGATGTCAACTCAAGATTTTACAGCAAGCCCTACAGGAGTCAGGATACATTTCGTAACAGTATGCTTTCGAACTAACCCACGCTTCAGCTAGGACTTTTAAGGGTTATAACGTGGCCTGGTTCACGGTTTAAGAAACAAAGGATAAAGGCTCAAAATTTATTTGTACCCACCCGTTCTTCGTGATGTTCTTCGATCCTAAACTCAGCTAATCGTGCGTTAGATCTTGTTTGAGTCTTTACACTGATATTCCGGTGATGGTTCGGATATTGACAATTTATTTTGAATAAGCAGTCATTTCTTTTGAGAGTCTGTAAGACCTCTTTTTGATTTTTTATTATCCCTGTTTTTTGCCTGGACTGTTTCTTTTGTGATTACAGTCAGCGGGATGCCCCAGTTTTATAAGTCTCCTTCATAGGTTTTGACTTATAGGGCTTTTATTTCTGAGAGATAATGACTGCCTGTCCTGACGATTATTTGCAACCATCACTGTCTTTTGTTTTGGAAGGACTCTTTGATGCCATTCATTGTGCCCCTGGATCAACTGAGAAAACTACCCTGCCCCGGGTTATGATTAAGGGTTTTACTCTTTACGTAAAAAAGAAAAACTCCAACTTCTTTGGCTCAAAGGGGCTGGCGAGGGATTATCTTCCTTATAACTCCACTATTTAGGATTTGAAACAATTCCTGTACCTTATCAGCGGGGTCTGTTCAAAAGCATACTGTAAAGATCGTGGTATCGTTTTCGTCATCCTCCCTCAAGAGGCTTAGAATTTTTTAATCGAGAGTTGAACATCACAAAAATGAAAGCAATTTGAATATAGTGAATACGAATGGATTGATTCAAAACAGACATATGCGATGCATTAATGAAATAAAAAGTTTGCCATGACAATAATTGTTTGAATAAGCAAAGAAAAATACAACTTGAGAATTCAAATGAACAAAAGTCTCTTAGTTTGAACTAGTCATCTCAGATGGAGAAGGCTCAGCGGAAGATTTTCATCTCACCATCCGGCATGAACTCCAGCACCCTCCTGTCAATCATCTTGGATCTTGTTCTTCAGAGTCCAACAGTTGTCGGTGTCATGTCCTGGACCGTCAGAGTGGTATGCACACCTTTCATAGGGATAATAGGTAGGAGCGAAAGTATTTGGGTTCTCATTGCATCTACCTCAGCTTGCAGATGTTTCAGCCGTTCGTCCTTGTTGTCTTCAGAACTCTTCTTGATCAAATTCCCCATGAGGAGTGTTCTCAACTCTTCCTTCCCCTTGGATAGGCTTAGGAAGATCTCCCTGAACTGAGTCTCTTGAGTATGAAGATCCTGGTTGTCTTGTTGGGAAGCCATTGCTGAAATAAACAGCGAGAATGTGAGAGACCTGTAAAGGGTGACCTGTGATGCAATGGCATGCATGATATATGTATGCAATGTTTTCAAGGATCTCGCGGGGTAAACAAAGAAACTTGTTAGAATTTTGAATTTTGCGGCTTGATTGAAGGAACTTCATGTTGTTGAGAGTCCTTCTTCAAGAGTCAAGGCTCACCATATCGAGTGGGTCATAGCCCCTGACTCAAGTTATCGTGTTTTGATCTCCAAACAACCTTGGCTAGAGGAAAAATAAATCCCCTTTGCCCCTTACTAGACATTGGATTCATCATGACCTGCATCACAAACCCTTGAGATCTTTGAAATGGTTAAGGAAATGCTATGGTATGATGTTATGATGCGTATGATGTTATGCATGTGGATGCAAAAGTGTGAGGTGTAAGTAAGCCCTGTAATAAGTCCAGATTAAGGACCGTAAACAAAACCTGCAAGGAACTCATGTTGTCAGATAACAAGAATGTGCAAGTAGTTCAAGTTTGAAGGCACACAAGCCACACAAAAGAGCCCTTAGATTTCAGGCCAGCATGAAGTTTAGGTACTACCCTCTTTCAGTTTTAGTTGGTTAAGACCTGTCCTAGAAAATAGTAACCGGGTTCTAGAGGATCTCAATATCACTGACTACCCTCAATCGGTCATAACTCCAGCTTCGCAATCTTTTCTTGCGGTCGGAACCATCACAAGAGTTTAGCCTCAATGAGTGTAGCATACTGCTACTGTTCTATGGCCAAGTTGGGTCAATTTAAGGTTCTAAGGTCGGTTGGTGCTTAATGACTCCTCAGAAGACCCATATTCTCCTCGTTCCAACACAAGGGATATCGGTACAGACCAAGGTGTCACACCAACATAGCTACTGCTTCACCCGTGTCGGTCTACGCCGGACAGGTCCCTCACAGTTTATTGCTACCTAAAGGGTATTCCCCAGATCCGGGTTAGGATCTATGAAACTCCAATACAAGCCCACAAATATAAATCATAAAAGCATGCAATTGAAAACATAGAATGATCTAATCCTAAGGTACACCTCACTTATAAAATGTCCCCAGCAGAGTCACCAGTTCTGTGATCGGTGGAAATAGAACTGACTGTTTTGGAATGCTGGTTCGCGAAATGTCGCGGTAAGTAAGAGTCGCCACCGTCTTTTATGTTCTCCAACAAGGAAAAGACAAAAGCACAGCAAAATTCCTTTTCGAGATGTTTCTCGGTTCGGGAGGTAGATTATAGAAAGGGAAGGTGTTAGCACCCTTTCTATCCGTGGTTATCCACGGGCTCTTAGGTACTTGCTCACTATGTTTTCAAAAATGTTTGCTTTTCTTGTGTTTGTGGGTTTTGAAAAAGTTTAGTTTGAAAACTTCTAGGTAACTCTTGTATCAGTCCTCAAGAGTGTATGAAGTATTTATTTGAAAACTTTTGTCAGAAAAGTGTAGGTGCGAAAAGTATTTTTGTTGTTTTGAAAGAGCAAGTACCCAGGAGAAATCTACCTACTCAAAAGAAATTAAGTTGTGTAAATGTCCTTTAGACAGTACTATCCCACTATTGAGAAGTAGGTAGCACAGTCGTTGGAGTTATTCAGGTCAATTCGATTATATGGGACATGTGTGGTCACCAAAGCAATAGTAGGACGCCTTAGCGGTAACCCTAATGTCCTAGATCCTTTTTTATCCGAGGCAACCGTTTCGAGGCAACTTGGATCTTTAGACAGGAGGGAGACCTCTAAAACACCCTATACTTAATGACCACGTCGAGGCAACCAAGTGAGGCGTACCCTAGGAGTGGCATGTGCATGTGTGTTAGGTTTCATGTTAAGATTATCTTTACACAAGTATTATGGTGAACTACGAGTTGGTTTTATTTTTCAGGCAAGTCTTGCATGCATAATTAACAGTTAATAATTTACGGAAAGTAAATTGCGGAAAGTGAATCTACGCTATTACAAGGCGTCGGGTATTTACATCGCCAAAAACATAACCCTTGAAAAATAAATGCGAGAAATAAAGAAAGCGATAAAAAGGGTCCTAATTACGCTATTACATCCTCGGAACAATTACATAAATATGATCAAAAATAATATGCACGAAAAGAAATTAAATCGGGGAAGCCTTTAGAGTTTTGACCCTTTTTGAGAAAAGAATGGAATTTTGGTCCTTTTTTGCATTTAATTAAATATTAAACCTAAAACTAATTAATTAAATAAAAGAAAACAAAGTATTTTTTAGTTTTTAATGTTTTAATGAAAATAAAGTAAAATAAAATAAAGTCAAAAGTTAGTAGAAAACCCTAATTCTAATTTATTTTATTTATTATGAAAAATTCAAAATTAAACCTAATTAAACTAAATTAATTTGTGTTAGTATTTATTTACAAAAAATAAAGTGAAATTAATAAATAATAATAATAATAATAAAAATATTTACATTTTTTAGTTGTCTGAATTTATTATGAAAAATATTAATTATGTTAATTAAATAATAATAATAATTATAGTTAGTAAACTAATTAAAAGAAAATATAAAATAGAAAGAAAATAAGAAAATAATGAAACCAGGGGGGTGTACTGGCCCAATTAGGAGGTAAATCCTGGAACTTTGTGGCCCATTAACACACAAGCCTTTTTGACTTTTGGAGATCATCCACACTTGCTTTGACCAGGGAGTACTATGATCATTCAATCCTGACCTTTAGATCCAAGCTTGTGGCCACTTGGCATGCTGAGATGGGAAGCGTATGTTGGAACGCTTTTGGAGACCTGTATGTAATTACATGAAGAAAAATATGAAACAATTATTTTGGGGGACCTGGGAATCGAACCCAGGTCCCAATGGATACCAGCCAGCGCATCTACCACCACACCATGTGCCTGCATTTGTTATTATGATAATGAACAAATATTATATTGGATAATTAACACATATGCTGTAAACAACATAAAAACGCGCGCTCATTTGAATGGCCCAACCATGCGCTTACACGTCTTTCGTCTTCCTCGTTTGCCTGTAAAAACAAAGTTAGATAGCGGGGGTTTTTAACCCCCACAAAACAGGATGACCAAAAATAGCGAATAGAGTTGTGCTCTATATAAATATTTCGCGAACAGTCCAGTGTATTCGTCTTGTTCTGACGGTTTCAACCATATGCCTTAGAGGTGCTAATTTTTCCTGGACTGTAAAGCCCCAATTTGAGAACTCAAGAACCCTAGAATTCTTCAATGGTAACTTGTGATTCTGGGCATTATAATGCAATTAACTAATACCATTAGATTTATATGAATTCAAGCAACACAAAACAATGATTAAAACATGTTAATTATGCCTGAAATATGAGTTACGATTATGAGAAAAAATGTCAAACTGTGAGACTGTTCTTGAGGGTTTCTTGAGCTTTAGTGCTTGGTTTCGATTGCAATACGTCTCTGACACTTCCAGCAATGTGTTTGAAACAACCAAAGTCCTTGAATTGGCCTGGAAGATGGAAAACATTTTTCAAGTTTCTTGAGTTTTTTTCAATGTTGCTATGGCTTCTTCTGAAGCAAATTCACGTATGCATGAGTAGGGTTGGCTTGTGTACTTATAGGAGAATTAAACTAGGTCAAATCTTTGCCAATAAATCCATGGAATTGATGATTGTATATTTGATTGAAAATCAAATATTTTTTAATCTTTTTGATTGGAAAAACTTGCTAAATTTGGAGATTCTTGTCCCTTTGATTTGCACACGAAATTTCCAGCATATATTGACCACTTTTGCTTCATAAAAAGATTGAAAAATCAAATCTTTGTATTTCCTATTATTTAAATTAATTAAATGAATTAAAATTGATTAAAAATCCAAATAATTAATAAAAATAAGAAAAATAAGTTCAAATAATCTTAATGGGTCGTGCATAGGCCATGGATAAAGTTTCAAGAGGAAATTTGAGGTCCATTAGCAAAAACAAAGTGTTTTGAGCAAAGTTGACTTTTGCAAATTCACAAAAATTTCCCAACTTCTCCAATGCATATCTTGCTCAATTTTGATCATATGAACATGTTCTTGGACATTTTGGAAAGGTCTTGAAGTCCTCTAACCAATGCCTTTGGTCCCATGTCATTTGGATTTACCAATCTCAAGTTATGGTCCTTGACTTAAAGTGCATTTTTGTTGACTTTTGAAATTGACCTATAATGTAGAAATTGATAACTTTTTGTGAGAGCATTTCTTGGACTAGGAGTGTGAAGATGAGTTGTAGGAAATTTAATTCCCTTCAAGATGAGCATTGGATGGGATTTTTCTGCTAAACCATGAAAAAGTTATGCCTTGGTCAAGATACAGTTGACTTTTCTGCTGTCCAAAAATAGTAACTTTTTACATCTTGATGATTTTTGAGCCATCCTTATGGAATCATGATCAAGACTTGATCAAATGATTATTGTGAACTCAGAATAAGATATTGACCAAAAATTCTGACTTTTGACTGTGAAATGACCATTTTTCCACTACAGTTGATTGTGGATCAAATGAGGCTTTTGACTGTGCAAATTGACATTGTGAGTCTTGAGACTTGACATGTAGATGCTTGACAATGTATATAGGCCTATGAGACTTGATTGAGCCATTGAAAACCCCAAATTCCTTGAAAGAAACAAAACCCTAATTTTGACTGGCTTAGGAGGCATTTGGACTGTGCAACCCTTGAGAAATCTTGAACCATTTGAAGATGATTCTTGGCAAACCTTGAAGAATATGGGAGGGAAAATTTTGGGGTACAACCGTTGCCCCTGTTCAATCTTCTTAAACCTGAGGATGTAGATTGGCTTGCGTGCCTTTCGTGATCCGAAGGTGGAAGATGATTGAACACTAAAGTGCCCAGAAATTTGCACTCGCATAGTATAGTATCAGCAATGTGATGTCAGGAATGGGCTTACAGATGCCATTTGGAGATATGATGGATGGGAGGATGGGCTTATAGATGCCATCTGGAGATATGACAGAATCTTGTCGGGGATGGACTTATAGATGCCATCTGGAAATGTAATGGATAGTTGTGGAGATGGGCTTAAAGATGCCATCCAGGGGTGTCGATCGCGTAAGAGATTCCTTAGCGAGAACTTGCATACCTGAGAAGGAAAGATAGTTTTCATGTCTGGATTTAGGTATTGGTCTTCAATTTCTTCATGTAGATACTTTCCTGGCTAGTTACAGGTGTTGATCTTCAAACTCTTCATGTAGATAACTTTCCTGGCTAGATACAGGTATCGAATCTATAATCAATTGCTCACAGATATTTCCTGGCTAGATACAGGTGTTGATCCGGAACCTTAAAAGGTTGGTAGAGATAGCTTTCCTGGCTGGATACAGGTGTAGACCTCTGACCTGAGAAAGAAAGATGATTTCCTGGCTAGATACAGGTATTGATCTTCAATCTCTTCATGTAGATAACTTTCCTGTCTGGTTTCAGGTATAGATCTACAATCATTCGTCCACAAATATTTCCTGGCTTGCTACAGGTATTAATCCGGAACTTAAGAAGGATGGCCGATGAGATAGTTGTCCTGTCTGGTTTCAGGTGTTAATCTCTGACCTGAGAAAGAAAGATGGTTTCCTGGCCTGTTACAGGTGTTAATCTTTAATCTCTTCATATAGGTGGCTTTCCTGTCTGGTTTCAGGTGTTAACCTATGATCAGTCGTCCATAGATATTTCCTGGCTAGTTACAGGTGTTGATCTGGAACTTAAGAGAGGTTGGTCGAGATAGCTTTCCTGGATGGATACAGGTGTAGACCTCTGACCTGAGAACGAAAGATAATTTCCTGGCCAGTTACAGGTGTTGATCTTCAAACTCTTCATGCAGATACTTTCCTGGCTAGATACAGGTGTAGACCTTCAATCAATCGCTCACAGATATGCCCTGGCTAGATACAGGTATCGAATCTGGAACTTCAAAAGGTTGATGGTAATCATCTTTTGATTTGACTTTTTCCTGAAAAGGCAAAGCATTAGTTGTATGCAATGTCATGATGTATGAAATGCATGATGTCATGATGTTCTCAAAAATAAATGAGATTGTGTCGTATGCACTTTATCATGTATGTAAATAGGAGGTATGAGACGTGATATGTTTATGAATGTATCTTCGTCTGGGAAAATAAATCCTTGACGAATGCCGGGAGCTTGTTAAATCCTGGGATGATGTTGAAGAGTAGAGTTCTTCGTTTCCGCTGGGGATGATGAACGAAGATAATTGCAAGAATAAACCTGTAGGAGAAGATGACTCCGTTGGGGGATAAACTTGGTGAAGAGATTACTCTGCAGGGATTTACTCTGTGGGAAGAGATGCTTTGTTGAGATTTGAACGATAACTCCGCTGGGGATTCCGTTGATAAGCTTTGTTGGGGATTTTGATGAACTACACTGGGGATAGAGAGAACTTTGCTGAGGATGATCTTTCCGTTGCAACTTGCTGAGGATAACCCAGTTAGACTCTGGTGGGGAGTAACCTTTGAATATGGCTGAGGAGATGCATTTGTACTCTGCAGGGGACAAGCTTCCAGAATCTACTGGGGAGATGATTCAACTCTCCTGGGGAAACTTTTGGACTGTACTGGGGAAATGGCTCCACTGGGGGGTATTTTGTATTCCGCCGGGGAACGATCTTATATTTCTGTCGAGGAATATTAAGACTGCCGGGGATGCTTGCTGAGGAATATCTGTATACTCTTCCGGGGATGCCTTCGACCTTACCGTGACCTAGTCTTTACCCGTGAGTGGGGCGGGAATTATTATCACAGGTATAGGTGGTGACTATTTGTTCTGTCGGTGACTTGATTTCTGTTGGTGACCATGTTATGATAGATACTATGTGTTTTTGATGGTGACTTGATACTCTTAATGACTATTTAATCTCCTGGTTTTGTTCCAAACTCCTAACCTTGGAATGGTCGTTTATTTCAGCAGTTTAGTAGTTATCTTTTATGACAGGGAGATTTTGGTCTCATACAGTGCTGATCTACTTGGTACTTGGCACTTTTGTGTTCCAAGGTGGTGTTTTACCTTTGATCTGGTGATGTTCATCCTTCAGTTTAGAGACAGTGCAACCATTTTCCATGTTTATGGAACCTTGATCCTATGTTATCACACATAATCTATTAACATTATTTTGACACACATGTTCTTTCTATTTCCAAGGAACCATGTTTGTGAGCTTTGTGTTGCACTTCTCCACCTTTTACTAGTTTTAAATCAAAACTAAAAACTTGTGAATTCCTTGGAAATGATTGAACATGGCATTGCATCCACTCACACACCTCATGCATATTCATGCATTCATAGCAGGTACTCAGAGTGAGAGTGGGAGATTCATATTCAGAATTGGTATTCTCTCCAGGGTTATAGATTTGAATTCTTGTTGTCACATGTTTAGAGATCAGTTATGGAACAACTTCGTGGGGTATTGGTCGAGATGAAGATCTATATGTGTTTGTTTGTGGTATACATGCAAGCCTTGGCCCGTCATCGGGAACTCTTCAAGAAGGAAGATAATCAGTTGGAGACCTAGCTGAGTCATATCATGGAAGCCTTGATGATAGTGTCAGCAATCCTACACTGACTATTGCAACATGAGTTATTCTCTCCTCCTCGTCATTTGGGATTTCTTTCAAACCAACGAGGGCCTTTTGGGTTTCATCCACTATCTTGAGTACCTAGAACATTTTATCAGCAGATGGTTCTCGTTCCCTAGTAGAATTCAGGAGGATATGTTTTATCAGCAAGGGCAGAATAGGTCTGGAGAGTGGTTGTGATCCCATCTCAGTGCTTTATTCTCATTTGTTTCCATGCTTGTTTGAGCTTCAGTGGGTTAGGCTCCATACTTCAGTATCGTCTACAAATCTCCTCTCTAAATCTTGTTATCAACAACGTATGTGGTTACCACACCGGGGTACCCGATTATTCAATCAGAGGCATTCTCTACAACTTTGAGCTCTCTGATCTTCTCGCCAACAGTCAGTGTTTGTTCCCCCAAGTGAATCCATGGGGCAAAGATAGAAGAAGCCTGAGAAGTATGTTATTACCATCTCAATTCCTACATTCGGACACTTCCTTGTCTGTTTGGAATTCATTTGATTAAGCTTCATGCTTTGGAGACTTTTCAGTTGATTAATCTCTCTCCTGATGCAAATGTTAAGTGTGTCTCCCATTCTGGGGCATTTGGCCGTGATGTTGAATATTTCAAGAGAAGATGGATTGCGCCTTTTCTGCGTGGTAGAAGATACTTGGTGATTCAGGATATGCAACTTCGCTTGGTACATCATTCACCTTCTCTTTTATGAGAATCTTTAAGATAATCTTCTGTAAGTATATTCTGGGGAACTTGGCTATTCAGTCGAAGAAGGTTTGTAATTCAAAGATAAAGTCCAAGCTTGGATCAATTCAGGGACTGTGGTGTCCAGATCAGTGGGGAATATCTTATCCAAGTGAGCCTCGTGGTTGCTGAAGATCGTTTGAAGTAATCAATCCATATGAAGACTAGTCTCCTCAACATGGAAATTCCAAATTTCATTTGCATTTTCATTTGCAATCTTAATTGTTTTGTTCATTACTTTCTTGTATGCAAACTTGTTCATCATTTAAATTTTTTAAATCATAATACATTGAATATGTTTGTCTTGAACTAATTCATTCGTTATCACTCTTATTTGTTTTACTATGTTTTTGATGTTGAACTCTTGTTAATAAAGCAATGAATCTGGAGGGAGGATGACGAAAATTTACCTGGAAACTCGAATGGTATGCTTTGGAATAAAAACCTTACTGAAGATGTACAAGCCTTGTTTCAATCCACAAACACTGGAGATATAAGGGAGATAGACCCTCGTTAACCCCTCTGAGCCTTCGAAGTAGGAGTTATTTTTTTTTGTTCGGAAAAAACCTTATTCTTAACCCGGGGGCAGGGTAGATTTCAGTTAATCTGATTGAGCGTTCAAAACTCATCAGGAGTGTGCATCAAAGGATACAATAATGGTTATCCTTCAAAAGGTTGAGGAAGAACAAAACCTCAATGGTTAACCCTCATATCAACAGTGTGCAATAAAGACAGCTATATCCCAATGAGTATCTCTTGCACGACAGGAGGACGAAAGATGACGATACCATAATGGTTATCACTCATCAACCAAGCAATAAGGTAGTCGCTCAACTTCCAACAAGCAAAAAGCCTTAGGATCACACGATTTGTTCAAAATGAAAGTAAAAAAAGGAAAGAGACAAAAAGCCCCGCTAAGTCGAAACTTGGAAACAAGTCGCTTAGGCAAAAGCCAGGGCAAGCGAAAGGTAAATGGAAAGTCTGAAAGGCAAAAAAGGGATTACAAAAATCCTCAGCAAAGAACAAAGTCGTGTGACCAGAAGCACAAAAGAACGAAAGAGGTGAGTGACTGTCTTGTCCAAAAACCTAGTTTGACTCCTCAATCATTCCAAAACTCCTCTTTTGAGAGATGAATGCTCGTGTCAAATTAACTGAATGTAGGATTGGAGAACATCATGGAGAATGGGTGGGCACCAAAAATTATGAGCCTTAAATCCTTTTTTCTAAAAACCGTGAACCATGCCACGTTACAACCCTTGAAAGTCATAATTGAAGCATGGGTTAATTCGAAAGCAAAACTATTACGAGAATACGTAACCAAACTTTGACCAAGCATAACTTCCACATACTTTTTCAGAAATTTTCCATCAAAGGCTCATTTTGAAGAGGATGCAATTCCCTATAATTCATATTCATCCCACAAGTTCAAAATATGCACTCATCAAAAGATATGAATTTCTACATTATAGGTCCTTTTGAAAAGTCAACAAAAACACCTTTTGGGTCAAAGCTTCTTATATGAACATGGAAGACCCAATCGAAATGAGACCAAAAGGGTTGCTTAGTGGACATCCTAAGATTTCTAAAAAGTCCAAGAACACCCCTTTAGCATTAAAAATGGAAGAGATATGTCTTGTCAAAGTAGACCTTTTTTTCAAAATTGCCAAAAGTCAAATGGGCTCAAAATTACATTTTTTTTCCAAAGGGGCCTAATTTTTTATGCTTGCGCCTCACTTATAATATGGTCCACAACCCAAATATTCACCCACACATTATTTGCTTCATTTTTCATTTTGTTTTGATTTTTTATTAATTAAAATTTGAATTAAATCAAATAAATGACAAATAATAGCAAAGATATGTTTTGATATGATTTTATGACAGGATCTCAATCAAATTATGCAGAGATATTAAGACCAAAACGAATCAGGGCTGATTGGTACAAGAAAGGAATGATTTGGCTTAATTTAGAAAGATTACCTATGGCATGAAAATAATATCAAATCTTCTTAATTCCAAAAGATTCAAGCCAATTTTATAACCCTAATTCACTCAAGGGTATATAATGAACAAGTACAAGGCAAGTAACAGGGTTGTAGTCATGAAAAAGCAAGAACAAAACTCCAAAATTTCAAAGAAAAGTGTGGATCGGGTTTCAAGCTACAGGCCAATTTAAGCCATTCCAACATTGCCAATCGCATCTAGGAGCATCTCTGAAGCTAACTGGATCATTTGCAAGTCCTCTCTCGCCCAGAAACGCACGCTACCACTCACACGGTTTGCTTTATTTTTTGAAATCGATTACATCAATTCTTGCATCATTAGCACATTTGATTGATAGATTTGTGATTATGGATATGTTTGCAACGTGACTGAATGATTCAGTTGAATTTTTGATGCCTAGATATGCATTTGCCATTCCTAGGGTTTCAAGCTCCATTTTAGGGTTTCTTAATTCAAGCGAAATTTGGCCAAGAACAGGGTACTGAGAGGATCGTGGCATCAAGACCAATTGATCCCTGGTCTTCAAATTCATTTATCATGTGTATTTTTGATGTTTGAAGCACGCAGGTTTTAGTTATAGACATGGTCGGTAGGTATAGGTTACATACCTAAGACGACGGGCTGGAGGTAGAAGAAGGTGATTTGTCACCACCTCATTGGGCTATTCAAATCAGCATGCGCGTTTTGTCTTTTTCCCACTTATCCAATTGTTTTATTATATTGTATTGTGTTTTCATTATTTGTACAACAAAGTAGTATAGCCCAGTGGAAGAGCGCGTTGTTGGTGAGTATAAGGACCTGGGTTCAATCCCATGTCCAAACATTTTCATATTTTCTGATTTATCATACGTAGATTCCATGCATCTCATGCCCAGGCCTATACCATACACTCACAAGATCCAGCCAGTGAATCGTCCCTGATTCAGATCCAACGGTCCAGCAAAGGTAGTGTATGGTGGACTCTCAAAAGCCAATTGCGCTGGATCCCACGTAGGGCACTTGGGCCACCAACCTTGGGCCCATCAAATCCAGAGTTGCACCCCCATTCTACTTCATCATTCCAGGCCCATCTCCAATCTTTTTCTATTTTTTATTTTATTTCTTATTCTCTTATTATTCACTCAATTGATTTTTTTTCTAAAATAACAAAAATCCTTTTTTATCAAATCAAAATCACAAAAAACATAAAAATCTTTTTATCAAATATTTTATTTTCTTTAATTAATTAGTTTAGTTTAAATTAGGTTAATTTCAATTTGTTTTTATAATTATAACTAATTAGAAATTAGGGTTGTAAATAATTAATTTTTCTCCAAAAATAACCAAATAATTTTTTAATTAGATTTTAGGTCTCTTAATTAATTCTTCGCATTTAATTTGTCACGCGTCTTAATTATTGTTCTGATTATTATTTATGTAACTATTTCGAGGTTGTAATAGATTTTAATTAGGGTTTTAATTGCCGCATTTTATTTTCATTTAAATAATTTTGTATCTGCAAAAGCCATGTAATAGTTAGGTTTTATATTTTCGCACTTTTAAATTTCCGCAATTATTAACTGTTAGATGTATGTTAATAGGATTGTATGGCAAGAATATCTGAAAATTAAAATGGTAGATCAACTAATGTGCAAAGACTAATTAACTGAAAAATTCACATGCACATATTCACTCCTAGGGTTTGCCTCACTTCGGTTGCCTTCGGTAAAATAGTTATTCAAGCACAAGAGATTTTAGTGATTACCCTTCCGTCTAAAAGATCAAATGTCTCATTCGAATGTTGCCTCGGAAATATAGCCTCGGAAAGATCTTAAGGCTCTAGGGTTACTACTATAGTTTCCAACCCATTGCTTTAGTGACTGTACTCGTCCCTTTCGAACGTCCCGTAAAAACTCCAACTACGGGGATACCTATTCCTTAATCGTAGGATAGTGCTGTCTAAAGGAAACGAGAATGAACAATCTTTTTTCGAGTAGGTAGAATCTTAAGTACTTGCTCAAATTTTTTTCTTCACACAAACACCTTTCAAAATAATTTTCAAAACAAACTTCGTCACACCCTTGAGGACTGATACAAGGGTTATCACGAAGTAAAACCTTTTTCAAGAAAACACATCCACAAGCAATTTTAAAAAAGATGAGCTAGTACCTAAGAGCCCATGGAAAACCATGGATAGAAAGGGTGCTAACACCTTCCCTTTCTATAACCTACCCCCCGTACTCAAAAATCTCGAAAAAAAGTTTTTTCTGTTATTTTTCCTTTTCCATGATTGGGTAAAATAAAATTCGGTGGTGACTCTTTCTTACCGCGACATTTTGCGAACAAAAAACGCAAAACGCAAACTAGTAAAAACAGTCGGTTCTGCCACCGTGTCACAGTTATCTATGGACTCTTAGTTGCTTGCTAGATCACTTGCTTTGTTTTAAAAATAATGTGGTTTATGTGGTTTTTGAAAGTATTTTCAAAAGGCACCTTCGTTTAGTAAAACTTTGTAATGGTTCTCATTCGTAAGAATGTATACAAAATGTTGGGCTTTTGAAAATATTTCATGTTTGGAAAATGTTTTGAAAGTGTTTGTGTTTGTTTTGAAAATAAGCAAGGATGTTTGATTTGAAAATGAGCAAGCAACTAGGAATAATCTACCTAATAAAAAGTCTTTGTTCATTTCTTCCTTTCCTTCGATATTGCTATCTTACCATTGATTGGTAAGAAGCCTTATCATTGGATATAAAGGGACGGGTGTGGGTCATCGTATAGTCATGATAGCAATGCTGTAAGATGTCTTAGCATTTCTCTTTGAGGGACTGAGATCATTTTGAAAGGCAACATTTATAGAATCATCGAGGGACTATGATCTTGTATTTTTTATTTGTTTTTGCTAAGATATATCACATGCATAACATGGCCATTTTTGTAAGGAAACAAAGTGGAGTTTACCCTAGGGATGCAAGTGTGCAAGTGTGTTTGATTTACATGCATTATTATCTTGGATTAGGGTTTACTACTTGTTGGTTTTAGTCTTGCCATACAAACCTAAATTACTAGCATTTATATAAAGCAATAAATTGCGGAACGTAAAATTACTACACTATTACATCATTAGGGGAGGGGGTATACAAATTTACAAATTGGGATTTGCAAGAAAATTAAAACTAATTATCTATTACAATCATATTGAATAATATACAAGAATTGAATAAATAATGTACAAGGATATAAATGGAAAAAGAAAATGATTTTTATTTGGTTTTTAATGAAAGGGCTTTAACCTAATTAAAGAGAATGATTGATTAAAATTAAACAAAATTAAACTTAAACTAGTTAAGAGAGAAATTAAGTTTGAAGCATTTTTTAGGGTTTTTTATGAAAAAGTTTTAACTTAATAAAAATGAAATGAAAATTAATAATTAAAAGAAACCTAAATTCTAAGTTAATTTTAATTTAAAAGAAAATAAAATAATAATTAAACCTAAATTTAAATATTAATTATTTAAGAAAAAATATATTAATTTGTTAAGAAAAATGTTTTTGGTCTTTTTGTTTTTATAAAGAAAAATATAATATAAATGTGAAAATAATAAATAAAAATATTTTTGGATTTTTTATTAATAAAATAATAATAATGATAATAATAATAGTAATAAAAAATAATAAAAGAAAAATGAAACAAAATAAAAAAAATGAAATGATAAAAGAAAATAATTGGGTCAGGTGTGCAAAAGTAAGGCAGGGGGTTAGAGATCAACAACAAAAATGGAAGTCCCAAAATAAGGGCCCAGGCGCCTGCAGCTTGTGACAAAAAGATAGGGGAAAATGTGAAAAATGAGAAAAGTGGCAGCGCTCGGGCTTGAACCCACGCCCTGAGCATGAAACGTGCGCTGCCTTACCACCGGGGTGGCTATACATCCGTTAACATAAATGAAATAATAAATACATAACATAAGTTATGTCCTGAATGTGACTTCATCTTCAACTTCCAGCCTGAACATCTGTAACTTCACCATTTCTCAACAAAAATAAAATATGCAAACATGAAAGTTGCTCCATTTTTCCATACGAATCCAACCATGTAAACATCATAAGCTATAAATCAAAGATGAATGAGAATTTCAAAAATTACTAAATTCTGACCTAATTATTTTCAAAGATTCAAACCTAAAATTCTCACTACTCAAGCAATATAAATGAACTCTATGGACATGTACAATTTTAAGGAAATGATGTCTACATTTTATCTTCACAAATGCAAGCGTAACAATGCCTAAATAAGAATATAGAAGTTCTGAAAATGAACCTCAAAGCTGGAAATCGTGAAATGAGTTTGAGCTGCTTTCAAGGAGTTGTGATGATCAGGTTAGCTTCCTCAAGTTCCCAAGAAGCTAATGCAATGATTACTTGATGTCGGGAGTGTTTGAATCGTGCTAGAGAAGTCAAGGTGCAAGCCTTGTTTTTCGTTATGGAAGTTGTTGAAGATGATGTTAAAGTCGTGTAACAGGGTGTCATATGGTTTTTATTTGATGTATAGGAGCTTTAGGAACCAAAAGGCCAAGAAACGCACGAGTAGATTCTGAGTTTGGAGTTTTTGGTCAGAATATGCAACAATGGTGGTCTGTTATGCAATTCTGAGTTTGGGAGAGTTTGAGAGGTTATGTATTCGTGTCTCCTCTTGAAATAGACTTGTATAATTATAAGAAAAAGTTTAGAGCACTTGAGGTTGACAGATCTGTGAGATATAGAGTTATGGCTATGTTACTTGATTTTGAAGAAAAATGGAAAACATGGTTTTAAGGCATAGTACAAGCATGGCCTGAGTTTATGGGAGGCTTTAGAAATGTTGCTTTTGCCTTTGACATTGCTTGTACTCAGATGAAACAAGTTGGGAACTCTATGCATTAACTTTTACAATAAAGCTTGCTTTTCCAAAATGGAAGTGTTACCTTTGTGCCATTAATGGAATAACCATTTGGACAATGCCTCAAATTCTTGGATAAAAGCTCTAACAATTGTGTAAACATTTAATTATGGAGTGAAAGGCAAGTTAGAAACCTGCAAAGTGAGATTTGTACAGCATGCTTGAAGATTGGATCAACCGTTCTTCACAAATTTGCCTTGCAAAACAAGAATGAAACCCTAACTTCTTGCCTTCGATTCTCCTTGTTCAAGTATAATCTCAATGAGTTCTTAGACATTTTAGAAAGCTTGTAACATTATACACCCCTGGTTTCTTAGAGCTTTGTCATTTATTTTCTCATGGAATTTTCTTTTTCTTAGTTTGATGATAAAAATGATACAAAAATGATAGAATATTTTTAAGAGTTGATTTTTTTTAGGACTTTAAAATTTAATTGAAGTTTCCAAATTATCCTTTCCATGATAATACTCACTTTGCTATTACTTTATTTCCATGACTTCGTGGTAATAATTTGCTTTGTGATATTGAGCGCTTGAGGATTAGTCCGGTTGATTATTGGTGAAGCTTTCGCGGAGATCGTTGGGTTTCTTTATTTTAATACGCTCTGCTATGAATTAATATCCGTTTGGTATTTTCTCTTGTTTATCTCATTTCTCACTTTACTGCTTTCTAGAGATCATGTATATAGGAAGAAGGAAATAAAGAGCGTGCGCTCGAAGTCACTGTTTAAAGTCCTGTAGCAGGCACCGCTTTCTGTATGCTATTTTTGTTTGTTTAAAATCTTACATTTGAAGTAGGTATTCTACACATGTGTTTACATTTGTGCCCGCATTGTATTACAGGTGAAAAGTCCTCAAAATAAGATGAGCAGAAAGGGTTCATAATCGACCCCCGCAAATTCCAGTCCACGTCGTTCCTATGTTCACTTTCTACAAGTAGATGCTCCGAACATGTGCCCAACACTGATGCTTAGTATACGCATGCACTATGTATTTTCCCCCAAGATATTTCTTGCTCTGGTAATTTATATCACAGTTAAGGACCCTTTTTGCATTCCTATACTTCTATTTCTTGTTGACTCGGGTGATGCGCTCCCCTTGGCCGTGGCCTGACCCCTGGTCTGATGCTTGGTTTCTTGTTTATGGAGAGACCTCCCTTTCAAATACTTGGTTTGCGCCTTGTAGGTGTTTGATATTCGAGTGATGCTCGAGCTGTTATTTGTCCAGATGTTTCGCCATCTGCTTGCTTGCTTTTTGTCACTGACATTTTTACCGTGCTCCCTTAGGATTGCTCGTGTAGGGATAGTCCTCGAGCTAGACCTTAGGATAGGAATCCATGTATGCTAACATAGGGTAGAAATTTCCCTCCATCCTCAACCTTAGGGTCAATCATTGTATGATAATATTAGGAGTAGTGCTAGGCTAGTCTCCCTTAGCTGTTTTCTTTTCTTTGCATGTTGCATCTTAAAAATAAAACTTCTTCATGGAAAATCATAAAATACCTCTAATGAACTTAAACCCTTCTTTAAGGTAAAAAATACAAACCAATCTTATCTCTTCGTGCGCCTCTTGGCTTTTGTTTTAAATCTTGTCAGATTAATGTTTTGCCATCCTTGCCATGACTTTTTATTATCTTTTAGCCAATGTTTCGCCATCGCACATTCTTTTAGTCGATGTTTCGCCATCGGGTATTCTTTTAGTTGATGTTTTGCCATCGCACATGTTTGTTATCCTACTTTGATTCTCAATATCATTGTTAGGTGTGATGTTTTGTCCTCTGGATTTTTGATGTTTCGCCATCTTTGCCATGTTATCTTGCCATCTTCTAGCCGATGTTTCACCATCGTGTATTCTTTTGCTGATCTTTCGCCATTGCACATTCTTTTAGCCGATGTTTCTCTATCGCACATGTTTGTTATCCTACTTTGATTCTCAATATCATTGTTAGGTGTGTTGTTTTGTCCTCTAGTTTATTGATGTTTCTCCATCTTTTCCATGTTATCTTCCTATCTCTTAGCCAATGTTTCGCCATCGCATATTCTTTTAGCCGATGTTTCACCATCGCATATTCTTTTAGCCGATGATTCTCTATCGCACATGTTTGTTATCCTACTTTAATTCTCCATATCATTGTTAGGTGTGATGTTTTATTATCTTGTTTATTAATGTTTCACCATCTTTGCCATGTTACTTTCCCATCTTTTAGCCGATGTTTCTCTATCGCATATTATTTTAGCTGATGTTTCTCCATCGCACTTGTTTGTTATCCTACTTTGATTCTCCATATCATTGTTAGGTGTGATGTTTTATTATCTGGTTTATTGTTGTTTCACCATCTTTATCATGTTACTTTGTTATCATTTAGCCGATGTTTCTCCATCGCATTTGTTTGTTGTTTTATCTGATGTTTTATCATCTTGATTGATTCTTTTGTCTTCTTAACTAAAAAAAACATAAACCAACCAAAACATATGAGCCGAACTACGGCTGCTCTGATTCCTTAAAAGGGATACGTAGGCATTGGGGTAGGGCCCAAGCGAGCACAACTTTCATTTTCCCTACTTTATTTTCTCCTTTATTTTGCATGCATTCCCCGTATAGCTTAAATATAGATCTTACACACCCATTAGATTAGATAGCAAGAGTAGATAATGTAGAGTAATATAGGCGTGTGGGGTGCTAATACCTTCCCCTCGCGTAACAAACTCCCTTACCCGATCTCTCGGTCGCAAGACCGTGATTTCACCCTCTTCAGTTTTTATCGATGTTTACCTTTCCCTCTAGGCGGGATAAAAGATGTCCAGTGGCAACTTCATTCATTGATATTTCATATATCGGATGAAGGTTCGGCCGGTTGTTTCACACAGAAAAATCGTAAATGATTTCTTCTTCATGTCCTCTTTATATAGGAAATGCATGAGAGGTGCTTTTGGAAGGTTAATAAATAGTAGTTAATGAAGTTTCCAAACATAGATATTCTTGTCTTCTTTAAGTCGTTACTATTGATTTGCCATGAATAAAATGTAACGCTTCAGAACATGCTTACTAAAGATCTCATCAGAAGATGAATGTTACCGTTGAGACTCCTTTACTTCTTTCCAGAACTTTACATATCAGAATAACAGAGTTCTTGTTTGCAGCGTTTTAGTGCACTCAGAATTTGTAACTTCATAACATCTTTATATAAGCGTGTTACACAGATTATCATTATACTTAAGATGTGTCGAATTGGAGTTTTAACAACGATCTATCTAATCTTTTGTGCTTCTTACATCTGAACTTCCCTGCAAAACAAAATACTTATTTAGGGAGAATAATTGTTCTTTGAGTGTTTGTTATCATCAAAACTCTTACAAGGATATAGAACTAAACTATGTTTTAACATCGTCATTATGCGAGATAGTTTGTTGTTGAGATTTGTTACTCCGATGAATAGTAGTCTCATCATTATTGGAGATAGTTCGTTGTTGAGATTTGTTACTCCTATGAATGGCAGTCTCGTCATTATGAGAGATAGTTCATTGTTGAGATTTGTTTCTCCGATGAATGGTAGTCTCGTCATTATGGGGGATAGTTCTTTGTTGAGATTTGTTACTCCGATGGATGGTAGTCTCATCATTATGGGAGATAGTTCGTTGTTCAGATTTGTTACTTCGATGAAAGGTAGTCTCGTCATTATGGGAGATAGTTCATTGTGGAAATTTGTTACTCCGATGAATGGTAGTCTCGTCATTATGGGAGATAGTTTGTTGTTGATATTTGTTACTCTGATGAATGTTAGTCTCGTCATTATGGGAAATAGTTCGTTGTTGTGATTTGTTACTCCGGTGAATGGTAGTCTCGTCATTATAGGAGATAGTTCGTTGTTGATATTTGTTACTCCAATGGATGGTAGTCTCATTATTATGGGAGATAGTTCGTCGTTGAGATTCACTTTTCTATAAAGAAGTTCACATGTTTCCATTCATAAGTATTGTTGCTAATCATTTGTTACTTACCATAGTATTGGTATTTACCAGTATTACCTTATCATTTATTTTCCCTATGAGTCGATATTACTTTTGTGCTATCTTCTGTGAGTGGGTAGTTCATAGTTATCTATCGATCTTTGTCATCCATTACTTTTTCCTTAATATTTGAATTGATGATGCTTTATATCCTCCTTGGGCATTACCCCAATATAGTCGAGTCTTCTGTTCACCGGTGATTTATTTTTCTGGCCGAACTTTCTTTTGATCCTTTAATTTTCTGTTTTCCCAGTGGTGTCTTGTGTCACCTTTGGATTTCTTTGTTTGCATGCACAATCAATAACATTGCATGGAATCTTAGGGCAAAAAATAGGGCTTTTTTTATATTTAAGTATCTTCAATTGCGTCGACAGTAAGATTTTAACCTTCGTATCTCTGAATAGAATACACATAAATAAGGGCAGCTGTTATACCCCAATTTTCCCCCCTAAGATCCCTATATAATTTCATACCATTAATACACCGAGATCGTGCATTAGGGTTTGGATATTTTTCTATTTGTATCCCATCTTTAAGTTTGCTCTTGAGGGATCACCAAGTACCCCGATTTTATGTATTGTGTATATGTGTTTTATATTTTACTGACCTCTAACTAAAATCCAAAAATATGTCTTGTTTATTTTGTTTCTTTTAGAGGATAGGGTTTCAGATCAAGGAGTTTAGGAGATGGCTCTCTGATTAGGGGTGTGGTTTGCTGAGGACAAACATGGGTCCCAAAAGCCTATGTTTCAAAGTGGTGATCTATAATCTTAGGTCACGCTATTCTCAAGCTTCATCCAACGTGGTTAAGGTGAGTTTGGTTGCTTAATTCTCAAGAATTTTCGAGATAGGTTCATGTGTTTATTTCCATGCCTTCTTCGACGGGTAATCTCAATTTCTGACAAGTGTGAACATAGTTTGATCAAGATTTCATCATCTCAGGTTCATATGTGTTTAAGAGTGCCTGGGGTTGTGGAAAAAAATAAAGTCTGCAGGTGGACTCAAAGTTGGTTGATAAAAGTCAATGTTTGCAAGTTTGATTTCAAATGATCATAACTTTTTTATTGTTCAGTATTTTTGAGTGATTCTTCGAGCATATGAGTCTCCTTGACATCATCTCAATTTTATCTTTACAAGTTGAGAGCTAATTATGCGTAGAAGGCCATCAAAGGTTTGAGTACATTAGAGGTCGTTTTGTGACTTTGACCTATTTGCAAGTGACTTTTGTCCAACTTTCGAGGATCATAACTCTTTCAATTTTCATCATTTTGGGACGATTCTTCCTGCATGATACTCTTCAAGATGTTATTTGCATGTTTGTTTCAAAGAGCAAGAACGAATTGTGATTAGAAGGTCATGAAAATTATTGAAAAACTATAGATCATTTTTTGACTTATAATGTTCTTAACCTCTAAATTTCAATTCATGTTACCAATTTCCTAATGCCATAAGTTTTTTCTCAAACTCTTATTTATGTGTGGTGATTATTAATCATGTATTAAGATTCATATGATTTTTGGTCAACAATTCAAGATTTGAACTATTTGGTGATTAGTTCTTAAGGAAAGAGTTCAAATATTACATGATGCACATGGGAGCATTCACTTAAAATTTGAAGAATCATTACAATTTGAAAAAAGGATTGAAGAAGTTTGTTGTAGTCTTAAGCATCACGGAAAGAGTCAAAACACTTAAAGGACAAACATTTGGTTTTCATTTAAAATCATCTTAAGGTTCATAGTTCACAAGTTTTGGTGCTACTTGGTCATGTTCAACTTTATTCAAGACTTCAAAGGAAATTTTCTACACAATTTCATTCAACGCTCATTCAACTCAAAGCAACAAGAGCCATTTTTATCCAATTCATTTTTCAAAGATTACAAGAACAAGTTTTTCTTTGATTTAAACTTCAAGATTGCATCACTGCCTTTTGGACAAGAGATCAAATGCTAAGTATACAACATATTTCAAGTTTGATTGCAAGCACAATTCAAGACGCTCAAAGTTCGAATTACAAGATCAAATCTCAATGTTACAAGAGATCCATTATTCCTATGCCTAACTTCAATCTATACCATCTTCTCCAATCATTTTTCAAGCTTCTTGCAATGACTTTGGTTCTGTCTCATCGTCCTCTCCTAATGGCTACGACACACTTTATTATTCAATCTTCATCTATTGCTTTCCATCCATGTTTTTCATGTTTTCCACAAATTTTTTTCTTCTACTCTTGCCATCCTCACATTAGTTTCCGCCACATGAAACAAGAAATAGGAAAATGCTTAGCAATATGATTATCAAAACATGAACAAGAACAAGATTCCATACAAGGTTGCTTTGCAAGTCTCATCATGAGGGTTTGTGATAGGAATCAGATTATGGGGTGGTTTTTAAATTCACAAATCCAACAATGGGACTCATACATTTGTTTCATAGAAAATCAGATTTCAATTTAATCATGGGCCTAACTCTATCTTTTGCAAATCACAAGCAAAGATGTTTCACAAAATAAAAAATTAAACGAGGTCCAAAGAAGAATTACAAACTCAGTAAGTCCAACATTATATTCACATCATTTCAGTAAAAGGACACAAAATCACTGTTAAAGTTTGCAGCAAAAACAAAGTCAGAATCACGATTTCAGCCCAAGCAACAACCATATTCACATATCAAAAAATAGCATATCAGGAAACTAAAAAGCCCAATAGAAAAGGAGAAAACGCAAGCAAAAAGCCTGTCAAAGAAACTTAGAGTCCAAACATACAGTAAAACTGTAATTCCATATAAGTATAAAAGCAATCATTGCACTGAGGTTAAGAGAGGCCACTATTCACAAATATCAGAAACAAAAAGTTGCGCATCTCACAATCACATAAAACCCCAAAATCGTTCATCTCTTCCCTCAAAACCATCCTTCAGATTTTAAAAAAACAAACAGAGGATTATTCATAAAAAAAACCAGAAAAGTTGTGCATCTAAAAAAGGTGAAACCCTAAAAACTGATTTCATCATCATCTTCCAAAAAACGAAAACCCTTTAGAAATTTTCCTTTTCAGAAATTGCAAGTTTTGATTACAGGGATAGAGAAGAGAAAAAGTTTGCAAGAAGAGAAAAGAGCGATCTCACCCGAAAGAGGCCAGAAATCACAAATCTGAGCCCTAGGGTTTCCGACACCCCCTTCAAGATCTAGGAGAAATCCTTCGCTTCCTGCAAAATTGAGTTCCAGATTAGAGAAGAGGAGAGAAAGGCGATTCAGAAAATGTAAAAAAATTGAGATCAGAGCATCTCCACCGCTGTTTCCGCCGCCAGCAGATTTTTGGCGCAGCATCCCCTTCTTCTCTCGCGAGCTTCATATAGAGTGACGAGAGAAGACAAAGAGAGAAAGAGAGAGAGAGAGAGAGAGAGAGAGAGAGAGAGAGAGAGAGAGAGAGAGAGAGAGAGAGAGAGAGAGTGAGTGTTAGATGATGATGAGATGATATAATAGAGTTAATTGGTTTTATTATATGATAACAGATCCTTGTTGTTCTTTTTCTTTTATTACTTTGAGATTTGGTGGTGACAATTGTTGCCACCATGGGATACTTGTCACGATTCAGGTGGAGGATGGAAAATTCCATGTGCACCGCCTAGTCTTTACCGTGCACCCTCATTTTTCTTGGACACCGGATCTTATCATCATCAACATCAATTCTTCAGATCTGCACATCCATGTCATACTCTCAGACATCCATCCTGAATCCCATGGATCAAGAGTTATTGGGCTCAGCGAATTGTTTTCCACACCCATAGAATTGCTACGAATTCAGGCTCATTTCCTTTTTTATATATTATTCTATTATTGATTTGTTTTATCAAAATAAAATACAGAATATTTTTTTGTTAAATAAACTATTAAATTGAAAATATTATTGTATTATTAATTAATTTTATTAAATAAAATGATTTGATTTAGTTAGTAATTTAATTAATTTAGATTGAGTTGTATTGTTGGTTTATTTGGACTTTTAATCGTATTATTGATTGAGAACATTCCAACAATTGGGTGTTATTTTAGGACAAATTCCTCAACCTCATTGGATCTTGGGTGTTGATAGGTTGATCAGATGTTGTTGCTTCGAGCAATTGAATAAATGATATACTTGACAAAAAGAAAATTAAACTTAGTGTCTAGAAGCTTTGATTTTATCAATCTTTTAATGAGTTTTCAAATGCAAGTTTCAAAACGTTCATTCAACTAACCTCTAACTTCTAATTCACTAAAAATTGACTTTTACTTTGTGCTTTTACTTGATGCTTTTATTTTATGCCTTTACTTTAAGCAGCATTTATTTTAGCATTTACATTTCATGCTATTTTCATCTTTGCTAACTTGAGCACTTATATTTTATGTCATTTTTATTTTGCTCACTTGAGATTTCATTTTCTTTTTAAAGATACCTAATAACCAACTTGAACAATAAAAAGCCTTAAGTTTATATGGACTATTTGTTTACTATCCCTGGCATAATGGAGAGGTGGACCTCTCAGACTTAGGATTAGAAGCATTTTCTACCCTTGAGACCTTGTGAATTCTATTATTATTTTGTCTAAAGTTCTTGGGGTTTACCACCAAGACATTGGGTTGATTTTCTTTGTGTGTAGGTTATTCTGATCATATGCTTTGTCTGTGAATGGGAATTTCTCCGTGTATAGCCGTAACTCTGCCCAATTTTGTTAAGACTTAATGCATCTCAAGATTGGTATTCCTAAGAGGTTTAGTATCCTTGATTTCTTAGTTTCAATCCAGAGGATGGGAATTATACATTGAATCTTTGTGTCAAGTGTTGGCTTCTCGTTGGTTAGATAATACTTTTCCCTAGCTTTTACCTTATGCTTTAGGAAAGTCCCTTGATCTCCTCGCATCTTCTTTAATTTCAAAAATCTTCCCCCTCCTTTTTCAAAACTATTTTTGTTTTCTAACTTGAACTGCTTTCATAATAAACTTGGACTTAGATCCGTGCATTTTCAAAAACACTTTCTTAATCAAACTCTAACCAACTTAATCATACTTTGACATTTTTTGGTGAGAAGACTAAAAGTCAATCAATCTCATTCAAACCATTTTTTCCACTTTGGATTTTTACTTTAAAATTTTCTCAAAAGATTAGACTCTTGTTAATCCTTGTAGTGATGCGAGCTACTATACTTCTATGATATGTAGTAAAGTGAGATATTTTCCACTTGGGTGTTAAGCGAGACTTTGTTGATTTTAAAATTCAAGCTATATCTTAGACGATGCAAATTCTCCTTTCTCATAATAGTGGTTAGTAAGTATGTTCTTCCATCCGGATATGACGATGATGTCTCGTCTCTTAAAATCAACCAACACATTTGTGTTTTAAAATTTTTAAAGTTGAACTACGAGTACACTGATCCCGTATTTCACGTAAGGTGGTATGTAAGCACTAAAGGTTCGCAACCGCGGCGGGTGCAAAAATTAAAAAAATATATATTTCTTTTCTCACCTCCACCATCTATTTTTGTATACAACACTTATAGCCAAAATACACAAATTTTAAAAGAGGTTCCTGTTGAGTACCGTAGATGTTTAGGGTGCTAATACTTCCCCTTTTCACAACCAACCCTCGTACCAAGATTCTCTCCCCCTCCCCTCTTTTTGGGTTATTCTCTCTTTTCCCATTCCTATGGAAACAATAAAGCGTGAGTCAAGTCAATCCAATGGCTTAGTCTCAACATTTCTACCGCTACAAAAAAATTGCGACTTCACTGGGGACAGATCAACCAAATACTAGTCCATCTCTAAGTGGGTTGACCCTATATTTTTTTATTTGTGTGTGTGCTATTATTGTTTGTATATTATGTGTTTTATATGTTTGTCTGGATTTTCCTGGTTTTCAGAGTGCTTGGTGATTTCTCATAAGTCATCTATCTGAACTTGGGCAAACTTAAGATAGGACGGGCGATATAGTCATCTTAACTTTGAGGAAGTAATCCCAAAAAAGGAGACATGATATCCCCCACTCAGTGGAGGCCCTTTTGATTGTAGTATCATTTACCGAGTAATCGAGAAGATGTGCTGCTTTCGACCTGGGAGCCTGTTGAAGTTTGGAACCGTAGAACCCTTAATCCATCTTGGCCTTTTAGGTGTAGTGCGTAAACTATGACAGAGTAATTCAGAAATGGTTGTCACGCGATACTACAATTAGACGAGTTTTTCCTGAGAATATTACTAATTACCGAGTTAATCGAGATGTTGGTAATATCCGAAGGAAGGATGTAGACTCTGGGAACCTTTTAGGACTTTGTTCTGCATGTGATAAACTATTAGTCCATACCTTATGGGTAGTACCTTTGACGTCATGCTCGTGACGTTGAATCTATGAACCCTCATGTTTGTGGTCTTGTGTGTGATTGTTACATCATGCATTCATGCACCCATGAACATTGCTTTAACGAAATTTTCAAGGAACCTAAGGCTTCTGTTTGCAAACATCACAAGTTTTGTAATTATGGATTTTGGAAAGAGTACTCAGAAGTACAGTTTCAAGAGTCCCTATTTAGAAGAATTGAGAAAGCTTGAATCCTTGGTATCTAGCCATTGGTATTTCAAGTTCTCCTAACTATCGTTAAGATGGATTTCTCCACGCCTTTGATCCAGTTCCTTAATTCTTTGTATCAATGATTTATTTTCCTAATTATCAGCAAAATAGAAGAGAAGAGTGCGAGAGGATTCATTTTCCTTTAGCATTCCAAATTCAAGCTCAAGATGTTATAACACAGTTTTGGATGTTCTTTGGATGCATTTCATTTGGACCTAAATATTTAGCTTTCTCTTTCTTCTGTGTAGGATTAGTGAAGTTTTGTACTTCGGTTGTAACCCTTCCAATATTAATGAAATGAATTTTTTTCCAGTTGTACCAATTATGTCTTTTAATTGATCTTTGCAATTCATTTATAATGTTCCAAAGTTCTTTGAAAACTTGGTTTTAAAACTTTTAAACAACCATTTACATTGCATAGCATGCAACATTCTCATTTATGTCTTGATTTCGAGAGTTTCCTGGAGTTTTATCCTCTACTCTTTGTATTCAAAAGTCAAGTTATCGCGTCAGTGAAACAGTTGTGCTAAGAGAAGATGGAAAACATTAAGCAAGAGATCTTTGAACTCCTAAAAAAGGTAACTACTTTGAAGGCCGGTATGGAGTGTCTAACTGCTTTGGTTGAAACTTTGGTTGCTTCCCAAGTTAATTCTTCTAGGAAGGAAGAAGATATGGAAAAGGTCTTCATAGAAACTCTAAAATCGTTCTTTCATGAGAAAGTGATAGTCAGTGCATCCAGTGATTTCCCTGAAAAGTTGAATGTGGAAATGCTTCTAAAGAAGGATGTTTGAAAGGGATGTTTATCAGAAGATGGTGGATTAACTAGTGGTGTGAAGAAGTTTGCAAATAATTGTTCCAAGAAAAAAACCAGAGGAAGAAATAATCATGGTCAGAATCAACATGTTTCTCCTGTCATCCTTGTGTTCAATTTACCTCCCGTTTCTCCATTTTGTCAATAGAATCAACAAGTTCCTGATCAGAGGAAAACTCAGTTTGATCTAATTCCAATGACATATACAAAGTTGTTTCCTGTCCTGATGCCGAGGAATTTGGTTCAGATACGACCTCCACCGAAGATACCTGAGAAGATGTCTTGGTACTACAAAGTTGATTTTGACTTGTGCCTTTCACCATGGAGCCCCTGGGAATAGTATCGGACATTGTTATCCATTAAAAACAGAAGTCCAGAAATTGGTCAGAGGTGGTATTTTGTCATTTAAGGATATTGGTCTTGAGGTTTAAGTCAAGTCTTTGCCGAAGAGTAAACATGATTGAAGAATACCCTGAAGTTTAAGGATGATTAGCCTTCTCAGTGTATTAGCATTTTTACTGATTTTCTCATTTGTAATTTTTCTTGTTTATCATTGCATTGTTTGCATGTAAGAACTTGTTTGTATTTGAATGTTTATCTTAATACAGCGAATATGTTTGTCTTGAAGAAACCCATTCGTTTCACTCAATTTTTTTTTCAACTTTAAATTTCTTTTTGCATTATGATACCAACTTGTTACCCATTCTCTTTCCTGGGCAGAGATTGGAAGGAGGATGATGATATTAAAACACAAATTTTCTGGTTGTACGCTTTTGGATAAAACCCTGTTGACGATGTACAAGCATTGTTTCAAATCCTCTAACACTGGAGATATAAGAGAGTGAAACCCTCGTTAACCCTTTTGAGTCTTGAAGTAGGGGTTTATTTTATGTTCAGAAAAAAACGCTTATTTTTTTAACCTGAGGCTGGGTAGTGTTCAGTTAATCTAATTGAGCGTTCAAAACTCATCTTGAGTGCGCATCTAAGGATACAACAATGGTTATTCTTCAAGAAGTTGAGAAAATTCAAAACCGCAATGTTTAATCTCCGCATATCATTAGTGTGCATCAAAAGAAGACGATATATCAATGGGTATCTCTCACACATCAGGAGATCAACAGATGACGATACAACAATGGTTATCCTTCATCTACCCAGAAATAAGGCAGTCACAATTCTACCAACCAGTCAAAAATGACTCAAAGTCACGCGACGTGTTCAAAAAAAGTAATATGAAAAAAATGATAAAAAAGAGACAAAAAGCCTCGCTAAGTTGAAAATTGAAAAACAAGTCACTTAGGCAAAAGCCAGGCATCCCGTTGGACTTCAGAGTCATATTCAAGAGGAATTTGTCCAGGAAAAGGTTAGGGAAACCATTGAAGAAATGGAAAGCCTGAAAGGTGAAAAAGTATTATAGTAAAAAAAATCCTTAGGAAAGAATATAATCGTATGACAAGAAACCACAAAGAAGCAAAGGTGAGTGATTGTCGTGTCCAAGAAACCTCAGTGGTTCCTCAACCATCATAAATTCCTCTTGGTAGAAGAGTGATCATTTTGGTTTAGCTGAACTTAGGACTGGAGAACATCATGAAGGGGGTTGGCACCAAATAATTTTAAGCCTTAAAATCTATTTTTCTATAAAAAAAACCGTGAACCAGGCCACTTTACAATCCTCTAAAGTCCTAATTGAAATTGGGTTTATTTCGAAAGCATACTCCAACGAGATAGTGTTTCCTGACTCCCATGAGTTTTGCTAAATTATTGTGTTGGTATCATATGCTTTTGTTATCTTTCATACAAAAAATCAATGTCGCATCCTGGCTAGTGATTAGCTCACAAGGTTTTGTGACATATTTTTTTTAAAATCTTCAAGACTTATATAATTGTTGCATTAGAATTTTCATTCTTAAAATAAACATTTTCTTCTTGTAAAACAACTGCTTAATATCATGGAAGTTTACATTTGAGTATCAGCAAAAGGCATGTTGCCGAGAAGAGTTATTGAGCAAAGAGGATGTAACATTCAGCCAATCTAGGGAAATTAAATCGAGATTAGACAAATCTCTAGAAGCCTTTTAGTCAGGCAGATTATTTTAAAAGCATACAACCAAGGGCAAGTTGTGAAAGTTACCTTGATCAGCATGGTAAACTTGGGACACCAGAATTATTTCCAAGGGCATCTCCAAATTTTGTCAAGATAGTTACTATGTCTTCCCCAAGTTGAGAATCTTCCTCGAGCAGGATTATTACTCGTGATTTGCTTTATAGATGTGTGTGTGGCTTCCTCTACAGTTGTTGATTAGTTAGTGAGTTTCCTCCAGGTTGTGGTGTGATATTAGGTTTGTAATCCCATTTTCCCCAGTCAAGTCTTGATTCAGATTTTCTCCAAGTTGTTATATAGTGTTGGCTTTGTGTGGTTTGATACCTCTATCCAATATTCCACAATCAGTTTTTGTTGCAGACTTCTCCAGTTGAGTAACTAGACAAGGGCAGTATCTTTTCTAAGAAGTGTTGGAAAAGCTATCAAATTTTTGGTTTTTCTCTGACCAGGTGTTGAGTTTGATTTAAAATCCCTATAATGTTAACTTCTTGATATGATTCTAACTTCTTGATTCCCTGAAAGATATCTCGGGATCACTCTTGCTGATATGCACGTGATCCTCTTGTGTTTCTCAGATAATTAGAGTTTATACCAATTGATATATGGTGCAATGTTGGGTATGTAATCCCATTTTCCCCAGTCAAGTCTTGGGTTAGATTTTTCCCCAGGTTGATTAATTTGGTTTTGGGTTTGCACAGTTTGTAGCTTCTATCCCAGGTTCACTAGTCAAGCTTGATGCAGATTTTTTCCAGCTGAGTAACTAAACAAGGGCAATATTTTTTCTAAGAAGTGTTGAGACAGTTGTCAACTTTTTGGGTTTTCTCTCGCTAAGTTTTGGGTTTGATTAAAAATACCCATAATTTTGATTTCCTGTTGCATTGTTAAACTTCTTAGACCTCCAAATGAAGCTGAGATGATGCTTATCTCTAAAAGTTGTTATCCCCATGAAGTTTCATAATTTCTCATCATAGAAGTTTATGTAACCATTACTCTTGATATTGAAGAATGTATTTTAGGCTCCTCTAGATGATGAGGTATTGTACTCCCCAATGAAGTCAACACGAGATCCCCAGTTGAAGTCTCGACAATGTGGTCTTCAGTTTCCCTAGTGAAGTCAGTATTATAATCTCCAGTGGAAGTCTAGACGATGAGGAATTATTTTCCCTATTGAATTCTTTGTGATATACCCCGGTAAAGTCTGGAGGAAGATGTTATATCCCTGCATTTATATTGGTTTGTTTCTATCAGATTGTGCTGTAATTATTTTCAAGCCATGTGTCTTCCTAGTGGATTTAAACTGTGAAGTAGGAATTTGTTACCTCAGTTGGTGCTTAATCTCTTTTGGAATCTTCATCCTGGACGTGATTTAGCCGAGTGTTAACTTTACCCAAGCGGGTTTTGTCTGGTTATTTCCAGTATTGTATGTATGTTTTTTCAGCATATACGTAATAACATTTATACATTCATACATACATCATGAAAAGCTGGATTTGAAATTCATTGTTCATTTGCATTCATTGATGTTTTTGTTGACATATTACCCTATTTTGCAGAGTTATGTTACCCTCTCTCCAATAGATTGTCAACCATAAGCATAAAGTGTATATTCTTTTAATTTCCCCACCGAGTTATCCCTCGTGGAAGAATTTTGTTCCAGCCTTCCTATTCAACTCATTATCAGGATGCAATGTGTTTCCCTTTTGAGTTTATTTCTCATCAAGTGCTATCTTGGTTGACTGTTTCACTCCGGTTTATTTCTGGTTTGAATTTGTGGTCCCCAAAAACATTATTATTATGATTTTTGTAGGCTTTGGGTCTTGGACTAAGAGTGTGCATTTATTTTATGCAAGAAGACTTTATCTCCTCAGCATAAGTATATTAGAATTTCCCTAGAGAGGCCAAGATTCATTTCCCAACAGTATTATTGCATTTCCTTCTCATAACAGGAAGTGGGGGTCTCTTTATTTGAGCAATTTGTTCTTCCCCAGTAAGTCTGTTAATGCCAGAGAATGTTGTTACTTCGATGAATGGTAGTCTTGTCATTATGGGAGATAGTTCATTATTGAGATTTGTTACTCCGATCAATGGTAGTCTCCTCGTTATGGGAGATAGTTCATTGTTGAGATTTGTTACTCCGATGAATGGTAGTCTCGTCATTATGGCATATAGTTCGTTGTTAAGATTTGTTACTCCGGTGAAAGGTAGTCTTGTCATTATGGGAGATAGTTAGGTTTTGAGATTTGTTACTCCGATGAATGGTAGTCTCGTCATTATGGTAGATAGTTCGTTGTTGATATTTGTTACTCCGATGAATGGTAGTCTCGTCATTATGGGAGATAGTCCTTTGTTGAGATTTGTTACTTCGATGGATGTTAGTCTCATCATTATGGGAGTAGTTCATCAATGAGATTTGTTACTCCGATGGATGGTAGTCTTATCACTATGGGAGATAGTTTGTCGTTGAGATTCACTTTTCTCTAAAGAAGTTCACATGTTTCTAGTCATAAGTACTGATGCTAATCATTTGTTACCAATGTAAGTGTTTGTTGGCTACATATTTGGTAAAACAATGACTTGATAATGTTTTGCTAAATGTCTTAACATTTGAAGCAAAACTATTTTGAATGATGTCAAAGTAGATGTCTAGACATCTGCCTCCTGAACTGAACTCAGCCCAATATCAGTTTAAGGTTTATGTTTTTTGATTTCCTGCACACCATAATTCAAGATTTGTGACCCATAGGCTGCGAAAATATGGAGGAATATTTTTCTATTTGAATTATCTTTATGTATTATATCTTGGCCTATTTTCATGGAAATATTCAAAATATTTGAATATTTGTTTTTCAGCCCAAGTCCACTGTTGCACATATATAAGGACTTGTTTCCTTATTCAAACTACTGTAACTTTTGAAGAAGAATACTTTCTTTCTGTTTTAGAAATCTAAGTCTTTTAATTGTCAAACACTCTAGTATTGGTTTAATACTTGTGTTGTTATTTGGATTGTTAATTGTGTATCATTCATAAGCTTTTAAGCATTGAATGATTGATGTTTTTAAACTTATTATTTATGTTGTTTCTTCACTGTAAGTGATTGAAGGGATTTGAGGAGGGCCTCATACCTAGGTGAGTCTTAGATAGAAGTATAGCATGGGTAGTGATTAAGTGGTTAGATCATAAACTGGTTGTTTACTGAGGGTCTATGAATTGATACTATTTAGTGGACTTGTCCTTTGCTTGGTAGCCCCCAGAGTAGGTGTTGTTGTACACTGAACTGGGTTAATAATCCCTTGTGTTTTAATGCATTTATTATTGTTGTAATAATACTTTGTTTCTCAAATATTTATGTCGTGACATCTCATTCGACATCACATATCTGATACCAGAATTTCAATTGGTATCAGAGCAGGCGTCATGCTCTTTATCTGGGTGAGATCCAGGGAAGAAACTTTCTGGTACTATGGACAAGGAACGAGGATTTGTGAACAGACCACCATTTTGGATGGAAGTAATTATGACTACTGGAAAGCACGTATGTTGCCTTTTTAAAGTCTTTAGACAGTAGGGCTTGGAAAGCTGTTTTAAAAGGATGGAAACACCCTGTCAAATTGTGAGAAAATGGAGAACCTACTTGAGTTAAAACCAGAATAAGATTGGTCTAAATAAGAAGATGAAATTTCTCTTGGAAATTCTAAAGCCTTGAATTCTATATTTAATGGAATTGACAAGAACATTTTCAGATTAGTGAACACATGTGAAGTAGCTAAGGATGCATGGGGAGTTCTTCAATCTAGTCATAAAGGCACATCCAAAGTTAAGATGTCAAGACTTCAGTTGCTCACCACAAAATTTGAGAATTTGAGAATGAAGGATGATGAAAGTATTAATGACTTCCATATGAACATTCTTGAAATTGCTAATGCATCAAGTGCTTTAGGAGAGAAAATACATGAAGACAAATTGGTGAGAAAGATGCTTAGGTCTCTTCCCAAGAGATTTGATATGAAAGTGACTGCTATAGAAGAAGCTCAAGACATTGACAAAATGAAAGTGGATGAACTCGTTGGATCTCTCCTGACATTTGAATTAAGCATCAATGAAAGATCTGAAAAGATGAACAAAAGAATAGCCTTTATATCAAATACTGAAGATGAAGAGGAAGACTCTGATCAGGATATAGATGGAGGAATATCAAATGCCTTAGCTATGCTTGGAAGACAGTTTAACAAAGTGATAAAAAGAATGGATATGAACCAAAGATCAAATGTCAAGAACATCTCATCTGACATCCATAAGTCAAATGAGTTTGGAAGAAAAAAGGCTGAAGAAAAAACCACTCAAGGGAAGGGAGTACAATGTCATGAATGTGAAGGCTTTGGTCACATTAGAGCTGAATGTCCTACATATCTTAAGAAACAAAAGAAGAATTTGTTTGTTACTTAGTCTGAAGAGGACTCAGAGAGTGATCTTGAAGAAACTGCCAAGTATGTTAAAGTATTGTTAGGGAAATATGTAGCTGATGAAGAGTCTAGTGATGGGGAACTAACCTTTGATGAGTTAGCTGCTTCATACAAATAATTAGAAGTTTTCCTTGAAGGGGAGAAACAGAAAGTCCTCGTACCTCAGCTGAAGGGAGAAAGGGAAGAGCATTTAAAAACTATTTCTAAACTGGAAAGTCAAGTGACCTACTTGAATTCAAACCTTGATAGAATGGTCAAATCTCTCAAAATGTTGAATAATGGGTCTAACACTTTAGATGAAATTCTTCAAGCAGGAAGAGTGACAAGAGACAAGAGTGGTCTAGGGTTTAATGAGAAAAAGGAACCAAATTCTAAAGAACCTTCAGTAGATTCCCTCATGCCAAGTCTAAACGAAGGATGTCAAATCAAATATCTAAACATCATGGCAAGAAAAAGTTCAATCACACCAAGGAGAATCCCCAGCCTTGGAGATGTCATCACTGTGGAAGGCTTGGTCATATAAGACCCTTTTGTTTCAAGTTGTATGGGTATCCTAAGACTACTCCTCCTCCCAAGATTGATAAGATTCCACAAAATAGAAAAAATAAGAAACAGTGGATTCACAAGTCTAATGTTGCTAGTTTCATAGCTCACACCTCCCTTAGAGTATCAACAAAAGATGACTGGTACTTTGATAGTGGTTGTTATAAACAAATGACAGGTGTCAAGAATCTGTTGGTGGATGTCAAATCTTATTCCACTAGTTATGTGACTTTTGGTGATGGAGAAAAAGGTGAAATCAAAGGTGTTGACAAGCTTGATTGTTCAGGATTCCCTAAGCTTGATGATGTGTTACTTCTTAAAGGGTTAACAACTTACTTGATAAGTATAAGCCAATTGTGTGATCAAGGATTCAAAGTTAACTTCACCAAGGAAGAATGTCTTGTGTGCAATGAAAAGAATGAAGTTATTATGAAAGGAATCAGATCTAAAGACAAATGTTATATATGGGTTCCTCAAGAGTTGAACCTATCCTCAACATGTGTTTTAGCCAAAGAGAATAAAGTTAAACTATGGCATCAAAAATTGGGGCACTTGCATAAAGGTATGAAAAGAATTATATCTGAAGAAGCAGTGAGAGGGATTCCTAAGCTCAAGATAGAAGAAGGAAGGGTGTGTAGTTACTTCCATATTGGAAAGCAAACTAAGATGTCACATCAGAAGATCCAACATCTTACTACACCAAAAGTTTTGGAACTTCTTCACATGGATTTGATGGGACCTATGCATGTTGAAAGTCTTGGTGGATAGAAGTATGCCTATGTTGTTGTAGATGACATCTTTAGATACACATGAGTAAGTTTTATTAGAGAAAAATCAGAAACTTTTGAAGTGTTTAAAGATCTCTATCAAAAACTTCAAAGGGAAAAATATAGTCAAGTCATCAGAATTAGAAGTTATCATGGAAAGGAATTTGAGAACAAAAAATTTGATGACTTTTGCTCTTCTGAAGGAATCAACCATGAATTATTTTCTCCCATTACTCCTCAACAAAATGGGATTGTGGAACGCAAGAACAAAACCCTTCAAGAATCTTCAAGAGCCATGATTCATGCTAATAAGTTACCCTACCATTTTTGGGCTGAAGCTATGAATACTGCATGCTATATCCATAACAGAGCCACTCTAAGGAAAGACACTTCAGCCACCTTGTATGAAATATGCAAGGGAAGAAAACAAACTGTTAAATACTTTCATATTTTTAGAATTAAATGTTACATATTATATGATCATGAACAAAGGAGGAATATAGATCCCAAGAGTGATAAAGGAATATTTATGGGTTACTCTACAAATAGCAGAGCTTACAGAGTTTTTAACTCCAGAATCAAAGTTGTGATGGAGTCAATAAATGTTATTATTGATGATAGAGGATGGAATATTGAATAAGATGTCTCAAAAGATGTTGGAACATCTTTATCTGATATTCCAATAGAATCAAATGACAAAAGTATTCATTCTAATCCAGCTCAAGAAGATCCTTAGCCTAGTCAGCTCAATAAAGGACTTTCAATTAGAACACAAAGAGATCATCCTAAGGAGCTCATCATAGGAGATATATTTAAAGGAGTTACTACCAGATCAAGAGATGGGATATCAAACTCTGGCTTTGTGTCAAAAATTGAGCCTAAAAATGTCAAAGAGGCACTAACTGATGAGTTTTGGATTAATTCTATGCAGGAAGAGCTAGAACAATTAAGTAGAAATGAAGTTTGGGATCTAGTTCCAAGACCTGAAGGGACAAATGTGATTGGCACTAAATGGGTGTACAAGAATAAATCTGATGAGAAATGAGTGGTCACTAGAAACGAGGCAAGGTTAGTTGCACAAGGGTACACTCAAATTGAAGGAGTTGTCTTTGGTGAAACCGTTGCTCATGTGGCCAGACTTGAATCAATCAGACTTCCCTTGGGAGTTGCGTGCATACTGAAATTTAAATTGTTTCAAATGGATGTAAAGAGTGTCTTTTTAAATGGCTATCTTAATGAAGAAGTCTATGTGGTACATCCAAAAGGATTTTTCGATCCAAGTTTCCCTAAAAATTTTTAAAAACTGAAGAAAGCCCTGTATGGATTAAAGCAAGCTCCAAGAGCTTGGTATGATAGATTGATAGAATTTCTTGGTGAGAATGGATACAAAAAAGGAGGCATAGACAAAACTCTTTTTGTCAAGGAAGAAGAAGGGAAGATCATGATTGCACATATTTATGTTGATGATATTTTGTTTGGTGGGATGTCAAATGAGATGGTTCAACATTTTGTCAAGCAAATGTAGTCAGAATTTGAGATGAGCCTTGTTGGTGAATTAACCTATTTTCTTGGTCTGGAAGTTAAACAAATGGAAGATTCCATATTTTCATCTCAGAGAAAGTATGCTAAGTATATAGTAAAAAAGTTTGGGATGGAAAATGCCAGTCACAAAAGAACTCTTGCTCCCACAAATCTGAAGTTATCTAAAGATGAAAAAGGAGTAAGTGTGAATCAAAGTCTGTATAGGAGTATGATAGGCAGTCTTCTATATCTCATAGCTAGAAGACCTGAAATTGCATTTACTGTAGGGGTGTGTGTAAGATATCAAGCTGATCCTAAGTTAGCCATGCCAGCCATGTGAAGAGAATTCTTAAATATGTAAATGGGACAAGTGACCATGGTATGCTATACTCTCATGGATATAATTCTACCTTAACTGGTTATTGTGATGCTGATTGGGCAGGATATGCTAATGATAGGAAAAGTACATCAGAAGGATGCTTATTTTTGGGAAATAATCTCATATCTTGGTTTAGTAACAACAAAATTGTGTGTCTTTGTCCACTGTAGAGGCTGGGTATATTGTTGCAGGGAGAAGTTATTCTTAATTAGTTTGGATGAAACAAATGTTAACAGAATATAATGTCAAACAAGATGTCATGACATTATTCTATGACAATCTAAGTTCCATAAACATATCAAAGAATCCCATTCAACACAGTAAGACCAAACATATTGATACATGTCATCACTTCATAAGAGAGCTTGCTGATGAAAAGATTGTTGCCTTAGAATATGTAGCCACCAAACTGCAACTGGCTGACATTTTCACCAAGGCTTTGGATGCTACTCAGTTTGAGAACTTAATAGGAAAATTAGGGATTTTCCTATATGAGGGTTTGTAGCAATTAAAGGCGTGTGGGGAATATCATTAAAGTGATATTATATTATCTATGTTTCTAATAAATTAAATTTAGAAAACAATTATTTCAAGACTGTCTCAAATTGGTTTCTACACGCTACGAAATCACATATTTCTACTTTCACAAACTCTTCATTCTCATATGTAGAAAAAAGAACCCTTGTCATTCTTCATCTCCTTTCTCAAAAATCATAAAAGATGTCTCAACATCATACATCGTCTTCCTCAAAATCTGTCAACCTCCCTGAGAATCTCTCCCTTGACAGAGTACTTGATGCTACTCCTTTAGCAACCATCCCACCTCTTCAGAAAAAGGTCAAGAAACCTAAATCATCACCTGCAAAGAAACCCAAAGATGATAAAGGAAACTCTTCTACTGCTACTGAAAATAGGACAGAAGAAGAGATTGTTAAGGTTGATAGAAGCATCAGAAGGCTAGTAGATAGAGTCTTAAATGAAGGATTTTTTGTTCCTGGGATTTATACTCCTCTTGCTCGTATGCCTCCTCCAACTAACTAAGGAAGTAACCCTAAAAGTACTACTGTTGAATCATCCATCTTAAAGAAAGATGTTGCTGAAAGCAAACTTGAGAAGCTTGTTATCTCTGCTCTAAAGGAAGTGGAAGAAGAAAATGTTGAACAAGATGTTGAAGAGAACTCTCCTTATAAGGAAGATACTGCTGCCTCCAAGGATGAAGAAGGTCAAAATGATGAGAATGTATATGATCTATCTGACAATGAGCTTATTACTAATGTGGTGTCTGGTATTGCACGAAGGCTCAAATCGAGGAAAGTGAATGATGCAAGTGTCACACCCCCTGCCAAGACAATCAAGAAGAAAACCATGTATGGACTCCCAAAGCCTGAAAGAAAATTGGTTCCTCCCCCTATCAAAATAAAAGCTAGATCTGAAAGCTCCACAGATGATGATGATGATGATGCTATAAAGAGATCTAAGAGTAAGAAGCAAGTTTTACTAGTTAAAGAAACTAACTCCGAGTATGATGTCAAGAAAGATGTCCAGAACATCTCTCCTATCAAAAAGTTTGCAAGCAAGAAACTGTCTGTTAGGGTACCTGATTCCCCTCTTGACAACATTTCCTTCCATTCTGTTGGGAATGCTGAAAAGTGGAAGTATGTGTTTTAAAGAAGAATTTCCATGGAAAGATAATTGGGAGTTGGTGCTCTGGAATGCAAAGAAATCATGGAGCTGATATCTTATGCTGGACTGATAAAACTATTACCAAGTTTTCCAAATGTTATAAGACTTTTGTTAAGGAATTCATTGTTAATATTCATGTTGACTGCGCTGATCATAAAAGTAAGGAGTATAGAAAGGTGTATGTTAGGGGTAGGTGTGTAGAATTTTCTCCTGCTATCATAAATAGATTTCTGGATAGGACTCAAGATGACTTTTGTGAGCTATAAGTAACATATAATCAAGTGTGCATAGACATCACTGCTAATCAAGTGAGTGAGCGGCCCTTGAAAAATAAACTTCTTGTTAGCAAGCTTAGTGTGAAATATGCTATTTTACACAGAATTGGAGCTACAAATTCGGTTCCTACAAATCATACATCAACCATCACTATTGGATTAGGAAAGTTTATTTATGCTTTTGGAAACAAGAAACTATTTAATTATGGTACTTACATATTTGATCAGACTATTAAGCATGCAGGAACTTGTGCCATTAAGATTCCAATTGCTTTTCCTTCCCTCTATTGTGGAATTATCCTTAATCAACATCCTTGGATTCTAAGTGGTAATTATGTAGTATGCAAGAGGGAGTCTGCTTTGACTCTTCATTTTAAGCTTTTTTTAGGAAAACATGTCCTAGACATTGTTTTGACATCTACACCTGCTGAAAATAAGACCTCCACCAAGGATGACATGATCAATGAATTAATGGAAGCATGCAAAGAACTAGATAATGTGATCAGAGTTAGTTTATCAAGGAAGCTAACTTTTGAAAAAAATGATCAAAGAGTTGCAAAAGGACAACAACCTTGATGATAGAGAGCTCTGAAGAAGAAGATTCTAGTGAGGAAGGAAGTCATGGCTCTTCCAAGTCTACTGGTCCTGAAGACAGTTAGACTATTTGTTGTTTAATCATTTGACCTCTTTGTTTATTTTTGGCACTTGCATGTGCTTAACATTTGAATTCTATGGTCTGTACCTATATTACCGATACACTCTTGAATGCATCCATTTATTTGGCATATTATGACTAAAAAAGGGGAGAGAAACTGACTGACTGACCACTAATTGAGGGGGAGCTTAATACTTGAGGGGGATCCTTATGTATCATAAGATGTTTTAACATCTTCCTTTGCTAACAGCTAACTGCTAACTGAGTTTTTGTTTTTCTTGCTTTGCTTATGATGCTGCTCTGATAACGTTATGATAATGTGCTCTGACAATGTTTTAGCCAAAATTTGCCAAAGGGGGAGTTTGTAAGTGTTTGTTCGCAGCAATTTTTGTAAAACAATGACTTGATAATGTTTTTCTAAATGTATTAACATTTGAAGCAAAATTGTTTTCAATGATGTCAAAGCAGATGTCTTGACATCTGCCTCCTGAATTGAACCCAGTCCAATATTAGTTTAAGTTCTCTATTTCCTGATTTCCTGCGCACCATAATTCAGGATTTGTGACTCATAGGCTGCGAAAAATATGAAGGAATATTTTTCTATTAGAATTATCTTTATGGATTATATGTTGGCCTGCTTTCATGGAAATATTCAAAAGATTTGAATATTTGTTTTTCAGCCCAAGCCCACTGCTGCGCATATATAAGGACCTACTTCCTTATTCAGACTACTATAACATTTGAAGAAGAATACTTTCTTTCTGTTTTAGAAGTCTAAGTCTTTTAATTGTCAAACACTCTAGTATTGATTTAATACTTGTGTTGTTATTTGGATTATTAATTGTATATCATTGATAAGCTTTTAAGCATTGAATGATTGAAGTTTTTAAACTTATTATTTCTGTTGTTTCTTCACTGTAAGTGATTGAAAGTATTTGAGGAGGGCCTCATACCTAGGTGAGTCTTAGGTAGAAGTATAGCATGGGTAGTAATTAAGTGATTAGATTGTAAACTGGATGTTTACTGAGGTTCTATGAATTGATACTATTTAGTGGGCTTATCCCTGGCTTGGTAGCCCCCAGAGTAGGTGTTGTTGTACACTGAACTGGGTTAACAAGCCCTTGTGTTTTACTGCATAAATTATGTCCCTATTTGAGAAATGATCATTCGTGGCCCAAATCTATGTTTGTAAGCCCAAGTATGTTTAATTTGAAACTTTGATCCAATAAAATTTAGGTTCAATGTTAGGAGGCTTTGGTTTTATCAATCCTCTAATGAACCTTCATAAACTTTGGTCTAAGTGAATCATTTAAACATCATTGATCATATGTTGTTGCTTTGAGCACTTGAAATGAACGATATACTTGACAAAAAGCAAATGAAACATGTTGTCGAAAAGCTTTGATTTTATCAATCTTCTAATGAGTTTTCAAATGCAAGTTTCAAGATGGTGATTCAACTAACATCTAACTTCTAATTCACTAGCAATTCACTTTTACTTTGTGATTTTACTTGATGCTTTTATTTTATGCCTTTACTTTAAGCACCATTTATTTTAGCATTTACATTTCATGCTATTTACATCTTTGCTCACTTGAGCACTTATTTTTCATGTCATTTTTATTTTTCTCACTTGAGCTTTCATTTTCTTTTTGAAGATACCTAATAACCAACTTGAACAATAAAAAGCCTTAAGATTATATGGACTATTTGTTTACTATCCCTAGCATAATGGAGTTGTGGACCTCTCAGACTTAAGATTAGAAGCATTTGCTACCCTGGAGACCTTGTGACTTCTGTTATTATTTTGTCTAGAGTTCTTGGGGTTTATCCCAAGACATTGGGTTGATTTTCTTTGTGTGCAGGTTATTCTGATTATATGTTTTGTCTGTGAATTGGAATTTCTCTATGTATAGCCATTACTCTGCCCAATTTTTGTGAAGAGTTAATGCATATGAAGCTTGGTATTCCTAAGAGGTTTAGTATCCTTGCTTGCTTAGTTTCAATCCAGAGGATGGGAATTCAACATTGACTCTTTGTGTCAAGTGTTGGCTTCTTGTTGGTTAGACAGTTCTTTTCCCTAGCTTTTACCTTATACTTTAAGATATTCCCCTCATCTCCTCCCATCTTCTTTAATTTAGAAAAAAAATTCTCCCTCCTTTTTCAAAACTCTTCTTGTTTTCTAACTTGAACCGCTTTCATAATAAACTTGGACTTAGGTCCATGCATTTTCAAAAACACTTTCTTAATCAAACTCTAACCAACTTAATTATACTTTGACATTTTTTAGTGAGAAGACTAAAAGTCAATCAATCTCATTCAAACCATTTTTTCCACATTGGATTTTTACTTTAAAATGTTCTCAAAACATTAGACTCTTGTCAATCCTTATAGTGATGCGAGCTACTATACTTCTAAGATATATAATGAAGTGAGAAATTTTCCATTTGGGTGTTGAGCGAGGCTTTGTTGATTTTAAAATCCAAGCTATATCCTCAACTTTGAGATGATGAAAATTTTCCTTTCTCATAATCGTGGGTAGTAAGTATGTTCTTCCATTCGAATATGATGATGATGTCTCGTCTCTTAAAATTAACCAACACATTTATGTTTTAAAATTTTTAAAGGTGAACTACGAGTACCGTGATCCCCTATTGCACATAAGGTGGTACGTAGGAACTAAAGGTTCATAACCGCGGAGGGTGCAAAAATTAAAAAAATATATTTATTTTCTCACCTCCAACAACTATTTTTGTATACAACACTTATAGCCAAAATACACAAATTTTCAAAGAGGTTCCTGCAGAGTATCGTAGATGTTTAGGGTGCTAATACCTCCCCTTTGAATAACCAACCCACGTACCTAGATTCCCCCCCTCCTCTTTTTGGGTTATCCGCTCTTTTCCTATTCCTTTGGAAACAATAAAGCATGGTGGCGATTTTTATTTAATTTGTGCTAGTCAAGTCAATCCAATGGCTTAGTCTCAACATTTCTACCGCTATAACTGCTGCAACATGTTCTCTCTTCTCCTCATCTTTTGGGGATTACATTCAACCATGGAATTCTACACAATCTTGAATTCTTGGAACATCTTATCAGCAGATGGTTCCCATTTACTATTGGGTTAAACACCATACTTTGGTACCATCTATAAATTCCCTTTTAGATCATGATACCAATGTTAGATATGGTCACCACATCGGGCATCCTACTACTCAATCATGGGCACTCTCCAAAGCTTTGTGTTCCCTGATATGTTCGAGAGCAGCCAGTCTTTGTTTCTCAAGTGAATTCATGGGGAAAAGTTTTTAAGCGAGACAAAAGAAGCCTGATGAGCATGTTGATGCGATCCCAATGCATTACATCCAGTTATTTTCTCTCCTGTTGGAAGTTCAATTGATAAAGCTCTGATCTTTAGGGTCCTCCTTCCACAAATATCTCTTCTGATTGGGATACCCATGTGTTGTACCCCAAAATTTGCCCTCCCATACTCTTCAAGGTTTGCTAAGATCAAGGTTTAAAATCTCTCAAGGGTTGCACAGTCCAATTGCCTCCTAACACAGTCAAAATTAGGGTTTTGGTTCTGGAAAAGAAATTGAAGTTTCCAAGGGTCCAATCAAGTCCCACATGCCCATATACATTGTCAAGCATCCACATGCCAAGTTTCAAGACTCACAGCACCAGATTGTACAGTCAAAAACCCTAATTGCTTCATAGTCAACTGCAGGGGCAAAATGGTCATTTGACAGTCAAAAGTCAAAATTTTTGGTCAACATCTTATTTTGAAGCCACAAACATCATTTGATCAATTCTTGATCATGATTCTCAAGGCATGGCTCAAAAAGTCTCAAGATGCAAAAGTTTCTATTTTTGGACAAACTGGAAAAGTCAACTGCAAATTGACCAAGGCATAACTTCCACATGGTTTATCAGAAAAATTCCATCCAAATCTCATTGTGAAGATAATGACATTTCCTACAACTCATCTTCACACTTCAAGTCTAAGAAATGCTCTCACAAAAAGTTATCAATTTCAACATTATAGGTCATTTTCAAAAGTCAACAAAAAGGCACTTTAAGTCAAAGACCATAACTTGAGATTGGTAAATCAAAATGACATGAGACCAAAGACATTGGTTATAGTACTTCAAGACCTTTCCAAAATTTCAAAAAACATGATCAAAGCTTAAAAATTGAGCAAGATATGCCTTGTGGAAGTTGGGAAATTTTTGAGAATTTTGAAAAGTCAACTTTGCTTCAAATGCCTCAAAATTGCTAATGGGCCACAATTTCCTCCATGAATCATTACCCAAAGGCTATGCACGACCCATTAAGCTAAAAGGGAGTTATTTTCTTATTTTTAATTAATTAATTGAATTTTTAATCCTATTAATTCATTTAATTAAAATTAATTATGAGAAAAATACTAAATGATGTGTTTTGAATCTTTTTGTGCAGCATATTCTTCCATCATGAGCTCAATATTTCGTGTGCCTTCTCAAGAGACAAAATCTTCCAAAATTGGCAAGTTTCCATGGCAAAAAAGATAGGAAAAGATTTGACAAAATCAAATATTCAAAACATTGATTCAAGGACTTTGGGCTTAGTTTTTCTAACCTAATTCCATCTACATACATATGCAAACATAACCCTAATGCATTACACACAAAAGCTGCGCTCAGAATACAAGAACAAACTTGCACTTTTTCACAAAAATTTTGAAACCGTTTTCATAGCTACTGCACGTTTCAAAGCCTAAAAGCCATTCCAATACACTCCTGACACTACCAGGAAGCTATTCCAATCGAAACCAGCCCTCCATACTCAAGGAATTGGTAAAACCGGATTGCACTTTTCATAAAATTTTCAATAATCGTGTTTTGATTTCTAAGCATTGTTCATGCATTTTTATTGTTGATTTACACTAACATGAATGTTCTGAAGCCATTGATACTATTTAATTGAATTAACAACACTTGAATCAAGATCTGCCATGGACGTGTTCTAGGGTTTCAGAGGTTTTAAATTGGGGTTTCCTTCATAAGGAAAAATTGGCCATTCAAACCAGGACCATTGAAATCGTGACCTCCAAACGAAGCTAAATCACCCATCGCGCCCTTTTTATGCTTGCCTATATCCTAATCGCTATTTTCTAGCACTTGTGTTTAGTGGGGGTTTAAAACCCCCGCTATCTCTTGTTTTTATTTTCAGGCAAACGAAGAAGACGCTGAGTTGTTGGCTTGTGGTTGGTCAGTTTGAATACTGGCGCGTTTTTTTGTTCTTCCAGCATAATATTGTTTTCTCTCTCATAATAATCATTGTCCACTAAACTAACAAAGTAACGCGCTAGTTCAGTTGGTTGTTGTGTTGGCATGCAGGTACTGGGACCTGGGTTCGATTCCCAGGTCCCCCATATTTCTCAATAATTTTGGTTATAATATGTTCAGGTGTTGCTTCTCTCCAGTGGTCCACCAAACGCCCAATGCCTGTGCCTGCCATATGTCCCCAGGGATCAATCCAAAGGCCATCACATGAATTCCACCATGCACGCTGGTCAAACATTCCATACACAATTCCAGAAAGTCAAGCAGGGCCTGGTTCAATGGGCCAAATTACTCCAATAAAACCTCCAAATTGGGTCTGAATACCCCCCTTGTTTGTATTTTCTTTCTCTCTCTTTTTTTTTCTCTTTTATTTATTTTAATTATTTTAATTGTTTCTTTTAATTCACAAAATAATTTTCATAATACAAAAAAAAAATCAGAAATCAAAAAAATAAAATATGTTTATTTAATATTTAATGCATTAATATTTTTTGTAAATAAATTTAATAATCAACTTAGTAAAATTAGGTTAAAATTTTAATGTTTTTCTTAAATAACTAAAAAATGTAGAAATTAGGTTTTTAGCATTTTTATTCTCTTTTCTTAATAAATAACTTTTTCTTCTTCTTATTATTATTATTATTAATTATTAACTAATTTTGTAAATACCCATGTAATTAAATAATTAGTATAAATTAGGTTAAAACTTTAATCTTTTTTCTTTAAAAATTAAGAATATTTAGAACTAGGGTTTTATTTAATTTCTAATTTCAATTAATTTTCTTTATTTCATAAATACCAAAAACCATAAAAAAACATTCCTCTTCTTTATTAAATAATTAATTAATTTTTAATTTCATTTAATTTCTTTAAAGGGTCCAACGCCCTCGCACATTCGATTCTATTTTCTTTTCGCCCATTTGTTTCTATTTTTCATTTTAAATATTATGTAATTGCCCAAGCTTTGTAATAGTAATTAGGAAATTTATTTATTTTCTGCATTTTATTTCAAAACGGGTCTTTTATTAATTTGGCGATGTATAGACCCGCGCCTTGTAATAGCGTAAGACTTTATTTTCTGTACTTTAATTTCCGCACCCCTTAACTGCTAAACTTTGCATGAAAGAATGAATGGCCCAAAAATAAAAACAACGTGTAGCTCACGATACCATGACAAGATAAAACATAACTGAAAATAACACACAAATTCACACACCACTCTTAGGGTACGCCTCACTGTTGCCTTGCCCCTCGAAACGTGGTCGTCGAGTATAGGACGTTTTAATAAGTCCTTATGTCAATGAACATGGCATAAGGGTAGCTTCTAAGGTGTCCTACTGTTGCTCTGGTGACCACACTGTCCCTAACCCTCGAATTGACCCGAACACCTCCAACGGTGGTGCTACCTACCTCTCAATGGTGGGATGGTACTACCTTAAGGACATTTACACAGCCTAATTCCTTAGGGTAGGTGGATGACTCATAGATACTTGCTCTCTCAAAAACAAATCAAAACCCTTTTCACACCGACACTTTTCAAAAATCTTTCAAAAAACAATTTTTCAAACACTCTTGAGGACTGATACAAGAGTCGATCTGAAACTTTAAACGAAACTTTTTCAAACTCACTCACACTTGAAAAGCAAACAAACATTTTGAAAACAAAAATGAGCAAGTATCTAAGAGCCCATGGATAACCATGGATAGAAAGGGTGCTAACACCTTCCCTTTCTATAAATCTACCTCCCGAACCGAGAAATTATCTCATAAGGAATTTTTCTGTGCTTTTGTCCTTTCCATGTTGGAGAAAATAAAAGACGATGGCGACTCTTGCTTCCGCGACATTTCGCGAACCAGCGTTAAACAGTCAGTTCCAGATCCACCAATCACAGAACTGGCGACTCTGCTGGGGAAATTTAAAGTGAGGTGTACCTTAGGACTAGGATCACTTGTGTTTTCAATTGCTTTGACTTGTTTGCTTTATTATTGTGGGACTGTCTTGGGAGTTCTATAGATCCTAACCCGGATCTGGGGATACCTTCTTAGAAAGTAGCAACAAGGCTGTGAGGGAACTGTGCGGGGTATACCGACATGGTTGAAGCAGTCTGCTACGTTGATGTGGCACTTTGGTGTGTACCGGTAACCCTTGAGTTCAGTCAAGGAGAGTACGGGGCCTCCGCGTGGTGTCGTGAAGCATCAACTGACCTTAGGAACCTTAATTGAACTATCTTGGCCTCTTTAGGGTAGTGAGATAACTGACTTTGGTGCAGTCCGAGGTTGGTTGATACTCGATACTACACTCAATTGAGGGTTGTTTTCTTGGAATATTTCGGTCGCCAGTTCAGTGGCTAAATCGAAACGATGAACAATGAAAGCAATCCAGTGATATTGGGACCCTTAGAACCCGATTACTTCTGATAGGACAGGTTGAACCAACCAACTTCAAGAGGGTAATACCCAGACCCCATGCAGGCCTAAACTCTAAGGGCTTGTCTTGTGTGACTTGTGTGCCTTATCATGTTTGCCCTTGTAAATATTTGTGGTGTGTTTAATCATAGCATCATGACATCATACAACATCATATGCATTTGACTAACCATTTCAGGGGTTCGAATCTTCATCTTTGTTCTTGTTTTGTAGGACATGGAAATTATTCGCAGAAACACAATTCAGATCAGCCTTGTAAGGGTCCCTCCTCAGCTTAAGGAACTTATATCCAGGATTCCCGAGAGTTCTTCTTTCAGTGAAAGGCATGGAAGACTCATCAGCTTGGTCAACACCAACATTGAGGAAGATATGATAAAGGTCCTGTTCCAGTTCTTTGACCCTCTGCACCACTGTTTTACTTTCTTGGATTACCAACTGGTACCTACATTGGAAGAGTTCTCCCGGCTTCTGAAGATCCATATCCTTGATCAACTACCCTACAACGGTACGGAAAAGGAACCCAAACTTGAAGAGATCGCTAAGGCACTACGCCTACAATCATCTGACCTCAAGGGACATTGGGAAGTTAGAAGTGGTATCAAAGGGTTCTTAGCCAGGTTTCTGTTTGAGAAGGCCCAAGAATGTTGGAACTCCCTTGACCTACAAGCTTTTGAAGAAGTTGTGGCCCTCCTTGTCTATGGTTTGGTGTTGTTCCCTAATCCAGATCAGCTTATAGATATCAGTGCTGTCCAGATCTTCATGTCCAGGAATCCTATACCTACGTTGCTTGGGGACATCCTTCATTCATGTTACACTCGAACCATGAGAAAAAGAGGTGTTCTTATGTGTTGTACTCCTCTCCTGGGAAGGTGGTTTATTTCGCACCTTCCACAATCAGTTTTGAAGAACGAGCGGGGTTTGAGATGGTCACAACGATTGATGACTCTTACACATGCTGATATACATTGGTGTTCTCGGTCCAGAGAAGATGTCACTATCATGGATCGTTGCGGGGAGTACCCTAATGTTCCTTTACTTGGAATCAGAGGAGGTATTACTTACAACCCGTGCCTGGCTTTGAGACAATTTGGTTATGCTCGGAGGGACGGCCCTCATGACATGTTAATTCCTGACATAGTTTTTGACTTCGACAATGATGCATAAGGACTTCGCCAGAGATTTATCAGAGCTTGGAGGATGCCAAGTAGGATAGACAGCAAGACCCTGGGGCACAGGAATTCCATCCCGTTGGAGCCTTATCTCAAGTGGGTACGAGCCCGCTCCCAGAAGTTAGTGATGCCATATCCTCATGTTCTCCCTGTGATCAAAGAGCCAGTCTTGGAAGGAGAGGTGTCCTACACCATTCAACATCTTGACATGCCCACGTCCTGGGAAGAGATGCAGAAGAGCTGGATCCAGCTTAAGGAAGAACAAAATTCTCTTGAGACCAGTCTACATGCTAGTGAAAAGAAGGTCTTGGAGCTCACCCGCCTACTGCATGAGGAGAGGAATCTCAACACTTACATAGCTCCAAAGAGGAGGCGTAGTGTCTTCTGGGATTGATTCACTTTTGTAATGGTTTTCCCATGAGGCCCTGATGTACTGAACAATTATTTCCTTAATGATAACGTGTGTTCCTTTTTGTCTACAACAAATTTGAACTTTCGAACCCTTGAATGCATTGCATAAAAACATATCATTCATCATGTGCATAACAGGTACTCTTCTTTTTCAGGTTGCTTACTGTTCTTCGCTGTTTATTTCAACATCATGAACCCTGAATCATCTACCGAGCAGTCTATCAAGGCCCTTCAGGCGCAGAACGCCCAATTTCAAGAGCTGATTATGGGTTTGGCTCAAGGTCAAGAGGAGCTGAAGGCTCTGCTGGTTAAGAAGAAGAAGAAGAAGAGAACTGTTCTATTCAACACGGGCCGGAGATTTGGTAACACACTGCAGAATGAGGAAGCTGGTTCTTCTGTAGGCAAAGACAGTCCCCAGGGGGGAAGGGCTCCAAGTCCGGTGGTCTCTGACAACGAGACTGATTTTAATGAGGAACAGTATCCTCCAGCTGAAGACAGATACAAGCAGTTGGAAGACCGTCTGAACGCCATGGAAATTCAACAAGTGCCTGGTTTGGATTTCGGAGACTTGGGTTTATCTTCTGGTGTGATCATCCCGCACAAGTTCAAAGCACCATCTTTCACCAAGTATGACGGAGCGTACTTCCCTAAGCTACACCTCAGATCTTATGTGCGGAAGATTCAGCTGTATACTGTGGATAAGAACTTGTGGATCCACTTCTTCCAGGAGAGTCTTTCAGGGACTCATCTCGAATGGTTCTATCAGCTGGATGGAACCAAGGTTCGTAACTGGGAGGAGTTGGCTACTGCTTTTTACAAGCAGTATCAATATAATGCCGACCTCGCTCCTACACGTACCCAACTCCAGGGTATGTCGCTAGGATCGGGAGAAGGTTTTAAAGAGTATGAACAGAAGTGGAGGGACCTGGTTGGCAGGGTGCAGCCTCCGTTAACAGACCGTGAATTGGTAGATATGTTCTTGGGGACCCTATCCGGGCCGTTCTTCAATCATCTCATTGGCAATTCGCCTGAAGGGTTCACATACCTTATTCTGAATAGGGAAAGGATAGAGGCTGGTATGAATTCAGGAAAGATTCAGAAAGGTGCATCTTCAAGTTCTGAGAAGAAAGCTTTTAAGAAGGAGGCCAGTGATGTGTATGGGCCTAGAAGGCAAGATAAACCAGAGCGCCGCCAATCTGTTAACGCGGTGGTGATTGCAAAGCCTGCTGCCGCTCCTCGGCAAGCTAATCAACCAAGGGGTGAGAGACCCAGAAGAGAATTCACTCGGCTGAGTATGACCTTGTCCCAAATCTTGCCGCAGCTGCTATCAACCAACTTGGTGACCGTCAGAGAGGCTCCAAAGGTCGTGAATACTGCATCTCCTAAATATAATCCAAATGCTCGCTGTGCTTATCACTCCGATAGCCCGGGGCGTTCTACTGATGATTGTTGGGCCCTGAGGAATAAGGTACAGGACCTTATTGATGCAAAGGAGATACAATTTGAGGCGCCTGAGAGACCAAATGTGGTGACTGCTCCTATGCCCCAGCATGGAGTGAATGCTGTTGATGAAGATTTGTATGCAGTTTCTGTGAATGATGTGGCTACCCCTCTGTTGACTGTTAAGAGGATCTTGCTGCTGGCCGGTTTATTTCCGGGTTGTAGCAAGGGTTGCCTTTTGTGTGCTGTTACCCCTACTGGTTGTCCGTTGCTGAAGTTAGGCATCCAAAGCCTGATGGACAGCAAAGAGATTTTGTTCAAGAAGACCGTTGTTCCTTTTGTTCCTGTGGAAGAAGTATCCGTCGTTACAATTTTAAACAATCCAATCAAGGCTCTCCCGAGGAAGCCAGTTAAAATCATGACTGTGGCACCCATTGTTATTACTGTTCCGGGGCCCCTCCCCTATGAATCTGACAAGGCTGTCCCATGGCACTATGGGGCAGATGTATATGTACTTGGAATAAAGCAAGAGTTCAACACCGGTACCAGCATCAGCAATATCACTGGTCCCGCTAAAGTTACTTGCAGTGGCAGGCTCTTCTCGCCTGACATTGCTCCACCAGTTATTCGAAGACCTCTCATTATAACACCTGCAAGTACGCCTGTTTCCACTTCTGATCAAGTTGCGTACCCTGCTGCCGAGTCATCTAATACTCGGGGCAAAGGGATTGATGATGAGCCTTCCCGGATGGAGGCACCAAAGTCTGTGAATGTTGAAGCCTCCCAGCAAGAGATGGAGGAAATTCTTAAGATAATCAAGAAGAGTGACTTTAACGTCGTTGAACAGTTGGGGCATACCCCCTCCAAGATCTCTATGCTCTCATTACTGCTGTGCTCAGAGGCCCATGCTAAGGCCCTGATTTCATTTCTGAAGACGGCCCATGTGCCACAGGAGACATCTGCGGATCAATTCACTGACTGTGTAGCCAATTTGACAGCTGACAATGGCTTGGGTTTCTCGGATGCTGATCTTACCGCTAAGGGAAAGAACCACAATGATGCCCTGCATGTCTCCATAGAATGCAGGGGCACTACTCTCGCGCACGTGTTGGTGGACACCGGTTCTTCCTTAAATGTGTTGCCCAAGAAGGCCTTAGATAGGTTGGATTGTGAGGGCCTGGAGTTGAAGCCTAGTAACATCATTGTCCAAGCCTTTGACGGATCGAAGAGGATGGTTCATGGAGAAGTAGACATTCCTATTCGTGTTGGTTCCCAAGTCTTTGACTCGACGTTCTATGTGATGGACATCCGTCCATCTTATTCCTGTTTGCTGGGTCGACCTTGGATTCACAAAGCTGGGGCTGTGACCTCCACTCTACACCAGAAGCTCAAGTACCCTGTCAGAGGGAAGATTGTCACTGTGCAAAGGGAGGAGGAATATATGGTTAGTCATTTGAATTCCTTTCGGTATATCGAGATGGACGGGGAGTTTATTGAAACCCCCTTTCAACATTTTGAAGAGGTACCTCCAACATTGGCAGCGGCAGAAGCAGTAACTGAAGAGAGCTTTCCTCTGAAGATGGCCTCCTTGAAGGACGCCCGGGCTGTAATCGAGAAAGGTGAATGTGCTAACTGGGGCAGGCTCCTTGATTTCACTCCTAAAACTGACAAGTTTGGACTGGGTTTTACTGCAGAGGCTCAGAGGGCTGTGCGCAAAGCTAGGATCAGAAGACCTCCCGTGCTCATCACCAATCCAGGAGTGAATGCTATTGGGGATGAAGACAAAGTGGAAGAATCGGAGTTCGATAGCTGGATCTACCCGACGACTGACGGTGGATTGAACAATTGGACCGCAAAAGATCATACACCTGTTACTTTTGTTACGCAGTAATGAATTCCTTTGTTTTTGTTATTTGTAATAAACAATGAACTGAAACTTTATGGCCCGGTGTCTTACCCGGGGCACCGTTGGCTTCATTTGTGAGGGCTTATAACTGTCATTTCCATATATCATGAATAAAGACCTTGGACGTTTTTTCGCATTTCAAATCTTGTGCTCCCTTTCTTTCTTTCTTTCTTTATATATTGCAAAACAACTATATTTACACACACTCACCCATACAGGTTTCAATCCACTCTGGATCTCACTGGTAACGACTCTGCTACTGCCAGTTATGACTTCGAAAATCCTATCAACTTAGCCGAAGACGAAGGTGAAGATGATTGCGAAGTGCCTGGCGAGCTTGCAAGACTGTTACTCCAGGAGGAGAGGGCAATTCAACCACATGAAGAGCCAGTGGAAACGATAAACCTGGGTACTGAGGCAGACAGAAAGGAAGTCAAGATTGGTGCCAATCTGGAGCGCAGCGTAAAACAACGGTTGACTCAGATGTTACATGATTATGTGGAAATCTTCGCCTGGTCCTACGAAGACATGCCTGGGTTGGATACTGACATTGTGGTCCATCATTTTCCTACCAAGGAAGACTGCCCTCCGGTTAAGCAAAAAGTCCGCCGTATGCGTCCAGAGATGTCTAAGAAGATCAAAGCTGAGGTTATGAAGCAATTCGATGCCGAGTTTCTTGCAGTGACTTCTTACCCTTAGTGGGTTACTAATGTGGTGCCGGTACCAAAGAAAGATGGTAAGGTCAGAATGTGTGTCGATTACAGGGATCTGAACAGGGCCAGCCCCAAGGATGACTTCCCCCTACCGCACATTGATGTTCTGGTTGATAATACTGCTCAGCACAAGGTGTTCTCGTTCATGGATGGGTTTTCGGGTTACAATCAGATCAAGATGGCTCCTGAAGACATGGAAAAGACTACCTTTGTTACTCAGTGGGGCACCTTCTGCTACAAGGTCATGCCATTCGGGTTGAAAAATGTTGGGGCAACCTACCAACGTGCCATGGTTGCTTTATTTCATGACATGATCCATCATGAGATTGAAGTGTATGTTGACGATATGATTGCAAGGTCCCAAACTGAGGAGGAACACCTTGATCATCTTCAGAAACTGTTTGACCGTTTGAAACTGTACAAGCTGAGGTTGAACCCGAACAAGTGCACCTTCGGGGTAAGATCTGGAAAGTTGCTAGGCTTCGTCGTAAGTGACAAGGGTATTCAAGTGGACCCTGCCAAGGTTAAAGCCATTCAAGAGATGCCAGTTCCTAAGACAGAGAAAGAGGTCAGAGGTTTTCTAGGACGTCTGAATTACATTGCCCGGTTCATCTCGCACCTAACTGCTACTTGTGAACCAATCTTCAAGTTGCTGAAGAAAGATCAGGTAGTACGTTGGAATGATGAATTTCAGGCCGCTTTTGACAGAATCAAAGAGTATCTCCAAGAACCACCCATCCTTATGCCACCGGTTGAAGGGAGACCTCTGATACTATACCTGACAGTACTTGACAGCTCAATGGGGTGTGTGCTGGGGCAGCATGACGAGTCTGGCCGAAAAGAGCATGCCATTTATTACCTTAGCAAAAAGTTTACCGACTGTGAGACCCGATACTCACTGCTTGAGAAAACTTGCTGCGCTTTGGTATGGGCTGCTCGCCGGCTGAGACAGTATATGCTGACTCACACTACCTTGTTGATCTCAAAGATGGATCCGATAAAGTACATATTTGAAAAGCCTGCTCTGTCTGGGAGAATAGCAAGATGGAAAATGATCTTGACAGAATACGACATCCAGTACACGACTCAGAAAGCTATCAAAGGAAGTGTATTGGCAGACCAATTGGCACATCAGGAAGTAGACGACTATCAGTCAATGAACTTCGAGTTTCCTGACGAGAGCATCATGATAGTGACTGATTGTGAAGTACCTGGACCGGATGAAGGACCTGAGGAAGGATCCTGATGGTCTATGCACTTTGACGGAGCCTCCAACGCTTTGGGTAATGGTATTGGCGCTGTGATCATATCTCCTCAAGGCACTCATACTCCACTCACTGCCCGGTTATGTTTCAACTACACCAACAACATGGCGGAGTATGAGGCATGCATCATGGGTCTGCAAGCTGCGATCGACTTAAGAATCAAGTTTCTGAGTGTCTTCAGAGATTCCGCTCTAGTGATCAATCAGATCAAAGGCGAGTGGGATACGAAACATCTGAATCTTATTCCTTACAAAGAATGTGTGTTGACATTGATCCCCCATTTCACAGAGATAACTTTTGAACATTTCCCAAGAGAGGAGAATCAGTTGGCGGACGCGTTGGCTACGATGTCTTCCATGTTCAAAGTCAAATGGGACAATGAGGCTCCCCCGGTCATTATCTGGAAACTGGACGAACCGGCATACTGTTGTGATCTTGAGGCTGAGGTAGTGACCTAAAAACCCTGGTACCATGAGGTGAAGAGATACTTGGAAGCTCAGGAATACCCTGAAGGTGCATCTGTCAATGATAAGAAATTTCTGAGAAGGTTCGCAGCAAAGTTCTTCCTCAGCAACGGCATCCTGTACAAGAGAAACCATGATTCAACCTTACTGCGCTGTGTGGATAAGACTGAAGCAGAAAGGATCATGGCAGAGCTACATGAAGGAACATTCGGAACGTATTCCTGTGGGCATACCATGGCAAAGAAGATCCTTCGGGCGGGATATTTCTGGTCCACTATGGAAGCTGACTGTTACCAACATTCTCGGACATGCCATACGTGCCAGATTTATGCAGACAAGGTACACGTTCCTCCGGTTCCCCTGAATGTCTTGACAGCACCTTGGCCGTTTGCAATGTGGGGCATAGATATGATTGGCGAGATTAAACCTACGACATCCAACGGGCATCGCTTCATCCTGGTGGCGATTGATTACTTCACGAAGTGGGTTGAAGCAGCTTCCTACGCCACTGTAACCAAGAATGTCGTGGCACGGTTCATTCAGCATAACCTGATCTGTCGATACGGCATCCCGGAAAGGATCATTACAGACAACGGTACCAATCTCAACAACAAGATGATCACTGAGCTCTGCGAGCAATTCAAGATACAGCACCACAACTCTTCTCCCTACCGGCTGAAGATGAATGGGGCTGTAGAAGCAGCGAATAAGAATATCAAGAAGATTATGCAGAAGATGACAGTGACCTATAAGGACTAGCACGAGATGTTACCGTTTGCTCTTCATGGGTACCGTACCTCAGCAAGGACGTCAACAGGGGCAACTCCTTTTTCCTTGGTCTACGGCATGGAGGCAGTCTTGCCGATCGACATGCAGATACCCTCTCTCCGGATAATGAAGGATGCAAATCTGAGCGAAGATGATTGGATCCAGACACGACTTGATCAGCTAAACTTAATTGACGAAAAGAGACTTGCTGCTATATGTCATGGTCAAACGTATCAAAAACGGATGATCAGGGCATTTAATAAGAAAGTCAGACCACAAGAGTATCAAGTTGGGGATCTGGTAATCAAACGCATCATCCTTCCTCAGAGTGATCCCAGGGGCAAATGGACCCCCACATACGAAGGGCCATTTGTGGTTAAACATGTGTTCTCAGGAGGAGCCATGATCCTAACTACCATGGATGGTGACGACCTTCCTCACCCTGCCAATGCAGACATAGTAAAAAGATACTACGCATGATAAAAGACCCGCTAGGTTGACATACCTAGGAAAAAATTAGGGCTTCCCGGCGAACCAAAAGGGTTCGGGCAAAATGAGGGATGAAATGAAAAAAATTTGTACACCCGGCAAGTCGAAAACCTGAAAAGGCGGCTTGGGCAAAAATGGGTATCCCGGTGGACTGAAAACCCGAAAGGGCGGTCCAGGCAAAAATTAGGGATTAAAGCGTAATACTATGTCTCATTGGATCACTTCGTATCCAGAATCCGGTATCTACTATCAAGTTCAAATGGCATCGATCAATCAGCTTCATCGTCAACTGAGCAGCAAAGTGATGAGACGCTCGAAGATATAAAGGCGATAGCATAGTTGGAACCCAGTGGGATTATTCTTTTCACATAGCTGTTTTGTTTTCCTTTTGTACAAATCTGTATAAACTCTTTTGTTCGGCATCGTTCTCTTACTAGGACGTCAGCCTCTTGTACATAAAACGCCTATTTACAGGCAAATTCAAAAATCAATATAAATTCACTTTTCAGCTAAAATTGCCAATTGTTTTTCTTTTTCTGTTTTGTTTTGCGAAGAACGTCCAAGGTTCAATTTGTGATATATGCATTTGACAATGATTGCTAACTCATAAATGTTTGCATACGAACCAAAGGATTAATTACAGGTAACATTAGAAACATGGGCAATAATGAGTTGTTTAAGCGATCTAATTGCTCTGTCTACCAAGGTACCAAGGTAAGTTCAGCTGAAGAGCATAACTAAGATATCTTAAGTCCCCAGAGAGTGAGCCAGCAAGTCAATGCACTCTCCCCAAGCAGAGTTATCATGTCAGCCTTAAGGAAGTTGGGTATCCTCCAGCAGAGCTCAACATTCCCCAGCATAATATACGAACATTCCTAACAAGCATCCCCGGCAGTCTCGATCTAAGATTGTTCCCCGGCGGTATACCAGACATTCAGCGGAGCCACTTCCCCAATATATCTCAAAAATTTCCCCAAGAGAGTCGAGTCTGAAGATTTCCCCAGGAAAGCTGAATCATCTCCCCAGCAGGAAGCTTATCCCCAGTAGATTCTGGAAGCTTTCCCCCCTGCAGGATATAACTGGGTTATCCTCAGCCAAAAGCCACGGAAAGATCGTCCACAGCAAAGTTTTCTTATCCCCAGCGGAGTCTATTAAAACTTCCAACATAACAACGGTATCCCCATCGAAGTTATCATCAACATCTCAACAGAGTACCTCTCTTCCCATGGAGTATTGTTCCCCGGCAAGGTCGCTAGAGTAATTTCTCCCCGCAGAGTAATCCATTCGCCAAGTTTATTCCCCAACGGAGTTATCTTCTCCTACCGGTATTCTTGCAATCATCACTCCCCAGCGGAAACGACAAAGCACTATTCTACATCAAGCCCAGGATTTAATTTCCCGGCATCCGTCAAGGATTTATTTTCCTAAGACGAAAACATACATTCATAAACAACACATCTTCATACATTATAGCATGCATATACGTATCATGAACATACAATCTCACTTATCACATCTCGCATGTCATACATCATGACATCGCAGACAACTAACGTTTTGTCTTTTCAGGACGAAGGTTAATACCAAGATGATTGCTATCAATAGTCGTGATTCCAGATCCGATTCCTGTATCTCGCCAGGGTGTATCTGTTGACGACTAACATTACCAGACCCGATTCCTGTATCTTGCCAGGGTGCATCTGAAGAGTTTGAGGATCCGATTCCTGTATCTTGCCAGGGTGTATCTGTTGACGACTAACATTACCAGACCCGATTCCTGTATCTTGCCAGGGTGCGTCTGAAGAGTTTGAGGATTCGATTCCTGTATCTTGCCAGGGTGTATCTGTTGACGACTAGCATTACTAGACCCGATTCCTGTATCTTGCCAGGGTGCGTCTGAAGAGTTCGAAGATCCGATTCCTGTATCTTGCCAGGGTGTATCTGTTGACGACTAGCATTACCAGACCCGATTCCTGTATCTTGCCAGGGTGCGTCTGAAGAGTTTGAGGATTCGATTCCTGTATCTTGCCAGGGTGTATCTGTTGACGACTAGCATTACCAGACCCGATTCCTGTATCTTGCCAGGGTGCGTCTGAAGAGTTTGAGGATCCGATTCCTGTATCTTGCCAGGGTGTATCTGTTGACGACTAGCATTACCAGACCCGATTCCTATATCTTGCCAGGGTGCGTCTGAAGAGTTCGAAGATCTGATTCCTGTATCTTGCCAGGGTGTATCTGTTGACGACTAGCATTACCAGACCCGATTCCTGTATCTTGCCAGGGTGCGTCTGAAGAGTTCAAAGATCCGATTCCTGTATCTTGCCAGGGTGTATCTGTTGACGACTAGCATTACCAGACCCGATTCCTGTATCTTGCCAGGGTGCGTCTGAAGAGTTCGAAGATCCGATTCCTGTATCTTGCCAGGGTGTATCTGTTGATGACTGTATTCTCTGGACTCGATTCCTGTATCTCGCCAGGGCACGTCTGAAAAGTTTAAAGATCCGATTCATGTAACCAGCCAGGGCACATCTACACAAAGAGTTTGAAGACCAACTCCTGTAACAGGCCAGGTAATCACTTTCTTTCTCAGGTACGCAAGTTCTCGCTAAGGAATCTCTTACGCGATCGACAACCTCCCGATGGCATCTATAAGCCTATCTCTCCACATATCAATAGTCTCCAAATGGCATCTATAAGCCCATTCCATGTGTGATCATCTTATTGTTCAGATTGGTACCGTTGTCTGTAATAATCCGCTCCGGGACGCCGTACCGACAGATGAGGTTGTGCCGAATGAACCGTGCCACAACAGTCTTGGTTACCGTAGCATAGGATGCTGCCTCAACCCACTTCGTGAAATAATCAATTGCCACTAGGATGAAGCGATGTCCATTGGATGCCGTAGGTTTTATCTCACCGATCATGTCTATGCCCCACATTGCAAATGGCCAAGGCGCAGTCAGAACATTCAGGGGAACCGGAGGAACATGCACTTTGTCTGCGTAGACCTGGCATTTGTGGCATGTCCTGGAATGTTGGTAGCAATCAGCTTCCATGGTGGACCAGTAATACCCTGCCCGTAGAATCTTCTTGGCCATGGTATGTCCACTGGAGTGTGTACCAAAAGTCCCATCATGTAGCTCCTCCATAATTCTTTCCGCTTCAGTCTTATCTACACAACGCAGTAAGGTGGAATCATGGTTTCGCTTGTACAAGATGCCGTTGCTAAGAAAGAACTTGGCTGCAAACCTCCTCAGGAATTTCTTATCATTGACAGATGCTCCCTCAGGGTATTCCTGTGCTTCCAGATATCTCTTTACTTCGTGGTACCAAGGCTTCTCAGTTACCAATTCAGTTTCGAGATCACAACAGTATGCCGGTTCGTCCAGTCTCCAGATGATGATCCGGGGAGCTTCGTTGTCCCATTTAACCTTGAACATTGAAGACATCGTAGCCAACGCGTCCGCCAGCTGATTCTCTTCTCTTGGAAAGTGCTCAAATGTTATCTCTGTGAAGTGGGGGATCAGGGCCAACACACATTCTCTGTAAGGAATCAAATTTGGGTGTTTCGTATCCCACTCTCCTTTGATCTGATTGATCACAAGAGCGGAATCTCCGAAGACACTCAGAAATTTGATCCTCAGGTCAATCGCAGCTTGAAGACCCATAATACACGCTTCATACTCCGCCATGTTGTTGGTACAGTTGAAACACAGCCGGGCGGTGAGTGGAGTATGAGTACCTTGTGGAGATACGATTATGGCGCCGATACCATTTCCCAAAGCATTGGAGGCTCCGTCAAAGTGCATGGACCATCGGGATCCTGGTTCAGGTCCTTCATCCGGTCCAGGTATTTCACAGTCAGTTACTATCATAATGCTTTCATCTGGAAATTCGAAGTTCATTGATTGGTAGTCCTCTACAGCTTGATGTGCTAAGTGGTCTGCCAATACACTTCCCTTGATGGCTTTTTGGGTCGTGTACTGAATGTCGTATTCCGTCAAGATCATCTGCCATCTTGCAATTCTCCCAGACAGAGCGGGCTTTTCGAATATGTACTTTATAGGATCCATTTTTGAGATTAACAAGGTAGTATGAGTCAGCATATACTGTCTCAGCCGGCGAGCAGCCCATACCAAAGCGCATCAAGTTTTCTCAAGCAGTGAGTATCGGGTCTCACAGTCGGTAAACTTTTTGCTAAGGTAATAAATGGCATGCTCTTTTCGGCCAGACTCGTCATGCTGCCCCAGCACACACCCCATTGCATTATCAAGCACTGTCAGGTAAAGTATCAAAGGTCTCCCTTCAACTGGTGGCATAAGGATGGGTGGTTCTTGGAGATATTCTTTGATTCTGTCAAAAGCAGCCTGACATTCATCATTCCAACGTACTACCTGATCTTTCTTCAGCAGCTTGAAGATTGGTTCACAGGTAGCAGTTAAGTGTGAGATGAACCGAGCAATGTAATTCAGACGTCCTAGAAAGCCTCTGACTTCCTTCTCTGTCTTGGGAACTGGCATCTCTTGAATGGCTTTGACCTTAGCAGGGTCCACTTGAATTCCCTTGTCACTGACCACGAAGCCTAGCAACTTCCCAGATCTTACCCCGAAGGTGCACTTGTTCGGGTTCAATCTCAGCTTGTACAGTTTCAACCGGTCGAACAACTTCTGCAGATGATCCAGGTGCTCTTCCTCAGTCTGGGACCTAGCGATCATGTCGTCCACATACACTTCTATCTCATGATGGATCATGTCATGAAATAAGGTGACCATGGCACGTTGGTAGGTTGCCCCAGCATTCTTTAACCCGAACGGCATGACCTTGTAACAGAAGGTGCCCCACTGAGTAACAAAGGTAGTCTTTTCCATGTCTTCAGGTGCCATCTTGATCTGATTGTAGCCTGAAAAACCATCCATGAAAGAGAACACTTTATGCTGAGCTGTATTATCAACAAGGACATCAATGTGGGGTAGAGGGAAGTCATCTTTGGGACTGGCCCTGTTCAGATCCCTGTAATCAACACACATCCTGACCTTGCCGTCCTTCTTTGGTACCGGCACCACGTTAGCAACCCACTGAGGGTAGGAAGTCACTGCAAGAAACCCGGCATCAAACTGCTTCATAACCTCGGCTTTAATCTTCTCAGACATCTCTGGACGCATACGGCGAACTTTTTGCTTAACCGGAGGGAAATCTTCTTTAGTTGGTAAATGATGGACCACAATGTTGGTATCTAATCCGGGCATATCTTCGTAGGACCAGGCAAAGATTTCTTTATAATCCTGCAGCATCTGAGTCAACCGTTGCTTCACGCTGAGTTCTAGGTTGGCACCAATCTTCACCTCTTTCTTGTCTTCCTCAGTACCCAAGTTTATTATTTCCACTGGCTCTTCATGGGGTTGAATTGCCCTCTCCTCCTGTTGTAACAGTCTTGCAAGTTCACCAGGCACTTCGCAATCATCTTCACCTTCATCTTCGGCTAAGTTGATCGGATTTTCGAAGTCATAACTGGCAGTAGCAGAGTCGTTACCAGTGAGATCCAGAGTGGATTGAAACCTGTACGAGTGAGTGTGTGTGTAAATACAGCTGTTTTGCAATATGTAAAGAAAGGAACGCAAAATTTGAATTGTGAAAAACGTCCAATGCTTTTATTCATGATATATGATGGTGACAAACAAAAGCCCTCATAAATAAAACCACGGTGCCCCGGGTAAGACACCGGGCCATATAGTCTCAAATTATTGTTTATTACAAATCAAAAACAAAGAAACTCATTACTGGGAGACAAAAGTTATTGGAGTAAAATCTTTAGCAGTCCAATTGGTCAATCCACCGTCGGCCGTTGGGTAGATCCAGCTATCGAACTCTGACTCTCCCACTTCATCTTCCTCTCCAATAGCATTCACTCCATGCTGAGTGATGAGCAACGGAGGTCTTCCAATTCTTGCCTTGCGCACCGCTTTCTGAGCCTCTGTGGTGAAACCCAGCCCAAACTTGTTAGTCTTAGGAGTAAGATCAGGGAGCTTGCCCCAATTTGCACATTCACCTTTTTCGATCACAGCCCGGGCGTCCTTTAAGGAGGCCATCTTCATAGGAGAAACCTCTTCATCTTCTGCTGTTGCCAAGGTTGGTGGTACCTCCTCAAAATGTTGAAAGGGGGTTTCAATGAACTCCCCATCCATTTCCACGTATCTGAAAGAGTTGAGGTGGCTGACCATGTATTCCTCCTCCCCTTGCACTGTTACGATCCTCCCCCTGACCGGGTACTTGAGCTTCTGATGCAATGTGGAGGTCACCGCTCCAGCCTTGTGGATCCATGGGCGACCCAGCAAACAAGAATAGGACGGATGGATGTCCATCACATAAAATTTTGAATCAAATACTTGTGACCCAACCCTGATTGGGATGTCCACTTCACCATGCACCATTCTTTTGGACCCGTCAAAGGCCCGGACAACAATGCTACTTGGTTTGAGCTCCAGACTCTCACAATCCAGCCTATCCAGAGCCTTCTTAGGCAGCACATTTAATGAGGAACCTGTATCAACCAGCACATGAGCAAGAGTAGTGCCCCTGCATTCAATGGAGACATGCAGGGCATCATTATGGTTCTTCCCCTTTGCTGTCAGATCGGCATCAGAGAAACCCAGGCCATTATCAGCAGTTAGGTTGGCCACACAATCGGTGAACTGGTCAGCAGTCGTATCTTGGGGTACATGGGCAGTCTTTAAGAAAGCAATCAGAGCCTTTGCATGGGCCTCTGAACACAGCAGCAGTGACAACATGGAGATTTTAGAGGGGGTGTGCCCCAGCTGTTCCACAACATTGAAATCACTTTTCTTTATTATCTTGAGAATTTCTTCCATTTCCTGCTTGGAAGCCTCAACAATGGTCTTTGGTGCCTCCGTCCTGGCAGGCACATCAGCAGCAACTCCCTTGCCCCGAGTATCAGATGACTCAGCAGCAGGGGTGGATACTTGGTCAGAAGGAGAAACAGGCACTCTGGCAGGTGTGAAGATCAAAGGCCTATGAATTGCTGGAGGAGCAATATCTGGCGAGAACAGTCTTCCACTACGAGTGACCTTAGCAGGCCCGGTGATGTTGGAGACACCAGTATCAATGTTGCACTCTTGTTTCACACCCAGAACATAAACATCCGCCCCATAGTGCCATGGGACAGCCTTATCAGATTTGTAGGGTATAGGCCCCGGAACAGTAATGGTGATGGGAACATTCTTGTGAACTGACAAAACTTGTACAGGCTTCTTTGAAGGAGCCTCGGAATAGTTGTTGAGGATGGTAACGATTGACACTTCTTCAACAGGAGCAGCAGGAACAACAGTCTTTTCAAACAAAATCTCTCTATTATCCATCAGGTTTTGGATGCCTGACTTCAACAGAGAACAACCAGCAGGGGAAGCAACACATAGAGGGCAACTTTCGCTACATCCCGGAAATAAACCGGCTAGCAACAGATTCCTCTTGACCATCAGCAACGGAGTAGCAACATCATCCACCGAAGCTACATACAAACTCTCCTCAACAGCGTTCACTCCATGGTGGGGCATGGGAGCATTTACAACATTTGGCTTCTCGGGCGCTTCAAACTGTATCTCCTTGGCATCAATGAGGTCTTGAACCTTGTTTCTTAGGGCCCAACAGTCATCTGTGTTATGCCCCGGGCTATCAGAGTGATAAGCACAGCGAGCATTTGGATTGAACTTGGGGGATGCAGTGTTGGGAAACTTTGGAGCCTCCTTGACAGTCACTAAATTGGTGGATAGCAACTGTGGCAGGATTTGTGATAAGGTCATGCTTAACCGGGTGAACTCTCTCCGGGGTCTTTCAAACTTTTGAGGATTAGTGGACTGAGGAGCGGCAGCAGGTTTGGCAATCATTACCGCACTGACAGATTGGCGGTGTTCAGGTCGCTCTGTTCTCCGGGAGTTATATACAGCACTAGCCTCCTTTTTGAAAGGCTTCTTCTCAGTACTGGAGGAGGCAACTTTCTGTATCTTCCCTGATTTTATACCAGCCTCAATCCTTTCACCAGTCAGGATCAGATCAGTAAACCCAGCAGAGGAATTACCAATGAGATGATTGAAAAATGGACCAGACAGGGTCCCCAAGAACATATCTACCAACTCCCGATCCGTCAACGGTGGCTGCACCCTGCCAGCCAGGTCTCTCCATTTCTGAGCATACTCCTTAAAACCTTCTCCCGACCCTAGCGACATACCCTGGAGCTGAGTACGCGTAGGAGCGAGGTCGGCATTATACTGATACTGCTTGTAAAAAGCAGTGGCCAGATCCTCCCAGTTACGAATGCTGATTCCATCTAGTTGATAGAACCAATCGAGGTGAGTCCCTGAAAGACTCTCCTGGAAGAAGTGGATCCAAAGGTTCTTGTCTGCTGTGTAAGGCTGGATCTTCCTTACATAAGACCGGAGGTGCATCTTGGGACAGGAAGCCCCATCATACTTCACGAAGGCAGGCGTTTTGAACTTGTGCGGGATCACCACTCCAGTAGATAACCCCAAGTCTCCGAAATCCAATCCAGGTACCCGTTGAACTTCCACAGCCTTTAATCTGTCTTCCAGCTGTTTGTACCGGTCTTCAGCAGGAGGGTACTGGTCGTCATTGAAGTCTGTTTCAGTATCAGAGCCCACAGGAGTAGTGACCTCCCTTTCATGATGACTACCTTCTGTCACAGATGGAGGAGTCCTTTCAGTTTCAATTTGCAAGGTGTTCCCGAGTCTGCGCCCAGTGCTAAATAGCACAGTCCTCCTCTTCTTCTTAGTCTTCTTCAACAGCATGGTCTTTAACTCTTGTTGACCCTGAGACAAGCCCTTGATCAGCTCCTGAAATTGGGCGTTTTGCGCCTGAAACTGGACGTTCTGCGCCTGAAGAGCCTTGATAGCCGCATCGGTTGATGATTCAGGAGGATTCATGATGCTGAAATAAACAGCGAAGAACGGTAAACAACCTGAAAAGAAGAGTATTTATGATGCACATGATGAATGATATGTGTTTATGCAATGCATTCAAGAGTTCGAAAATTCAAATTTGTTGTAGACCAAAAGGAACACACTTTATTATTAAGAAAATCATTGTTTTAATACATCAAAGCCTCATGGGCAAAAATACAAAAAGATCAAGTCACATCCAAAATATGTTGCGCATCTTCTTTGGAGCTATGTAAGTGTTGAGACTCCTTTCCTCATGCAACAGGCGGGTGAGCTCCAAGACCTTCTTTTCACTGGCATGCAAACTAGTCTCAAGAGAATTCCTCTCTTCTTTAAGCTGGATCCAACTCTTCTGCATCTCTTCCCAGGATGTGGGCATATCAGGGTGCTGAATAACATGAGACACCTCTCCTTCCAAGGCAGGCTCTTTGATTACTGGAAGCATGTGAGGATAAGGCATTACCAACTTCTGAGAGCGGGCTCGTACCCATTTGAGGTAAGGCTCCAAAGGGATGGAGTTCCTGTGCCCCAGTGTCTTGCTGTCTATCCTACTAGGCATCCTCCAAGCTCTGATAAATCTCTGGCGAAGTCCTTGAGTATCGTTGTCGAAGTCAAAAACTATGTCAGGTATCAACATGTCATGAGGACCATCCCTCCGAGCATAACCAAATTGTCTCCAAGCCAGGCATGGACTATAAGTAATACCCCCTCTGGTTCCAAGTAAAGGAACATTAGGATACTCCCCGCAACGATCAATGATAGTGACATCTTCTCTGGACCTAGGGCACCAATGTATATCTGCATGTGTAAGAGTCATCAACCGTTGTGACCATCTCAAACCCCGCTCGTTCTTCAGGACTGATTGTGGAAGGTGCGAAATAAACCACTTTCCCAGGAGAGGAGTGCAACACATAAGGACACCTCTTTTTCTCATGGTTCGAGTGTAACATGAGTGAAGGAGGTCCCCCAGTAACGTAGGTATAGGATTCCTGGACATAAAGATCTGGACAGCACTGATATCAATGAGCTGATCTGGGTTAGGGAACAACACCAAACCATAAACAAGGAGAGCCACAACCTCTTCAAAAGCTTGTAAGTCAAGGGAGTTCCAACAATCATAGGCCTTTTCAAACAGAAACCTGGCTAAGAACCCTTTGATACCACTTCTAACTTCCCAATGTCCCTTGAGGTCAGATGACTGTAGGTGCAGGGCTTTGGCAATCTCTTCAAGCTTAGGTTCTTTTTCTGTACCGTTGAAGGGTAGCTGATCAAGAATAGGGATCTTCAGGAGTCGGGAGAACTCCTCCAATGTAGGTACCAACTGATAGTCCAAGAAAGTGAAACAGTGATGCAGAGGGTCAAAGAATTGGAACAGGACTTTTATCATATCTTCCTCAATGTTGGTGTTGACCAAGCTGATGAGGCTTCCATGCCTTTCACTGAATGAAGAGTTCTCAGGAATTCTGGATATAAGCTCCTTAAGCTGAGGAGGGATCCTTACAAGACTGATTGGGATTGTCTTTCTACGAACAGTTTCCATGTCCTACAAAACAAGAACAAAGATGAAAATTCGAACCCCTGAAATGGTTAGTCAATGCATATGATGCTGGATGATGTCATGATGCTATGATTAAACACAGATATTTACAAAGACAAACATGTAAGGCACACAAGGCACACAAGACAGGCCCTTAAGGTTTAAGGCCAGCATGGGGTCTAGGTAGTACCCTCTTGAAGTTGGTGGGTTCAACCTGTCCTAATCAAAGTAACCGGGTTCTAAGGTTCCCAATATCACGGGATTGCTTTCATTGTTCATCGTTTCGATGTAGCCACTGAACTGGCGACCGAAATATTCCAGGAAAGCAACCCTCAATTGAGTGTAGTATCGAGTATCAACCAACCTCGGACTGCACCAAAGTCAGTTATCTCACTACCCTAAAGAGGCCAAGATTGTTCAATTAAGGTTCCTAAGGTCTGTTGATGCTTCATGACACCACATGGAGGCCCCGTACTCTCCTTGACTGACTCAAGGGTTACCGGTACACACCAAAATGCCACATCAACGTAGCAGACTGTTTCAACCATGTCGGTATACCCCGCACAGTTCCCTCACAGCCTTGTTGCTACTTTCTAAAAAGGTATCCCCCAGATCCGGGTTAGGATCTATAGAACTCCCAAGCAACCCACAATTTTAAAGCATACAAGGAAAACAATTGAAAACACAGTTGTAACTAGCCCTAAGGTACACCTCACTTTAAGTTTATCCCCAGCAGAGTCGCCAGTTCTGTGATCGGTGGATCTGGAACTGACTGTTTTAAAGCTGGTTCGCGAAATGTCGCGGTAAGCAAGAGTCGCCACCGTCTTTTATTTTCTCCAATAGGAAAGGACAAAAGCACAGAAAAATTCCTTTAAAGAGATTGCTCTCGGTTCGGGAGGTAGGTTATAGAAAGGGAAGGTATTAGCACCCTTTCTATCCATGGTTATCCATGGGCTCTTAGGTACTTGCTCAATGTGTTTTCAAAATGTGTGCTTGCTTTTCAATTGTGGGTTTAAAAAAGTTTCTTTGAAAAATTTCAGTTCGACTCGTACGTCAGAGTGTTTGAAAAATTTGCTTTGAAAGCTTTTGAAAATGTGTTGGTGAAAAGTATTATTTGTTTTGTTTTTGAAGAGAGCAAGTACCTACGAGAACCTACCTACCCTAAGGAATTTGTCTGTGTAAATGTCCTTTAAAGTAGTGCCATCCCACCATTGAGAGGTAGGTAGCACCACCGTAGGAGGTGTTCGGGTCAATTCGAGTTTTAGGGACGTGGTGGTCACCAGAGCAATGGGAAGACACCTTAGAAGCTACCCTCATGCCAGGTTCCCGGACCATGAGGACTTACTAAGACGTTTTCTACTCGATGACCACCTTTCGAAAGGCAACAGTGAGGCGTACCCTAGGGGTGGTGTGTGCGAATTGTGTGTCATTTTCAGTTCATTGTTTGTCTTGTCATGCATTGGTGATCTAACGATTCAATTTTATTTTTCGGGCATTCATTCTTTCATGCATATTTATTAACAGTTATATACTTGCGAGAAAATAAATCTAGACTATTACAACTGGCGCGGGTCCACATCGCCAAAAAAAAAAAAAAACCGAACCCGATTTGACTGAAAATAAATAAAGCGAATAAAATAAAAAGTGCAAGAAATAAATCTAAACTTATTACAAGGCTTTGGGGAATATACAGAGGTATTTAAACAATATGAGATAAATGCGCGAAATAAAGAGTTTAAACAAAATTAGGGCGTTGGACCCTTTTACAAATAATTAAAATTAATCAAGGGAATTAAAAATTAAATGAAAAAATAATATTTTTTTGTGTTTTGTAGGTTTAAAATAAAAAGAGAAAAGTTAATTAAAATTAAAATCCTAGTTCTAATGTTTTTTAAGTTTATTATGAAAAAAAAAGATTTAATTTCTAACCTAATTAAATTCTAAACTAATTTATGTACAATTTTTGATTTATAGAAAATAAATAATAAATAATAATATTGTGAAAAAAAAAGGAAAAAATTAAAAAAGATATAAAAATTAATAATTAACCTAATTCTACATTTTTTTGGATTTTTATTATGAAAAAAAGAATTAAAATTAAAACTAAGACCTAATTAAACTAAATGAGTTATATTTTAATTTATAAAAAAAAAGAATCAAAATTAATTATATTTTTTTTGTCCTTTCTGTATTTTTAATGTTTTTATATTTTTTGTAAGAGTTAATTAAATAAAAGGAAAAGAAATAAAAAGAAAAAATAATTAAAGAAAGAATGACAAAACAATAAGGCAAACCAGGGGGGTGTGGCATCAAATTTGGAGGTGTAGGCCTGGCCCATTTGCTGGCAATTTGTTGACTTTTGAAATCATATGCACGCCTGTTGACTTGTCCTCATGGTATACCTTCAAGCTGGACCCTTGATCAGGTCCCCTGGGACACGTGGATAACGCTTCTTGAATGTGCATGGTGAGTCCTCATGTGGGCGCTGCATAGAACCTTGAAACGAAAAATAATATGAGAAATTGCAAGACCTGGGACTTGAACCCAGGTCATTGTGGTTAACACGCTTATAGATTGCCAGCTGAGCTATTACATTCAATTGATATATAATAGTTAACAAATAATAAAAAGAACAATCAATGCATAGTGGTCAAACGCGCGCGCGAATTCAAATGGCCCAGTCTCCGTGTGACAGCTCATCGTCTCTTTCATTCTTTCTGAAACATGAAGGACAAAGGCAACGTTTTTTGATCGTTGTCTTAGGGCGCCTAATGGAAAATAGCGACTAGCCCCTCGTCGCTCATAAATTGAGCGCGAGGGGGCCATCTTCTTCGTCTGGATGAGCTGAGCATGATGATGGTACTGGCATGGTTCAATTTTTCCCCTAGTGAGAACCCCCAATTTGAAGCAACCTGTAACCCTAAAAAATGCACATGGTAGATTCTTGTATACAGCAAAATAATGTAATTAAACGTTGTGGTTAGCTTAGAAATAGCAATATGAACATGAATCAACAAAGAAAAACGCAAATGGATGATGGAATCATGCTATACGATTTCAAAAGTTTCAAGGTTCAGTTTTGATTCTAACTACCAGTTCTTGAGGTTTTAGTTGATGTTAATGATTGGCACGCGTTCAGAATTATCTCAGGATGCTAATGGTATAAAAATTTAGGCTTGAAACGATCCCTAGCTATGAAATCAGTTTTGCCTTTTATGGTTCATTTTTCAAATTGCCAAATGGACTTTGAACGAGTTTTGTGCTATATTCCAGTTAGGGTTGGACTCAGTGAGCATCATAGAATTGAATAGGCTTGCTATTTGACCTTAATCCATGCTTGAGAAAGAATTGGCATTAGGGTTTGTCCATTAACCATTTTTTCCTAATTTCTAGCCAAAACCTAGACTTAGTATGAAAATGAACCTTGGCCTGATTTTAGAGTTGATTCATGATACATAGAACTTGTCCAAGTTCATATAACACCATTTCATTGATTTTTAAATTTTATTTGAATTTTCAATGAATTAAAATGAATTAAATCATCAAAAATTAAATAAAATGAAAAAGTCAACATTTGGTCTTGAAATCAACCATGGGCCACGTGTGTGGCATGACAAGGATGGACAAAGTGAGAAAAATGGGGCCCTTTTGTCAAAATTGGATTTTCAAGGATAGTTGACTTTTGCCATTTCACAAAAATTTCCCAACTTCTACAAGGCATAACTTGCTCAATTTTTAAGCTTTTCACATGTTCTTGGACATTTTGGAAAGGTCTTTGAGTCCTTTAACCAATGCCTTTGGTCCCATGTCATTTTGATTTACCAATCTCAAGTTATGGTCTTTGACTTAAAGTCCCTTTTTGTTGACTTTTGAAAATGACCTATAATGTTGAAATTGATAACTTTTTGTGAGAGCATTTCTTGGACTTGAAGTATGAAGATGAGTTGTAGGAAATGTCTTTCTCTTCAAAATGAGCTTTGGATGGAATTTTTCTGATAATCCATGTGAAAGTTATGCCCTGGTCAATTTCAGTTGACTTTTTCAGCTGTCCAAATATAGCAACTTTTGCATCTTTGATGATTTCTGAGCCAAATTTTGAGAATCATGATCAAGCATTGATCAAATGATGTTTGTGGCTTCAAAATGATATGTTGACCAAAAATTTGAACTTTTGACTGCCAAATGACCATTTTGCCCCTACAGTTGCCTGTAGTGCAATTTAGGGTTTTGACTGTGCAATCTTGAGCTGAATGCCTTGAAACTTGATATGGGGATGCTTGACCATGTTTGTAAGCATATGAGACTTGATTGAGCCTTTGAAAACTTCTTTTTCTTGATCAAACTCAAACCCTAATTTTGACTGTATGGGAAACTGTTGCACTGCACAACCCTTGGGGAATTTTCTAGCTTGGCTTGGCAATTTCTTGAGGAATATGGGAGGGCAAATTTTGGGGTATAACACCATGCATCACACTGCTAGCATTCTAACATGTGAGCGCAAATTTCTGGGCACTCTAGTGTTAAATCATCTTCCACCTTCGGATTACGAAAGGCACGACAGCCAATCTACATCCTCAGGTTTAAGAAGATTGAACAGGGGCAACTGTTGTACCCCAAAATTTTCCCTCCCATATTCTTCAAGGTTTAAAATCTCTCAAGGGTTGCACAGTCCAATTGCCTCCTAACACAGTCAAAATTAGGGTTTTGGTTCTGGCAAAGAAATTGAAGTTTCCAAGGGTCCAATCAAGTCCCACATGCCCATATACATTATCAAGCATCCACATGCCAAGTTTCAAGACTCACAGCACCAGATTGTACAGTCAAAAACCCTAATTGCTTCACAGTCAACTGCAGGGGCAAAATGGTCATTTGACAGTCAAAAGTCAAATTTTTTGGTCAACATCTTATTTTGAAGCCACAAACATCATTTGATCAATTCTTGATCATGATTCTCAAGGCATGGCTCAAAAAGTCTCAAGATGCAAAAGTTTCTATTTTTGGACAAACTGGAAAAGTCAACTGCAAATTGACCAAGGCATAACTTCCACATGGTTTATCAGAAAAATTCCATCCAAATCTCATTGTGAAGAGAATGACATTTCCTACAACTCATCTTAACACTTCAAGTCCAAGAAATGCTCTCACAAAAAGTTATCAATTTCAACATTATAGGTCATTTTCAAAAGTCAACAAAAAGGCACTTTAAGTCAAAGACCATAACTTGAGATTGGTAAATGAAAATGACATGAGACCAAAGACATTGGTTAGAGGACTTCAAGACCTTTCCAAAATGTCCAAGAACATGATCAAAGCTTAAAAATTGAGCAAGATATGCCTTGTGGAAGTTGGGAAATATTTGGGAATTTTGAAAAGTCAACTTTGCTTCAAATGCCTCAAAATTGCTAATGGGCCACAATTTCCTCCATGAATCATTACCCAAAGGCTATGCACGACCCATTAAGCTAAAAGGGAGTTATTTTCTTATTTTTAATTAATTAATTGAATTTTTAATCCTATTAATTCATTTAATTAAAATTAATTATGAGAAAAATACTAAATCATGTGTTTTGAATCTTTTTGTGCAGCATATTCTTCCATCATGAGCTCAATATTTCGTGTGCCTTCTCAAGAGACAAAATCTTCCAAAATTGGCAAGTTTCCATGGCAAAAAAGATAGGAAAAGATTTGACAAAATCAAATATTCAAAACATTGATTCAAGGACTTTGGGCTTGGTTTTTCTAACCTAATTCCATCTACATACATATGCAAACATAACCCTAATGCATTACACACAAAAGCTGCGCTCAGAATACAAGAACAAACTTGCACTTTTTCACAAAAATTTTGAAACCGTTTTCATAGCTACTGCACGTTTCAAAGCCTAAAAGCCATTCCAATACACTCCTGACACTACCAGGAAGCTATTCCAATCGAAACCAGCCCTCCATACTCAAGGAATTGGTAAAACCGGATTGCACTTTTCATAAAATTTTCAATAATCGTGTTTTGATTTCTAAGCATTGTTCATGCATTTTTATTGTTGATTTACACTAACATGAATGTTCTGAAGCCATTGATACTATTTAATTGAATTAACAACGCTTGAATCAAGATCTGCCATGGACGTGTTCTAGGGTTCCAGAGGTTTTAAATCGGGGTTTCCTTCATAAGGAAAAATTGGCCATTCAAACCAGGACCATTGAAATTGTGACCTCCAAACGAAGCTAAATCACCCATCGCGCCCTTTTTATGCTTGCCTATATCCTAATCGCTATTTTCTAGCACTTGTGTTTAGTGGGGGTTTAAAACCCCCGCTATCTCTTGTTTTATTTTCAGGCAAACGAAGAAGACGCTGAGTTGTTGGCTTGTGGTTGGTCAGTTTGAATACTGGCGCGTTTTTTTGTTCTTCCAGCATAATATTGTTTTCTCTCTCATAATAATCATTATCCACTAAACTAACAAAGTAACGCGCTAGTTCAGTTGGTTGTTGTGTTGGCATGCAGGTACTGGGACCTGGGTTCGATTCCCAGGTCCCCCATATTTCTCAATAATTTTGGTTATAATATGTTCAGGTGTTGCTTCTCTCCAGTGGTCCACCAAACGCCCAATGCCTGTGCCTGCCACATGTCCCCAGGGATCAATCCAAAGGCCATCACATGAATTCCACCATGCACGCTGGTCAAACATTCCATACACAATTCCAGAAAGTCAAGCAGGGCCTGGTTCAATGGGCCAAATTACTCCAATAAAACCTCCAAATTGGGTCTAAATACCCCCCTTTTTTGTATTTTCTTTCTCTCTTTTTTTTCTCTTTTATTTATTTTAATTATTTTAATTGTTTCTTTTAATTCACAAAATAATTTTCATAATACAAAAAAAAATCAGAAATCAAAAAAATAAAATATGTTTATTTAATATTTAATGCATTAATATTTTTTGTAAATAAATTTAATAATCAACTTAGTAAAATTAGGTTAAAATTTTAATGTTTTTCTTAAATAACTAAAAAATGTAGAAATTAGGTTTTTAGCATTTTTATTCTCTTTTCTTAATAAATAACTTTTTCTTCTTATTATTATTATTAATTATTAACTAATTTTGTAAATACCCATGTAATTAAATAACTAGTATAAATTAGGTTAAAACTTTAATCTTTTTTCTTTAAAAATTAAGAATATTTAGAACTAGGGTTTTATTTAATTTCTAATTTCAATTAATTTTCTTTATTTCATAAATACCAAAAACCATAAAAAAAACATTCCTCTTCTTTATTAAATAATTAATTAATTTTTAATTTCATTTAATTTCTTTAAAGGGTCCAACGCCCTCGCACATTCGATTCTATTTTCTTTTCGCGCGTTTGTTTCTATTTTTCATTTTAAATATTATATAATTGCCCAAGCTTTGTAATAGTAATTAGGAAATTTATTTATTTTCTGCATTTTATTTCAAAACGGGTCTTTTATTAATTTGGCGATGTATAGACCCGCGCCTTGTAATAGCGTAGGACTTTATTTTCTGTACTTTAATTTCCGCACCCCTTAACTGTTAAACTTTGCATGAAAGAATGAATGGCCCAAAAATAAAAACAACGCGTAGCTCACGATACCATGACAAGATAAAACATAACTGAAAATAACACACAAATCCACACACCACTCTTAGGGTACGCCTCACTGTTGCCTTGCCCCTCGAAATGTGGTCGTCGAGTATAGGACGTTTTAGTAAGTCCTTATGTCCATGAACATGGCATAAGGGTAGCTTCTAAGGTGTCCTACTGTTGCTCTGGTGACCACACTGTCCCTAACCCTCGAATTGACCCGAACACCTCCAACGGTGGTGCTACCTACCTCTCAATGGTGGGATGGCACTACCTTAAGGACATTTACACAGCCTAATTCCTTAGGGTAGGTGGATGACTCATAGATACTTGCTCTCTCAAAAACAAATCAAAACCATTTTCACACCGACACTTTTCAAAAAGCTTTCAAAAAACAATTTTTCAAACACTCTTGAGGATTGATACAAGAGTCGATCTGAAACTTTAAACGAAAATTTTTCAAACTCACTCACACTTGAAAAGCAAACAAACATTTTGAAAACACAAATGAGCAAGTATCTAAGAGCCCATGGATAACCATGGATAGAAAGGGTGCTAACACCTTCCCTTTCTATAAATCTACCTCCCGAACCGAGAAATTATCTCATAAGGAATTTTTCTGTGCTTTTGTCCTTTCCATGTTGGAGAAAATAAAAGACGGTGGCGACTCTTGCTTCCGCGACATTTCGCGAACCAGCGTTAAACAGTCAGTTCCAGATCCACCGATCACACCATTCTAGATGTACCCCCTATTCTAGGGCACCTGGTTTTGATATTGAAGATTGTAAAGGGGTTGAAGTATAAAGCTCAACACCTGTCTGGGGTTTCTTCCAAAAGTCCAATTCCTATTTGGCCAGCTACCATACTCTTTCTCACCAGGTGGATGTATCTTCTGTTGTGATAGAAGATGAGTTGTATTTTTTCTTTATGGTATAAGACACTTGGTGATGCAGTTTATACCAATTCGCTTGGTAAAGCATTCAATAATTCTCTTGAAAGAATCTTCTATGCATATTATTCTGGGGCACCTGGCCATTCGATTAAAGATGGTATGTACTCCAGAGACAAGGTCTAAGACAGGCTCAATTCATATATTGTTGTGTTCACATCAGATCAGAAGGTGAATTCTCTCGCCCATTTAAGCATCAAGACTACATAAAGTTTTCAGAATTAAGAAGTCCATAGGGAGAAATGGGTTTCTTGGAAATCCCTTTGGCTTGGGAGGAGGCGAATGATGATTTTATTATCGATTATTTCCTTTGGTCTTCTTGGTAACTAGGAAGCATCGGTCTTTTCGAGTTGGAGTGCCTCCGCGTTTCTTGATCACCAAAACTCCAGTTTTTCTAGTGCTGACCGACGACTTCGTCGTTGTGGTGATGGGCTGCGAGATCCATACCGTCGATGCCTTTGCGGTGGAGATCTTGAAGGATGTTTTTTCTCTAATTCTTAGATTCTGGGTTTTGTTAGAGAGTCAGAGCATTGGTATGATTGAGAGCCACAATTAAGGCTTCCATAGTTGGGTCAGTGTTAGACGGTAAAGGTATCAGCTGGAAACTCTTCGGTGCTTTTCTTGATTTTTCTTAACTTTGACAGTATCCACGAACTAGACATCATCGTCTTTTGCCTCATCGGAGGAAGGAGATGCGGTGGGACCATCCCTCTTCAAGGGAATGTCTTTAAGAAGTGGCATCTCTTTATGGTTGTCAGTTTTACGGACAAGTGAGATGATGGTTTTGTGAGCAAGACTGACATCATCTTAATCGTCCATGATGGAATCTTTGGAGTTTGTTTTTATCTTATGGGCTTAAGGAAATAATATGGATGTAAGCGTTTGTTGGCAGCAATTTTGGTAAAACAATGACTTGTTAATGTTTTGCTAAATGTCTTAACATTTGGAGCAAAACAGTTTTGAATGATGTCAAAGCAGATGTCTTGACATCTGCCTACTGAACTGATCTCAGCCCAAAATTAGTTAAGTCTTTTGTTTCCTGATTTACAACACTCTATAATTTAGGATTTGTGATCTACAGGTTGCGAAAGATTTGGAGGAATATTTTTCAAATTGCATAATTTTATCTTGGCCTGTTTTTATGGAAATATTCAAAATATTTGAATATTTGTTTTTAAGCCCAAGCCTAAAGCTTCACATATATGAGGACTTGCTTCATTATTCAAAGACAAGCAACTTTTGAAGAAGAATACTTTCTTTCTGATTAGATATGCTTTTTATTTGTAATACACTCTAAGTATTAGGTTAAATACTTGAGTTGTTATTTAGTTTGTTAATTGTGTATCATTCATACGCTTTTAAGCATTGAATGATTGAAGTGCTTCAAAATTATTAATTTTGTTAAGTTCTTCACTGTAAGTGATTGAAGGGATTTGAGGATGGCCTCATACCTAGGTAAGTCTTAGGTAGAAGTTTAGCTTGGGTAGTGATTAAGTGATTAGATCATAAACTGGTTTTTTACTGAGGGTCTATGAATTTATACTATTTAGTGAACTTGTCCCTGGCTTGGTAGCCCCCATAGTAGGTGTAGTTGTATATTGAACTGGGTGAACAATCTCGTGTTTTTATTGCTTTTGATTTTACTGCACCTTACTTGCAAATAAATATTTGTGTCGTGACATCTCATTCTACATCACATATCTGATACCAGAATTTTAATTAGTATCAGAACAGGCATCCTGCTCTTTATCTGGGTGAGATCCAGGGAAGATACTTTCTGATACTATGGACAAGGAAGGAGGATTTGTGAACAGACCACCCATTCTGGATGGAAGCAATTTTTACTAATTGAAACCATGTATGGTTGCCTTTCTAAAGTCCTTAGACAGCAGATCTTGGAAAGTTATTTTAAGAGGATGGAAACACCCTGTCAAGTTGGGAGAAAATGGAGAATCTACTTAATTAAAACATGAAGAAGATTAGTCTAAGGAAGAAGATGAAATTTCTATTAGAAATTCTAAAGCCCTGAATGCTATATTCAAAGGAATTGACAAGAATATTTTCAGATTAGTTAATAATTATGAAGTTGCTAAGGATGCATGGGGAATTATTCAATCTACTCATGAAGGCACATCCAAAGTTAAGATGTCAAGACTTCAGCTGCTCACTGCAAAATTTGAGAATTTAAGGATGAAAAATGATGCAAGTATAAATGACTTCCATATGAACATCCTTGAAATTTCTAATGCCTCCAGTGCTTTAGGAGAGAAGATACCTGTAGACAAATTGGTGAGAAAGATGCCCAGGTGTCTTACATAGAGATTTTATATAAAGGTAACTGCTTTAGAAGAAGCCCAAGATATTGAAAAAATGAAAGTGGATAAACTTATTGGAACCCTTCTAACATTTGAATTGAGCGTAAATGAAAGATCTGAGAAGAAAAACAAAAGCATAATCTTTGTATCTAATACTGAAGATGAAGAAGAGGACTGTGATCTGGATACAGATGGAGGAATATCAAATTCCCTAGATATGCTTGGAAGACAATATAATAAAGTGATAAAAAGAATGGACAGGAAGCAAAGGTCAAATGTCAAGAACATCCCATCTGACATGGGAAGAAAAAGGGCTGAAGAAAAAAATTCTCAAGGGAATGGAATACAATGTCATGAATGTGAAGGCTTTAGTCACATTAGAGATGAATGGCGTACATACTAAAAGAAACAGAAGAAGAATCTATCTATTACTTGGTCTGAAGAGGACTCAGAGAGTGATCTTAAAAATCTGCCAAATATGTGAAAGCATTGACAGGAAAATATGTATCTGATGAAGAGTCTAGTGATAGGGAACTAACCTTTGATGAGTTAGCTGCTTCATACAAAGAATTATGTCTCATAAGTGAAGAAGTATGTCTTGAAGGGGAGAAACAGAAAGCCCTTATAACTTAGTTAAAGGAGGAAAGGGAAGAGCATCTTAAAACTATTTCTGATCTGGAAATTGAAGTGACCTCTCTAAATTCAAATCTTGATAGAATGGTCAAATCTCTCAAGATGCTGAATAATGGGTCTGACACATTAGATGAAATTATCCAAGCAGGAAGAGTGACAGGAGATAAGAGTGGTTTAGGTTTCAATGAGAAAAAGGAACCAAACTCAGAAGAGCCTTCATCTGTTTCCACTCATGCCAAGCCTAAACCAAAGATGTCAAAACAAATGTCTCAATATCATGGTAAGAAAGGATATCCTGGAAGACATCATATAAAGAACGAACATCATGGCAAACAGCCTGCATCTGTTTCCACACATGCTAAGGATAAACCAAAGATGTTGAATCATATGTCTCAACATGTGGGCAAACATCATGATAAGAAAGGACATCAAGGGAAGAAAAATCTTAATCACAACAGAGAGAATCCCCGGCCCTGGAAATGTCATCATTGTGGAAGGCTTAGACATATAAGGCCCTTCTGTTTCAATTTGTATGGGTATCCTAAAAATTCTCCTCCTCCCAAAAATGATAAGATTCCCCAAAACAACAAAGAGAAGAAACAGTGGGTTCCCAATTCCAATGTTAGAAGTCTCATTGCTCACACCTCTCTCAGAGTATCAACCAAAGATGACTGTTACTTTGACAGTGGTTGTTCTAGACACGTGATAGGTGTCAAGAATCTGTTGGTGGATGTCAACTCTCATTCCACCAGTTATGTGACTTTTGGTGATAGAGCAAAGGGAGAAATCAAAAGTGTTGGCAAGCTTGACTATTAAGGAGTTCCTAAGCTTGACAATGTGTTACTTGTAAAAGGTTTAATAGCTAACCTGATAAGTATAAGCCAACTATGTGATCAAGGATTCAAAGTTAACGTCTCCAAAGAAGAATGTGTTGTGTGCATTGAAAAGAATCAAGTTGTCATGAAAGGAATCAGATCTAAAGACACTTGCTATCTATGGGTTCCTCAAGAGTTAAACCTCTCCACAACATGTGCTTCAGCCAAAGAGAATGAGGTTAAAATATGGCATCCAAAATTGGGGCACTTGCATCTGAAAGGTATGAAGAGAATTATATCTGAAGAAGTTGTGAGAGGGATTCCTAAGCTCAAGATAGAAAAAGGAAGGGTATGTGGTGACTGTCAAATTAGAAAGCAGACTAAGATGTTACATAAGAAAATTCAACATCTTACTACATCAAAAGTATTGGAACTTCTTCACATGGACCTGATGGCACCTATGTAGTTTGAAAGTCTTGGTGGTAAGAAGTATGCCTATGTTATTGTAGATGACGTTTCTAAATACACATGCATAAGCTTTATTAGAGAAAAAACAGAAACTTTTGAAGTGTCCAAAGATCTTTGTCAAAGACTTCAAATGGAAAAGGAAAGTCATTTCATAAGAATCAGAAGTGATCATGGAAAAGAATTTGAGAACAACAAATTTGCTGAGTTTTTCTCCTCTGAAGGAATCAACCATGAATTCTCTTCTCCCATTACTCCTCAATAGAATGGGATTGTAAAACGCAAGAATAGAACTCTCCAAGAATCTGACAGAGCCATGATTCATGATAAGAAGCAACCCTACCATTTTTGGGCTAAAGCTATGAATACTGTATGTTATATTCATAACAGAGTCACTCTAAGGAAAGGCACTTCAGCTACTTTGTATGAAATATGGAGGGGAGGAAAACCAACTGTAAAATAATTTCATGTTTTTGGAAGTAAATGTTACATCTTAGCTGATCGCGAACAAAGGAGGAAGATGGACCCCAAGAGTGATGAAGGAATATTCCTCGTCTACTCTACAAACAGAAGAGCATACATAGTTTTAACTCCAGAACCAAAGTTATGATAGAGTCAATAAATGTCACTATTGATGAAACAAGATGGAATGTTGAAGAAGATGTCTCAGAAGATGTTAGAACATCTTTTCCTGATAGCCTAACTGAATCAAATGAGATAAGTATTTATTCTAATCCTCCTCAAGAAGATCCCCAACCTAGTCAGCTCAATAAAGGACTTTCAATCATAACTCAGAAAGATCATCCTAAGGAGCTCATCATAGGAGACCCAAACAAGGGAGTTACTACCAAATCAAGAGAAGGGATTTCAAACTCTTGCTTTGTATAAAAAATTTATCCTAAGAACGTCAAAGAGGCCCTAACTGATGAGTTCTGGATTAATGATATGCAAGAGGAGCTGGAACAATTAAGTAGGAATGAAGTTTGGGATTTGGTCCCAAGACCTGAAGGGATAAATGTGATTGGCATTAAATGGGTATACAAGAATAAATCTGATGAAAAATGGGTGGTCACTAGAAATAAGGTAAGGTTAGTTGCTCAAGGATATACTCAAATTGAAGGAGTAGACTTTGATGAAACCTTTGCTCCTATGGCTAGACTTGAACCAATCAGACTACTGTTAGAAGTTGCATGCATTTTGAAATTTAAATTGTTTCAAATGGATGTAAAAAGTGCCTTCTTGAATGGATACCTGAATAAAGAAGTTTTTGTTAAACAACCAAAAGGATTTTTTGATCCAAGGTTTCCTAATAATGTTTATAAACTGAAGAAAGCTGTGTATGGATTGAAGCAAGCTCCAAGAGCTTGGTATGAAAGAATGACAAAATTCCTTGGGCAGAATGGATATAGGAAGGGTGGCATAGAAAAAATCCTCTTTGTCAAAGAAGAAGAAGCGAAGATTATGATTGCTCAAATTTATGTTGATGATATTGTATTTGGAGGGATGTCAAATAAGATGGTGGAACATTTTGTCAAGCAAATGAAGTCTGAATTTGAAATGAGTCTTGTTGGAGAATTAACATATTTTCTTGGTATGCAAGTTCAACAAATGGAAGACTACATATTTTTATCTTAGAGCAAGTATGCCAAGAATATAGTGAAGAAGTTTGGGATGGAGAATGCCATTCACAAAAGAACCCTTGCCCCCACACATTTGAAGCTGGCTAAAGATGAAAAAGGAGTAAGTTTAGATCAAAGTCTCTACAAAAGCATGATAGGCAGCCTTCTACATCTCACAACTAGCAGACTAGACATTTCATTTGTTGTAGGGGTTCGTGCAAGATATCAAAATGATCCCAAAGTTAGTCATGCAAACCATGTAAAGAGGATTCTCAAATATGTGAATGGGACAAGTGACTATGATATGTTGTACTCTCATGGATCAAATTCTTCTTTAACTGGCTTTTGTGATGCTGATTGGGTAGGGAGTGTTGATGATAGAAACAGTACATCAGAAGGATGCTTCTTTCTAGGAGATAACCTCATATCTTGGTTTACCAAGAAGCAAAATTGTGTGTCTCTGTCCACTGCTGAGGCTGAGTACATTACTGCAGGAAGCAGTTGTTCTCAATTGGTTTGGATGAAACAGATGTTATCAGAATATAATGTTAAACAAGATGTCATGACATTATTCTGTGACAATTTAAATTCCATAAACATATCAAAGAATCCCATTCAACACAGCAGGACCAAGAATATTGACATCCGTTATCACTTCATAAGAGAGCTTGTTGAAGAAAAGATTGTGGCCTTAGAACAAGTAGCCACTGAATTGCAACTAGCTGACATCTTCACAAAGGCTTTGGATGCTAATCAATTTTAGAACCTAAATGGGAAATTAGGGATATGCGTATATGAGGGTTTGTATCAATTAAAAGTGTGTGGGAATATCATTAAAGTGATTTTATGTTATTTGTGTTTCCAACAAATAAATTTTAGAAAACAATCATTACAAGGCTACCTCAAATTGTTTCCCACACGCTACTACATTTCTTCTCTCTTCTTTCACAAACTCTTCATTATCCTCAACAAAAGAAGAACACTTTCCATTCCTCATCTCCTTGCTAGAAATTTTCCAAACATGTCTCAACATCACGCTTCATCTTCCTCAAAATCTGCAAATGAAAATCTTTCTCTTGACATAGTACTAGATGTTACTCTTCTATCAATGATCCCTCTGCTTGATAAAAAGGTCAAGAAACCTAGATCATCACCAGCTAAGAAATCTAAAGATGATAAAGGTAAATCTTCTACTGCTACTGACAATAGAACTGAAGAAGAAATTGTCAATTTCGATAGAAGCCTCAGAAGGCTTGTGAACAGGGTTTTAAGTGAAGGATTTGTTGTGCCTGGGATTTCTACTCCCCTTGATCGCATGCCTCCTCATGCTGACAAAGGAAGTAATCCTAAAAATGATACTGCTGAATCATCCAAGAATGATGCTGCTGATAGAAAACTTGAGAAGCTTGCTACCTCTCCCCTAAAAGATGTGGAAGAAGAAAATGTTGATAAAGATGTTAAGGAAAATGTTGAAAAAAATGTTGAAGAAAACTATCCTTCTAAAGAAGATGTTGCTGCCTCCAAGGATTGAGAATGTCATAATACTGTGCATAGCCATAAATGCTAATCAAGTGAGTGAGTGGTCCTTGAAAAATAAACTTCTTGTTAGCAAGCTTAGTGTGAAATATGCTATTTTACACAGAATTGGAGCTACAAATTGGGTTCCTACAAATCATACATCAACCATCACTATTGGCTTAGGAAAGTTTATTTATGCTTTTGGAAACAAGAAACTATTTGATTATGGTACTTACATCTTTGATCAGACTATTAAGCATGCAGGAACTTGTGTCATTAAGATGCCAATTGCTTTTCCTTCCCTCATTTGTGGAATTATCCTTAATCAGCAACCTTGGATTCTAAGTGGTAATTATGTACTGTGCAAGAAGGAGTCTGCTTTGACTCTTAATTTTAAGCTTTTTTTAGGAAAACATGTCCTAGAACTTGTTTTGACATCTACACCTGCTGAAAACAAGACCTCCACCAAGGATGACATGATCAATGAATTAAGGGAAGCATGCAAAGAAATAGATGATGTAATCAAATTTAGTTCATCAAGGAAGCTAACTTTTGAAAAAATGATCAAAGAGCTGCAAAAGGACAACAACCTTGATGATAGAGAGCTTTGAAGAAGAAGATTCTAGTGAGGAAGGAAGTCCTGGCTCTTCCAAGTCTACTGGTCTTGAAGACAATTAGACTATTTTTTGTTTAATCATTTGACCCCTTTGTTTCTTTTTGGCACTTGCATGTGCTTGACATTTGAATTATATGGCCTGTACCTATATTACTGATACACTCTTGAATGCATCCTTTTATTTGGCATATTATTGCTAAAAAGGGGGAGAGAAACTGACTGACTGACCACTGATTGATGGGGAGCTTAATACTTGAGGGGGAGCCTTATGTCTCATAAGATGTTTTGACATCTTCCTTTGCTAACAGCTAACTGCTAACTGAGTTTTTGTTTTTCTTGCTTTGCTTATGATGCTGCTCCGATAATGTTATGATAATGTGCTCTGACAATGTTTTAGCCAAAATTTGCCAAAGGGGGGAGTTTGTAAGTGTTTGTTCGCAACAATTTTTGTAAAACAATGACTTGATAATGTTTTTCTAAATGTCTTAACATTTGAAGAAAAACTGTTTTCAATGATGTAAAAGCATATGTCTTGACATCTGCCTCCTAAGTTGAACTCAGCCCAATATTAGTTTAAGCTTTCTATTTCCTGATTTCCTACGCACCATAATTCAGGATTTGTGACTCATAGGCTGCGAAAAATATGAAGGAATATTTTTCTATTAGAATTATCTTTATGGATTATATCTTGGTCTGTTTTCATGGAAATATTCAAAAGATTTGAATATTTGTTTTTCAGCCCAAGCCCACTGTTGCGCATATATAAGGACCTACTTCCTTATTCAGACTACTGCAACTTTTGAAGAAGAATAATTTCTTTTTGTTTTAGAAGTCTAAATATTTTAATTGTCAAACACTCTAGTATTAATTTAATACTTGTGTTGTTATTTGGATTGTTAATTGTGTATCATTCATAAGCTTTTAAGCATTGAATGATTGAAGTTTTTAAACTTATTATTTCTGTTGTTTCTTCACTGTAAGTGATTGAAGGTATTTGAGGAGGTCCTCATACCTAGGTGAGTCTTAGGTATAAGTATAGCATGGGTAGTAATTAAGTGGTTAGATTGTAAAGTGGATGTTTATTGAGGGTCTATGAATTGATACTATTTAGTGGACTTGTCCCTGGCTTGGTAGCCCCCAGAATAGGTGTTGTTGTACACTGAACTGGGTTAACAAGTCCTTGTGGTTTACTACATTTATTATTGTTGCACTTTACTTTGTTCCTCGGATATTTATGTCGTGACATCTCATTCGACATCATATATCTGATACCAAAATTTCAACACACCCTAATATTGCTATTTACCAGTATTATCTTACCATTTCTTTTCCATATGAGTCGATGTTACTTTTATGGTATCTTCTCTGTGAGTGGGTAGTTTTTAGTTATTTGTCGATCTTTATCATCCATTAATTTTCCTTAATATTTGAATTGATGATGCTTTATGTCCTCCTTGGGATTTATCCCAATATAGTCGAGTCTCATGTTCAACGGTGATTTATTTTCCTGGTCGGACTTTCTTTTGATCCTTTATTTTATTTTTGACTTCCCTAGTGGTGTCTTATGTCACCTTTGGATTTCTTTGTTTGCATGCAAAGTCATAAATAATGCATGGCATCTTAGGGAAAAAATAGGGCTTGTTTTATATTTAACTATCTTCAATCGCGTCGACACGAAGATTTTAACCTTCATATCTCCGGATAGAAGATACTTAAATAAGGGAAGCTGTTATACCCCAATTTTTGCCCCTAAGATCCCTATATCATTTCATACCATCAATACACCGAGATCGCGCATTAGGATTTGGATATTTTTCTATTTTGATCCCATCTTTAAGTTTGCTCTTGAGGGATCACCAAGTACCCCGATTTTATGTATTGTGTATATGTGTTTTATATTTTACTAACCTCTAACAAAAATCCAAAAATATTTCTCGTTTATTTTTGTTTATTTTTAGAGGACAGGGTTTCAGATCAAGGAGTTCAAGTGAAGGCTCTCCGATTAGGGTTTTGGTTTGTTCAGGACAGAGAGGGGTCCCAATCCTTTGCTTCAAAGTGGTGATCAATAATCTTAGGTCGCGTTATCCTCAAGCTTCATCCAACATGGTTAAGGCGAGTTTGGTTGCTTAATTCTCAAGACTCTTCGAGATAGGTTCATGTATTCATTTCCATGCCTTCTTCGATGAGTAATCTCAAATTATGACAAGTGTGAACAAGGTTTGATCAAGATTTCGTCATCTAAGGTTCATATGTGCTTAAGAGTGCCTCAGGTTGTGGAAAAAGATAAAGTTTGCAGGTGGATTCAAAGTTGGTTGACTAAAAGTCAATATTTACAAGTTTGAGTTCAAATGATCACAACTTCTTCATTATTTAGTATTTTTTAGTGATTATTCGAGCATATGAATCTCCTTGACATCATCTCCATTTTATCTTTTCAAGTCGAGAGCTAATTATATGTATAAGGCCATCAAAGGTTTGAGTACATTAGAGGTCGTTTTGTGACTTTGACCTATTTTCAAGTGACTTTCATTCAACTTTCGAGGATCATGACTCTTTCAATTTTCATCATTTTGGGATAATTCCTCCTACATGATAATCTTCAAGATGTTATCTTGAAGTTTGTTTCAAAGAGTAAGAGTGATTGTGCTTAGAAGGTAATGAAATTTATTGAAACACTATAGATCATTTTTTGACTTATAATGTTCTTAACCTCTAAATTTCAATTCATGTTACCAACTTCCTAATGCCATAAATTTTTCCTCAAAGTCTTATTTAAGTGTTGAGATTATTGATCATGGATTAAGATTCATATGATTTTCAGTCAATAATTCAATATTTAAACTATTTGGTGATTAGTTCTTAAGGCAAGAGTTCGAATATTAAATGATGCACACGGGAGCATTCACTTAAAATTTGAAGAAGCAATACAATTTGAGAAAAGGATTGAAGATGTTTGTTAAAGTCTTAAGCATCACGCAAAGAGTCAAAATACTTAAAGGACAAACATGTGGTCCTACTTGGTCAAAGTTCAACTTTATTCAATACGTCAAAGGAAATTTTCTACACAATTTCATTCAATGCTCATTCAACTCAAAGAAACACAAGCCATTTTTATCCAATTCATTTTTCAAATATTTCAAGAACAAGTTTTACTTTGACTTAAACTTCAAGATTGCATCTCTTCCTTTTGGTCAAGAGATCAAATGCTAAGTATACAAGATATTTCAAGTTTGATTACAAGCACAATTCAGGACACTCAAAGTTCAAATTACAAGATCAAATCACAATGTTACAAGAGATACATTATTCCTATGCCTAACTTAAATCTATACCATCTTCTCCAACCATTCTTCAAGCTTCTTGTAATTAATTTGGTCCGGTCTCATCATCCTCTCCTAATGGCCACGACACACTCTCTTCTTCAATCTTCATCTCTTGCTTTCCATCAAAGTTCTTCATGTTTTCCACGAATTACTTTTCTTCTTGTCTTCCCATCCTCACATTTGTTCCCACCACAAGAAACAAGAAAATGGAAAATGGTTAGCAATATGATTATCAAAACATGAACAAGAACAAGATTCCATACAAGTTTTCTTTGAAAATCTCATCATGAAGGTTTGTGATAGGAATCAGATTATGGGGTGATTTTCAAATTCACAAATACAACAATGGGCCTCATACATTTGTTTCATAGCAAATCAGATTTCAATTTAATCATGGGCCTAACTCTATATTTTTTAAATCACAAGCAAAGTTGGTTCACAAAAGACAAAATTAAAGAAGTCCAAAGCAGAATTGCAAAATCAGTAAAGTCAAGCATTACATTCACAACATATCAGTAAAAGGCCAAAAAATCATTGTTATAGTTTATAGAAAAAACAAAGTCAGAATCACGATTTCAGCCCAAGCAACAAGCATATTCACATATCAGAAAATAACATATCAAGAAACTGAAAAGCCCAATAGCAAAGGAGAAAACACAAGCAAGCCTGTCAAAGAAACTCAGAGTCCAAACACACAGCATAATCGTAATTCCCTATGAGTATAAAAGAAATCATTTCATTGAAATCAAGAGAGGCAACTATTCACAAATATCAGAAACAAAAAGCTGTGCATCTCACAATCACATAAAGCCCCAAAATCGTTCATCTCTTCCCTCAAAACCATCCATCAGATTTTAAAAAAAAAAAGCAGAGGATTGTTCATCAAAAAAACCAGAAAAGTTGTGCATCTAAAAAAGTAGAAACCCTAAAAATCGATTTCATCATCATCTTCCAAAAAATGCAAACCCTTCAGAAATTTTCCTTTTCAGAAATTGCAAGTTCTGATTACAGATAAAGAGAAGAGAAAAAGTTCGCAAGATGAGATAAGAGCGATCTCACCTGAAAGAAGTTAGAAATCATAAATCTGAGTGCTAGGGTTTTTGACACCCCCTTCAAGATCTAGGTGAAATCATTTGCTTCCTGCAAAATCGAGTTCCATATTAGAGAAGATGATAGAAAGGCGATTCAGAAAATGTAAAAAAAAATTGATATCGGAGAATCTCCGCCGCTGCCGCCGCCAGGCGATTTCCGGCGCGACGGCCCCTTCTTCTCCGGAGAGCTTCATATAGAGTGATGAGAGAAGACAGAGAGAGAGAGTGTGTGTTAGATGATAATGAGATGATATAGCGAAGTTCATTGGTGTTATTATCTGATAACAGATCCATATTGTTCTTTTTCTTTTATTACTTTGAGATGATATTAATTGTTGTGTTTCATTATGGAAGATACAGTGGTGACAAGTGTTGCCACCATGGGAAACTTGTCACGGTTCAGGTGGAGGATGGCAGATTTCATGCGCACCGCCCAGTCTTTACCATGCACCCTCATTTTTCTTGGCCATCGGATCTTATCATCATCAACATTAATGCTTCAGACCTGCACATCCATTCCATACTCTCCTCAAACATCCACCCTGAATCCCATGGATCAAGAGTTGTTAGGCTCATCAAATTATTTTCCACACCCCCAGAATTGCTACGAATTCAGTCCCATTTCCTTTTTTATATATTATTCTGATTTTTATTTGTTTTATCAAAATAAAATGCAAAATATTTTTTTTTGTTAAATAAACAACTAAATTGAAATTATTATTTAGTATTATTAATTAATTTTATTAAATAAAATTATTTTCTTTAATTAGTAATTTAGTTAATTTTGATTGAGTTGTATTGTTGGTTTATTTGGACTTTTAATAGTATTATAGATTCAGAACATTCCCAGACTTGGGTGTTATTTTGGGACAAATTCCTCAACCTCATTGGATCTTTGGTGTTAATAGGTTGAAAAACCAAATCCACTAAAATGGATGAATAATGTTGACGATATTGAAAACCCTAATTTCATCTGATACATCCCCTCCCTCTTCACCTTATTCATTTCTTGCTTGTGCTACATGTTGTTGGATAATGATTTACATATAGCTTCTCTAAACATATAGTACATAGATTGTTATCGACCGACCTAAAATAGGTGTGACTTCTAAATAAGTCCACTTATGATTGCTTAACATAGTGCTAAATTATGTCCCTATTTTAGAAATGATCATTTGTGGCACAAATCTATGTTTGCAAGCCCAAGTATGTTTAATTTGAAATCTTTGATCCAATAAAATTGAGGTTCAATGTTAGGAGGCTTTGGTTTTATCAATCCTCTAATGAACCTTCATAAACTTTGGTCTAAGTGAATCATTTAAACATCATTGATCATATGTTGTTGCTTCGAGCACTTGAAATGAACGATATACTTGACAAAAAGCAAATGAAACATGTTGTCGAGAAGCTTTGATTTTATCAATCTTCTAATGAGTTTTCAAATGAAAGTTTCAAGATGGCGATTCAACTAACATCTAACTTCTAATTCACTAGCAATTGACTTTTACTTTGTGATTTTACTTGATGCTTTTATTTTATGCCTTTACTTTAAGCACCATTTATTTTAGCATTTACATTTCATGCTACTTACATCTTTGCTCAGTTGAGCACTTATTTTTCATGTCATTTTTATTTTGCTCACTTGAGCTTTCATTTTGTTTTTGAAGATACCTAATAACCAACTTGAACAATAAAAAGCCTTAAGATTATATGGACTATTTGTTTACTATCCCTAGCATAATGGAGTTGTGGACCTCTCATACTTAAGATTAGAAGAATTTGCTACCCTTGAGACCTTGTGACATCTGTTATTATTTTTTCTGGAGTTCTTGGGGTTTATCCCAAGACATTGGGTTGATTTTCTTTGTGTGCAAGTTATTCTGATTATATGTTTTGTCTGTGAATTGGAATTTCTCTGTGTATAGCCGTTACTCTGCCCAATTTTTGTGAAGACTTAATGCATCTGAAGCTTGGTATTCCTAAGAGGTTTAGTATCCTTTCTTGCTTAGTCTCAATCCAGAGGATGGGAATTTTACATTGACTCTTTGTGTTAAGTGTTGGCTTCTTGTTGGTTAGACAGTTCTTTTCCCTAGCTTTTACCTTATACTTTAAGATATTCCCTTCATCTCCTCCCATCTTCTTTAATTTAGAAAACAATTCTCCCTCCTTTTTCAAAACTCTTCTAGTTTTCTAACTTGAACCGTTTCATAATAAACTTGGACTTAGGTCCATGCATTTTCAAAAACACTTTCTTAATCAAACTCTAACCAACTTAATTATACTTTGACATTTTTTAGTGAGAAGACTAAAAGTCAATCAATCTCATTCAAACTATTTTTTCCACTTTGGTTCTTTACTTTAAAATGTTCTCAAAAGATTAGACTCTTGTCAATCCTTGTAGTGATGCAAGCTACTATACTTCTAAGATATATAGTGAAGTGAGATATTTTCCATTTGGGTGTTGAGCGAGGCTTTGTTGATTTTAAAATCCAAGATATATCCTCAACTTTGAGATGATGAAAATTCTCCTTTCTCATAATCGTGGGTAGTAAGTATGTTCTTCCATTAGAATATGATGATGATGTCTCGTCTCTTAAAATTAACCAACACATTTGTGTTTTAAAATTTTTAAAGGTGAACTACGAGTACCGGGATCCCCTTTTACACGCAAGGTGGTACGTAGGAACTAAAGGTTCACAACCGCGGCGGGTGCAAAAATTAAAAAAATATATTTCTTTTCTCACCTCTAACAACTATTTTTGTATACAACACTTATAGCCAAAATACACAAATTTTCAAAGAGGTTCCTGCGGAGTACCGTAGATGTTTAGGGTGCTAATACCTTCCCTTTGCATAACCAACCCCCGTACCTAGATTCCCCCCCTCTTTTTGGTTTATTCGCTCTTTTCCTATTCCTCTGGAAACAATAAAGCATGGTGGCGATTTTTATTTAATTTGTGCGAGTCAAGTTAATCCAATGGCTTAGTCTCAACATTTCTACCACTACAACTGCCGCAACAGGTTCTCTCTTCTCCTCATCTTTTGGGGATTACTTTCAACCATGGAATTCTACACAATCTTGAATTCTTGAAACATCTTATCAGCATATGGTTCCCATTTAATATTGGGTTAGACACCATACTTCGGTACCATCTATAAATTCCATTCTAGATCATGATATTAATGTCATATGTGGTCACCATATCGGGCATCCTACTACTCAATCAAGGGAACTCTCCAAAGCTTTATGTTCCCTGATATGTTCGAGAGCAGCCAGTCTTTGTTTCTCAAGTGAATTCATGGGGAAACGTTTTTAAGCGAGACAAAAGAAGCCTGATGAGCATGTTGATGTGATCCCAATGCATTACATCCGGTTATTTTCTCTCCTATTGGAAGTTCAATTGATAAAGCTCTGATCTTTAGGGTCCTCCTTCCATAAATATCTCTTCTGATTGGGATACCAATGCTAGATGTACCCCATATTCTAGGGCACCCGGTTTTGATATTGAAGATTGTAAAGGGGTTGAAGTATAAAGCCCAACATGTGTCTGGCGTTTCTTCCAAAAGTCCAATTCCTATTTGGCCAGCTACCATACTCTTTCTCACTAGGTGGATGTATTTTATGTTGTGATAGAAGATGAGTTGTATTGTTTCTTTGTGGTATAAGATGCTTGGTGATGCAGTTTATACCAATTCGCTTGGTAAAGCATTCAATAATTCTCTTGAAAGAATCTTCTATGCATATTATTCTGGGGCACCTGGCCATTCGATTAAAGATGGTATGTACTCCAAAGACAAGGTCTAAGACAGGCTCAATTCAGATATTGTTGTGTTCACATCAGATTAGAAGGGGAATTCTCTCGCCCATTTAAGCATCAAGACTACAGAAAGTTTTCAGAATTAAGAAGTCCATGGGGAGAAATGGGTTTCTTGGAAATCCCTTTGGCTTGGGAAGAGGCCAATGATGATTTTATTATTGATGATTTCCTTTGGTCTTCTTGGTAACTAGGAAGCGCCGATCTTTTCGAGTTGGAGTGCTGCTGCATTTCTTGATCACCAAACCTCCAGTTTTTCTAGTGCTGACCGACGGCTTCATCGTCGTGGTGATGGGCTGCGAGATCCATATCGTTGATGCCTTTATGGTGGAGATCTTGAAGGATGTTTTTTCTCTAATTCTTGGATTCTGTCTTTTTGTTGGTGAGTCAGAGCATTGGTATGATTGAGAGCCACGATTAAGGCTTCCATAGTTGGGTCAGTGTTGGACAGTAAAGGTATCAGTTGGAAACTCTCCGGTGCTTTTTTTGAGTTTTCTTGATTTTGACAGTATCCACAAACTAGACATCATCGTCTTTTGCCTCGTCGGAGGAAGGAGATGTGGTGGGACCATCCCTCTTCAGGGGAATGTCTTTGAGAAGTGGCATCTCTCTATCATTGTCAGTTTTACGGAGAAATGAGATGATGGTTTTATGAGCAAGACTAACATCTCCATGATGGAATCTTGGAAGTTTGTTTTTATCTTATGGGCATAAGGAAATAATATGGATGTAAGTGTTTGTTGGCAGCAATTTTGGTAAAATAATGACTTGTTAATGTTTTGCTAAATGTCTTAACATTTGGAGCAAAACTGTTTTGAATGATGCCAAAGCAGATGTCTTGACATCTGCCTACTGAACTGATCTCATCCCAAAAGCAGTTAAGTCTTTTGTTTCCTGATTTCCAGCACTCTATAATTTAGGATTTGTGATCTACAGGTTGCGAAAGATATGGAGGAATATTTTTTAAATTGCATAATTTTATCTTGGCTTGTTTTTATGGAAATATTTAAAAGATTTGAATATTTGTTTTTAAGCCCAAGCCTAAAACTTTGCATATATAAGGACTTGATTCCTTATTCAAAGACAAGCAACTTTTGAATAAGAATACTTTCTTTCTGATTAGATATGCTTTTTATTTGTAATACACTCTAAGTATTAGGTTAAATACTTGAGTTGTTATTTGGTTTGTTAATTGTGTATCATTCATACGCTTTTAAGCATTGAATGATTGAAGTGCTTCAAACTTATTAATTTTGTTAAGTTCTTCACCGTAAGTGATTGAAGGGATTTGAGGATGGCCTCATACCTAGGTAGGTCTTAGGTAGAAGTTTAGCTTGGGTAGTGATTAAGTGATTAGATCATAAATTGGTTTTTTACTGAAGGTCTATGAATTTATACTATTTATTGAAATTGTCCCTGGCTTGGTAGCCCCCATAATAGGTGTTGTTGTACATTGAACTGGGTGAACAATCTCGTGTTTTTACTACTTTTGATTTTACTGCACCTTACTTGCAAATAGATATTTGTGTCGTGACATCTCATTCGACATCACATATCTGATACCAGAATTTCAATTGGTATCAGAACAGGCATCCTGCTCTTTATCTGGGTGAGATCCAGGGAAGATACTTTCTGGTACTATGGACAAGGAAGGGGGATTTGTGAACAGACCACCCATTCTGGATGGAAGCAATTATTACTACTTGAAACCATGTATGGTTGCCTTTCTAAAGTCCTTAGACAGCAGATCTTGGAAAGTTGTTTTAAGAGGATGGAAATACCCTGTCAAGTTGGGAGAAAATGGAGAATCTACTTCTTAATTAAAACCAGAAGAAGATGTGTCTAAGGAAGAAGATGAAATTTCTCTTGGAAATTCTAAAGCCCTGAATGCTATATTCAAAGGAATTGACAAGATTATTTTCAGATTGGTGAATAATTATGAATTTGCTAAGGATGCATGGGGAGTTCTTCAATCTACTCATGAAGGCACATCCAAAGTTAAGATGTCAAGACTTCAGCTGCTCACCGCGAAATTTGAGAATTTAAGGATGAAAGATGATGAAAGTATAAATGACTTCCATATGAACATCCTTGAAATTTCTAATGCCTCCAGTGCTTTAGGAGAGAAGATACCTGAAGACAAATTGGCGAGAAAGATGCCCAGGTCTCTCCCATAGAGATTTTATATGAAGGTAACTGCTTTAGAAGAATCCCAAGATATTGAAAAAATGAAAGTGGATGAACTTATTGGATCCCTTCTAACATTTGAATTTGGCGTAAATGAAAGATCTGAGAAGAAAAACAAAAGCATAGCCTTTGTATCTAATATTGAAGATGAAGAAGAGGACTGCGATCTGGATACAGATGGATGAATATCAAATTCCCTAGATATGCTTGGAAGACAATTTAATAAAGTGATAAAAAGAATGGACAGTAACCAAAGGTCAAATGTCAAGAACATCCCATCTGACATGGGAAGAAAAAGGGCTGAAGAAAAAAATTCTCAAGGGAATGGAATACAATGTCATGAATGTGAAGGCTTTAGTCACATTAGAGTTAAATGTCCTACATATAAAAAGAAACAAAAGAAGAATCTTTCTATTACTTGGTCTGAAGAGGACTCAGAGAGTGATCTTGAAGAATCTGCCAAATATGTGAAAGCATTGACAGGAAAATATGTATTTGATGAAGAGTCTTGTGATGGGGAACTAACCTTTGATGAGTCAGCTGCTTCATACAAAGAATTATGTCTCAGAAGTGCAGAAGTATGTCTTGAAGGGGAGTAACAGAAATCCCTTATAACTTAGTTAAAGGAGGAAAGGAAAGAGCATCTTAAAACTATTTCTGATCTGGAAAGTGAAGTGACCTCTCTAAATTCAAATCTTGATATAATGGCCAAATCTCTCAAGATGCTAAATAATGGGTCTGACACATTAGATGAAATTCTCCAAGCAGGAAGAGTGACAGGAGATAAGAGTGGTTTAGGTTTCAATGAGAAAAAGGAACCTAACTCAGAAGAGCCTTCATCTGTTTCCACTCATTCTAAGCCTAAACCAAAGATGTCAAATCAAATGTCTCAATATCATGGTAAGAAAGGACATCCTGGCAGACATCATATAAAGAATGAACATCATGGCAAATAGCCTGTATCTGTTTCCACACATGCTAAGGCTAAACAAAAGATGTTGAATCATATGTCTCAACATGTGGGCAAACATCATGATAAGAAAGGACATCAAGGGAAGAACAATCTTAATCACACCAGAGAGAATCCCCGGCCCTGGAAATGTCATCATTGTGGAAGGCTTAGACATATAAGGCCCTTCTGTTTCAATCTGTATGGGTATCCTAAAAATTCTCCTCCTCTCAAAAATGATAAGATTCCCCAAAACAACAAAAAGAAGAAACAGTGGGTTCCCAATTCCAATGTTAGAAGTCTCATTGCTCACACCTCTCTCAGAGTATCAACCAAAGATGACTGGTACTTTGACAGTGGTTGTGCTAGACACGTGATAGGTGTCAAGAATATGTTGGTGGATGTCAAATCTCATTCCACCAGTTATGTGACTTTTGGTGATAGAGCAAAAGGAGAAATCAAAAGTGTTGGCAAGCTTGACTATTCAGGAGTTCCTAAGCTTGATAATGTGTTACTTGTAAAGGGTTTAACAACTAACCTGATAAGTATAAGCCAACTATGTGATCAAGGATTCAAAGTTAACGTCTCCAAAGAAGAATGTCTTGTGTGCAATGAAAAGAATCAAGTTGTCATGAAAGGAATTAGATCTAAAGACACTTGCTATCTATGGGTTCCTCAAGAGTTAAACCTATCTTCAACATGTGTTTCAACCAAAGAGAACGAGGTTAAACTATGGCATAAAATATTGGGACACTTGCATCTGAAAGGTATGAAGAGAATTATATCTGAAGAAGCAGTGAAAGGGATTCCTAAGCTCAAGATAGAAGAAGGAATGGTATGTGGTGACTGTCAAATTGGAAAGCAGACTAAGATGTCACATTATAAAATTCAACATCTTACTACATCAAAAGTATTGGAACTTCTTCACATGGACCTTATGGGACCTATGCAGGTTGAAAGTCTTGGTGGTAAGAAGTATGCCTATGTTATTGTAGATGACTTTCTAGATACACATGGATAAGCTTTATTAGGGAAAAATCAGAAACTTTTGAAGTGTCCAAAGATCTTTGTCAAATACTTCAAAGGGAAAAGTAAAGTCATGTCATAAGAATCAGAAGTGATCATGGAAAAGAATTTGAGAACAACAAATTTGCTGAGTTTTGCTCCTCTGAAGGAATCAACCATGAATTCTCTTCTCCTATTACTCCTCAATAGAATGGGATTGTAAAATGCAAGAATAGAACTCTCCAAGAATCTGCCAGAGACATGATTCATGATAAGAGGCTACCATACCATTTCTGGGCTGAAGCTATGAATATTGCATGCTATATTCATAACAGAGTCACTCTAAGGAAAGACACTTCAGCTACTTTGTATGAAATATGGAGGGGAAGAAAACCAACTGTAAAATACTTTCATGTTTTTGGAAGTAAATGTTACATCTTTGCTGATCACGAACAAAGGAGGAAGATGGACCCCAAGAGTGGTGAAGGAATATTCCTACGCTACTCTTCAAACAAAAGAGCATACATAGTTTTAACTCCAGAACCAAAGTTATGATGGAGTCAATAAATGTCACTATTGATGATAGAGGATGGAATGTTGAAGAAGATGTCTCAGAAGATGTTAGAACATCTTTTCCTGATTACCCAATTGAATCAATTGACATAAGTATTTATTCTAATCCTCCTCAAGAAGATCCCCAGCCTAGTCAGCTCAATAAAGGACCTTCAATCAGAACTCAGAAAGATCATCCTAAGGAGCTAATCATAGGAGACCCAAACAAGGGAGTTACTACCAGATCAAGAGAAGGGATTTCAAACTCTTGTTTGTATAAAAAATTAAGCCTAAGAACGTCAAAGAGGCCCTAACTGATGAGTTTTAGATTAATGATATTCAAGAGGAGCTGAAACAATTTAGTAGGAATGACGTTTGGGATCTGGTCCCAAGACTCGAAGGGATAAACGTGATTGGAATTAAATGGGTATACAAGAATAAATCTGATGAAAAAGGGGTGGTCACTAGAAATAAGGTAAGGTTAGTTTCTCAAGGATATACTCAAATTGAAGGAGTGGACTTTGATGAAACCTTTGCTCCTTTGGCTAGACTTGAACCAATCAGACTACTGTTAGGAGTTGCATGCATTTTGAAATATAAATTGTTTCAAATGGATGTAAAAAGTGCCTTCTTGAATGGATACCAGAATAAAGAAGTTTTTGTTAAACAACCAAAATGATTTTTTGATCCAAGGTTTCCTAAACATGTTTATAAAATGAAGAAAGCTCTGTATGGATTGAAGCAAGCTCCAAGAGCTTGGTATGAAAGAATGACAGAATTCCTTGGGGAGAATGGATATAGGAAGGGTGGCATAGAAAAAACCCTCTTTGTCAAAGAAGAAGAAGTGAAGATTATGATTGCTCAAATCTATGTTGATGATATTGTATTTGGAGGGATGTCAAATAAGATGGTGGAACATTTTGTCAAGCAAATGCAGTCTGAATTTGAAATGAGTCTTGTTTGAGAATTAACCTATTTTCTTGGTCTGCAAGTTCAACAAATGGAAGACTGCATATTTTTATCTTAGAGCATGTATGCCAAGAATATAGTGAAGAAGTTTGGGATGGAGAATGCCATTCACAAAAGAACCCCTGCCCCCACACATTTGAAGCTGGCTAAAGATGAAAAAGGAGTAAGTGTAGATCAAAGTCTCTATAGAAGCATGATAGGCAGCCTTCTACATCTCACAGGTAGCAGACTAGACATTTCATTTGTTGTAGGGGTGCGTGCAAGATATCAAACTGATCCCAAAGTTAGTCATGCAAACCATGTAAAGAGGATTCTCAAATATGTGAATGGGACAAGTGACTATGATATGTTGTACTCTCATGGATCAAATTCTGATTTAACTGGCTTTTGTGATGCTGATTGGGCAGGGAGTGCTGATGATAGAAAGAGTACCTCATGAGGATGCTTCTTTCTGGGAGATAACCTCATATCTTGGTTTAGCAAGAAGAACAATTGTGTGTCTCTGTCCACTGCGGAGGCTGAGTACATTACTGCAGGAAGCAGTTGTTCTCAATTGGTTTGGATGAAACAGATGTTATCAGAATATAATGTCAAACAAGATGTCATGATATTATTCTATGACAATTTAAATTCCATAAACATATCAAAGAATCCCATTCAACACGGTAGGACCAAGCATATTGATATCCGTCATAACTTTATAAGAGAGCTTGTTGAAGAAAAGATTGTGGCCTTAGAACAAGTAGCCACTAAATTGCAACTGGCTGACATCTTCACAAAGGCTTTGGATGCTAATCAATTTGAGAACCTAAATGGGAAATTAAGGATATGTTTATATGAGGGTTTGTATCAATTATAAGTGTGTGGGAATATCATTAAAGTGATTTTATGTTATTTGTGTTTCCAACAAATAAATTTTAGAAAACAATCATTACAAGACTGCCTCAAATTGTTTCTCACACGCTACTACATTTCTTCTCTCTACTTTCATAAACTCTTCATTATCCTCAACAAAAGAAGAACACTTGCCATTCCTCATCTCCTTACTAGAAATTTTCCAAACATGTCTCAACATCACGCATCATCTTCCTCAAAATCTGCAAATGAAAATATTTCTCTTGACATAGTACTAGATGTTACTCCTCTATCAACGATCCCTCCGCTTGATAAAAAGGTCAACAAACCTAGATCATCACCAGCTAAGAAATCGAAAGATGATAAAGGTAACTCTTCTACTGCTACGGACAATATAACTGAAGAAGAAATTGTCAATGTTGATAGAAGCATCAGAAGGCTTGTGAACAAGGTTTTAAATGAAGGATTTGTTGTGCCTGGGATTTCTACTCCCCTTGATCGCATGCCTCCTCATGCTGACAAAGGAAGTAATCCTAAAAATGATGTTGCTAAATCATCCAAGAATGATGCTGCTGATATAAAACTTGAGAAGCTTGCTACCTCTCCCCTAAAAGATGTTGAAGAAGAAAATGTTGATCAAGATGTTAAGGAAAATGTTGAAAAAAATGTTGAAGAAAACTCTCCTTCTAAAGAAGATGTTGCTGCCTCCAAGGATTGAGAATGTCATAATGTTGTGAATGTAGTAAATGTTGAAGAGCTCTCTGACAAGAGCTCATCACTAATGTTGTACCTGGTATTTCTAGAAGGCTAAAGTCAAGGAAAGTGAAAGATGCAAGTGTCACACCCCCTATCAAAACACTCAAGAAGAAAATTATGTATGGACCCCCAAAAGAAGGAAGTAAAGTGGTACCTTCATCTAGCAAGAGAAAATCTATACATGTTACCTCTACTGATGATGACGAGGATGTTGTAAAAAGGACCAAGAGTAAGAAGAAAGTTGTTTTGATTGAAGATACTGACTCTGAGTATGATGTCGAGCAAGATGTATAGGACATCTCTCCTATCAAAAAGTCTGCAAATAAGAAATTGTCTGTTAGGTTTCCTGATGCCCCACTTGACAACATCTCCTTTCACTCTGTTGGGAATGCTGAGAAGTGGAAGTATGTGTATCAAAGAAGGATTGCCCTAGAGAGAGAACTAGGAGCTGGTGCCTTGGAATGTAAGGAAATCATGGAGCTGATCTCCTATGCTGGACTGATGAAAAAAGTTACCAGGTTTGCAAATTACTATGAAACTCTTGTTAAGGAGTTCATTGTTAATATTCATGTTGACTGTGCAAACCATAAGAGTAAGTTGTGAGCTGGAAGTAACAAACAATCAAGTGTGTAGAGCCATTACTGCTAATCAAGTAAGTGAGTGGCCAATGAAAAACAAACTTCTTGTCAGCAAATTGAGTGTAAAATATGCAATTTTACATAGGATTGGAGCTACAAATTAGGTTCCCACTAATCACACTTCAACCATCTCCACTGGTTTAGGAAAGTTCATTTATGTTGTTGGTAACCAAAAACATTTTGATTATGGGACTTATATCTTTGATCAGAACATCAAACACGCAGGAACTTGTGCCATTAAGATTCCCATTGCTTTTCCTTCCCTCCTCCATGGAATTATCCTAAATCAGCATCCTGGAATACTAAGTGGAAATGATGTTGTGTGCAAGAGGGAGTCTACCTTGACCCTCCATTTTAAGCTCTTTTAAGGAAAACATGTCCCAGACATTATTTTAACATCTGCTCCTGCTGAAAAGGCCTCCACTAAGGATGAAATGATCAATGAACTAAAGGAAGCCTGCAAGGAATTAGATGATGTGATTAGAGTGAGCTCAGCTAGGTAGCAAATCTTTGAAAAGATTATCAAGGACCTGCAAAAGGATAGAAACCTTAATGATGCAGTGAGCTCTGAAGGTGGAGACTCTAGTATGGAAAGAAGTTGTGGTTCAACAAAGTCAACTGGTCCATATAACAGTTAGACTATTTGATGTTTCTCTGAACACTTTGTTTCTCTTTTTTGGAACTTGCATGTGCTTGACATTTGAATTTTATGGTCTGTACCCTAATACTGATATTCCTTTGAATGCATCCGTTTGTTTGTCATATTATGTCTAAAAAGGGGAAGAGAAAGTGAGTGAGTGACTGACTAACCACTGACCACTGACCATTGATTGAGGAGGAACTAAATACTCGAGGGGGAGCCTCATGTCCTAGAAGATGTTTTGACATCTTCCTGTGCTAACAATTAACTGCTAACTGATTGTATGTTTTAATTGCCTTGATTTTGGTGCTGCCCTGATAATGCTCTGATAATTATGCTGCTGCTGGTGCCCTGATAATATGCTTTAACAATGTTTTATCCAAAATTTGAAAAGAGGGAGTTTGTAAGTGTTTGTTGGCATCAATTTTCATAAAAAGATTGACTTGTTAATGTTTTTCTAAATGTCTTAACATTTGGAGCAAAACTGTTTTGAATGATGTCAAAGCAGATGTCTTGACATCTGCCTACTGAACTGATCTCAGTCCAAAATCATTTGTCTTTAGTTTCCTGATTTCCAGCACTCTATAATTCAGGATTTGTGATCTACAGGCTGCGAAAAATATGGAGGAATATTTTTCAAATTGCATAATTTTATCTTGGCCTATTTTTATGGAAATCTTCAAAAGATTTGAATATTTGTTTTAAGCCCAAGCCCAAAGCCTCACATATATAAGGACTTGCTTCCTTATTCAAAGACAAGCAACTTTTGAAGAAGAATACTTTCTTTCTGATTATAAGTCTAGGCTTTTTATTTGTAAGACACTCTAAGTATTAGGTTAAATACTTAAGTTGTTATTTGGGTTGTTAATTGTGTATCATTCATAAGCTTTTAAGCATTGAATGATTAAAGTGTTTAAAACTTATTAATTTTGTTAAGTTCTTCATTGTAAGTGATTGAAGGGATTTGAGGATGGCCTCATACCTAGGTGAGTCTTAGGTAGAAGTTTATCTTGGGTAGTTATTAAGTGATTAGATCGTAAACTGGTTGTTTACTGAGGGTCTATGAATTGATACTATTTAGTGAACTTGTCCCTGGCTTGGTAGCCCCCAGAGTAGGTGTTGTTGTACACTAGGTGAACAATCTCTTGTGTTTTTACTGCTTTTGATTTTACTGCACCTTACTTGCAAACAAATATTTGTGTCGTGACATCTCATTCGACATCACATATCTGATACCCGAATTTCAATGGAGAAACAAGAACTTCCCACATATGGCACCGTTGATCTTACCGGTGATCAGAACCTATAATGGGCTAATAACATCGTCCGTAGTGCTGAAATTACGGAAGGGGGAGGGGGTGTACCTGCAAGGCACTCTGATGCTCAAGTAAGTAAGAGTGAAGAGATACGTGAGAGAAGAGGGTTAGGAATTAAATTACTTGTAACACCTCTATAACACCCTTTTAAACCCCGCGGAATATCATAGAATTAATTAGTAAATTATCATGCATATCACATAAGGGTGTCACACATATTCCAAAATCACATATACACATGTCATGCTCCAATAACACTAAATTAAATTCATGCTTTTCTTATCACTTCACATAATTATGTCACAACGGAATTACTTTCATTAAGAATCTCGTAATATTCAAGTCTCAAATAAACTTCATTCAATCAACTTAGGCATAAAAGCAACTTCACCACATAATTCAATTAAAATTAACAAAACAGAATAGAGTACATAAAATATCTCTCCAAAAACATGAATTCAAACGTTTCCCCGGTGTTAAATGAATCCAAACATAATCCCATATTCAATCATGTAAATTATAAAAGCTATAGGTTAAAGATGAGCCTGATTTTTACTTGGTACCAAATTGAAACCTAATATTTCAGAAACTTCAATTCCAAAATTCACATCACACAGCCAAAATAAATGAAAACTAAGGGCATGGTTAGCTTCATAGACATGATATCTACATTTTATCTTTAGAATGTATGCATAAAGGATGCTTAAATAAGGAGTTCAAAGTTTTTAAAAAGTACCTCTTGAAGTGCAAACTCAGAACGCGTATGGGGGCTTCCAGGTGCAATGTGATGATTGATTAAGCTTCCTTTGACCTCTTTGAAGCTATTCCAATCCTCACTTGATGTTGAAAGTTGTTGAATCACTCCAACCAAGTCAAGTTGCAATGATGGAAAGTGAAAATGGTGGATGATGAAGATTTTGTTACAATGAGGACACATGGGTATGAATGAGTTATATATGATGTATATGAAGTGTTTGGATGATTGGTTTGGACAAAATTTCTAAGGTTTGAGAGATTCAAAGATTTGGAGTTCAAAGCTCAAAAATGGAGGTTTTGTGTGCAATTATGACTTGGGATAGTTTGAGAGGGTTAGAGGGCTTGCGAACTCGTGCCTTGGCTTAAAAATGGCCTCTCTACTTATAGGCAAGAGGTTTTGAAGACTCAAGTAACCAGAATTGAAAGATGACAAGTTATGGTTTTGAAGCTTGGTTTTGAAGTAACTTGCAAAGTCATGGTTCCAAGGAAATGTAGGGTGGTTGATAGGTTGTAGATGGTTTCTTCTTGGTGCTGAGATGTTTTGAAGTCAGAAGAGACAATGTATTGGCTCAAGGTGAGTTGACATTGTGTATAAAGTCACTTTATCAAAATGGCAATGTGACCTTTCTCCCTTAAATGGCAAGTAAGCTTGGACAAAGCTTTAACCACTTGGATCATAGATCAAAAGCTTGTATAATTTTCTGATTATAGTAAGATTTTCAAGTTTAGAGGTCTGCAAAGGGAGATCTCTAAGCATGTTTGCAGATTTGATCTTATGTTCATCATAAAAAATGACCTATAATGCAACCTTAGATACCAACTTCATCTCTTCAATTCTCCTTGATCAAGCATGATAAAATTGTGTTCTTTGACATTTTGGAAAGCTTGAAACATTGTATACAAATTTCATGTTGTGAGTTTGGGATAAATCAAATGGTAACTTGGTGAAAATTGGCCAAGAAGTTAGGACAAAAAACGGATCAAAACATGTAAAAAAAATTCTAAGTGCTGGATAAAAAACATCCTAACTTCATGAGCTTATATCTCTTAATCCAAAAACTTTTTGGAAATCAACCCTCATTGACAAAGTTGTAGAATTCATCAATCCATACAACTTTTATGTTGAAAATTTTCTTTGAATCAACTTGGATCTTAGTGAAAAATGGCTATGAAGTTAGGACTTTTGTTAAGAACAAAAACACTTAGAATTTTTCTAAGTGTTAGAAAATTTTCCAAATTTGACTTTTGTTAACTTTTTGATTTCTTGATGATCAATTTTGATAGTTTTTAATATCTTGATGATTCTTGACTTTTGAATTCCAATGTTGACCAAGAAGTCAAAGTTTGACTTTTTGAGTGACTGTTGACTTTTCATCAGTTGATTCAATTCTTCAACTATCAATCACTTGCATATTTGGAAATGTTTTGAGCCATATAATCAGGTCAAGATGTTGTATTTGAGTCCTCAAGATCATGCTTTAAGATATTAGGTCATGTACTAGTTCAAAAGTCAATGATCAATCATCTTTAGTCAAAACCCTAATTTTGGCAATTTTTGACCTTTGATGGTTTTAGGTATTTCCTTGAGGAATCATGGTCAACCCTTGATCAAATGATTAATATCACCTCAAAATATTGATGTTGACAAAAAATCTTGAAGTTTGATGTATGTTGACCACTGTTGACTTTTTGTCCAATGTAGTTGATTTTCAGTCATCTGAGTAATTGATTGAGCAAACTTGTGATGCAAGGATTGAAACTTGACATAAGCATTATTGAGGACATATAATGAGCCATGGAAGTTATTTTAGACCTTTTCAAACCAATCTCCCTTGTAAAGCACAAAACCCTAATTGAAGATCCTTGCTTAAGAGGTATGTTTGTCTGATCATCTCTTGAGAATCCTTGAGCATTTGAGAACCTTAGAAGAATGTCTTGAAGAAAATGGGACGGTAAATTTTAGGGTACAACAGCTGCCCCTGTTCAATCTTCTTAAACCTTAAGAGTTAGATTTGCATATCCTCCATTCGTGACTTGAAGGTAGAAGATGATTAAACACTTAATTGCCCAGAAAGTTACACTCACATGTGCCCGAAGTAATGTTTCCGGTTGATGTAATACTAGGAATGGGCTTAAAGATGTAATTTGGATAGGTAATGGAGAATTGTAGGAGATTGGCTTATAGATTCTATCCAAAGTAACTGTTGATAGAAATTAGACTAAGTATATGCTTGACTTCAACTGGAAGAAGTATCAGAATAAATATACACTTGATTTAAATTGAGCCAGAAGAGGTCTTTTTGTCTTTAACTGGAAGAAGTATTAGAATAAATCTATGGTCGATTTAATCTGAGCCAGAAAAGGTCTACTGGAAGAAGTATCAGAATAAATCTTATGGTCGATTTAATATGAGCCAAAAAATGTCTACTGGAAGATGTATCAGAATAAATTTATGGTTGATTTAATCTGAGCCAGAAGATGTCTACTAGAAGAAGTATCAGAATAAATCTATGCTCGATTTAATCTGAGCCAGAAGAGGCCTCGAAAGGAAGTGTTATTCATGAATATAGTCTCCCCGTCCTGTTTCGGGAATTGATCTACAATCTGTTTTTGTTGGTAAACATGTCCTGTTTCGAGAGTTCATACCACTTGGTGATAAAGATAGTATCCCCGTCCTGTTTTGGGATTTGATCTTCATCTGACCATAAAGAAAGAAAGATAGTTTCCCTGTATTATTTCAGGAGTTAATCTTTTCTTGGTTGTATAGGTAGTTTTGCCGTCTTGTTTTGGGAATTAATCTGGAACCTTCTTTTTGTTGGTCGTAGAGGTAGTTGCCCTATCTTGTTTCAGGAATTAATCTCTGGCATGGTCACATAAATAGTTGCCCCATCTTCTTTCGGGAATTAATCTAGGACCCATTTGTTGATGATATTCTTCTGTTTGTAAACTTTACCTGAAAAGATATAGAGTTAGTTGTATGCAATGTCATGATGTATGAAATGTAATAATATTCTCAAAATAAATGAGACTGTGTTATATGTGTTTTGTATGCATATGATATGATATTGATGAATGACGTGTGAATGTGAAATGTTGTTGGAAGTGTATCAATGGTTTTGTATGACATCTTGCTGGGGAAAGTGAATCCCTGACTGGTGTTGGGGATGAAGAACATGTGTAATCTTTAATCTTATATAGAATGCTTCCGTTGGGGATTCCTGGTTGCTGTTTGAGGACACCGCTGAGGAATGTTGACTTGTATTTAGAGAGAAGAGTTTAGGAACATTAGTTGTTCATTTCTATAATGGAGATTTTAATTCTTGTATACCCTGACTGGGGATAAAAGAGATGGATAACCTTCTGACTCGTCTGGAGATTTTAATTCTTATATACCCTGACTGAGAGATGGATAAACTTTCGACTTGTATGGGGAGAATAATTATTATATACCCTTACTAGGGATAAAAGAGATGGATAACCTTCCGACTCATCTGGGGAGGATAATTATTATATACCCTAATTTGGGATAAAAGATATGGATAACCTTCTGACTCATATGGGGAGGATGAAGTTGACAGATATTTGGTCCGGTTCCATGTTTCGTAGCAATTGTCTAGGGATGGTGGCGACTTTACTGGAAAGGAGTTTTGACGGTGATTCGCAACCATTCGAGGAATAGACTCAACTTGGGGAGACTGTAATCTATTGGGGGGAAATAAACTCTGTTGGGGAAATAAACCCTGCTGGAGAGAAGAAATCTACAAAGAGTTTTACAGTTTTAGAGAAATAAACTCAACTGGGGAAGAGAACTTCCATGAACTGTATTGATTGGAACTCCTTAGGTTAGGTGATATTGCCAGGAAAAAGATCATATTCTTTTATCCCTGGGAGTGATCTGTTGGGGAAATTACGGGGAATGTATCTTTTTTGAAGATGAATTTGTGAAGATTACTCTGTGGGGATAATCTGATGGAAGTGGCTCTGTGGGGATTTGTAGACAGCTTGAACGCCATCCCGAATCCTAGAGTCTTGAGTAAATTCTTATTCCTATTTTATGCATATCTTTTTAACACTCAATCATGTTCATATGCATATGTTCATTCAATTTTAGTCATTGGACGTTTTTGCAAACAAAATAGAAAAAATTAAAAAACAAAACGTTTGAATTTTAAGGTGTATTTGCATTGATAGTTTGCATATAAACAGGCTATTTTGTACAAAGAGACATAAATCCTAGTAAGAGGAAATTTTTGTGAAAGAAAAGAGTACAAAGTGAAAACAAAACATATAGCTATGTGGAAATGATCTCGTTAGGTTCCAACTCCGCTATTGCCCCTATGTCTTCGAACATCTCATCCTTTATTGTCAGAAGAAGTTGACTAAACTGATCCTTTGACTTTGGTAATAAAGCTTGCAGTAAGTGATCCAACGTGACATAATCATACGCTTTTCATCCCTATCTGTTTCCTGGATCTCCCTTTCGGGTTTTCAATCCACCGGGATACCCTTTCTTGCCCAAGCCGCCTTTTCAGATTTTCGACTTGTCGGGTGTACAATCTTTTATATATATATATATATCCCTAATTTTTTCCTGAACCCTTTTGGTTCACCGAGATGCCCTTATTTTTTCCTAGGCAAGTCAGCCTAGCGGGTCATTTTCATGCATATTATCTTTTAACTATGTCCACGTTCACAGGGTGCGGGAAATCTTAACCGTCCATGGTGGTCAGTTTCATAGCACCGCCCAAAAATACGTTCTTGACAACAAGTGGTCCTTCATAGGTGGGAGTCCATTTGCCCATGGGATCACCTTGTGGTAGAATAATGCGCTTTATTACCAAGTCACCGGCCTGATATACCTGATGCTTGATTTTCTTATAAAATGTTTTGATCATACGCTTATGATACATCTGACCGTGACAGACAAAAGCAAGTCTTTTCTTGTCAATAAAGTTGAACTGGTCTAGTGTGGTCTGAATCCACTCATCTTCGTATAAGTCTGCATCTTTCATAATCCTTAGAGAGGGAACTTGAACTTCGACAGGTAGGACAACTTCCATACCATAGACCAGAAAGGATGGAGTTGCCCTAGTTGATGTTTGTGCCGAAGTGTGATAGCCCTAGAGAGAAAACGGTAACATCTCATACCAATCTTTGTAGGTCATAACCATCTTTTGCACAATCTTCTTTACGTTCTTGTTGGCAGCTTCCATTGCGCCATTCATATTTGGTCGATGTGAAGAAGATTTGTGGTGCTTGATCTTGAACTATATGCAGAGTTCAATGATCTTAGTGTTGTTGAGGTTGGTACCATTGTTTGTAATGATTCTCTCAGGGATGCCATATCGACAGATAAGGTTATGCTTAATGAATCAAGCTATCACATTCTTAGTAACATAGGCGAATGAGGTTGCTTCAACCCATTTTGTGATATAGTCAATAGCGACGAGAATGAAGTGATGTCCGTTAGAAGTAGTATGCTTGATTTCTCCGATCATATCAATGCCTCATATTGCGAATGGTCACAGAGCAGTCAAAATGTTCAAAGGTACTGGAGGCATATGAACCTTATCAGCATAGATCTAGCACTTATGACAAGTCCTTGAGTGGTGGTGACAGTCGGTTTCCATAGTTGACCAATAGTAACCTACTCTCAAGATTTTTTTAGCCATAGTATGTCGACTGGAATGAGTACCAAAGGTGCCTTCATGCATATCTTCTATAATTTTCTCTGCTTCCTTCTTGTCCACACAACAAAGTATAGTTGAAACATGATTGTGCTTGTACAAAATTCCATTGCTCAAGAAGAACTTAGCTGAGAACCTCCGTAGGAATTTCTTGTCATTAATTGATGCCCCTTTAGGGTATTCTTGATCTTCAAGGTATCTTTTCACTCCATCAGTATCAATTTCGTAGCAGTGTGTTGGTTCATCGAATCTTTCAATGGTAATTCTGGGAGCCTCATTGTCCCATCTGATCTTGAACATGGATGACACGGTAGCTAATGCTTCCGCCAACTGATTCTCTTCTCTTGGGATATGCTCAAAAGTAATCTCTTCGAAGTATGAAATCAAAGTAAGCACATGTTCTTGGTAAGGGATAATATTTTGGATGCTTTGTATTCCATTCTCCCTTGACTTGACTGATTACCAAGGCTGAATCTCCATATACGCTCAGGAATTTAATTCTCAGGGCAATAGAAGTTTTAATACCCATGATGCATGCTTCATGTTCAGCCATATTATTGGTGCAGTCAAAGCAAAGACTGGAGGTGAAAGGGGTATGACAGCCTTGAGGAGAGATAATTACAGCACCAATTCCATTTCCATGTGCATTAGAAGCCCCATCGAAAAGCATAGTCCATTAGGATCCTAACTCAGGTCTTTCATACGGTCCAGGTTCTTCATAATCTGTAATCAGCATAATGTTCTCATTCCGAAATTCGAAATTCATAGATTGGTAGTCGTTTACAGCTTGATGCACCAAATGATCTTCTATTACACTTCCTTTGATTGCCTTTTGAGTGGTATACCGGTTGTCGTATTCTGTTAAGATCATTTTCCATCGGGCTATTCTTCTGAAGAGAGTTGGCTTCTCAAATATGTACTTGATGGGATCCATTTTAGAGATCAATAGAGTAGTATGAGTCAACATATACTGTCTTAGTCCGCGAGCAGCCTATGCCAAAGCGCAACAAGTTTTATCGAGCATTGAATATCTTGTTTCACAGTCAGTAAACTTTTTGCTAAGGTAGTATATTGCATGCTCTTTTCGACAAGACTCGTCATGCTGCCCCATTACACATCCCCATTGAAATCTCTAGCACTGTTAGGTACATGATTAAAGATCTTCCCTCAACTGGTGGAATTAGAATCAGAGGTTCTTGTAAGTACTCCTTGATTTTATCAAAGGCTATTTCACAGTCGTCATTCATTTTACTACTTGATCTTTCTTCAGCAGCTTGAAGATTGGTTCACAAGTAGCAGTCAAATAAGAAATGAATCGGGCAATGTAATTCAGTCATCCTAAGAAACCTCTGACCTCCTTCTTAGTATGGGGAGCTGAAATTTCTTAAATAGCTTTAACCTTTACATGATCAACTTCAATACCTTTACCACTGACGGCGAAACCTTGGAGTTTTCCAGACCTCACCCCAAAGGTTCATTTGTTTGAATTCAGCCTCAGCTTGTACTTCTTCAGCGTTTTGAATAACTTATGCAGATGGTCAATATGTTCTTCTTCAGTTTGTGATCTGGCTATCATATCATCGACGTAGAATTCTATATCGTGACGAATCATGTCATGGAATAAAGCTACCATGGAATGTTGATAAGTTGCCCCGGTGTTCTTCAACCCAAAAGGCACAACCTTGTAACAGAAAGTGCCCCACCATGTGACGAAGGTAGTTTTCTCCATGTCTTTAGGCGCCATCTTGATCTGATTATAACCCGATAAACCATCCATGAAAGAGAATACCTTATGCTGAGCAGTGTTGTCGACCAGAACATCAATATGTGGAAAGGGGAAGTCATCTTTGGGGCTTGCCCTGTTCAGATCCATTTAATCTACACACATACGTACCTTTCTGTCTTTCTTTGGTACCAGAACAAAATTAGCAACCCATTAAGGATATGATGTCACTGCTAAGAAACCTGCATTGAATTGCTTCATAACCTCGGCCTTGATCTTCTCTGACATCTCGGGACGCATGCGGCGAACCTTCTGCTTAATCGGCAAGCAACCCTCTTTCATTGGCAGACGATCAACCATAATATCATTATCGTTCCCTGCCATTTCTTTGTATGACCAAGCAAATACCTCAACATAGTCGTGCAACATCTGAATCAATTTTTATTTGATACTTCCCTCTAAGTTGGCACATATCTTGACCTGTTTTCTATCTTTCTCAAAACCCAAATTTACCACTTTGATCAGCTCTTCATGTGGTTGGATAGACTTTTCTTTTTGTATTAAGAGTTTGGAAAGTTCTCCAGGTATTTCAAAATCTTCCTCGCCTTCGTCTTCGGATTGATAGATTGGATTTTCAAAGTCATAAGTGGCAATAGCAGAATCGTTATCAATGAGATCCAGAGTGGATGGGGATCTACAATGTAGTATGTAGGTGTGTGTAAGAACACATAGCTATTTGAAAGTGCAATAAAATAAAAGAAAGACAGAGAGTGCAAAATTCGAATGCAAAATGTCTAATGTTTTCATTAAATGAAAATATGACATATGAAATGACAACCCTTGACAAATGGACCATTCTGCCTCGGGCAAGACACAATGTTTAAAGTCATTGTTTTAAAATAAATTACATTACCAAATTTCTTAAAGCGATAAAAATAGAAATAGTTATTACTCCTGGCTAAAGGAGACGGAGATAATGTCTTTTTGTTTCCAATTGTTGAGTCCATCACCAATGGTAAGGAATATCCACCTGTCGAAATCACCATCATTGTCAACATCCTCTATAGCGTTGACTTCGTTGTTTCTAATACAGAATGGAGGTCTTCCAGCACGAGCGTGACGAACAACCCTCTGACCCTCTGCAGTAAAGCCCAAACCTACCTTATCAGATTTGTAGGGGATATTAGGAAGCTGACCCCAAACAATACAACCACCTTCTTCTATAGTTGCTTTGACATCTTTCAAGGAATCCATCTTGTGCAGAACCTTGGTAGTCTTTGGAATAGCAGAAACATTTTCAAAAGCGGCAGGGGAAATCACGTTAAAAGCTTGATAGGGAGTCTCGATGAATTCACCGTCCATTTCTACATACTGGAATGAATTCGGGTGGCTGACCATGTATTCCTCATCTCCGCAGACTGTAACAATCTTCCCTTTTATAGTATATTTCAATTTATGGTGCAAGGTGGAGGTGACAGCGCCTGCCCCAAGGATCCAGGGGCATCCCAATAGACAAGAATAAGCTGGTTGAATGTCCATAACATAGAAGTTAGATTCAAAGATTTGTGAACCCACATTGATCGGAAGGTCCACTTCTCCATGTACCATTATTTTTGATCCGTCAAAGGCTCGAACTATGATGTCACTAGGTTTCAGCACAACCCCTTCACAATCCATTCTGTCAAGGGCGCCTTTTGGCATAACATTCAGAGAAGATCGAGTATCAACTAACAGATGGGCCAATGTAGTGCCCCTGCATTCAATGGAGACATACATGGCCCTGTTATGATTTCTTCCTTTCGGAGTCAGATCAACATCGAAGAAACCTAATCCATTGTCAGTCGTTAATCTAGCAACACAACTTCCAAATTGATCGGCAGAAATCTCTTGTGGTACATGAGAAGTTTTCAAAAATTTCATTAAAGCTTGTTCATGAGCTTCAGAACACAGTAATAAAGATAACATGGATATTTTGGACGGGGTCTGCCCTAGCTGTTCAACAATTTCGTAATCACTTCTATGAATGATCTTCAAAACCTCTTTCATTTCTTGTCCAGAGGTGTCCTTGATTGTAGCTTCTTTCAGTGCCTCCGTCCTGGAAGGCTCTATCATTGGCTCTTTACCTCGAGCTTTGGCAGTTGTCTTAGTAATTCTAACTTTAACAAGTGAAGAGATTTCTGGAGAGAAAATCCTTCCGCTTCTTGTAATTTTACTGGTCCTCGCAATATTGTCAATATTGGGATCAATTTCTTCATCATCTTCATCAGAAAACTCTTGTTTAATGCCATGGTAATAAACGTCGGATCCATAATTCCATGGAATAGCCTTCTCCAAGGAATATTGGATGGGTCCAGGTTCTGTAATCATTAAGGGAGCAACTTCTGGATTGGCAGTAGTCCTTACAGGACCCTTTGAAGTGATCTTGAAAGGAGTACCAGATATGCAAGACAAATCTCGGCACAAATTTTCAGCATACAGAACTTTTTCAATCAAAATTACATGTTCATCCATCAGGCGTTAAATTTCTTCCTTCAGTAACCCACAACCATTGGGTTGAACTGCACAGTAATAACATTCTTTAATTCAACCCGAAAATAAGCCGGCTTGTAGAAAATTCTTCTTGACTGTTGAGAGAGGAGTAACCACATCATTACGGAGATAACATAGAAAACATCTTCAATAACACTTATAACTTTGTCATGCTTCGACATAGGAGCAGTAATAACATTTGGAGTCTCAGGAGGGTCAAACTCGATTTCCTTGTTATCAATCGTGTCTTGAATTTTCTTTTTCAGGGCCTAGCAGGTGTTGGTGTCGTGCTCGGGACTGTTCGAATGATAGGCACATCTTGCATTTGGATTGTACTTCAGAGAGAATGTGTTGGAATTAGGAGAAGGATCCCAGAGTGTTATAAGGCTGGACTTTAAAAAATATTTCAATGCTTGCGCTAATAGCATATTAATCCTGGTAAACTGCCTCCTCGGAGCGTCTGACCTACGCTGATTGCCTTGTTGTTGTTGTTGTTGATTAGGCGCTAGATTAGAGATCAACACTGCTCCCACAGATTGATGTCGATCATTTTTATCACGACTTTTCTGGTCATAGACAACATTAGTTTCTTTTTTACTAACGAAGGGCTTCTTCACAGCATTAGAAGATGTATCAATCGGAATCTCCCACTCATAATACCACTTTTAACTCGTTTTCCAGTCAAAATCAGCTCAGTAAACCCTGATGAAGAACTCCCAATCAACAAATTAAAGAATGGGCCCGTTAGAGTGCCCATGAACATATCCACCAATTCCCGATTAGTCAAAGGAGGTTGCACCCTTCTAGCTAGGTCCCTCCATTTTTGGGCATACTCCTTGAACCCTTCATTTGAGCCCATGGACATGTTATGCAATTGTACACGAGTCAGCGCCAGGTCAGCATTATAATACTGCTTGTAGAAAGCAGCAACCAAGTCTTCCCATGTGTGAATGTTGGTTCCTTCTAGCTGATAGAACCATTCAAGTTGAGTACCGGACAAAATTTCTTGGAAGAAATGGACTCATAATTTTCTGTCAGTAGTATGAGGTTGGATTTTTAAAACATACGACCTCAAATGAATTTTGGGACAAGAGACCCCATCATATTTAGAAAACATAGGGACTTTGAATTTGTGAGGGATGACCACCCTCAGAATCAGACCTAGCTCTCCAAAATCCAGTCCAGGCACTTTCTGGATTTCCACAGCTTTGAGTCGGTCTTCCAACTGCTTGTATTTTTCAACTGTAGGAGGATATTGTTCGTCAAAGTAGTCTTCATCTTCGGAACCCTGATTTTTTTTACCTTCACCCCTGAAACTTCTATCATTCTCCTCTTGGTTGTCATCTTCCTCAGAGGAAACATCATTTGCTTGAGCCATCCGAGCAGGACCTTTGAATCTTCTCCCCATGTTTAGGATAATAGCCCGCTTCTTAGTCTTCTTTTTCGTGGTGAGGAGCGCCATTATCTCTTGTTGCCCTTTGGCCAGATTCAGCAGAGTCTCTTGAAATTGTGCATGCTGAGTTTGCAGATTCTTGACAATTTGTTCGAGATCCATCTTATACTGAAATAAACAGTAAATAGATGAGGAAACCTGTATTAGAAAACCTGCTTATGAAATTATGCATGATATGTAGATGCAATGTTTTCAAGGACCTTAGGAGATTTAAATTTGCTAACCAAGAGGAAACAAAAATCAAAGATTTCAATAATAAGTTCAGAATTACAACTGCCTTCCAGGCTTACAATGAAAAACAAAAGGGTCTCAAGGAGACAACAATATAAACTCCTAATATCTATGACTCAAGTATCCCATGGATGCTTCCTCTTTGTGTCGATGTATGCATTAAGGCTTTTCTCCTCGTGAAGTTGCTTTGTGAGCTCCAACATTTTCCTTTCACTTGCATGGAATTGAGCTTCTAAGGTGTCATGTTCTTCCTTGAGTTGAATCCACGACTTATGCAATTCTTCAAGGTCAATAGGCATGTCCGGATGGATGATGATGTGAGAAATGTCTCCTTTGATAGCAGGCTCTAAGATCACCGGTAGAACAACTGGATATGGCATCATAAGGTTTTGAGCACGAGCTCGTACCCATTTGAGATATGGCTCCAAAGGGATATAATTATTTTGTCCTAAAGTTTTACTATCAACCTTATTTACCATACCCCAAGCACGTATAGACCTTTTACGATAACCTTAAAGATAGTTCTCGTAGTCGAACACAATACCCTGGATAAGTGTGTCATGAGGATCATCTCTTCGAGTATAACCAAATTTTCGTAGAGCTAGAGAAGGGTTGTAAGTAATACCTCCCTCAATGCCAAGGAGTGGAACATTAGGAAATTCCCCGTAACAGTTAATGATAGTAACATCTTCTAGAGATCGGGAATGCCAATACATATCTGAATGAGAAAACGACATCATCCTTTGAGAACACCTTTGTTGTACCCTAATTGTTGCCCCTAAGATTCCTCTATCATCTCATACCATTACAATGCAACAAGTTCACACACTAGGTTTTGGTTCTTCTCTCTATCTTTAGCTTTGCTCATGGAAAATCACCAAGCACCTTGACTTGTATTTTGTGATCATCTATGTCTTGTATTGATTAACTTTTAACTAATAAATACAATGAATGTTTTTTCTAATTTATGATGTTATAGGTAAAAGCACAATTCATTCGATCAAGTTGATCTACAGGTTCATGAGCTTGTTACCATGCCTTCTTCAACAAAGTTTCATTGAGATTCAAGCCCCATCATTGAAGATACCTTGAAGTAATTACATGACAAAGTCTATTTTGATTCATCATGCCTCAAGTTGTCAAAAATAGTTCAAAGATACAAGGGTTGATTGAAGAAGTTTGACCTAATTGGATAATTCCTTGATTTCTTGATCACAAGGGCATATTTTCCTCAATTCTTAATATTTGGAAATGTTTATAGTTACTATGGTTCCTCATTATCATCCTTAACAACTTCTATTTACATGGCAAATGTATTTGTGCAATAAGGTTTGTCAAAATTGAAAAGGTTTCCCAAGGCATATTGTTGCTCTAGGAGCTAGGGTTTTGAACTTCAAAGGGCTATATCTTACTCATCTTTTATTATTTTTGAGTGATTCCAAAGACATGCTTCTATTCAAAGAGTAATCAATAAATCACTTCAAAATTTTCAATAAAATTTTGTGTGGAAGACACCTAATGATGAAGAAAGATTACAAGTCCTCTAGATAAACCATTAAAATCCCTTATGTGACTTCAAAAGATCATAACTTGGCCAATATTTATCTCCTTGAGCCCATTATTTTTCCACAATGATCTTGAAGGTGTGAACTTAAACTCTTTTTTTATGTGCAAAGTTTTAAAATGGATGGAAGATGCCCTAAGGATTAAAACGATTATAGGTCATTTCATGAATTTTTGCCAACTTCAACAAGTCATAACTTTCTCATTTTTTGGAGATTTTAAATGGTTTGTGTCTCAAAATGTCATTCAAGAGATCTACTTCATGCCATCTTTTTTGTTCAAGAGCAAATTCCAAGTGGAAGGCCATGTTTGGATGCAAGACATTATAGGTTATTTTTGAAGAAAAAACATAGAATTTTTCTAAGTACAAAAGTCAACCTCTTTTTCTCAACTTTGACTCATCACAATTTTCAGCTCAAGCATCCATTTGATTCCATTCTTTGCACATTGTAAAACTTGTGAGCTCGTCTTTCTAATGTATCAAGAATCAAGTCTTGAGATGCCTTGAATCATGCACACCATTGATTTGAACATGATACCTTGAAACTCAAGTTTCACCTCAAGTCAGAATTTGAAATCCTTGATTTGGATTCTAAACACAAACTTTTTGCGCGCTTTTGCTTGTAATCATGTTTAAAGAACTTCCAGAAGTGATTAGCACATTAAAACGCAAGCTTTGGATGAGTTTTGATCAAAATAGAAGTCACACTTTTCTTGTTTGTAATTTCACACGATTTCCCTCTAAACTTCATCATTTCACACACTTGAGCATTCAATCAGCTTCCTTATAAATGGAGGGTCATACCTTATTCACTTCCTCAAGCTTAGAGAGCCAGAATCACCCTGCCAAATTTCCCCTTGAACCCAATTTTGTGCAACTTCGAATTTTCTTTTACAACTTTCCTCAATCCATTTTCCTTGTTAATTCACCTTCCTTGAACCTCACTGAAGCTAACAGAAGCAGAATTAAGCTCTAAGAAGTCCTAAATCGTGCTAGCCAAGTCAAGTTTCAGAGCTCTGCAATTGGACTTCGATAGGTAGATTCCTTCACCAATTCTCTCAAACTTTGATGCTGTTATGAAGCTCTCATCATCCTGATTCTAGTTGCAACAATTGTTTTCAACTGGAAGTATGTTTTGGCCATGAAATTTCAAATCCCTTTTCAAAACTTCTCTTCCAAAAAGACTGAGCTACAACTTACATAATATAACATTGATTCATTTATTTCATTTATTTCATTGATTTCATTAATTTCAAAGACTTTCATTGATTTCGTTGATATCTCAAATGTGTCAAAAGACACTACATTATATAACATTAATAATGAATAATAAAATTAAAAGCTCAAATACAACAAGAGCCCAATAACAATACTATTGGGCTCTAGTTGGCAAGACACATTGCTACAAATTTAGTCGGCAAGACACATTGCTTTTTTATAATAGAACAAAGCACATAGATCTAAATTGTCATTTAATAAGAGAGAAACTTCAAAGAAATATCTTCCATATTCTCCACATCTTCTCAATAAGTAGTTGACATTTTTACCAAAACTCTTGACCCTACACCATTCCATAACTTCATCTCTAAGTTTGTCCTTTTCAGTATATGTGGCACAACTTGGTTGGGATTTTATCCATATATATTACTATTAGTATAAATTAATGTTTGTATATGGTTGTTAGTTAGGTTGTTAATTATTGTTAGTTAGGTTTTTACAGATAGTTAGTTAGGTTGTTAGACTAACTAACTGCATTGTGAATGCTATTTAAGGATAAAATTTCACATATGAATACATTCAATTATTTCACTCTATGTTCAATTTAGTTCATATTGTGATGATTGGTTCAATCTTCATGTATGAAATCACATATTACTTTAGATTCTAATATAGCAAACAAAATATAATTGCTAAATCACTTCATAGTTATGTGTTAAATTATTCAAAAATTGATGTGAGGAAGCATAAGCAATTGAATGCTTGAGTTTATCATTTCACCACATAATTCAAGTTTAGGTTTACTATGTTCTCACTTTTCATCTTTGTTTTCTTTTTGTTCAGATGTGCAAATGTTTGACTAGATTCACTTGTGGTGTTTTTTTTCTTCCAACTATTAATTTAGTTGATGTGTGTACGTATTTATTTTACATTTAATTTTTCATGTTTTTGTAAAGCCTTCTCTTGCAACTATAGACAAAAGCTATAAATAATCTTGGGCTGAACTTTTTTCCCTATCCTTTATTTATTTTCTGATATATTATTCTATGTTCTATAATTATTGAAAAAGAAAATAATTTAATTAGGTAATATTTTTTCTACTGGCCCTTTAAGTGTTTAGTGATTCTTCAAATCAAATACTTAAATTTATTGTTTTAACCCTTTTCTCATCCACGTTAAACACAAAGTGTAACGGCATAATCCTAACACTTTGCCACCTCTAACCCTTTATATACATTAAAGATGATAAAATAGGTCGTATGTTCCGCTCCATCATATCTTAAATCCGTCAAATAAAAAATATAATAGACAAGCCTGCCAAGTTAAAATAAGCAAAAATAAAAAAAAATTTAATCCGCTCTTCCAAGATAACAGATTAGCAGGGGACTTATTCGTCTAATTTTTTATTTATTTAATTTTTCATTTTTTAATAAAATATGAGAGAGAGATAGAGAGAGTATAAAAATATCGTATATAATTTTACGTAGTGCGCAATAAAAAAGTGGACAGATGAAGTAAAAAATAGTAAAATTAAAGAAAAAGTATCTAACACTAAAATATGAGATTCGAATTCTTCATGTGATTCTTGATTTTTAAAATTCATTATGATTAAATATATAAAAGTGAAAGAGATTAACTTTAAAGGTTGTGATTAACACTGCATGAAAAATCAGTAAATAGTACACCCGAGCAATCCACACTCGGAGATAAACACCATACTGAAAGCCACAAACATTTTACATTTTTGTCTCTTAATTCAGTCTACGCCACTCTCACTTTTTATTTTAAAAGGAAAGAAAACCAACTACTTACTAGAGTTATATTTTTTTATAGTGGAATTGGAGGTTACTTAGAAGTTACTTTTTCTCAACAAAAATAAACGGTAGAAGATAATCATAAGGTGGTTTTTAGTAGTTACATAGAATATTGTAGAACCAACTATTGACTAAGGAGTTGTCATTTTTTTTATAGTGGTATTAGAAGTGCAGAAGTTAATCATAAGGAAGTTTTTAGTAATTATATATAATATTGTAGAAGGGTAAATTTTAAAGGTAAAAAAGGCTACACCAAAATTGAATTTTGCCTTTATATATTTTTAAAGAGATTTTTAGAGAGATAAATTCATTTCAAATTAATCTTTTAAAATTATCTTTTTCTATCTCATAATTGCATTATTATTTTTCCTTTGTGTGACAATCAAGCTGTGGATTAGGAAAACGAGAGAGGGCATGAGAGAAAGAGCATTAGAAGATCTAAATCCAACCTCTAGTAATTTTGATCCTCTCATGCTTTTTCTCTCATGTTTTTTCTCTCATGTTTCTATCATTCTCAAATCTCAAATATTGGTTCATCTTTTTCACTCTCATAGTTGTACTATTATTTTTCCTTGGCGTGACAATCAAGCATTGGATTAGGAAAAAGAGAGAGGGAATGAGAGAAAGAGCATAAGAGGTTCCATATCAAACCTCTAGGAATTTGAATCCTCTCATGCTCTTTCTCTCATGTTTCTTTCATGCTCAAATTTCAACCATTGATTCATCTTTTACACTCTCATAATTTCACAATTATTTTTCCTTTGTGTGACAATCGAGAATTAGATTAAGAAAAGAAGAGAGGGCATGTGAGAAAGATCATGAGAGGATTCAAATCCAACTTCCAGGAATTTGGATCCTCTCATGCTCTTTCTCTCATGTTTCTATCATGCTCAGATCTCAATCATTGGTTCATCTTATTCTCTCTCATAATTGCACTATTAGTTTTCCTTTGTGAGACAATCAAGCATTAGATTAGGAAAGGAGATAGGCCTTGAGAGGATCCAAATCCAACCACCATAAATTTGGATCTTCTCATGCTCTTTCTCTAATATTTCTACCATGTTCAAACCTTAACTATCGGTTAATCTTTTTCTCTCTCATAATTGCACTATTATTTTTCTTTTGAGAGATAATCAAGCATTGGATTAAGGAAAAAGAGAGAAAGAATTATAGAAAGAGCATGAGAGGATCCAAATCTAACACTCTGGAATTTGGATCCTCTCATACACTTCCTCTCATGTTTCTATCATGCTCAAATCTCAACCATTAGTTTATCTTATTCTCTCTCATAATTGCAATAATATTTTTCCTTTGTGTGACAATCAAGCATTAGATTAGAAAAAGGAGAGAGGTCATGAGAGAAAGAGCACGAGAGTATCCAAATCTAACCTGCAGGAAATTGGATCATCTCATGTTGTTTCTCTCATGTTCAAATCTCAATCATTGGTTCATCTTTTTCTCTCTCATAATTGCAATGTTATTTTTATTATGTGTGACAATCAAGAATTATATTAGGAAAAAGATAAAGGGAATGTGAGAAAGAGCATGAGAGGATTCAAATCCAACCTCCAAGAATTTGGATCCTCTCATGCTCTTTATCTCATGTTTCTATCATGCTCAAATCTCATCCATTGTTTCATCTTTTTCTCTCTCATAATTGCACTATTATTTTTCCTTTGTGTAACAATCAAGTATTGAATTAGAAAAAGAAGAGAGGACATGAGAGGATCCAAATCTAACCTCCTGGAATTACGATCCTCTCATGCTCTGAATCTCTTGTTTCTATCATGCTCACATCTCAACTATAGGTTCATCTTTTTCTCTCTCACAATTGCACTATTATTTTTCCTTTGTATAATAATCAAGCATTAGATTAGGAAAAAAAGGGAGAAGGCATGAGAGAAATAACATGAAATGATCCAAATACAACCTCCAGAAATTTGGATCCTCTCATGCTCTTTCTCTCATGTTTCTATCATGCTCAAATTTCAATTATTAGTTCATCTTTTTATCTCTCATAATTGCACTATTATTTTTCATTAGTGTGACAATCATGCAGTGGATTATGAAAATGAGATAGGGCATGTGAGAAAGAGCATGAGAGGATTAAAATCCAACCTCAAGGAATTTGGATCCTGTCATGCTCTTTCTCTCATGTTTCTATGATGTTTAAATATCATCCATTGGTTTATCTTTTTCTCTCTCATAATTGCACTATTATTTTTCCTTTAAGTGATAATCAAGCATTGGATTAGGAAAAAGGAGAGATGGAATTAGAGAAAGAACATGAGAGGATCCAAATCCAACCTCCTAGAATTCATATCCTCTCATGCTCTTTCTCTCATGTTTCTATCATGCTCAAATCTCAACCATTGCTTTATCTTTTTCTCTCTCATAATTGCAATATTATTTTTCCTTTGTGTGACAATCAAGCATTAGATTAGGAAAAGGAGAGAGGGCAAGTGAGAAAGATCATGAGAGTATCCAAATCCAACCTACATGAATTTGGATACTCTCAAGCTCTTTCTCTCATGTTTCTATCATGCTCAAATTTTAACCATTGGTTCATCTTTTTCTCTCTCATAATTGCATTATTATTTTTCATTTGTGTGACAATCAAGCATTGGATTATGAAAATGAGAAATGGCATGTGATAAAGAGCATGAGAGGATTCAAATCCAACCTCCGGGAATTTGGATCCTCTCATGCTCTTTCTCTCATGTTTCTATCATGTTCAAATATCATCTATTGGTTCATCTTTTTCTCTCTCATAGTTGTACTATTATTTTTCCTTTGATTGATAATCAATCATTGGATTATGAAAAAGAAGAGAAGGAATTAGAGAAGGATCATGAGAGGATCAAAATCCAACCTCCTGGAATTCAGATCCCCTCATGCTCTTTCTCTTATGATTCTATCATGCTCAAATCTCAATCATTGCTTTATCTTTTTCTCTCTCATAATTGCACTATTATTTTTCCTTTGTGTGAGGATCAAGCATTAGATTAGGAAAAGGAGAGAGGGCATGTGAGAAAGAGCATGAGACTATCCAAATCCAACCTCCATGAATTTGGATCCTCTCAAGCTCTTTCTCTCATGTTTCTATCATGCTCAAATATCATCCATTTGTTCATATTTATCTCTCTCATAATTGCACTATTATTTTTCCTTTTTGTGACAATCAAGCATTGGATTAGGAAAAGGAGAGAGGACATGAGAGGATCCAAATATAACCTCCTAGAATTCGGATTTTCTCATGCTCTTTATCTCATGTTTTTCTCATGCTCTTTATCTCATGTTTCTATCATGCTCAAATCTCAATCATTGGTTCATCTATTTCTCTCTCATAATTGCATTATTATTTTTCCTTTGTATAATAATCAAGCATTGGATTAGGAAAAAAGGGGGAGAAGGCGTGGGAGAAAGAGAATGAAAGCATCCAAATCCAAGCTCCATAAATTTGGATCTTCTCATGCTTTTTCTCTCACGTTTCTATTATTCTCAAATTTCAACCATTGGTTCATCTTTTCATATCTCATAATTGCACTATTATTTTTCATTTGTGTGACAATCAAGCATTGGATTAGGAAAATGAGAGATGGCATGTGAGAAATAGCATGAGAGGATTCAAATCCAACCTCCAGGAATTTGGTTCCTCTCATGCTGTTTCTCTCATGTTTCTATCATGTTCAAATCTCATCCGTTGGTTCATCTTTTTCTCTCTCATAATTGCATTATTATTTTTCCTTTGTGTAACAATCAAGTATTGGATTAGAAAAATGAGAGAGGGCATGAGAGGATCGAAATCCAACCTCCAGATATTCGGATTGTCTCATGCTCTTTACCTCATGTTTCTATCATGCTCAAATCTCAACCATTGGTTCATCTTTTTCTCTCTCATAGTTGCACTATTATTTTTCCTTTATGTGATAATCAAGTATTGGATTAGGAAAAATGAGAGATTTCATGAGAGAAAGATCATGAAAGGATCCAAATCTAACCTCCAAAAATTTGGATCCTCTCATGCTCTTTCTCTCATGTTTCTATCATGCTCAAATCTCAACCATAGGTTCATCTTTTTCTATCTCATAATTGCATTATTATTTTTCCTTTGTGTGACAATCAAGCATTTGATTAGTGAAAGGAGAGAGGGCTTGCTAGAAAGAGCATGAGAGGATCCAAATCTAACCTCTAGGAATTTGGATCCTCTCATGTTTCTATCATGCTCAAATCTTAACCATTGGTTCATCTTTTTCTCTCTCATAATTGCACTATTATTTTTCCTATGGGTGACAATCAAGAATTGGATTAGTAAAAGGCAAAAAGTATTGAGATAATGAGCATGGTACGATCCAAATCCAACCTGTAGTAATTTGGATCCTCTCATGCTTTTTCTATCATGTTTCTTTCATTTTCAAATCTCAACCTTTGGTTCATCTTTCTCTCTCTCATAGTTGTACTATTATTTTTCCTTGGTGTGACAATCAAGTATTGGATTAATAAAAAGAGAGAAGGCATGTGATAAAGAGAATGAGAGGGTCTAAATCGAACCTCCAGGAATTTGGATCCTCTCATGCTCTTTCTCTCATGTTTTATTTAATTTTAAACTTTCAACCATTGGTTCATCTTTCACACTCTCATAATTTCACTATTATTTTTCCTTTGTATGACAATCAACAAATGGATTAGAATAAGAAGACAGGGTATGAGAGGATCCAAATCCAACCTCTTGGAATCTGGATCGTCTCATGCTCTTTACCTCATGTTTCTATCATGCTCAAATATTAACCAGTGGTTCATCTTTTCCTCTCTCATAGTTGCACTATTATTTTTCCTTTATGTGATAATCAAGTATTGGATTATGAAAAAAAGGAGAGAAGGCATGAGAGAAAGACCGTGACAGGATCCAAATCCAACCTCCAAAAATTTGGATCCTCTCATTCTCTTTCTCTCATGTTTCTATCATGCTCAAACCTCAACCATATGTTCATATTTTTCTATCTCAAAATTGCATTATTATTTTCATTTGTGTGACAATCAATCATTGAATTAGGAAAAGGAGGGAATGATAAAAATAGCATGACAGGATCCAAATCCAACCTCTAGGAATTTGGATCCTCTCATGCTCTTTCTCTCATGTTTCTATCATGCTCAAATCTCAACAATTGGTTCATCTTTTTCTCTCTTATAATTTCACTATTATATTTCCTATGTGTGACAATCAAGCATTATATTAGGAAAAGGAGAGAGGGTTTGAGAGGATCCAAATCCAACCTCCATAAATTTGGATCCTCTCATGCTTTTTCTCTTATATTTCTATCATGCTCAAATCTCAACAATTTGTTTATCTTTTTCTCTCTCATAATTGCACTATTATTTTTCCATTGTGTGACAATCAAGCATTGGATTAAAAAAAGGAGAGAGGGCATGAGAGAAAGAGAATGAGTCTATCCAAATACAACCTCCAAGAACTTGGATCCTCTCATGAAATTTCTCTCATGTTTCTATCATGCTCAAATCTCAACCATTGGTTCATCTTTTTCTCTCTTATAGTTGCACTATTATTTTTCCTTTGTGTGATAATCAAGTATTGGATTAGGAAAAAGGAGAGTAGGCATGAGAGAAAGAGAATGAAAGGATTAAAATCCAACCTCCAAAAATTTGGATCCTCTCATGCTCTTTCTCTCATGTTTCTATCATTCTCAAATCTCAACCATAGGTTCATCTTTTTCTATCTCATAATTGCATTATTATTTTTCCTTTGTGTGACAATCAAGCATTGGATTAGGGAAAATAGAGAGGGCTTGATAGAAAGACCATGAGAGGATCCAAATCTAACCTCTATAAATTTGGATCCTCTCATGCTATTTCTCCCATGTTTCTTTCATGCTCAAATTTTAACCATTAGTTCATCTTTTACACTCTCATATTTTCACTATTATTTTTCCTTTGTATGACAATCAACAAATGTATTACAAGAAGGAGATAGGGCATGAGAGGATCCAAATCCAACCTCCAGGAATTGGGATCGTCTCATGCTCTTTACCTCATGTCTCTATCATGTTCAAATATCAACCATTGGTTCATCTTTTTCTCTCTCACAGTTGCACTATTATTTTTCCTTTGTGTGATAATCAAGTATTGGATTAGGAAAAAAGGAGAGAAGGCATGAGAGAAAGACCATGACAGGATCCAAATCCAACCTCCACAAATTTGGATCTTCTCATGTTCTTTCCATCATGTTTCCATCATGCTCAAATCTCAACCATAGGTTCATCTTTTTCGATCTCATTATTGCATTATTATTTTTCCTTTGTGTGACAATCAAGCATTGGATTAGGAAAAGGAGAGAGGGCATGATAGAAAGAGCATGAGAGGATCCAAATCCAACCTCTACGAATTTGGATCCTCTCATGCTCTTTGTCTCATGTTTCTATCATGCTCAAATCTCAACTATTGGTTCTTCCTTTTCTCTCTCATAATTGCACTATTATATTTCCTATGTGTTATAATCAAGCATTGGATTATGAAAAGGCGAAAAGTCATGAGAGAAAGAGCATTAGAGGATCCAAATCCAACCTCTAGTAATTTGGATCCTCTCATACTTTTTCTCTCATGCTTTTTCTCTCATGTTCCTAACATTCTCAAATCTCAACCACATGTTCATCTTTTTCTCTCTGATAGTTGTACTATTATTTTTCCTTGGTGTGACAATGAAGCATTGGATTAGGAAAAAGAGAGAGGGCATGAGAGACAGTGTGAGAAGCCCCTTCATAGATTTATTTTGAATGATTTCAAATATATATATGAAACACTAAATACATGTGTGCACTATAAAAATATAATATAACATGTTTGAATAAGCCAAAATTACATTTCTCTCATAATGCATCATTATGAGTCGACACATCAAGTTTTGTATCGATACATAGCATTCTGAAGTCCCTGGAATTGTATTTCAAAACTATTATGTATCGATACAAAAGCTTATGAGTCGATACATAACTCCTTGATGACCTTGGAATGTAAATCTAAAAACTGCATGCATGGATACATAAATTTCATGCATCAACACATAATATTTTGATGCCCCTGTAATATTTGTATGAATCGACACAAAACCTCATGCATCGACACATGACATTTTGGTGCCTCTGTAATACGTTCTTGAACTTATATGCATCGATACAAAACCTCATGTATTGATACAAAACATTCTGATGATCCTGGAAAACATTTTGATACTTATATGTATCGATACATATTATCATGTGTCGACTCATACTAGGTTTTAAATTCAAAAAATTAAATTTACAATCATTATGTATCGACACATACGCGTTATGTGTCGACGGGTATAAAAGTGTTCATTATGTAAAACGCTATAACATGATTTTGTATCGACTCAAAACATAATGTATTGACTCTTCCTGTTACATATAACTAACATGAGTCGACACATGAAAAACATGCATCGACTCATATCACTTTCTTTTTGACTAACCATTTTCTGTTATAAATATAAGCAAGCATTTCTTCAGAAGCTATATAGCAACATAAAAGAGTGTATGCAAAACAATTGTGAGCAACCAGAAGCTTTTCATTCCTTCATCTTCATCATCTTCTCAACCATCTTACATTCAACAACAACAAAGAAAATCAAATATCCTTGTTGAATTGAATCAAGCGGTTTGAGATATCGTTCAGCTGTGTATGGAAGAAGTCTAGCTAAGTTGAAGGTTGAAGAGGAAGCTCCAAGAAATAAACTAGAGGGTTTGTCCTTCAAGAACGGGTGTGTTCTTGAGGGTTTTGTCAGCCACGGTCGCACGATTCGGATTCAGCCATAGCGAGGGGTTTGGAAATCAGAAGGATTTGAACAAACAGGTCGTGGAAGAAGAGGATCATTCGGTGACTTTGCAAGAAATCTTGATACAACTCATATCAAGTGGTGGTTCTTACAAGAAGAAGAAGATCATAGGGATTTCTTTCTTTTTGTGTAGTGTAACCTTGCTATCAAACATTCAACATATTGATATAAAAGTTCTCAGTTTCGATTGTGAAATTGAGAGGGAGACATACCCACACGCGAGGACGACATTGGGGAACTTCCTTACCAAACTGCCTGCGTAACGTTCTCTCTCTCTTTCTCTTTACAATTTTACATATTCTATAATTTTGCAATTCAATTGGCGTGCTAAGTTTTACAGTCTAATGATAAACATAGTGGCTCAAACATTTTCACCAAACCACCACTATTAAATCATTATACAAGCATACGCCAAGTGTTTGACAAAATTCCTATCAAATTTCTAAATTCATTGGAAATACTGTTTTATGATAATTGCATTGAAACGTCAAGATTTCTGAGTTGTATATTCATCCATTTCATTTAATAAAAATCCAACAAAGTTTTCACATGTCAAGTTTTCTAGTAGTTGGTTCAAAGTAGACAGAATTAATTCAGGACATTGATTTTCGCTGCTTTCAACTCGCCTTGATGAAACAATTTTAAATCCTTGAAAAAGTAATAAGTGATCTACTCACCCCCCCTCGCGATCACTTTCCACACCCTCTAACAAGTGGTATTAGAGCATCGGTTAGCTGGTGCTTTGTATCTACTCGTAACACTATGGCCTTTGAACCAAATGGGGCATATAATAGAGCTCATGTTTTCAATGGTGAAAACTATGGCTACTGGAAAGACTGCATGCGAGTACACATAAATTCCATTGACAGGAATGTATGGACTGCCATTCAAAATGGTCCTTTTCAAATCACCATGAGGAATGATGCAGGTGCAATAGTAACTAAACCTGAGGATCAATGGAATGAAATGGATGAAAAGAAATGGCCGTGCGATTGGAGAGGCAGAAATATGATGATCTCAGCAATTGGTATTGATGAGTATTATAGGGTGTCTCACTGCACGTCCGCTAAAGAAATGTGGGATGCTTTATAAATTTCCCATGAAGGCACAACTGAAGTTAAACAATCTTGTATTAATACACTCAATCAAGAGTTAGAGCTCTTTTGCATGAACCAAGGAGAATCTGTCTCTGACATGCAGAAGAGATTCGTACATCTTGTGAGTCATTTAAATGCACTTGGAAAACCTGTTTCCAATGAAATTGCTACTAATAAAATTCTGAGATGTCTTAGAAGGGAATGGAAACCTAAAGTAACAGCTATCAAGGAAGCAAATGACCTCACTATGCTTACCATTACAACTCTTTTTGGAAAGCTGGAAGAACACCCACAAGAATTGCAAATTCTTGAAAAATATGAAAATAAGAGTAAGAAAGAAAGGAATAAAGACAGGGAGGGTGAGAAGAAGTCAATAGCTCTAATGACTTTTAGCTCTAAGTCCTCAACCAAAGAGAAAGATGATAATGGCTCAACTAGTGATGAAAATTCTGATGATGAAGAAATGGGACTTTTTGTTCAGAGATACAATATATTTATCAGAAAGAATGGAATCAAGCACTCCGATAAGAATCTCATAAGCTTTCGAAAACAATCCAAAGAACCAAGGCAAGAAGAAAATAAAAACCAAAGAGGTAAAGGACCTTGTTACAATTGTGGTAAAGTTGGACACTACAAACCAGACTGTCCAAAGATGAAGGATAAGGGAAAATCTCCACCAAAGAAGTTCAACAAACAAAGAAGAGCTTATATTGCATGGGAAAGCGATAGCGATTCATCAGACGATGACAGTTTAAGTTGTAGTGATGAAAGTGCAAATATATGTCTGACGGCACATACAAAATATCAACTCTACAACAAGAAAGACAACCACAACAAACAAGTAAGACAAGCATATCCTAACAACTTTTCTTCTATGACCTTTTCTGAACTAAAGTTAGCTTTTGAAAAACTGCAATACAAAGCTGAAGATGCCTTTAAGAGATTATCCTCTGATAAACAAATATTTTCATTTCTCGAGAGTAAAGTCTATAAATCTGAAAAAGACTTAAAAAGTCTAAAAGCTAGTATTGCAGAAAGTTCAAAAGATAAGGATGTTACAGGATGTATTCCCAGAAGGGAATGTGAAGTTTGTCATATTTGGCAGCAAGAGGTTAGGACTCTTAATGCCAAATTAGAAAAAGCTTTACAGCCCAAAGTTACTTTTGTAGTCGATCCTAAAATTTTTAAGAAAACATTGAATCCACCGTATTCAAAATACTCTTTTGTTAAAAAATTACCAAAGGATACAATGAGCAGAAGTAAAACAATACATCATCATCATGGTTTATGCCATTATTGTTGTCACTTTGGACATACCATTGAAAAATGCATGTTTAGGAGGTTCCTTGTTCCTAAAGGCATTTACCAATGGAGGCCTAAAGGTAACCATGTTACCACTTACCCACATGGATCCAATAAAAATTGGGTACCTACCTCTCTCTTTTGATATTGCAGGAAAAATGTCTCACACCCATGGATAGAAGATGGTTTCTAGACAGTGGGTGTTCAAGGCACATAACTGGTGACATATCGCTCTTCATTGACTTCAAGGAAAAGAAGAAAGGATTTGTTACCTATGGAGACAATAACAAAGGAGATATACTCGGTAAAGGTAGTGTAGGTAATCCCTCTATCACTACTATTTCGAATGTCCATTTAGTAGAGGGGCTTAAACACAATTTGCTCAGTATTAGTCAATTATGTGAGAAAGGTTATAAAGTTACCTTCACAAGTACTTTCTGCATAATTGAAAATAATGAAAAAGATATTGTGTTTAAGGGAATTAGAGTAAACAATGTCTATATGCTTGACCTTTTTGATGTATCCTTAACAAGCACTAAGTGTCTAGTCACCTTGAATGATGATTCATGGCTTTGGCATAGACGCTTAGGGCATGTTAACTTTGATTTGCTTAATAAGGTTGTATCCAAGGATCTAGTAGTAGGTCTTCCAAAGATAAAATTTACAAAGAATCACCTATGTGATGCGTGCCAAATGGGAAAGCAAACAAGGGTCTCTTTCAAATCCAAAAACATGATTTCCACTTCACGACCCCTTGAGCTTCTCCACATGGACCTTTTTGGACCCTCTAGAACAAAAAGTTTAGGAGGAAATTATTATGGTTTTGTTATTGTTGACGACTACTCTAGATTTACTTGGACTATAATCCTTCATAGCAAAAATGAAACTTTTTCTGCTTTTAAGAGTTTTGCAAAACTATCTCAAAATAGAATGGAATTGAAAATAATTGCAATTCGAAGCGATCATGGAGGTGAATTTCAAAACCATCTCTTTGATAATTACTGTGACAAGCATGGTATTGAGCATAATTTTTCAGCACCTCGAACTCCACAGCAGAATGGAGTTGTGGAGCGCAAAAATTGCGTCTTAGAGGAGCTAGCAAGAACAATGCTCAATGAAGGTGGATTGCCAAAATATTTCTGGGCTGATGCAATTAGCACAGCCTGCTATGTTTTAAACAGAATACTACTTCGTCCAATTTTGGATAAAACACCTTATGAAATCTTGAAAGGAAGAAAGCCAAACCTGTCACATCTTCATGTATTCGGTTGCAAATGTTTTATCTTAAATAATGGAAAAGAAAATCTTGAAAATTTGATGTAAAAGCAGATGAAGGTATCTTTCTCGGATACTCATAATCAAGCAAAACATATAGGGTATACAATAAACATCTACTTACAGTTGAGGAGTTAGTTCATGTCTCTTTTGATGAATCTTATCTGAAATGTGTCGGAGAAGGTATTTCTCTTGATGGTGCAGGTGTATCTACTGAAAATATACTCAAAGAAACTGTTGAAGAAAATGTTTAATCCAAAACAATTGATGATAAGGAAAAAAAAGATACAAGCCCTTCAAAAGATGAGGAAGAAGAGAAAATGGAAGCAAATGATCTTCCACTAGCTTGGAAGTCCTCTAAAGACTATCCCATTGACAACATATTAGGAGACATCTCAAAAGGAGTAATGACTCGCTCCAAGATAAGTAATTTTTGTTATCATTTTGCTTCTGTTTCACAAGTAGAACCTAAGAATGCCAAAGAGGCCTTGATTGATAAATTTTGGTTAATGGCCATGCAAGATGAGCTAAATCAGTTTAAAAGAAATGACGTTTGGGAACTTGTCCCTCGTCCGCGAGACCATCATATCATAGGCACTAAATGGGTTTTTAGAAATAAACTTGATGAAAACGGAATGATAACCCGCAATAAAGCACGCTTGGTAGCACAAGGGTATAACCAAGAGGAGGGAATTGATTATGAGGAGACTTATGCTCCAGTTGCTCGTCTTGAGGCTATACGTCTTTTGCTCGCTTATGCGTGTGCAAAAGATTTTAAGCTTTATCAAATGGATGTAAAGAGTGCCTTTCTTAACGGAGTCATAAATGAAGAAGTGTATGTCTCACAACCTCCCGGTTTTGAAAATAACGAATATCTAGATCATGTATTTAAATTAAAACGAGCTTTATACGGTCTTAAACAGGCTCCTCGGGTCTGGTATGAAAGACTTAGTAAATTTCTACTTTATCATGGCTATTTAAGAGGTCAAGTGGAAACTACTCTTTTCGTTAAACGTAAAGGAAAACACATTCTTTTAGTTCAAATATACGTAGATGACATTATTTTTGGTTCAACTAATCCACACTTGGTCGAGGAATTTTCCAAAGTCATGCATGGTGAATTTGAGATGAGCCTCATGGGGGGGCTAAACTACTTTCTCGGTCTCCAAATAAAGCAGCTCAATGAAGGCACAATTATATGTCAAACAAAATATTGCCAAGAGTTGCTTAAACGATTTGGGATGAACAACTCTGAACCAATTTATACTCCCATGCCTACCAATGGAAATTTAGACAAGGATGAACATGGTAAGAGTGTCGTTGTCAAGAAATATAGAGGTATGATCATATCACTCTTGTATCTTACAACATCTAGGCCTGACATCATGTTTAGTGTTTGCATGTGTGCACGATATCAATTGGATCCTAAGGAATCCAACTTGAAAGTTGTTAAGCGTATACTTAGATATCGCAATAATACACCTAAGTATGGGCTATGGTATTCCAAGGGAAGCGATTGCAGTTTAGTAGGTTACTCTGATTCTGATTTTGTTGGCTGCAATTCAGATAGGAAAAGCACTAGTGGAACATGTCACTTGTTTTCAAACTCTTTAATAAGTTGGCATAGAAAAAAGCAAGTTTTTGTCGCTTTGTAAACCGCTGAAGCTGAATACGTTGCAGCCGGTAGCTGTTGTGCTCAGATCTTATGGCTGAAGCAACAATTACAAGACTACGATATTCAATTAAAACATATTCCAATCAAATGTGACAATACAAGTGCTATAAATCTCACTAAGAATCCAGTTTTACACTCACACACTAAACACATAGAAATTAGACATCACTTTCTACGTGATCGTGTTGAAAAGGAGGATGTTACGTTTGAGCATGTTGATACTAAAAATCAACTTGCTGCCATCTTTACAAAACCACTTGCAACGGACCTCTTCTTCAACATCCGCTGTGAGCTAGGGATTTTAGATCTCTCATACGTGATGTCCTAAACATATATGTAATTGAAATATATCTATGTCACACCATACTGTTAAGATGAGCTTTTTCAGCTTTAGTACGTGAGTTCACTTATCTAATCAAACGAGGTAATATCCTTCCTATCTTCACCCTCAATCACCTATAAGTTGATCTAAATGTTCACTGAAAATTTCTTCGTATATATCTTTTACATAAATTGTTTGAATTTGACATATGCAATTTACATCATATCATTAGGCATGCATAACACACTTCAGATAAGTCATTTTTTTGGTATGATACCATATTCCCTTGTTAGCAAGAAATTGTGTAAAAACTGCAATTTATGTCAAAATCCGTGTTATGAGTCGATACATACAGTTATGAGTCAACTCATATCAAAAATCTTATAGAAACAGAAAGCAAGACTGGTGAGTCTTGTGACGGGCACAACCCTTAATCTGTATTTTCATGTCATTGCATACCATCCACTCATTTTGTTTCTTTCAAGTGCTTGTATAAATGTCTCTTTCAAACATTTTATCGTGCTTATGTAATCTAACTTTTTATCTGCCAATGCATTACTTTTAACGTGATTACTTTATGTTTACTCTTCTATTTACTCACTTATTGATAACTTTATACCTGACATTCTGTGCGAATGCCAAGTCCATTAACCGCTGAAATTGTATATAAATTTTCCTATGTGTTGTGTTTCTTGAAAATGTTGCTTATTCTCTTTTTGATATGGTCAAAGGGGAAGAAGAAGAAGAGTGTGTCAGTGAAGATTGTGCTTGTATTAGGAAGAAGATACACAAACTCATGGGGAGAAAGCTTTTTTTATACACACTATATCACCACACATCATCAGATATTTGCCATCATCAAAAAGGGGGAGTTTGTGAGCAACCCCTTCATAGATTGATTTTGAATGATTGCAAATATATATATGAAACACTAAATACATGTGTGCACTATAAAAATATAATATAACATGTTCGAATAAGCCAAAATTACATTTCTCTCATAATGCATCATTATGAGTCGACACATACAGTTTTATATTGATACATAGCTTTCTGAAGTCCTTGGAATTGTATCTCAAAACTATTATGTATCGATACAAAAGCTTATGAGTCGATACATAACTCCTTGATGACCTTGGAATGTAAATCTAAAAACTGCATGCATCGATACATAAATTTCATTCATCGACACATAATATTTTGATGCCCCTGTAATACTTGTATGAATCAACACAAAACCTCATGCATCGACACATAACATTTTGGTGCCTCTGTAATACATTCTTAAACTTATATGCATCGACACAAAACCTCATGTATCAATACAAAACATTATGATGATCCTGGAAAACGTTTTGAAACTTATATGTATCGATACATAATATCAGGTGTCGACTCATACTATGTTTTAAATTCAAAAAATTAAATTTACAATCAGTATGTATCGACATATACGTGTTATGTGTTGACGGGTATAAAAGTGTTCGTTCTGTAAAACGCTATAACATGATTTTGTATCGACTCAAAACATAATGTATCGACTCATCCTGTTACATATAACTAACATGAGTCGACACATGACCAACATGCATCGACTCATATCACTTTCTTTTTGACTAACCGTTTTCTGTTATAAATATAAGCAAGCATTTTTTCAGAAGCTATATAGCAACATAAAAGATTGTGTGCAAAACAATTGTGAGCAACCATAAGCTTTTCATTCCTTCATCTTCTCAACCATCTTACATTAAACAACAACAAAGAAAATCAAATATCCTTGTTGAATTGAATCAAGTGGTTTGAGATATCGTTCAGCTGTGTATTGAAGAAGTCTAGCTGAGTTGAAGGTTGAAGAGGAAGCTCCAAGAAATAAACCAGAGGGTTTGTCCTTCAAGAACAGGTGTGTTCTTAAGGGTTTTTTCAGCCACGGTCGCACGATTCAGATTCAACCGTTGCGAGGGGTTTGGAAATCAGAAGGATTTGAACAAATAGGTCGTGGAAGCGGAGGATCATTCGGTGACTTTGTAGGAAATCTTGATACAACTCATATCAAGTGGTGGTTCTTACAAGAAGAAGAAGATCATAGGGATTTCTTTCTTTCTGTGTAGTGTAACCTTGCTATCAAACATTCAGCATATTGATATAAAAGTTCTCAGTTTCGATTGTGAAATTGAGAGGGAGACGTACCCACACGCGAGGACAACAGTGGGTAACTTCCTTACCAAACTGCCTGCGTAACGCTCTCTCTTTCTTTCTGTTTACAATTTTACATATTCTATAATATTGCAATTTAATTGGCATGCTAAGTTTTACAGTCTAATGATAAACATAGTGGCTCAAACATTTTCACCAAACCACCACTATTAAATCAATATACAAGCATACGCCAATTGTTTGACAAAATTCCTATCAAATTTCTAAATTCATTGGAAATAATGTTTTATGATAAGTGCATTGAAACATCAAGATTTCTGAGTTGTATATTCATCCATTTCATTTAATAAAAATCCAGCAAAGTTTTCACATGTCAAGTTTTCTAGTAGTCGGTTCAAAGTAGACAAAATTTATTCTAGACATTGATTTTCGCTGCTTTCATCTCGCCTTGATAAAACAATTTTAAATCCTTGAAAAAGTAAGAAGTGATCTATTCACCCCCCTCTTGATCACTTGCCACACCGTCTAACAGAAAGATCATGAGAGGGTCCAAATCAAACCTTTTGGAATTTGGATCCTCTCATGCTCTTTCTCTCATGTTTCTTTCATGCTCAAATTTCAACCACTGATTCATCTTTCACACTCTCATAATTTCACTATTTTTTTCCTTTGTGTGACAATCAAGAATTTGATTAGGAAAAGGAGAGATGGATGTGAGAAATATCATAAGAGGATTAAAATCAAACCTCCAGGAATTTGGATCCTCTCATGTTCTTTCTCTAATGTTCTATCATGCTCAAATCTCAATCATTGGTTCATCTTGTTTCTCTCATAATTGCACTATTTTCCTTTGCATGACAATCAAGCATTAGATCAGGAAAAGGAGAGAGGACTCGAGATGATCCAAATCCAATCTCCATAAATTTGGATCCTCTCATGCTCTTTCTCTCATATTTCTATCAGGCTCAAATCTCAACTATTGGTTAATCGATTTTCTCTCTCATAATTGCACTATTCTTTTTCCTCTGAATAATAATCAAACATTGGATTAGGAAAAGGAGAGAAGGAATTAGAGAAATAGCATGAGAGGATCCAAATCAAAGCTCCTGGAATTTGGATCCTCTCATGCACTTTCTCTCATGTTTCTATCATGCTAACATCTCAACCATTTGTTTATCTTTTTCTCTCTCATAATTGCACTATAATTTTTCCATTATGTGACAATCAAACATTGGATTATAAAAAGGAGAGAGGGCATGATAGTAAGAGCATTAGAATATGAAAATTCAACCTCCAATAACTTGGATCCTCTCATGACGTTTCTCACACGTTTCTATCATGCTTAAATCTCAACCATTGGTTCATCTTTTTCAATCTTATAATTGCACTATTTTTTTTATGTGTATCAAGCATTGGATTCGGAAAAAGAGAAAGGGAATGTGAGAAAGACCATGAGAGGATTAAAATACAACCTCCAGGAATTTGGTTCCTCTCATGCTCTTTCTCTCATGTTTCTATCATGTTCAAATCTCATCCACCGGTTCATCTTTTTCTCTCTCATAATTGCACTATTATTTTTCATTTGTGTAATAATCAAGTATTGGATTAGAAAAAGGAGAGAGGGAATGAGAGGATCCAAATCCAACCTCCAAGAATTCATATCGTCTCATGATTTTTACCTCATGTTTCTATCAAGCTCAAATCTCAACCATTGGTTCATATTTTTCTCTCTCATAGTTGCACTATTATTTTTCCTTTGTATGATTATCAAGTATTGGATTAGGAAAAAGGAGAGAAGGCATGAGAGAAAGATCATGACAGGATCCAAATCAAACCTCCAAAATTTTTGATCCTCTCATGCTCTTTCTCTCATGTTTTTATCATGCTCAAATCTCAATCAAAGGTTTATCTTTTTCTATCTCATAATTGCATTATTATTTTTCCTTTGTGTGAAAATCAAACATTGGATTAGGAACGGGAGAGAGGGCATGATATAAAGAGCATGAGAGGATCCAAATACAACCTCTAGTAATTTGGATCCTCTCATGCTTTTTCTCTCATGTTTCTATCATTCTCAAATCTCAACCATTATTTTATCTTTTTCTCTCTCTTAATTGTACTATTATTTTTCCTATGTGTGACTATCAAGCATGGGATTAGGAAAAAGAGAGAGGGCATGAGATAAAGAGCATGAGAGGGTCCAAATCATACCTCTAGAAATTTGGATCCTCTCAGGCTATCTCTCTCATGTTTCTTTGATGTTCAAATTTCAACTATGGTTCATCTTTCACACTCTCATAATTTCACTATTATTTTCATTTGTGTGACAATCAGAAATTGGATTAGGAAAAAGAGAGATGGATGTGAGAAATTTCATGAGAGTATTAAAATCAAAATTCCATAAATTTGGATCCTCTCATGCTCTTTCTCTCATATTTCGATCATGCTCAAATGTCAACTATTGGTTAATCTTTTTCTCTCTCATAATTGCACTATTATTTTTCCTTTGAGTGATAATCAAGCATTGGATTAGGAAAAATGAGAGAAGGAATTAGAGAAATTGCATGAGAGGATCCAAATCATACCTCCTGTAATTCGGATCCTCTCATGCTCTTTCTTTCGTGTTTCTATCATGCTCAAATAAGATCCATTGAGTTATCTTTTTCTCTCTCATAATTGAACTATTATTTTTCCTTTGTGTGACAATCAAGAATTAGATTAGAAAAAGGAGAGAGGGCATGAGTGAAAGAGCCTGAGAGTATCAAAATCCAACCTCTAGGAACTTGGATCCTCTCATGTTGTTTCTCTCATGTTTCAATCATGCTCAAATCTCAACCATTGGTTCATCTTTTTCTCTTCTATAATTGCACTGTTATTTTTCTTATGTGTGACAATCAAGCATTGGATTGGGAAAAGGAGATAGGGAATATGAGTAAGAGCATGAGAGGATCCAAATCTAACCTCCTGGAATTCGGATCCTCTCATGCTATTTCTCTCATATTTCTATCATGCTCAAATCTCAACCATTGGTTCATATTTGTTTCTCTCTTAATTGCACTATTATTTTTCCTAAGTGTGACAATCAAGCATTAGATTAGGAAAAGGCGAAAAGTCATGAGAGAAAGAGAATCAAAGGATCCAAATGCAACCTCTAGTAATTTGGATCCTCTCATGTTTCTATCATGCTCAAATCTCAACCATTGGTTCATATTTTTCTCTCTCTTAATTGCACTATTATTTTACCTATGTGTGACAATCAAGAATTGGATTAGGAAAAGGCGAAAATTCATGAGAGAAATGGAATGAGAGGATCCAAATACAACCTCTAGTAATTTGGATCCTCTCATTCTTTTTCTCTTACGTTTCTATCATTCTCAAATCTCAACCATAATTTTATCTTTTTCTCAATCATAGTTGTACTATTATTTTTCCTTGGTGTTACAATCAAGCATTGGATTAGGAAAAAGAGAGAGGGCATGAGAGGAATTTGGATCCTCTCATTCTATTTCTCTCATGTTTCTTTGATGTTTATATTTCAACCATGGTTCATCTTTCACAGTCTCATAATTTCACTATTATTTTTTTGTGTGTGATAATAAAAAAATTTATTAGTAAAAGGAGAGATGGAATGTGAGAAAGATAACGAGAGGATTAAAATCAAACTTCCATAAATTTGGATCCTCTCATGCTCTTTCTCTCATATTTCTATCATGCTCAAATCTCAACTATTGGCTAATCTTTTTCTCACTCATAATTGCACTATTATTTTTCCTTTAAGTGATAATCAAGCATTGGATTAGGAAAAAGGAAATATGTAATTAGAGAAAGAGCATCATAGGATCCAAATAGAAACTCCTGTTATTCGGATCCTCTCATGCTCTTTCTATCGTGTTTCTATCATGCTCAAATCTCAACCATTGATTTATCTTTTTCTCTCTCATAATTGCACTATTATTTTTCCTTTGTGTGACAATGAAAAATTGGATTAGAAAAAGGATAGAGGGAATGAGTGAAAGAGCATCATAGGATCCAAATCCAACCTCCAGGAATTTTGATCCTCTCATGTTGTTTCTCTCATGTTTCTATCATGCTTAAATCTCAACCATTGGTTCATCTTTTTCTCTTCCATAATTGCACTGTTATTTTTCTTATGTGTGACAATCAAGCATTGGATTGGGAAAAGGAGATAGGGAATATGAGTAAGAGCATGAGAGGATCCAAATCTAACCTCCTGGAATTCGGATCCTCTCATGCTCTTTCTC